>CP125976.1:566113685-567313685 GCA_030063025.1 Avena longiglumis
GCTGCGATTCCACGGTAAAACCGGCAATGGCTTGGCGGAAGGCTGCGGGGCGTAGTTTTTGAACTCTTTGGCGTCACGGTTTCCTGCTGGATTTCTTTGTGGCGATTACTCTGATGCTCCTCGTGGCGATGCTCTTCCGCTTCTGAGGAGATGGCTGAAGCAGGAGATGGTAGCGGAGATGGCTGCCAAGAGATGTTGTGACGGAGATGGTACTTGAGAGAGATGGTGGGCGGAGATGGCTGCAGAGAGATGGTAGTGGGCGGAGATGGCTGTGAGGAGATGGCTGAAGCGGCTCGAACATGTGCGGAGGCAATGGGGTGCAGTGACCTCCAATTTGGAAGCACAATGTGTTCCTTCTTCCAAAGAATGGTTGTTTTCTGCAAATTTGAGTTGAGTTTCCCCTTCACATAGCATGGTCATTGTGCTTCCTCATATTCCTTCACAACCTCATCCACCCGAGCAATAGCATAGCCATCAGAATCGGCCGGTGGTAAGTTCCACCCATACGGGAGGTAAGGCATAGCAATGACCACCTTAATGGATAAGCCATTAATCTCACATGCTCGTGTTAAGCTCTCCGTGATCTCATCAGCGGGGTATCGAGGACCCGTCATTTCAAGCGTTGGCTGCACGTTCTCCGTGGAAGCCCTGCCTTTCGCCTTGAGTCTGGGCGGGCAGCTTCAATGCAGGCTCTTCATGCGTGAGATGGGCGGTAGCTTGATGGCTCTGTGCATTCACTTGCGTCGCAGCGCGCAAGTGCATGTTCTCTGTGTCATCCGATCTGACGCTCTTTTTCTTTTCGGCGCCATCTGAAATCGCTCCGGTCAGGCAAACCCATCCTTCCACGTCATACCTGTGCCTCGTGCATGTCCGGTGTTCTTTTTACCGATGCGGCGTGAGCTGGTCATTCTCTGTCGGGATGGAAGGTCCGGATGTTTCCTCGTATGCCGTGATGAGTTCGTGACGGGTTTGGCAAGGATGGTTGGGAAGATACACAATCACTGTTACGGGTCCAACCTTGCCCGATTCCGTAGAACCAAGTCTTTGCACGTGGGTCCCACTCCATCATGCAGGGTGTGATCCCTCTCTCGCGCAGGGCCCTGTCAGCTTCCTCCCACTTAGGCCTCTGAGATATGTAGCCACCTGACCCCGTCCTCTGGTGATATTCCTTCTTTAGGGCATTAAGCGTATTGGTTTCTGACCTCTTTTTAGCTATAGCACTTTTTTATATGTCTTAAATTCGGACGTTGAGGTCTTATCTTCGCATAATATCGTCTTGAAATTGGAGTCTCATGACTTTGACAAATTTGTTCAATTTGTCTTCGATTCTTGAAAGCATCAGCCATCTTCTTTAGAGTCCACTCTTTGACCTTGTTCTCTATAAGTTGTTTTCATCCTCCTCTGGCGGAAGGGTGAAATTTACCAACAACAATTCCAAAGCGTTTCTTTGGATCATCGACAAAAGGTACCGTCGCCCTTCTTTGGCTTATTCCAATTTTCAATTGTGATTGGGATTTGGTCCCTAACAAGAACTCCACTGACGTATAAATTTGTCTGCTTCTTGGGCTCCATCGGCCTGCCATCAACACGGACTGCTTGATCGTGAACTTTGCACGATCTTTCAACTGCCGGCGCCTCGCTTGCTCTTTTCGTAGAAGAAGATGGTTGCTGGCTGGTCGATCGGAGGGCTAAAAAGAAGAAAAGCGTTAATTAATACATGTAGAAGAAGATTGTTGGTGGAAGTCGTGAGGCTTAATCAATGCATATACCTCGCGGACTTTGTAACCATTAAATTGCGTTCGAGTCTTCATCTTCTCCATGACTAGTACTTGAGCTGTAAATGCGTCATGTCCCTCCAAGTTCAGATATTGTGAGGTGTCCTCATCAATAATGTTCTCCATTATTTCTTCTTCTTCAAGGTTTCTACTAAGTGGATCCATAGTTTCTAAAACAATAATATTATCTAGAGTAAGAGTGTAAACATTCAAGTGGACTTGGATTCATACACAAATATACATATTATTCATACCAAAATACACAAATAAATACACAAATGAGTCGAGGTCCAATTTGTATACAAGTTTTAATCTATGCATGTAGTACAATTTATCGAGCAAACAAGTTTTAATCGGGATGAGTCAGCAATCACACACGTGGCGGACACGTGGCGCTCACGATGGGGTGGCGTTGTCTCGTCGGGCGGCGTGCTCGTCGGACGGATCTGGCGGTCTCGTCGGTGGCGGTGCTAGCGGCGGGCTTGTCGAGCGGGCGGCGTCGGCGTTGAGGCGTGGCCTCTGAGCTCAGGCGGCGGCGAGGCGCTCCTGCAGGGGAAAGGCGAGATGGTGGGGCTCCTCGAAATAAACTGCGCCCGCTATATTAATATAGCAATCACAAGATACAACGACAATGTTCCTGGGTTTGTCCCTCTGCTCAACAAGCCTGCATCTCCCTCTTTGCTTAGCGGTTCCCACCTCGGCGTCACCCGCCTCCCATCAAACTCCCTGCATCCCCCCTCCGGGCCGTCGACCCACCCCCCAGCTCCCTATAGTTGCCCGTGCCGGCGAGCGACCTCCCTCCTTTCTGGCCGTCGCCTCGCCTCTGCCTTACATCTACTCTCCGTCGCCACGATGAGCTCGGCCCGGGCGGCGCCTCGCCCTCGGCGCTCGTCCTCGGCGCCAACCTCCGCCGCCCGCGCCCTCCCACACCTCCTGCGGCCTGGCCGCCAGGGGGCAGGCGCCCGCCTCTGCTCCCAGGCGCCAGCCCGAGCCCGACCACGGCCTCGCCCGCCAACCTTGCGCCCTCGTCAGCTGGACCCACCCGTCATCCCTGGCCTCTAGCTAGATCACATTAGTTCCTCTCGAGATATACACAAAATAAAGGCGGCGCTCATCGATCGGCGTGATGATATGATGAGGTTGGAGGGCTCGCCGCCATGGCGGCCAAGGCTCGCCATGGCCCACGCGCCCTCGCGGAAGCTCGCCGCTCCAGCGCCCTCGCCCGGCCACGCGCAGCAAAGCTCACGCAACCGAGCTCGGCAGCCTCGTGCCCGCCAGGCTCAGCGCCCTCGGCCCGCGCCCTCGCGAGCAACGAGCTCTCGCCGCAGCGCCGCGCCCGGCCGTCTCACGCTCTCGGCCCGCCGTTCGCGGTCTACTCTGTAGGAAGTGGTGGCGGATGGAGGGCGGCAAGTGGCCGGGTGAGGCGGCGGTGGCGGCGGGCGACAGCTTCTTTTCTTGGGAGGCGGCCCGTGGCGGAAGGAGGTGTTAGAGGAGGGAAGGATGCGGCGTGAACCTCGAGCTCGGCGGGCGGCGGTGAGGCGGGTCGGCGGAGGGCGGGACGGGCTCGATCTGAAGCGGCGTGAGGCGGGCGGGTGGTCGTGGCGCTATCGATCGATCTGGCTCGGTGGTGGAAGAAAGGAAGGAGGAAGGTGAATAAATACCCCCTTTAACACCGGTTCGTGGCTGGAACGGTGTTAAGAAATTCAACATTGCCCCTTTAACACCGGTTCGACGAACCGGTGTTAAAGAAATTCAACGCATTTAACCCCTTTAACAGGTTAAATTTGGAACCGGTGTTAAAGGGGGTTCATAGCATTTATTAACAACACGGTTCCAGCACGAACGGTGTTAAAGGGGTATTTCAGCATCGTAGGGCTTTTCATATCAAAAATATGATATGAAATTTAGAAAATTCATATCTTTTTCATTTCAACTCAAAATATGAATAATATATCATAATTTTCAGAAAAATAATATCTATCCATTCATGTAAATCATTTTATATTTACTTTACATGAAATTTTTAAAATAAATAAACACTTATTTCATGCATTAAAGGGCTTTTTAATTCAAAAATATGATATGAATTTAGAAAATTCATATCTTTTTCATTTCAACTTCGAGAAAATATGAATAATATATCATAATTTTAGAAAAATAATATCTATCCATTCATGTAAATGATTTTTATATTTACTTTACATGAAATTTTTTAAAATAAATAAACATTTATTTCATGCATTAAAGGGGCTTTTTTCATTCAAAAAATATGATATGAATTTAGAAAATTCATATCTTTTTCATTTCAACTCAGAAAAATATGAATAATATATCATAATTTTCAGAAAAATAATATCTATCCATTCATGTAAATGATTTTTATATTTACTTTACATGGAATTTTTTAAAATAAATAAACACTTATTTCATGCATTAAAGGGGCTTTTTTAAGATATATAAAAGAACTGAAAATTAAGATACATGGCCAGATTAAGTAACAATGGCTGGGGCGAAAATTAAGATACATAAAAATGAAAATCAAGATACATGGCAGATTAAGTAACAATCGGTAGAACTTGTTCGGAATGTTGGAGTGATTTAGTCATGCTCTGCCTACACTGTAATACCATACTGTAGTCGTCGTACTACTTGCCGCCGTCATCATTTGTCGTCGGGGTCACCGTAATTGAACCTCACGGAAATGCAGCGTGGGCTGGACTTGATGGTAGCGTGGGCTGGACTTGAGGGTAGCAGAGGCGGGGTTAGAGTCGTGGCGGTGTCATAGGCCATGGCTCTGGAGAGTCCGCGCCACCATAGCCGACGGCCTCGTTGAAGTTAGGAGGAGGTGGGCCGTCCTCCTCGTGCTGGCGGCGCCCTCTCATGCCGATCACGAAGAAGGCTTCCCAAGTAGAGAAATAGTCGGGATGCCATGCAGGATTCCTCATTGCTCGGCGTGAGCTCGAAGTAGTAGTGGTTCGTGATGGCCATCGTGCGCCACACCTAGAGGACAGGAGGAACGGCACCTCCGACGCTTTCGGCATCCGACGGGGACCACGATGGCGGCGGGCGAGGTAGTTCGGCCAAAGCGCCTCCGCCTCCAGGGGTTAGTGCTACGGTGGAAGCCATGGGAAAGAGTGATGAGGTTGCAGATATGATTCTAGAGATGTGCAATGACAATGGAGGCCAACCCCTACATATATATATAGTGAACTAGCGGGAAGAAGTGGAGGGAAGAGCTGGCGGGAATAAAAATGGCGGGAAGAAAAATGGCGGGAAGAACTGGCGGGAAGAAAAATGGCGGGAAAAAATGGCGGGAAAAAATGGCGGGATGAACCTTTAGTCCCGGTTGGAGACCCAACCGGGACTAAAGATGAACTTTAGTCGGTTGGAGACACCAAGGGACAAAACAATCGACACTAATAATAGAGGTGAGTGCATGTCGACATTATGTGCGTGCGTGTACCTTGTCCGGATGGTGTCACCGGGACTAAAGATGAACCTTTAGTCGGTTGGAGACACCAACAGACAAAACAATCGACACTAATAATAGAGGTGAGTGCATGTCGACATTATGTAAATGCGGCGTGTACCTTGTCCCGGATGGTGTCACCACGGGACTAAGATGAACTTTAGTCGGTTGGAGACACCAACGAGACTAATAATAGGGTGATGTCGACATTATTTTGTAAGTGTCAACACTATGTCGAGCTGCTTGTACTATAAATAGGCATCCTTGTGAGTCCGATCCTCCAGCCGGTTTGAGGCGGGGACACCACTCTGACGATTCGGGAGATGCCGAGCCGATCCTCCGGCATCTCCGAGAAGCTGGTCATAGGCACTCCTAATATGTGAAATTAGTTAGCTCCTGGTGTATTGATCTAGTTAGACAAGTTACAAAGCTGCAAGATGGTTTTCGAGCGAGGACACCACTACGGCCAGTTTGGGGAGATGCCGGCGGGCCCATCCTCGGCATCTCAGAAACTGGTCATAGAGGCACTCCTAATATGTGAAATTAGTTAGCTCCTGGTGTATTGATCTAGTTAGACAAGTTACAAAGCTGCAAGATCGTTTTCGAGGCGGACACCACTACGCCAGTTTGAGGAGATGCCGTGAGCCCATCCTCCGCATCTCAGAAACTGGTCATAGAGGCACTCCTAATATGTGAAATTAGTTAGCTCCTGTGTATTGATCTAGTTAGACAAGTTACAAAGTTGCAAGATCGTTTTCGAGAGCAGGGGACACCACTACGGCCGTGTGTGGCGGCCGTGCGTGGAGATATGCACACCACTAAAGCTGATCATGAGCAGCACCCCACGTAAACCCTCCTTTGGGGCACCAGCCGCCGCAAACAGCGAGCTACCCGTCTGTTGGCGGGAGGCGGGTGTGCAATTGTGGGTACAAGCTGCGGCGCCAATCAGCGGTTGGGAGGCGGGAGAGAGGTAGCATCTGCGGGGAGGCTGTTGGAGCGAAAGCTTCTGGGGTTGAGGCGAGAAAGGGCCATTGGTGGGTGTGCTCTCTTTCTCGCTTGAGGACTAGGAATCTTGGGCGGGCGCTCTCTTGCAGACACGGTGTTTATAAATAGGGAGGAGGAAGGAGAGCGGAGGCGGTGGTCACCGATCCGAAGGATAGAAGGACTACTCTAGTGTAGTCGATTTTTTTCTTTTTTCCTCCGTGTGAGATGATGAGCGGTGAGCCGCTTGTCTACTTTAGATCCGGAAAGTTTTTTAAGCGCAACAACGAAAATCTAGTGTGGTTGTGTGCTTACTACTTAATGTACTCGGAAGTGCAGTTACGGCGGTGAACACAGATGACACATAAAACCAACTTCTTCTCATACTCCGGTCCATCCACAAGACATGTATTAATATTAAAAACATGAACTAGAGTTACATAATATGAGCATGAACTTCTTGGCATATGCCCTTCCTTATGATCGCTTGATCGTAACCATGGAGCATCTTCTTTACTTAACGGAATGCTTGGGTGATTTTCCTTGAAGGCGGAATTTCATCAAACTTATTATAATCTTCTCGACATGCATCTTGTCCTCGATTCCCACGATGTTTCTTTTCCCTGAAAGAACTATGTGACGCTTTGGCTCATCATATGATGTATTAGTTTGCATATTTTTTCTTTTTTTTTGCGGAGGACATGTCCTTCACATAGAAACTGATCCACATCATTGGCTAGGGCGAATGGTTCGTCTAAGTTCTTCATAAGATTGTTGAGATCCACCGTTGTCATTCCGTACTTCTTGTCTACCTCAACCCCTCCTCTGTTAGCTTGACCCATTTGCATGAAACAAGGGGACCTTAAAATTAGGTCCATAGTCAAGTTCCCATATCTCCTCTATGAACCCATGTCGTGGTCTTTTGCCCATTGTCTTCTCTTTGCAAGCGGACACCTTTACTGCTTTTGGTTGGTGCTCTTTTATCTTGGCCTATCGTGTAAAATGTATTCCCATTTATCTCATACCCTTGGAAAGTACATACAATGAAGACGGTGTCTGCCAACAAGTCTGGTGATCTAGCAGTGGTGTTATTCGTGAGAAGTCTTTGCGACCCGTTAAAACTAGCCATGTGTTCACTTATAATCCATTCATCGACCGCCCGGGTGTTTGAGGCGTATTAAATTCTTGTGTTCATTGATATACGGGCAACCAAGATAGATCTTTGTAAAACCGTGTAGTGTGCTTGATTGAGAGAATGCCCGTCCCTACATATCATTGCTTTACATCCTAGGGTGCCTTTTCCACGCAGATCTCCCTCATGTCGTGATTACGGAACACCAATCGCCTTAAGGTCGAATAAAATCAACCACGAACTCAATGACCTCCTGTTACATAGCCCTTGGAGATGCTTCCTTACGGCCTTGCGGTTATGAACATATTTCTTTAAGACTCCCATGTACCTCTCAAAGGGAACATATTGTGTAGAAATCTGGAGACCGAGAATGGCAATCTCTTCTACTAGGTGAACCAGGAGATGCGTCATAATATTGAAGAAGGATGGTGGGAACACCAACTCAAAGCTGACAAGGCATTGGGCCACATCTGTCTGTAACCCTGGTAGGCTTTCTGGATCGATTACCTTCTGAGATATTGCATTGAGAAATGCACATAGCTTCACAATGGGTACTCGAACATTTTCAGGTAGAAGCCCCCTCAATGCAATCGGAAGCAATTGTGTCATAATCACGTGGATCATGAGACTTCAGTTTTGGAATTTTTCTCTGCCATATTTATTATTCCCTTTATATTCGACGAAGCGACGGGACCTTGAATCTTTCGAGACATTCAAAAAGATTTCCTTCTGCTTTGGTAAGAGCGTTGGCGGGAGTTAAGTGGCATCGTTTACCCTTCGTTCTCGGGATGCATAGGCTCTTGAGGGCCTTGAGGCGTTCTTGGTCTGTCGTGCTTCCGGTGTATCTTTGTCTTCCCATACACTCCTAGAAAGCCTAGCAGGTTCACGCAAACATTCTTAAATCACGTGCATCACGTCGATTGAAAGCGGACCTCTAAGACTTTCCAATAGGGTAGGTCCCAAAATATAGATTGCTTCTTCCACATGGGGCGTGTCCGGCATCGTCATTGAACGGATAGATTTGCCGGGACCTTTTCCAAAGATTACTTCTAGGTCCTTGACCATACCAAATACCTCCTCACGACGGAGGAGGCTTCCTCCGAGTTACGCCAGACGTTTGAAATGCTTGCCTTTCTTTCTTCTTGGATCACGAGTTGGAAGAAATCGGCGATACCCTAGGTACACAACCTTCTTACATTTATCCAAATATACACTTTCGGTATCATCTAAGCGATTGTGTGCATGCATTGTATCCCTTGTTTATGCATACGAAATGTTACTAAGAGCGAGCCAATCATTGATGGTTAAAGCAATGCTCGTAGGTCAAATGGCTCCCTTGTGCTCATCCCACATACGTACACCTGGTTTGGCCCAGGTGTAAAAGTTCTTCAACTAATGGCCTTAGGTACACATCAATGTCGTTGCGGGTTGCCTCGGGCCTTGGATGAGCCTGGCATCATAATGAACTTCCTCTTCATACACAACCAAGGAGGAAGGTTATAGATACATAGGGTCACAGGGCGGTCTTTGTGCATTTGACTCTGCTCACCAAAAGGATTCATGCGTCTGTAGACCAAACCTTAAGTTCCTTGCGTCACGTGCAAAGTCCGGTACTCTCGCCGACTTTTCTCCACTGACCCATCAATGGTGTCTCAACATCGCGTCTTTCTTCTGATCTTCCATGTGCCATCGCAACAACTTGGCATGCTCTTTATTTACGAAGAGGCGTTTTAAGTGGTATTATAGCATACCACATAACCTTGGCGGGAACCTTCTTCCTAGGGCCTCGCCCTCAACATCGCCAGGATCGTCTCGTCGATCTTATACCCATGATGCGGTGCATACGGGCATGCATCCAAATTCTCGTACTTCTCACAGCGGTGAGGATGATCATTAATGCAGCATGTATCTTACGCGTCTAATCCTAGAGGCGGACAACCTTCTTTGCTTGGTATGTCTTGTCAGTAACTCATTATTTCTTGGAAGAAGATTCTTCATTTTACCAACAACTTTGAAAATCTTGTCGGTCACACCATTCTCCGCCTTCCATTGCAGCAAATCCGATTGGCACCTAGCTTTTTGTGGCCATCTTCGCAAGTTGGATACAACAATGTTTTGTGATCCTTTAACACTCCGACTTCTCCTTCTCCTTTCGGTTTCACATTCTTCCTTTGCATCGATAATGGCCCGACCAAGATCGTCATCGGCGGGCCCATCCGCTCCTCTTGATCTTCATTATCTACCTCCGTTGCATTATAATCATATTGGATACATATTATGATAGTTTTCATCATCCTCTTCTTCTTCGTTGTCTTCCATCACAACCCTTTTTCTCCGTGCTTGGTCCAACAATTATAGTGGGCATGAAACCGGATCGAAGCGGTGGGCGTGAATGGTTACGGTATTTGAGTAGTCTTTCTTGTTACGGCGGTGAACACACGGACACATAAAACCATTGTGACCACGGTTTGCATTAGCCACAACGATGAAATTTTGGAGGCCGTAATGTACTCGGAAGTCGGCGGTCACCGTACATCCATTGCCGATTCATACGCATTAATATGTAGTATATATCAAAAATAATAGGAGATGACCATTTATATATATAGTACATCAATGACACATGAAACTATAGTTGCCGACCTCGGCCGAGACGGAAGAGCAACAAGAAAGCTTATTTTGAGCTCTCGGGCATTTCACGAACACCTCTAGTGCATATGAAAAAACACAAACTAGCACTCTTCACACCCTCTTGCTAGGCTCCAAAATGTGAAAGAATGGAAGAGTGGGGTGTGTGTGGGGTGGTGTCTTATATAGCCCCCTTTAACACGGTTCGTACCCGAACGGTGTTAAAGGAAAAATCTGTGAGCCTTGGTGGAAAGACCTTTAACACGGTTCTGTGGCACGAACCGGTGTTAAAGGGGCTCCTTTAATGCCGCAGAGGCCACGCGCTGGCCCCCCTTTAACACCGGTTCGTAGAAGAACCGGTGTTAAAGCCCATTTTCGGGATCAACAAAAGCCCGCGTTTCCACTAGTGGGTATGCCCATGCATATGCTACCGAATTCCGTGGGCGCCCTATAGCCAGCGTGCTACAGGGCCATGTTTACTCAGCTACGAGTTAATCGAACTAACTAGCGAAACGAAAACAACCGACAACAGGATTAAGCTGGGCAAGCGACATCTGCCGTCACCACTTTCAGCGCGATGCGTGCTTGCTCTCACGAGATCGGAGATGTTCTATCACGCCCGGCGGCGTCACCATTGAGAAGCGCACCAAAAAATTACACTACGGCTTTGTCAAGACCGATGCCATGGTCGACCACGACGTCACGTCAGATGTCATGCGCACCGAAGTGTAACCTGCAACATTATCATCACCGGTGTGCAGCCCACGGTCGAGCATCTGGACCTCCCATTTTAGGCAATAAAACATTCTGTTTTTATCTGTTTATTATAGGTGGCCTAACGGACGAAGCGGATGGATTGTCTTCCACAGTGCCCTAACGGGGCAGCACATGTTTTCATCATAATATTTTCATTTAATTGATCTATACACTACGGGAAAAAAGGACGCTGCTGTCGCCTCTCTCCTTTGCCGTGTGCCAAAAGTCCCGGAACACGGCAAAGTGTGTAAACCAACAAGAACACGGCAAAGGACAGGTGCACGGCAAACAGCAGAAACAGAACACGGCAAAGAAAGTAACACGACAATGGACCGACTAGAGCACACGGCAAAGAAGGGAACCACGGCAAAGTCAATAAAGAAACACGGCAAAGTTTTCCTCACGGCAAGATGTGGGCCCGTGGCCTCGCGGTGCCACCCGCCCGGCACGGCGAGAATCTTTGCCGTGTGCCCTCGCAATCGATCCTGCATACATCTGTACCTGAAAATTTTTTCACCTTTTTCTTTTCTTTAATTGGCAAGGCTTTTATTACATATATGTTAGGTGATATTATTTCATAGGATCATGAGATCACACATATGATGATAGGTTATTGTGGTCTTGATCACTATATACATGCACCCCCCTGATTAAGCGTTCTCGTGGACTTACTCCGGCGAAACCCTGATGATCTGCGGGCCTCGGATCGTCTACCCCCCTAGACATTCTTCTGACAGGGGTAGCACGGCGTAGCTCTCTCTTGTCTTGTGTCTGACTAGGTCATAGGTTGATGTGAAACCATGTTGGTTCACAAGTTAGGGCACTATACGGCCCGGTTTCACCGTAACGGGAGATTCCCCTTACTGAGTCCATAACCTTCGCTTCTAGGTTAGGCGCATGCATGCGAGGGGGCACATGCAATCACCTATACCAATCTTGCACCACACTCACACACATATGCTAGGGACACATGCAAGTTTTCGGATGATTAGGCGTTCTCGTGGACTTACTCGTGAAACCACGATGATCTGCGGGCCTCGGATCACCCCCCTAGACATTCTTACGGCGAGGTAGCCGGCGTAGCTCTCTCTTGTGTTGTGTCTCACTAGGTCATAGGTTGATGTGAAACCATGTTGGTTCACAAGTTGGGGCACTATCTGGCCAGTTTCACCGTAGCAGGGAGATTCCCCTTATCTGAGTCCATAACCTTTCGCTTCTAGGTTAGGCGCATGCATGCGAGGGGCACATGCAATCACCTATACCAATCTTGCACCACACTCACACACATATGCTAGGGACACATGCAAGTTTTAGATGATTAAGCGTTCTCGTGGACTTACTCGTGAAACCACGATGATCTGCGGGCCTCGGATCGTCTACCCCCTAGACATTCTTCGGCGGGGTAGCAGCGTAGCTCTCTCTTTGTTGTGTCTCACTAGGTCATAGGTTGATGTGAAACCATGTTGATTCACAAGTTGGGGCACTATCGCCCGGTTTCACCATGTGAGAGATTCCCCTTATCTGAGTCCATAACCTTCGCTTCTAGGTTAGGCGCATGCATGCGAGGGGCACATGCAATCACCTATACCAATCTTGCACCACACTCACACATATGCTAGGGACACATGCAAGTTTTAGATGATTAGGCGTTCTCGTGGACTTACTCGTGAAACCACGATGATCTGCGGGCCTCGGATCGTCTACCCCCCTAGACATTCTTCTGAAAGGGGTAGCCAGGCGTAGCTCTCTCTTGTGTTGTGTCTCACTAGGTCATAGGTTGATGTGAAACCATGTTGGTTCACAAGTTGGGGCACTATCTGACGGTTTCACCGTAAGGGAGATTCCCCTTATCTGGTCCATGACCTTCGCTTCTAGGTTAGGCGCATGCATGCGAGGGGCCACATGCAATCACCTATACCAATCTTGCACCACACTCACACACATGCTAGGGACACATGCAAGTTTTGAGATGATTAGCGTTCTCGTGGACTTACTCGTGAAACCACGATGATCTGCGGGCCTCGGATCGTACCCCCTAGACATTCTTGGCGGGGTAGCCAGCGTAGCTCTCTCTTGTGTTGTGTCTCACTAGGTCATAGGTTGATGTGAAACCATGTTGGTTCACAAGTTGGGGCACTATCGGCCGGTTTCACTAGCAGGAGATTCCCCTATCTGGTCCATAACCTTCGCTTCTAGGTTAGGCGCATGCATGCGAGGGGCACATGCAATCACCTATACCAATCTTGCACCACACTCACACACATATGCTAGGGACACATGCAAGTTTTCGGATGATTAGGCGTTCTCGTGGACTTACTCGTGAAACCACGATGATCCGGGCCTCGGATCGTCTACCCCCTAGACATTCTTGACAGGGGTAGCCGGCGTAGCTCTCTCTTTGTTGTGTCTCACTAGGTCATAGGATGATGTGAAACCATGTTGGTTCACAAGTTGGGGCACTATCTGCCCAGTTTCACCGTAACGGGAGATTCCCCTTATCTGAGTCCATAACCTTTCGCTTCTAGGTTAGGCGCATGGATGCGAGGGGGACACATGCAATCACCTATACCAACCTTGCACCACACTCACACATATGCTAGGGACACATGCAAGTTTTCAGATGATTCCGACGTTCTTGCGGACTTCCACCGGCGAAACCCTGATGATCTGCGGGCCTCGGATCGTCTACCCCCCTAGACATTCTTCTGACAGGGGTAGCCCGGCATAGCTCTCTCTTGTGTTGTGTCTCACTAGGTCATAGGATGATGTGAAACCATGTTGGTTCACAAGTTGGGGCACTATCTGGCCGGTTTCACCGTGGAGATTCCCCTTATCTGGTCCATAACCTTTCGCTTCTAGGTTAGGCGCATGGATGCGAGGGGACATGCAATCACCTATACCAACCTTGCACCACACTCACACACATATGCTAGGGACACATGCAAGTTTCGGATGATTAGCGTTCTTGGACTTCCACCGTGAAACCACGATGATCTGCGGGCCTCGGATCGTCACCTAATGGAAATGAAGTTCGCATCCTCTAGAACCTTATGGTCTATTGCAAAGTTAGTGTTTCCATGGTGCGAATACTAACAAATAGGCAACAAAAGTTAAATCATTTGAAAGAAAAATAAAAATAAAATTAGAAAATAGCATGAGACACGGCAAAGGACAAAGCACACAAAGATGTCCTTTGTGCCTGTGCCTTAAACCCGTCAAACACGGCAAAGATCCTTTGCCGTGTGTCTCTATCCACGGCAAGAACTTTTTCACCTTTAGCAAGGCTTTTATTACATATATGTTAGGTGATATTATTTCATAGGATCATGAGATCACACATATGATGATAGGTTATTGTGGTCTTGATCACTATATACATGCACCCCTCGATTCGGCGTTCTCGTGGACTTCCGTGAAACCACGATGATGCGGGCCTCGGATCGTACCCCCTAGACATTCTTCCGACGGGGGCCGGCGTAGCTCTCTCTTGTCTTGTGTCGACTAGGTCATAGGATGATGTGAAACCATGTTGGTTCACAAGTTGGGGCACTATCGGCCGGTTTCACGTAACGGGAGATTCCCCTTACAGTCCATAACCTTCGCTTCTAGGTTAGGCGCATGCATGCG
This sequence comes from Avena longiglumis, assembly GCA_030063025.1. Classification (NCBI taxonomy): domain Eukaryota; kingdom Viridiplantae; phylum Streptophyta; class Magnoliopsida; order Poales; family Poaceae; genus Avena; species Avena longiglumis. The sequence goes on from CP125976.1 coordinate 566,128,054, forward strand.
AGGGGGCACATGCAATCACCTATACCAATCTTGCACCACACTCACACACATATGCTAGGGACACATGCAAGTTTTGAGATGATTCCGCGTTCTCGTGGACTTACTCGTGAAACCACGATGATCTGCGGGCCTCGGATCGTCTACCCCTAGACATTCTTACGACGGGTAGCCGTAGCTCTCTCTTGTGTTGTGTCTCACTAGGTCATAGGTTGATGTGAAACCATGTTGGTTCACAAGTTGGGGAACTATCTGGCCGGTTTCACCGTAACGGGAGATTCCCTTATCTGGTCCATAACCTTTCGCTTCTAGGTTAGAGCGCATGCATGCGAGGGGGGGGCACATGCAATCACCTATACCAATCTTGCACCACACTCACACACATATGCTAGGGACACATGCAAGTTTTCAGATGATTCCGACGTTCTCGTGGACTTACTCCGGCGAAACCCTGATGATCTGCGGGCCTCGGATCGTCTACCCCCTAGACATTCTTCTGACAGGGGTAGCCCGGCGTAGCTCTCTCTTGTTTTGTGTCTGACTAGGTCATAGGATGATGTGAAACCATGTTGGTTCACAAGTTGGGGGCACTATACGGCCAGTTTCACCGTAGCAGGAGATTCCCCTTATCTGAGTCCATAACCTTTCGCTTCTAGGTTAGGCGCATGGATGCGAGGGGACACATGCAATCACCTATACCAACCTTGCACCACACTCACACACATATACTAGGGACACATGCAAGTTTTCAGATGATTCCAACTTTCTTGCGGACTTCCACCTTCGAAACCCTGATGATCTGCGGGCCTCGGATCGTCTACCCCCTAGACATTCTTCGGCGGGGTAGCCGGCGTAGCTCTCTCTTGTGTTGTGTCTGACTAGGTCATAGGATGATGTGAAACCATGTTGGTTCACAAGTTGGGGCACTATACGGCCCGGTTTCACCGTAACGGGGAGATTCCCCTTATCTGAGTCCATAACCTTTCGCTTCTAGGTTAGGCGCATGGATGCGAGGGGACACATGCAATCACCTATACCAACCTTGCACCACACTCACACACATATGCTAGGGACACATGCAAGTTTTCGGATGATTCCGGCGTTCTTGCGGACTTCCACGTGAAACCACGATGATCTGCGGGCCTCGGATCGTCTACCTAATGGAAATGAAGTTCATCCTCTAGAACCTTATGGTCTATTGCAAAGTTAGTGTTTCCATGGTCGAATACTAACAAATAGGCAACAAAAAGTTAAATCATTTGAAAGAAAAATAAAAATAAAATTAGAAAATAGCATGAGACACACGGCAAAGGACAAAGCACCGGCAAAGATGTCCTTTGGTGTGCTACTAACCGTCAAACACACGGCAAAGATCCTTTCCGTGTGTCTCTATCCTGAGACCACGGCAAAGAACTTTTTTCACCTTTAGCAAGGCTTTTATTACATATATGTTAGGTGATATTATTTCAGGATCATGAGATCACACATATGATGATAGGTTATTGTGGTCTTGATCACTATATACATGCACCCCGATTAGGCGTTCGTGGACTTCCTCGTGAAACCACGATGATCTGCGGGCCTCGGATCGTCTACCCCTAGACATTCTTGGCGGGGTAGCCGTAGCTCTCTCTCTTGTCTTGTGTCGACTAGGTCATAGGATGATGTGAAACCATGTTGGTTCACAAGTTGGGGCACTATCTCGGCCGGTTTCACCGTAATGGGAGATTCCCCTTATCTGAGTCCATAACCTTCGCTTCTAGGTTAGGCGCATGCATGCGAGGGGGCATGCAATCACCTATACCAATCTTGCACCACACTCACACACATATGCTAGGGACACATGCAAGTTTTAGGATGATTAGGCGTTCTCGTGGACTTACTCGTGAAACCACGATGATCTGGGCCTCGGATCGTCTACCCCCTAGACATTCTTCAGCGGGGGTAGCCCGGTAGCTCTCTCTTGTGTTGTGTCTCACTAGGTCATAGGTTGATGTGAAACCATGTTGGTTCACAAGTTGGGGAACTCGGCCGGTTTCACCGTGAGGAGATTCCCCTTATCTGAGTCCATGACCTTCGCTTCTAGGTTAGAGCGCATGCATGTGAGGGGGGCACATGCAATCACCTATACCAATCTTGCACCACACTCACACACATATGCTAGGGACACATGCAAGTTTTCAGATGATTCCGACGTTCTCGTGGACTTACTCCGGCGAAACCCTAATGATCTGCGGGCCTCGGATCGTCTACCCCCCTAGACATTCTTCTGACAGGGGTAGCCCGGCGTAGCTCTCTCTTGTTTTGTGTCTGACTAGGTCATAGGATGATGTGAAACCATGTTGGTTCACAAGTTGGGGGCACTATACGGCCCGGTTTCACCGTAACGGGGAGATTCCCCCTTATACAGGTCCATAACCTTTCGCTTCTAGGTTAGAGCGCATGGATGCGAGGGGGGACACATGCAATCACCTATACCAACCTTGCACCACACTCACACACATATGCTAGGGACACATGCAAGTTTTCAGATGATTCCGACGTTCTTGCGGACTTCCACCGGCGAAACCCTGATGATCTGCGGGCCTCGGATCGTCTACCCCCCTAGACATTCTTCTGACAGGGGTAGACCGGCGTAGCTCTCTCTTGTGTTGTGTCTCACTAGGTCATAGGATGATGTGAAACCATGTTGGTTCACAAGTTGGGGCACTATATGGCCCGGTTTCACCGTAACGGGGAGATTCCCCCTTATATAGGTCCATAACCTTTCGCTTCTAGGTTAGAGCGCATGGATGCGAGGGGGGACACATGCAATCACCTATACCAACCTTGCACCACACTCACACACATATGCTAGGGACACATGCAAGTTTTCAGATGATTAGGCGTTCTTGCGGACTTCCACGTGAAAACCACGATGATCTGCGGGCCTCGGATCGTCTACCTAATGGAAATGAAGTTCATCCTCTAGAACCTTATGGTCTATTTCAAAGTTAGTGTTTCCATGGTGCGAATACTAACAAATAGGCAACAAAAGTTAAATCATTTGAAAGAAAAATAAAAATAAAATTAGAAAATAGCATGAGACACCGGCAAAGGACAAAGCACCGGCAAAGATGTCCTTTGCCGTGTGCCTTTGCCGTCGAAAAACACACGGCAAGGTCCTTTGCCGTGTGTCTCTATCCACAGACACCGGGCAAGAACTTTTTCACCTTTAGCAAGGCTTTTATTACATATATGTTAGGTGATATTATTTCATAGGATCATGAGATCACACATATGATGATAGGTTATTGTGGTCTTGATCACTATATACATACCCCCCGATTACGGCGTTCGTGGACTTCCTCGTGAAACCACGATGATCTGCGCCTCGGATGGTCTACCCCCTAGACATTCTTCCGACGGGGTAGCCGTAGCTCTCTTCTTGTCTTGTGTCGACTAGGTCATAGGATTATGTGAAACCATGTTGGTTCACAAGTTGGGGCACTATCTCGACCGGTTTCACCGTGAACGGGAGATTCCCCTTCTGGTCCATAACCTTTCGCTTCTAGGTTAGGCGCATGCATGCGAGGGGGCACATGCAATCACCTATACCAATCTTGCACCACACCCACACACATATGCTAGGGACACATGCAAGTTTTGAGATGATTCAAGCGTTCTCGTGGACTTACTCGTGGCCCCGATGATCTGCGGGCCTCGGATCGTCTACCCCCTAGACATTCTTCCGACAGGGGTAGCCGTAGCTCTCTCTTGTGTTGTGTCTCACTAGGTCATAGGTTGATGTGAAACCATGTTGGTTCACAAGTTGGGGCACTATCTCGGCCAGTTTCACCGTGGAGATTCCCCTTATCTGAGGTCCATGACCTTTCGCTTCTAGGTTAGGCGCATTCATGCGAGGGGCACATGCAATCACCTATACCAATCTTGCACCACACTCACACACATATGCTAGGGACACATGCAAGTTTTCGATGATTAGGCGTTCTCGTGGACTTACTCGTGAAACCACGATGATCTGCGGGCCTCGGATCGTCTACCCCCTAGACATTCTTCGCAGGGGTAGCCAGCGTAGCTCTCTCTTGTGTTGTGTCTCACTAGGTCATAGGTTGATGTGAAACCATGTTGGTTCACAAGTTGGGGCACTATCTGACGGTTTCACGATAACGGGAGATTCCCCTTATCTGTCCATAACCTTTCGCTTCTAGGTTAGGCGCATGCATGCGAGGGGCACATGCAATCACCTATACCAATCTTGCACCACTCACACACATATGCTAGGGACACATGCAAGTTTTGAGATGATTCAGCGTTCGTGGACTTACTCGTGAAACCACGATGATCTGCGGGCCTCGGATCGTCTACCCCCTAGACATTCTTGACAGCAGGGGTAGCCGTATCTCTCTCTTGTGTTGTGTCCCACTAGGTCATAGGATGATGTGAAACCATGTTGGTTCACAAGTTGGGGCACTATACGGCCGGTTTCACCGTGACAGGGGAGATTCCCCTATCTGAGTCCATAACCTTTCGCTTCTAGGTTAGGCGCATGGATGCGAGGGGACACATGCAATCACCTATACCAACCTTGCACCACACTCACACACATATGCTAGGGACACATGCAAGTTTTCGGATGATTCCGACGTTCTTGCGGACTTCCCGTGAAACCACGATGATCTGCGGGCCTCGGATCGTCTACCCCCTAGACATTCTTGGCGAGGGGTAGCCGGCGTAGCTCTCTCTTGTGTTGTGTCTCACTAGGTCATAGGTTGATGTGAAACCATGTTGGTTCACAAGTTGGGGCACTATCTGGCCAGTTTCACCGTAACGGGAGATTCCCCTTATCTGAGTCCATAACCTTTCGCTTCTAGGTTAGGCGCATGCATGCGAGGGGCACATGCAATCACCTATCTGAATCTTGCACCACACCACACACATATGCTAGGGACACATGCAAGTTTTAGATGATTAAGCGTTCTCGTGGACTTACTCGTGAAACCACGATGATCTGCGGGCCTCGGATCGTCTACCCCTAGACATTCTTCCGGCGGGGTAGCCGGCGTAGCTCTCTCTTGTGTTGTGTCTCACTAGGTCATAGGATGATGTGAAACCATGTTGGTTCACAAGTTGGGGCACTACTCGGCCGGTTTCACCGTGACGGGAGATTCCCCTTATCTGGTCCATAACCTTCGCTTCTAGGTTAGGCGCATGGATGCGAGGGGACACATGCAAGCACCTATACCAACCTTGCACCACACTCACACACATATGCTAGGGACACATGCAAGTTTCGATGATTGAAGCGTTCTTGCGGACTTCCACCGTGAAACCACGATGATCTGCGGGCCTCGGATCGTCTACCCCCTAGACATTATTCGGGAGTGGCGTAGCTCTCTCTTGTGTTGTGTCTCACTAGGTCATAGGATGATGTGAAACCATGTTGGTTCACAAGTTGGGGCACTATACGGCCGGTTTCACCGTAACAGGAGATTCCCCTTATCTGAGTCCATAACCTTTCGCTTCTAGGTTAGGCGCATGGATGCGAGGGGACACATGCAATCACCTATACCACCCTTGAACCACACTCACACACATATGCTAGGGACACATGCAAGTTTTGAGATGATTAAGCGTTCTTGCGGACTTCCACGTGAAACCACGATGATCTGCGGGCCTCGGATCGTCTACCTAATGGAAATGAAGTTCACATCCTCTAGAACCTTATGTTCTATTGCAAAGTTAGTGTTTCCATGGTGAATACTAACAAATAGGCAACAAAAAGTTAAATCATTTGAAAGAAAAATAAAATAAAATTAGAAAATAGCATGAGACACACACGGCAAGGACAAAGCACGGCAAAAGATGTCCTTTGCCGTGTGCCTAACCGTCAACCTGCAACAAGGTCCTTTGCCGTGTGTCTCTATCCCACAGACACACGGCAAAGAACTTTTATCACCTTTAGCAAGGCTTTTATTACATATGAAGGGTTCGCAACATAGAAAACAAAAAAAATTCCTACGATGTGAACTATATACCAAGATCAATTTATACTAGATACAAACAACGGGAGGATGTATATCCGTAGAGAACATACCCTTGAAGACCGACAAAGCTTAACGAGTCCAAACTCGTGGTTGATGTAGACGATCTCTTGCCGATCTCAAGATCGAGAGGAAGTCCTAAGCGCGCCGCATAAATCAGCAAGCATCCGTGCTCGCACACACGTTCGAGGCACCGAGCAACCTCCGCCTCCTCGATCCAGCGATGCGGCGGAAGCACAACTCTTTCTTGCCGAATAGCCACCGGGAACATGTATCTCGCTAGTCAAGACCATGGGGATAAATTCTAGAGGAGAGAGGTCCTTCACGAGGAGGTGTGAGTGAGAAGTGAGAGGAGGGCTCCTTTATAGGAGGAGGGAACCCCAAGGGGTGGCAGCGCATGGGGCTGCCCCTTGCCCTCCCTCTTCATGTGGGTGGACACTCCACTCACAAAACTCCTCCAAATTCCCTCCACTCAAAAGTCCACTCAAAATCCCATTAAATTTCCACCAAATTTAATGCAATCTCTCATTAAATAAAACTCTTTTATTTTATTCAGAATTTTGTCAATTACTTTAATGACAAACATTCACAAATAACCTTGCTAGAATTCTATTTCACATGCATAACCACTTTATGCAATTTCACCAAAAACTGTTTGGTATCTAGTGAAATAAATTCCTGCGCTTATTTATTCTTCGGCATGAAACTTTTGCTCCAATTGGATGTGTGTCTCTTAAGTGTGTCACCCTACGGTTCGTGAATAATGCGGACATGATCGACCCTCTCGATCAATAATCGAAGCGGGATCTGAGACCCATACCGACTCCCACATTCAACGATGACTTTCTTGTGATCGTCGAACCTTTTACGCTAGTATCTTAATCCCTTTGTCTCACGATATATTACATGTCCGAGATTCGATCATCGGTATCTCCATACCTAGTTTGATCTCGTTATCGGCATGCACTCTTTTCGTTCTCGTGATATAACATTCTAGTGATCAAATCACTTGCTTGCAAGCTAATCAATGTGATATCACCGAGAGGGCCCAGTATATCTATCCGTCATCGGGATGAACAAATTCCACTCTCGATCCATGAGCCTCAACATAACACTTTATTAGTTAATCCATCTTTATAATCACCTATTACGGTGTGACGTTTGATGTTATCAAGAAACTCTTCCGGTGTTAGTGATTGACATGATCTCATGGTCTAAGGATTAGATCACTGCGTAGTTGTTATATCAATATAAACTCAATGACTTTGATCGTAATGCTATACTTCGGATGAATGTTCATCACATCATTACACTAATGTTGTGATCCCGTTATTAACAACATCCAATGTCCATGATCAGGAAACCTTGATCATCTTGTTAATCAACGAGCTAGTTTATGAGAGAGGCTTAACTAGGAACTTTCTGTTTGTTTATTAAACACACATGTATTAACGTTTTCGGATTAATACAATTATAGCATGCAAAATAAACATCTATCATATACTTGGAATACACATAATAAACAATTTATTATTGCCTCTCGGGCATATTCCCTTGATCTCTCCCACTTGCACTAGAGACAATAATCTAGTTACATAGTGATATATCTAACACCCATTGAGTTCGTGTTGATCATGTTTTGCTCTAGGGAGAGTTTTAGTCAGCGGATCTGCTACATTGAGATCCGTATGTACTTCTAAATCTTTATATCTCCATCCTTGACATGCTCATGGATGGAGTGAAACCGCGCTTAATATGCTTGGAATGCTTGTGAGACCTTGGCTCTTTGGCATTGGCAATGGCACCATTGTTGTAACAATAGATCACCATTGGGTCCAACGCGTTTGCCACAACTCCTAGTTCGGATATGAACTCCTTCATCAAAGCGCTTCGAGCCGCTTAGCAAAGGCAACATATTCGCCTCCGTTGTTGATCCCGCTACCACAGGTTGTTTGGAGCTCCTCCAACTAAGCCTCCGCCATTCATGAGAAATACGTATCGGATTGAGACTTAGAGTCATCCGGATCGGTGTCAAACTAGCGTCGACATAACACTTAGCGACGAGCTCTTCTTCACCTCCGTATACAAGAAACATATCCTTAGTTCTTCGTAAGTACTTAGGATATTCTTGACCGCTATCGATGTTAGAACACGGATCCGATTGGTACCTACTAGTCAAACTAATAGCGTGCCACATCCGGTCTTGTACATAGCATGGCGTACATTATAGAGCCTATGGTGAAGCATAGGGGACTTTGTCCATTATCTCTCTTTCTTCCGCTGAAGCCGGGATTTGAGTCTTACTCAATGTCTTGCCTTGCAACATAGGTAAGAACCCCTTCTTACTTCCGTCCATTTTAAACTTCTTTAAAATCTTATCAAGGTATGTACTTTGCGATAGCCCTATTAGGCGCCTAGATATATCTCTATAGATCTTTATGCCTAATATGTATGACCTTCACCTAGGTCCTTCATTGAAAAATTCTTTGTTTAGATAACTTTTAACCTGTTTAAAGTTCTATATCATTCCGATCAATAATATGTCATCCACATATAATATCGAAATGCCACATTGCTCCCACTCACTTTCTTGTAAATACAAGCTTCTCCATAAGTTTGGACAAATCGAAACTCTTTGATCACCTCATCAAAGCGGAGATTCCAACTTGCGATGCTTGCTTCAATCCATAGATGGATCTGAAGATTGCACACCTTGTTAGCATCCTTAGGATCGACAAAACCCTTTGGTTGTATCATATACAACTCTTCTTCAATATTACCATTGAGAAGCGGTTTTGACATCCATCCGCCATATTTCATAATCAAAATATGCAGCAATTGCTAACATAATCCTAATCGACTTTAGCATCGCTACGGAGAGAAAGTCTCATCGTAGTCAACTCCTTGAATTTGTGAAACCCTTTGCGACAAGTCGAGCTTTATAGATGGACACATTACCATCAACATCAGTTTTCCTTTTGAAAATCCATTTGTTCTCCACGGCCTTTCGTGTGAGGTAATTCCACCAAGTTCCAAACTTGATTTTCATACATGGATTCCATCTCGGATTTCATGGCTTCTAACCATTTGTTGGAATCCGGCTCATCATCGCTTCTTCATACGTCGCAGGTCATTATTTTCATCAACCATGAAATTTATGACGGGATTTCCGTCTGACTCGGGAGCTGCAGCGTCTGTTGACTGCGAGGTTCGGTGAGTACTCTCTTTCGGAGTTTCATGATCATTATCATTAGTTCCCTCTTCAATGGGTGGAGCCAACTCGGAACAACTTAGACTGCGCTACTCGCCATACTTTGACGAGAAGGTTCCCCAACCTCTTCGAGTTCTACCTTCCGCCTACTCACACCTTTCGCGAGAAACTCTTTCTCTAGAAAGGATCCATTCTTGGCAACAAAAACCTTGCCCTCGGATCTGTGATAGAAGGAATACCCAATAGTTTCCTTAGGGTATCCTATGAAGACGCATTTTTCCGCTTTGGGTTCGAGTTTATCCGGTTGAAGTTTCTTCACATAAACATAAACCCCAACCCAAACTTTAGAAATGACAGCTTAGGTTTGTTTCCAAACCACAATTCATCGGTGTCTTTTCAGCGGATTTAGATGGTGCCCGATTTAAAGTGAATGCAGCAGTTTCTAGTGCATAACCCCAAAATGACAATGGCAAGTCCGTCAGAGACATCATAGATCGAACCATATCTAATAAAGTACGATTACGACGTTCTGACACAGACATTTATTGTGGTGTTCGGCAGTGTGAGTTGTGAAACAATTCCACACTCTTTCATGTGAGTGCTAAACTCGTAACTTAGATACTCACCTCCACGGTCGTAGTAGAAATTTGATCTTTCTATTACGATGATTTTCCACTTCATTACGAAATTCCTTGAACTTTTCAAAGGTTTGACTTGTGTTTCATCAAGTAGATATAACCATATCTACTCAAATCATCTGTAAGAAAGTAACAAAATAACGATATCCACCTCATGCAAACACACTCATTGGACCACATACATCGGAATGTATGATTTCCAATAAATCATCGCCGTTCCATTGAACCGAAAACGGCGTTCTAGTCATCTTGCCCATAAGGCATGGCTCACATGTATCAAATGATTCATAATCAAGTGATTCCAAAAGTCCATCCGAATGGAGCTTCTTCATGCGTTTAATGCCAATATGACCTGACGGCGATTGCCACATATATGCGGATATATCATCATTAAGTTTAATCCTTTTAGCATCAACATTATGAATATGTGTAACATTATCATTGAGATCTAACGAAATAAACCATTCATCATCGGTGCATGACCATAAAGATTTCATTCATATAAATGGAACAACCATTGTTCTCGGACTTAAATGAATAACCACTTTGCATCAAACATGATCCGGATACAATGTTCATGCTCGATGCGAGCACCGGAGATAACATTTATTTAAGTTTATGACTAATCCCGACGGTAAGTGGAGAGGCGGCGTTAAACGGCGATCACATCAACGTTTGATCCATTGCCGACACGCATCTTGACCTCACCCTTGCTAGGTCGCTTGTTCATGACCCACGATTCGAGTTACAAATATTAGCAACCGGTATCAAATACCGGGTGCTCTGCGATGAGCACTAGTCAAGTACACATCAATAACATGTATATCATATATACCTTTGTTTGCCTTGCCTTCTTATACGCGCCAGATACTTGGGCGATTGCGCTTCGATGGATCCCTTACAATAGTAGCACCTTATCGGACTTGGGTCCAACTCGGGTTTCTTTCAGCGACAGCAGGCCTTACTTCCCTTCCGTTTTCCTTCTTGTCTTTCTTGAAACCAGTGTTCCTATTGATCATCAACACTTGATGTTCCTTTTGATCTCCACTTCTGCGGTTTAAGCATTGGCGGAATCTCGGGGAGACTTCTTCATGCCTTGCATATTATAGTCCATCACGAAGCTCTTATAGCTAGGTGGCAGAGACTGCAGAACACGATGGATGCCTAGGTAAATGGGAATCGTTATTCCCAAGGACACAAGCTTATCGCCGTAACCCGACATCTTGAGTACATGCTCACTAACGATGTGCTCTTCCATCATCTGACTAAAGAACTTTCGAAGCATTATAGCTCTCTCTGACATGTGTGTCGAAATCATTTTCAACTCACCCATTGTATCAAATGCATTGCCGTTTGACGCTTTGAAGTTCCGCTCTAGCCCATACAATATGCAATGAACTAAGTTGTGGTCCTCTGACGAGTCGGAGATAGACATTCTTCTCCTCGTCGGGGCATCATCAAAGGTGGGGGCCTAACGGCTTCTAGCACATATTGCTTTTGTGCGTGAGGAGAATCCTCAAATTCATGGCCCATTCGGTAAAGTTGCTACCGTTCGTGCTAGTTTCTCTTTATCCATGAGCATTGAAATTAAAAGCGGTGGTGCCATCTACAATGTAATTTGTAAAGTTTAGACTAAGTGTATGATAGATTGAGTTCAACTAATCTATACGAATGAACTCCCACTCAAAAGCGACATCCCTCGTGTCCTTTTGGTGATTACATGAACCAAATCCACTACACCAAGTCCGATCATCACGTGAGTCGGTATAGCTTCAAAGGCGAGCATCAAATGGGCATCATATCAACTATATGACTCATGCTTAACCTTTCGATTACGTGTTCGAGGCCATGTCTGTACATGCTAGGCTCGCCAAGTTAGAACCTTAGTATTTATGTGTAACTGTTTTACACCAAGTATGGTTGGATCCAAGAACACCCGATCATCACGTGATGTCTTGGAGCGACGAAACATAATCGGTGCATACTAAAGGAAGAACACATTCTTATCTTGATATTTAAATGAGGATCATCTTATTATGCTTAACAAAGCGCTAAACAAGCAATATAAGATGTAATCAAACATCATATGTTTATTAGTGAAATTATATGGTTCCGCAGATGATCTCTATCATGTGCATCGTGGTATGATCACTATCATACCTATATGTGTAAATCCACGTCTATGGATTTTAAGCGCTATGTGTGTTGTAAGAGTATCATCTCATACTTCTACTTACAACACTACCATATCATAACACTAGCCCAGCAACAATCTAAACTAGGCGCCTCTAATTTATCCATTGCAAGTTTTACGTGGCTTAGGGCTTCGAGATAGAACCGTTCTTACCTACGAACATGAACCACAACGAGGATAATCAAATTGTTGACAACTGCTTGCAAAATAGATATTGACTTTAGTAGGAGAGACACCCGCTAGCCACTTATGCAAACTAGTTGCATGTCAAGCGTGGAACAGGTCTCATGTGCGAGGACATGTAAAGTTTGTCCGGGCCGCTTCATCCCACTATGCCACCAATATCCAAAATCACAAGAAAGGAGCAACAACATGATCATCATCGCCCACATACTCATATGTGTACTACCCGTGTAAAGTATCTACGCATAGATCCGGCTCTGATACCACTGAAGGGTTAGCAACATAGAAAACAAAAAAATTTCCTACGATGTGAACTATATACCAAGATCTATTTATACTAGATACAAACAACGGGCGGATGTATATCCGTAGAGAACATACCCTTGAAGACCGACAAATCTTAACGAGTCCAAACTCGTGGTTGATGTAGACGATCTCTTGCCGATCTCAAGATCGAGAGGAAGTCCTAGCGCCGCAAATCAGCAGCGCATCCGTGCGCACTTGACACACGTTCGAGGCACCGAGCAACCTCCGCCTCCTCGCTCCAGCGATGCAGCGGAAGCACAACTCTTTCTTGCGAATAGCCACAGGAACATGTATCTCGCTAGTCCGAGACCATGGGGATAAATTCTAGAGGGAGAGAGATCCTTCACGAGGTGTGAGTGAGAAGTGAGAGGAGGGCTCCTTTTATAGGAGGAGGGGGAACCCCAAGGGGTGGCGGCGCATGGGGGCTGCCCCTTGCCTCCCTCTTCATGTGGGTGGACACTCCACTCACAAAACTCCTCCAAATTCCCTCCACTCAAAAGTCCACTCAAAATCCCATTAAATTTCCACCAAATTTAATGCAATCTCTCATTAAATAAAACTCTTTTATTTTATTCAGAATTTTGTCAATTACTTTAATGACAAACATTCACAAATAACCCCTTGCTAGAATTCTATTTCACATGCATAACCACTTTATGCAATTTCACGAAAAAACTGTTTGGTATCTAGTGAAATAAATTCTGCGCTTATTTATTCTTTTCGGCATGAAACTTTTGCTCCAATTGGATGTCGGTGTCTCTTAAGTGTGTCACCCTACGGTTCGTGAATAATGCGGACATGATCGAGACCCTCTCAAATCAATAATCGAAGCGGGATGAGACCCATCGACTCCCACACATTCAACGATGACTTTCTTGTGATCGTCGGAACCTTTTACGCTAGTATCTTAATCCCTTTGTCTCACGATATATTACATGTCCGAGATTCGATCATCGTTATCTCCATACCTAGTTTGATCTCGTTCACATGCACTCTTTTCTCGTTCTGTGATATAACATTCTAGTGATCAAATCACTTGCTTGCAAGCTAATCAATGTGATATCACCGAGGGCCCAGAGTATATCTATCCGTCATCGGGATGAACAAATTCCACTCTCGATCCATGAGCCTCAACATAACACTTTATTAGTTCTGAATCCATCTTTATAATCACCTGTTACGGTGTGACGTTTGATGTTATCAAGAAACTCTTAGGTGTTAGTGATTGACATGATCTCATGGTCTAAGGATTAGGATCACCGTAAGTTGTTATAGCAATATAAACTCAATGACTTTGATCGTAATGCTATACTTCGGATGAATGTTCATCACATCATTACACTAATGTTGTGATCCCGTTATTAACAACATCCAATGTCCATGATCAGGAAACCTTGATCATCTTGTTAATCAACGAGCTAGTTTATGAGAGAGGCTTAACTAGGAACTTTCTGTTTGTTTATTAAACACACATGTATTAACGTTTCCGTATTAATACAATTATAGCATGCAAAATAAACATCTATCATATACTTGGAATACACATAACAAACAATTTATTATTGCCTCTCAGGGCATATTCCCTTCAACATATATGTTAGGTGATATTATTTCATAGGATCATGAGATCACACATATGATGATAGGTTATTGTGGTCTTGATCACTATATACATGCACCCCCCTGATTCCGACGTTCTCGTGGACTTACTCGTGAAACCACGATGATCTGCGGCCTCGGATCGTCTACCCCCTAGACATTCTTACGACAGGGTAGCCGGCGTAGCTCTCTCTTGTGTTGTGTCTCACTAGGTCATAGGATGACGTGAAACCATGTTGGTTCACAAGTTGGGGCACTATCTGGCCCGGTTTCACCGTAACGGGAGATTCCCCTTATCTGTCCATAACCTTCGCTTCTAGGTTAGAGCGCATGCATGCGAGGGGGGCACATGCAATCACCTATACCAATCTTGCACCACACTCACACACATATGCTAGGGACACATGCAAGTTTTTAGATGATTCTGACGTTCTCGTGGACTTACTCCGGCGAAACCCTGATGATCTGCGGGCCTCGGATCGTCTACCCCCCTAGACATTCTTCTGACAAGGGTAGCCCGGCGTAGCTCTCTCTTGTTGTGTCTCACTAGGTCATAGGTTGATGTGAAACCATGTTGGTTCACAAGTTGGGGCACTATCTGACCGGTTTCACCGTAAGGAGATTCCCCTTATCTGAGTCCATGACCTTTCGCTTCTAGGTTAGGCGCATGCATGCGAGGGGGCCACATGCAATCACCTATACCAATCTTGCACCACACTCACACACATATGCTAGGGACACATGCAAGTTTTGGATGATTCCGACGTTCTCGTGGACTTACTCGTGAAACCACGATGATCTGCGGGCCTCGGATCGTCTACCCCTAGACATTCTTGACACGGGTAGCCAGTAGCTCTCTCTTGTGTTGTGTCTCACTAGGTCATAGGTTGATGTGAAACCATGTTGGTTCACAAGTTGGGGCACTACTCTGGCCCGGTTTCACCGTGAACGGGAGATTCCCCCTTCTGAGTCCATAACCTTCGCTTCTAGGTTAGAGCGCATGCATGCGAGGGGGCACATGCAATCACCTATACCAATCTTGCACCACACTCACACACATATGCTAGGGACACATGCAAGTTTTGAGATGATTACGGCGTTCTCGTGGACTTACTCGTGAAACCACGATGATCTGCGGGCCTCGGATCGTCTACCCCCTAGACATTCTTCCCGACAGGTAGCCGGCGTAGCTCTCTCTTGTGTTGTCTCTCACTAGGTCATAGGTTGATGTGAAACCATGTTGGTTCACAAGTTGGGGCACTATCTGACCCGGTTTCACCGTGAACGGAGATTCCCCTTATCTGAGTCCATAACCTTTCGCTTCTAGGTTAGGCGCATGGATGCGAGGGGACACATGCAATCACCTATACCAACCTTGCACCACACTCACACACATATGCTAGGGACACATGCAAGTTTTCAGATGATTCCGACGTTCTTGCGGACTTCCACCGGCGAAACCCTGATGATCTGCGGGCCTCGGATCGTCTACCCATGGTCTACCCATGGTCTAGAACCTTATGGTCTATTGCAAAGTTAGTGTTTCCATGGTCTGAATACTGACAAATAGCCAACAAAAAGTTAACTAAAAACTTTAAATAAATACAACTGAAAGAAAAAATAAAAATAAAATTAGAAAATACCTAAAGGCACACGGCAAAGGAGAAAACACACGACAAAGAGGTCCTTTGCCGTGTGTCTCTGCAGGCACACGGCAAAGGTTCTTTGCCGTGTGTTTCTAACCAGTACGGCAGCAAAGATCTTTGCCGTGTTCATATGATGTGGCACACTGCAAAGGGTGACCATAATATCGGCCAGCGGGCCGTGCCCCTCCCGCCTTATCCTCCATTGCCCGACTCGCCTCCACCACGCTCCTGCGCTCTGCGCCTTGCACGCCGCCCCTCTCTGTTGCGCCTGCCTCCTTCTCGGCATGGCCTCTCCTGCCTCCACCGGCCCCGTCCCCTTCACTGACCCAGCCCCATCCGCCCGCCAATCCGGCCTCAGCCTAAGCCCATGCCCCGGCCATGGGAGCTCGCCCAGCTCCTTTGGTAGGAGCTGGGCACCGCCTCTGCCACCGACAACTACATCCACCATCGGTATGTGCCTAGTATTTTTTGTTAGTGTAGTGTAGTGTAGTATAGTATATATATGTATGTGTAGTGTAGTGTAGTGTAGTATAGTAGTAGTATAGTAGTAACATTGTTAGATATATGTGTATGTGTATATTAGTAATTAAGCATGTATTTAGCAAATTGGACAAGTTACTAGTATGATGTATGATGTATGTAGTGCTAGTTCTAGTGTTGTACTAAGTTATTAGTAAAGTGTATTTAGTGATAGTTTTATTGTCATATATTACATTAGGGTAGTTTTAGTGGTAGATTTAGCAAAATGGACAAGTTACTAATATGTTGGATTTAGTGGTAGTATTTTCTAGTATGTTGTTTCATATATGCATGTGTATAGTAGTAATTTAGGAATTATATGTGTAAAATTTTGGCTTGTATTTTGGCATATATAAATACATATGTATATTACTATTTTTTCTTCGTGTAGGATATTTGTCGAGTCTGAGGGTGGGGTTGTCAACGGTGTAGGTCATTTTGCGGGAGGGTCGAGCATCTTCTTCACCTCTCGATCACGCTTCAAGGGTAAAAATCTATTCTCCTATCTTGCAAATACCTAGGGTTATTTTCGTGTGTAGATCACCAAGTCTGTCGCGTTACCTAGGCGTCTCTTCGGCCGTAAAGGGTTACGGATAAATATGCATTAGTGATCTCGCATATTATGAAGCGTAACTCTTACGGCATTTATCGGACATGGCGGATGCGTAGTTGGGTATGTTTTCCTTGTTCTACTCGGTCGAGATAGGATTTAATGCGCCTCCTGTTGTTCTCGGATGCACATCCCTCTTGGCTTTTTGCCGAGGCGTGTATCGGAGAGCGTGAGGTGCTGGAAAATTCTTGCTGTCGGATCGAGAATAAGCAGGAGAACATACTCAATCTACGGATCCGGCGGTTGATAGGACCCTCTTTACCTATTAGAGAGATAGGTGGATATATTTATGGCGTAAAATATATGTTTGCTAAAATTAAGAACTAATACGGATTTATTTATATGGCATGATTAATTGAAAGCATTATATATGTGTTTTTGGTACTGATTAGAGGATGGAGAATCGTGTTGGATGTATGATGGCTATGTCGGTAAGTGGGACTTTACCTCGAATGGCAAGAAAAGGCCGAGGACTTTGTGAACGGGCATTTGCCGTCCCTAGCACCAGGAAGAATTTTACGCCCTTGTGCAAGATGCAAGAACACGAATACACATTCGAAGGATGATGTGAGTACTCACCTGCTCAATTACGGGTTCACACCATCCTATAAGACTTGGACATTCCATGGTGAAAAGTTAGCGAAACGTGCTAGGAGGGAGTCACGGCAGGGTCAGCAGCAGAGTCAGCCAAGGGGAGAATTTGATGCTGGTTTTGATAGGTGCATAGAAAACTTTGTGAATGCTAATGCGCCTGAAAGCCCTCATGTAGAGGCGGAGACTCCTCAGGAGGCGGAGACAAGTGAGGAGCCGGAGGAAAACACGGCAAAGTACTACGAGACTTTGTTTGCCTCACAGAGACCCCTTCATGCACATACAGATGTTACCCAACTGGATGCCATAGCTCGCCTTTTGGCCTTCAAGAGCCACAGGAACTTGACCAGAGAGGACTTTGATGATATGCTTGCCGTCGTTGGCAGATTCGCGAAAGGGCACCTCTTGCGGAGAACTTCTACTATTCGACCAAACTCCCGTGACCTTAAGATGTCATATGAGTCGATACACGCTTGTCAAGGGATGCATGCTATTCACAAAGGAGCATGCTAAGACAAATTATTGTATCCGCTGCAAATCCTCTAGGTACTTTGAGGTCGATCCCGATGGTGATGTTAGGAAGAGGCAATGGGGTTGCCCAAAACATTCTTGGTATCTTCCAATCATACCGAGGCTCCAGTGACTCTTCATGATCGAGGATATCGCCCAGTCACGATAGGCGATGAAGGAAACGAATACCTCGACAAGATGATACATCCGTCGGATGGTAGTGCATGGAAGAACTTTGTCAAGAAATATCCTGATAAAGCCGGTGACAAGAGGAGCGTAGCAGTTGCCATATCAACCGATGGGTTCAATCCATATGGCATGTCGGCTTCAGTATATAGTTGTTGGCCAGTGTTTGTTATTCCCCTGAACCTCCCCCCTGGCGTCTGCATGAGATCAGAGAACATGTTTGTCTCGATGATAATCCCAGGGCCGAAATACCCGGGTAAGAACATGAATGTGTATCTAGAACCGCTGGTGGATGACTTGCTTCGTGGCTGGGAAGGTCGGGGGATCCGAACATTTGACGCTTCAAACAACGAGCACTTCGATATGTATGTCTGGTACCATACCTCTCTGCATGACCTACCAGCACGTGCGTTGTTCTGCGGCTGGTGTACACATGGGAAGTGGCCTTGCCCAGTGTGCATGCAATCTCTGACTTTCTTCTGGCTATCGAAGGGAGGCAAGTATTCCTGCTTTGATGAACATCGACAGTGTCTTGAGCCGAATCATCCATATAGGAGTGACAAAAAGAGGTTCAAGAAAGGTCGTGTTGTCCATGATCCAAAGCCACGTCTAAAGACCGGAAAGGAAATCAAGGCTGAGTTGGAAGCTCTCCAGCCAAACTCCGATGGGAATGGTTTCGTGGGATACGGGGATACGCACCAGTGGACCCACATTCCGTGCTTATGGAAGCTCCCTTACTTTGAGGATCTTGAGCTCCCGCATAACATTGATGTAATGCACACCGAAAAGAATATCGGTGAGGCCCTTTGGAGCACCATAATGCAAACCGAGAAGACGAAAGATAACATCAAGGCTCGAATTGATCAAGAAGCATTGTGCGATAGGCCAAAGTTGAACATGCAGCACCCCGAGCCAAAGGCGAAAAGGTGGTCTAAGCCAAAGGCCTTTCGCCCAACAAAGCCCCAAAGAAGGAGATCTTCCGATGGATCGCGCAAAGTTTGTTTTTCCCGATGGTTATGCGCCAACCGGATGAGGGTGCGAACATGGAAACATTGCGGTACAAGGGCTCAAGAGTCATGACTACGTATGGCTTGAGCGGATAATGCGGTGATGATTCGAGGCTATGTCGATGAGGAGACTTGGCGAGTCTTCGAGGTTGAGCTTTTTCTTCCCAGATTTGTGCTAGGGAGTTAGACCGTAAAGTGCTTGAGAAGCTACATGAACAGGCACCGAGTTGCTGCGATCTAGAGATGCTCCTTGGCGGGGTTCTTCAATCCGATGCAACATATGATCTTGCATCTTGCGACGAGGCTTTAAAGGGGGACCTGTGGGCCGTTGGCGATATCCGCGAGAGAGAAACAAAGAAGCTTCAGAAAAGCAGGCAATAAATGCAAGATCGAGGCATCCATAGCCGAGGCGGTCCCTTAACGAGGAGGTTGCAAACTTCACCACAAAGCACTATGATGCCAACATTCCCACAAAGCACAACCCAGTGTTTACGTTACAATGCCGCCAACCACGAAGATGTACCTAATCTTAGCATCTTCGTTGGGCTAGGTGGCAAATCAAGTGGCACAAAGAGGTTCGCAATGAAAAACTTGAGCGGAGTTGATCCACTGTATGTCTTGAACACCATGGAAGAAGTGAAGCCGTACATCGAGTAAGTGATCACCATTTAGTTTTCCGCAAACATTCACTGCTATGTCCGTGCCTAACTCTCCTTTAAATTGTTATAGACGATTCAAGAGTGCACATTGGAAGAATCCAAATAGGAGCCTAACCCTCAAGAGGAGCAGGATCTTTTCGATAAGGGTGGTGGTTTTGTTTAATCGCCTGGTTACGTGGTTTGGTACTATTCGAGCCAACTTGTTGTGCTACACTTCTTGTGATAAACTTCTTATGCTAAACTTCTCGTTCTAACTTGTAGGCAAGAACTGACAAAGAGATGCAACCCGAGCTAAGAAATATTGCTAGGGGCTTTAACCATTCAGTCGACACGTTCAATGCTTATGACGTGAATGGGTATCGCTTCCATACCCATGAATACACAACTAGTCGGCCCAACCGGAAGACAACAAATAGCGGGGTCTTTTGTGAAGGCTCAGATGGCCTCTAGTACTATGGAAGAGTCGAGGGTATATATGAGCTGAATTACGGTTTTGGCAAAGGGCTAAATCCCATTGTATTCAAATGTCATTGGTTTGACCCACATAAGGTGAAACGGGATCCTGAAATTGGACTGGTCGAAGTTAAGAGAAACTCATTTATCGGGAGATGATGTTTACATTTTGGCTACTCAGGCCTTCCAAGTATTCTATCTTCCGTACCCATGCCAAAACCCGACAAAACGTCTACATGACTGGGATGTTGTGATGACGGTACCGACACGCAATAGGCCGCCCTTGCCAAACAAGGATGATTACCGCCGCCTAGACCCCTCAACAAATGATGGCGAGTTTTATCAAGAAGAAGGGCTCCCCGGGCAATTCACTATCGACTTGTCCGCCGATGGTGACATGGTCGTAGACGATGAGCAAGAAGAAGCTGAGGAGGAAGACACTGCGCAAGATGAAGCTGAGGAGGTTCACAACCAACAAGATGTGAGTTTGCTCGAGGCGTTCCATGCAGGCCTTGACGTGAACGATCCACAGGACCACCTCCAGGTTTCGTGGATGATTATTGGTGGCCGGAAAATGATAGCGATGATGAAACCTCTCGTCAATTCATAATCCCGACTCGGCTTGATCCATGCATGTAGTAGTAATAATCTTTGTAGTAGTGTTTGCTATGTAATCCCACGGGCTATGTAATAAAATTTCTTTCCTTTTGTCTTTGTATTTGTAAGAACTCTATTCTATGTAATAAAATTTCTTTCCTTTTGTCTTTGTATTTGTAAGAACTCATATCCCCAAGTCGAGAGGACAGGTATTTGAGATTCATATAGCATGGGATGTGTGGCAAGCCCGGAAAGGATTCTCGATCCACGACAACGATTCCTTTCGAGGAGTCGTGCCGTGAGACCGAATCCTTTCCTTGGCTTGCCGCGTATCACCCATGCTATATGGATCATGGAAGTATTCTCTTCTTTCGTCTTTCTTGTCTGAATATAGATTAGCTAGCGTGACTTAAATGGAATATATTAGATAGCCCTAAAAGAAAGGAAGACATTACTTCACTATTCGTATAGCATGGGCGACATTGTTATATGAATCGTGAAATGGTTTCTTTCCTTCGTCTTTGGAGAAACACTAGGAAGGCTTCATCTCGTATCCCCAAGTCGAGAGGACAAGTATTTTCGAGATTCATATAGCATGGGGATGTGACCGTGGTAAGCCCAGGAAAGCATTCTCGATCCACGACAACGATTCCTTTCGAGGAGTCGTTGCCGTGGAGACCGAATCCTTTCCTTGGCTTCCAGATCATACCCATGCTATATGGATCATGGAAGTATTCTCTTCTTCGTCTTTGCCGATACGAATATAGATTAGCTAGCGTGACTTAAATGGAATATATTAGATAGCCCTAAAGTCGAAAGGAAAGACATTACTTCACTATTCGTATAGCATGGGCGACATTGTTATATGAATCGTGAAATGGTTTCTTTCCTTCGCCTTTGGAGAAACACTAGGAAGGCTTCATCTCGTATCCCCAAGTCGAGAGAGGACAGTATTTTCGAGATTCATATAGCATGGGGATGTACGGTGGCAAGCCCAGAAAGGATTCTCGATCCACGACAACGATTCCTTTCAAGGAGTCGCTGTGAGACCGAATCCTTTCCTTGGCTTGTCAGCGTATCATACCCATGCTATATGGATCATGGAAGTATTCTCTTCTTAGTCTTTGCCGATACTGAATATAGTGTGTGTTTAAAACTTGAGTATTATTGTCGTTATGAATCTTGTGTCACCGATGTGTACTAATAAACTACTCTTTTCACTGTTTTGCGGTGATTGAAAGATCGGGGAAAGGGAGTTACAAGAAAGCTGAAAAGCTTGGCAAAACGGGTACTGGTGGTTCAAAAGATGTCGGAAGCAGCCTACTAGTGCATCTGCTAGTGCTCCATAGCGCACTTCACAATGGCGGGCGTGGAGGCGTCGAGACTCCTAGTCCCTCCGGTCTTCGAGGAGGACGAGCAGGCAGGAGGAGCAGGAGCAGGAGAAGGAGGGGAGGACGAGGAGGAGGAGGAGCCAGCGTCGGAGGAGGATGAGGGGACTCCGGATTCGACGAGGAGGAGCAGGAGCAGGAGGATGAGGATGAGGGTTGGGGTCTTTACCCTCGAGCTTGACACGTCCTTGAGGTGGGCGCCTCCGGAGGATGACGGAGTACCTTCAGGAGTACGTGGCCATGGACCCGAGCTGGTGCCACGAGAAGGCTCCATATCGGCGTGGGGTTTGAGACTGACCTACCTTATCCCTATGAGGACAAGGTACTCGTGTTGGGTCGAGGTACATGATTTGACCCTAAACCATACATTGTAATTTTTATCACATACTGACCTTGTCCTTTTCATTTTGCAGTGCCTTTTTATATGAGGATGGGATCAAGCCATATCGTGGCTACTCAAGCATCCTTGGCGCCTTGGTTAGAAAGTATTTTCCTGGGATTGTCACTCTCCCAAATGGTTCAAAGGATGTGGCTTGGACTTGGAAGCATTACCACTATGCCGAAGATCCCGAAAAAAAGTACACCACCATCGCGGAGAAGGTTTAGGTTTTGTTCTGGGTAAATTTGTTTTGCTTGTCATAATTCAATCGCCTTGAGGATGAAATACACTTGAACTCGTGGCTTGTCATAATTCAATCGCCTTTGACCCCCCCTTTTTTCCCTATGTGCATACTTGTAGAAGTTCTTCGACATGGACAGGACGCGCAAAAGGTAGTGTTTGATGATTGTTCACGAGCTTGCCAAGAGGAAGGTGCAAGACATGCACTACGAGGCACGCGTGAACTGCGTTCATATCGTTGGCGATCGCAAGATTTGGATGAACAAGAGCCAAGCCGGAGATGCTCTTCGAGTGGCGATACGCAGTAGTTGCATTTTTGTTTTATTGATTTCTTGACCTTATTCTATTTTATATTGTAATAATACGTGTGTCTTGTGGATGTAGAACCCTCCTCAGTTCGTGGGTAATGACGGTGCTTCACGGCAATGGTAGCGTGGTGGACACACCCCAATTACCTCCAGAACGCCGATGCAAAGAAGCGGCGAGAGGAGATGGGGTGGATCACACCGCCAAGGCATCCCCCTCGCCTTCTTAGGCAAAAAGAGGTGAGAAAATGCTTTATTTGTTCTTGCTTGTAATTTTCTTCTTTACTTCGCCCTTTGGAGTCCCCCTTCACTTAACTTCGTGCTCTTTTGTGCAGAAAATAAAGACAGGTCAAGAGTCGTCCGTGTTTGCCGTTTGGAAGACACGACGTTGGATGAGCCTAGGCGAGCCTATGGATGAACGAGGGCCAGCTCGGGGTGAGAAGTACCGAGAAGTACAAGGAGGTGCATGGAGAAGATTCTAACCTCGAGACCGCCTCTTCGACCCGAGGTCGCCGTCTTTGGCGGAGAAGGCCGGAAGAATGGTCGCCTATGGATCGGTCACAGTCCGTCGACCCTAAGACCATCCCATCTATGCCAGTCCGGCGTGGTAGGACGAGCGACCACTGCTATAGAGACCCGCCGGCCTTCGGTTGTAGCTCTCGAGCGATTCTGGTATGTTCTTCCTCGGTCATCTATGTTTTACTACATGTTTTGTGTTGCAATGTTCATCTAATCGTGGCGACACGACGTTAGAGGAGATGGTCACCGATAGGAGCACGCAGAGAGGCGAGCAATGGCGGCAGCAAATGGAGCGCCAGATGGCCCATCGCCAGGGGTTCCGGAGCAACAGGCAGATGATGCGGTGGATGACACAAATGCTCATCAATTCTCAACCGGGGACTCTTCCCTCCTCCTTTTGCCTTCGTGGGTAAGTGATCAAGTGTCTTATTGTCCAATGCTCGCAATTTTCAATCTTGCCTTATTGTCTAATGCTCACAATTTCCAATGCTGCAGATGGACGATGCGATGCCGCCACCTGGTGGGTCCGCGGGTGGATCGAACAACCAGTCGCCGCCGTCTTTCACTGTCACAATCAAATCCGTCGTCAGGAGGCTGAATCGAGTCCTCCGTGTTTGTTTTCTTATACTTGTCAAATTTATCCATGCCATCGCATTTGTAGAAATTTTAGCCATGATATGACACTTGTAGAAATTTTAGCCTTGTCATGATACTTATAGAAAATTTAGAAATTCCATGACACTTGTAGGAAATTTAGCCTTGCCATGATACTTATAGCAAATTTAGCAATTCCATGACACTTGTAGATAATTCTATGCCATTGTCAAAATTTTAGCCATGCTATGACACTTGTAGAAATTTTAGCCTTGCCATGACACTTATAGAAATTCAAGACTTGCCATGGGACTTGTAGATATTCGTGATTTTACTTGTCATATTGATGTAATTTGCCATGAGACTCGTCAAAATCCCATGTTATTTCCATTTCCATCAACTTGCCTAGAAACTTGTACATATTGATGATTTTACTTCTCATATTTATGTGCTTGTCTTGAACTTGTAGGATCTCACGATGGAGCATGAGCTTGTGGAGCACTCGGAGTTGATGATCTTGTAATATTTGTCTAGTTTAGGTCTTATAACTTGTTGGTTATGCACTTGGTAGTATTTGACACTTGTGGCATGACCTTGTGGCAAGAATAAACACTAGCATTTGACAATTGTAATATTTGTGAAATCTCTTGCTTTCGTGGTGATGATGTTTGCTAGTGTTGATGATGCATTTTGGTGTTGGTGATGATTATATTGTTGTTGTTGATAAGTATATTATTGTTCTTGATGAGTATATTATTGTTGTTGATGATCTGTAGATCATATATATATATATATTATGTTTTGAATTGCAGGAAATGACTGGAAACAGGAAAAAAATTAAAAAATGACAGCCCCTTTGCCGTGTGTATACACACGGCAAAGAAGCCACGTGTGAGCCACCTGTGCGCCCCTGGGCAATGTCACAGGGCCTTTGCCGTGTGTAGTGCGCAGTAGACACACGACAAAGGAGAGAACGTTGCCGTGTGTCCCCCCCACGGGCACACGGCAAAGGAATGAACGTTGCCGTGTGTCACCCCTAATGAGCACACGGCAAAGAGCACACACACGGCAACAACAATGCACACGGCAACGATGATCAACACGGCAAAGGTTGAGGCACACGGCAAAGACCTGGGACACGGCAAAGAGGAGGCACACGGCGAAGAAAGAACACACAACAAAGAGTCATCACACACGGCAAAGGAGGAACACGGCAAAGATGTGTCGGCGCCGTTAGACGGACGGAACCGTCAAGTACTTTACTTTGCCGTGTGGATGCAGTAAACACACGGCAAAGGCTTTGCCGTGTTCCAGGCGCAAAGACACACGGCAAAGAGCCTTTGCCGTGGCTGCCGTTGCCGTGTGCATGCACACGGCAAAGCCTTTGCCGAGTTCCGGGGGGGCTTTGCCGTGTCTTTTTCCCACACGGCAAAGAGCCTGTGTGCCGTAGTGATATGTTATTATGTATATGTTAATGTGTATGACAAGGTCTGTTGTTTTAATCTATACATTACTAGTTTTTTTATATGTTATATTGTATATATGACGAGATTTGATTATTAGATCTATATGTTTTTTTTGTGTGGATGCTTGGGTGTGTATAATGATCTATTTCTGCTACAAATTTATGTGGTTTGCTTATATGGATTCTTATGTGGTTGTTTGTGTTTACGATGATCTATTTCTGCCTCAACCTTATGTTGTTGTTTATATTGTTTCTTATGTGGTTGTTTATGTGTACAATGATCTATTTTCTACCACAATTTTATGTGTTTGTTTATATGGTTTCTCATATGCTTCTTATATGTGCAATGATCTTTTCTGCCATAATTTTTTGTGTTAGCTTATGTGTGCAATGATATTTTCTATCACAAATTTTTATGGTTGCGTCTTTATTAATGTCAGTTGATTCTATACTTATATAATAGGGATCCTAGTTTGGTAACACTACATAAGAAAAAGAAAGAGAAGTAATGGTTGGCGAAACCTCTACAACGAGGGTTGGAGTATTTCACCTCTCCTTTCTTCATCAAATGGAGTTCAAGGTACTCATTTGCCTTCTCTCACGGCTATCGTGAATTCCACTGTTAAGTGATTAATCATATGAATTAGCATTTATTAACTTTAGTTTTTTCTATTATATATGTTCTCACATTGATAAATATTTTCACAGTAAACAAACATGCCCTCTGAGTAATTAACTACGGAGGTGCTCCTCTTGCAATGGGAGCCAACGATGCAACGCGTGGCATCTACTCTTTCAAGGAGAGATATCACGAACGAAAGCTGCAGTGTTATGCACAAGATGGTGACAAAAGGCAAGGAAAGGTTTTGGATATCCTTGTGAAGACATGATGGAGAGAAATGTCCAATTTCCTTTTTATCCTTGTAAGGTAAGTCAACGACATAACCAAGAAATAGATAGATGCTCTCTTCTTTTTTTGTACCTTTCTCATTCCTATAGCTAGCAATTGAAACTATATGGAAATGTATGGATTACATGTACAATGTGTCAGTGTGCAATCAAATCTATTTAACATGCCACTTATTTTGCCTCAAGTGTTCAATTATGTGTTACTGTATATTATCACACGGCTGGCTAAAACATGTGCCATGGTTGCAATAAGCATACGACTAGCTGAAACAACTATGTGACATCTGAGTTGATCACATAGGGCTATTTTAGCAGTCATGGGTTGCGATCTTTTAATCCACTGACGGCCAAGCAAAAAAAATCTTGTGTGAAGGCCCTCCACTATCAAAAATGATTCGGAAATAGTAAATTGTGTGTGGCTATTCGTCCCTTCGCTCATGGTTTAGTAAACCGTGATCTGCATAGTGATGGTTGGATTAGCTTTGTTTGACAGTCAATTTTAGCCGTATGTGGAAGCATGTTCTCTATTAGCGATCCAATTATTTTTTGTGAAGATTTCGAGCATAATAGTTAAAGTGCATGTATGCAAACGTAGCATAGTCCAGATAGTTTTATATTATCTTGAGACTAAAATTAGCGACGCTATTTTAATACTAATATGTAAAAACATGCAATTGTTCTCAACCAGTAAAGACTCGTGCCAACAATTCAGCTTATATTCTAGAAGTTTCAACAAATGGTTACCTAGTTGTATAGTAGAAACCTCTATTGACACAATTATTAAATCGTATGCTTTAGATATCATTACCACAAATATGTATATACAATTTATAATTTATGCATTTTTCACAAAATAATTCAAGAAGGAACTTTTGTTATAAAATGTGTTCAAAATTTAGTATGGCACATGTTTATTTGAACCGATACATTACAATTCCATAATAAAGAATGTTAGAACTAGTATTGATCAACATTGCGGTGTGGTTAGCTATGCCAAAAAAATACAATAGAAAAATATACTATTAGTATAATGGGATACAAAATAATAATAATTTCTAAAACATATAAAGGTTTGGTACAAATCGTATTAATTTGAGTTCTCCCATATGTCCATACTTTTACTAATGTGGCACACCGAATGAAAAACTAGCGAGCCCAAAATGGACACTACATCATGCAAAAAAGCAAAGAAGATAATCAATAAAAACTGATGTCGATGATGAATGAAGGTGGTCGTGGGATGCGAAGGAATCCTTCTCAACCAAATATGTTTACCAAGCTCACTTTCAAACTAAAACTTTAAGTGAGTTGGCCATGGCAATTTAGAAAGCATGGACACCTCTCAAATGCAAAATTGGAGCTGTCTTTTCATCAAATGGAGGGTTTGGACAACAGATAGATTAGCTTTTTTTGTGGGTAAGCAAATATATTAGCTAAGAAGGAGCTTCCCCATATTGAGAAATGTGTGTTTCACAACACGACGGCCAAGAATGGCCAACATCTCTTCGTTGGATGTGTGGTTGACGATATTATATGGGGTTCAATTCTAAAATAGCATGGTTTGCGGATGGTTGTGTCGCCATTAGACGTAACCCTCCGTTCGTGGTGGCAATCTACGAGAATAATGCACGAACAAAACTGGTTTTGACTCTTTAGTTATGCTCACGACTTGGTCGATATGGAGGGAGAGAAATGGTCGCATCTTCGAGAAGTCAGTTAAACTGATTCAGATCGTCATCAAACAAATCAAAGCCGAAGCAAAATAATGGACCATTGCAAGCTCTGGATGTTTCAGTTTGCCAGGATCTTAACATGCTCCCTTTGGAGCCGTTTTGCCTCCTTTTTTCTATGGTTGTACCCGAGACCTATTGTTGGTTGTTTGGTAGTTTAGGTCATTGCGAGTCGTCTCTGTATTTTTTTTTGGATTTTCCTGTTCATGTGAACCTTTGTCTCCTTGGCTTCTTTCTTATAATATAGTACATGCGATTCTCCTGCATGGTTCGACAAAAAAAATCTAGAACAATAATTGAGCACGTAAACACGAGAATGCACTCAGAGTTAGACGAAAGGGATGAACCGAGAAGTAGAAGAATCTCACATGACTACTTGTTGCAGCATCTTACATAGTCAGGGAAAAGAGGAGATGGGGAGCGGAGAATACTTGGAGGGAAAGACAACAGGGAAGGGATGCATCAACACTCACCTTCCCGCCGATGCTTTCCGTCTACTTCTGCTAGGGGACTTGGAGGAAAGGTGCTCTTTATAATTCAGATTTCAAAACTGAAATTCATGGTCAGATGCAAATATAATACAATGTAACCCGCCGCTTCTCTCCCACATTGGTGCGCCCTCTACGTCAAATCGCTCTCTACTACTAATGTGTCGATCAAAGGCGTGACGATTCTAAACGCGACTCACACACGCATGAGGGTGGTCTCCAGGGACCTCATGCAACGCTACTCACGCAACGGCCAGGTGGGTCCCTGGGTCCCACACCCTTTGATGTGTCAGATCAAAGGGTCATAGACTCCCTCACAACTTCCTTCGCCCGACGGCAGCACACACGCGTGGTCGTGCCGCTCGATTCTCCTTAACCCTCTTGACGAGATGAAGGCGGAGGTCGCTGGGATGCACCAAGCGAGGGACCCTGTTAGTCCGCCGTTCACACCACCGGTGTACCCCATAACCCTACTTCATGTCGTCGCTGGAGAAGCCAACATACTCCTTCGGGTTGTGTGCAAAATGAGTACCAAAGCTCTTTTGTAGAGAGAGACAAGCAAGGCACACACTACAAACAAAACACGCGATAAGGAGAGAGATACCCCTTCAGATTTGCCGAGCTAGCGCTAGCACGACAGCGACGCCTATGTGCATCGGTACAATAATACACGGCAGAGCATTTAGTTTTGAGGAACATACACATTGTTTCGCCATTTTAGTGGCACAAGTGTTAATGACAATCAGTTCTAATAAGATCTTTTGAGAAATTTGATTCGGATCATATTTTGCATTACATTAAGATATAAAATTATATTAATAAAAACAATAGTATTACATTAATTAATTTTTTTGGATGTCTCCCGTATCAAATAGTTATCCTTCTTATTCTTAAAACTACTTGAGAAAAGAGAAGGATAACGAAATCCTATCTATACCTAATAATAAAGGAAGGAGTGTTTCTTTTAGTACCTACATTTTTCATGACTGTTTTACCCTCCCACCAACTCGCATATTACTCACCACTACCACACCGAAACGTTATTTTATTTTATTTTATTTCCTCTCCGCTGTCGCGGCCTCGGGCGAGTGCAAAAGGGACCGGAGGCGAGGTCGGGACTCGGGAGCGGCCAGACCTAGAGTCTTTGCGCAACAACACAACAAATTACCCTATATAGGAGTAGCACATATCTATACCAGATTACCAGACCATTGCCCTCGACCTGGGTAGAACGTGATGTGCTCCTTCCAATCCGGTCGCCACCCTCGATCTCAGGCGAGCAGCGCTGTTTCTCTCCTATGACGGAAGGAACGGAACCAGCTGTCGTGGACCCCCCACGCGCACGTGCTCCGGACCCTGCCACGGTCGAGCCCCCGTCTCTGACACCTCCCGATCTGGCCGCCGCCACCCTGTGGATTTGCCGCCGCCGTCAAATCTTCCCCTTCCTCGGATCCCTGCTGCCCCCATGTTTCGCCACCTATCGGTCACGAAAGCACCCCCTGGTGACCCGCCATGACCAAGCAGCAACGGATGGCAGCGAGTTCGCCCTCCTACACGGCTCCCCGCCACCTACCAGTTGCGGATGACCTGCCTGGACCAAGTAGCTGCGGAGGTTGCAAGATCGCGCTTAACCTCCCCGCACGATAGTTTGGCCCTGAGCCCAGGCCATCCACGATTGTGAGCTAGAACACCGAACTGTTTGTAGTACATGTTCTGAAGTCCCTGCCAAGGGCGACTGATTTTGAAATGCAGAGGTCCTGCTGACTCAGGCTATCGCCTCGCATCTGGTTAAGAGACGCTGGATCAAGATCGATGTCCTAAGTTTATTACATGTGCAAAATCAACTCTACCAATATGCTAGGAGTCAAAGAGATGTGTGCTTTATACATGAATCTTTCGCTGGAGTGGAGGTTCTGACACGGGGATTCTTCCATGTAATTAAAAAGAGACCAATGTTGTCTTTTATGGAACTAATGAAGCAAACAAACTCTAACAATCAAGCGAGCTCATTTCAATGTGAGTGTTGCCGGATTAAAATCAGTGTTGTGCACAACAGACCACTAAGAAAAAAGGTACTTGTTACTTGACCACTTTGTACTTCCTTTATGTAATGCCATATACGATTTCCAAGATGCTGTGCAAACACAAGCGCCATGCTATTGTTTGGGCCGAAAAAAAAAAGACCATCTATTAGACTGATCATAAGCTTGCTGCCGTGGTACAAAGTGAGGTTAGGTCAGCTTATCGAAGTTAATCTTCTTCTCTTAAGAGAGGAGGTATTTATAAATTATGCTCTTGGTAATATTTCTTGAGATTGTTGAAAATTGTTTTCTTGTTGTGAGTTGGAAATTGGAATCGAATTATCAAACAAATGTAAACTTGCTTTTTGCATATGTGACATAAAATTTTATTTCCCGTTGCACCGCACGGACATGTTTCCTAGTAAAGCTAAATATACAAACTTAGGAAGAAACTCATAGTTAAGAGATTCTGGGCTTCTAGTCTTCGATGAGCTATCAGTTTTTTCTGGAACCCCGCAGACGCTGATGAGCTATCGGATTGAAACAGAAGAGTTCGAGTCTCTCGGCGTACAGTAGTAACAGCTGTCACATCATGAAGCAAAACGGCGTGGACCGAGAGGGGACTAGTAGTCCACATCGGAAAAGGAAAGCGTTATCAAGCGTAACAGAACTTTGGTTGGACGTGTTTTGATTAATTTGCCCGACTCGTCTTCCGTCGTCTCTTGCAGTATATCTCTTCCGGCGACAGCGTGCGAGGAAGACGGGCCGCGGCAGGAGCTAATAGCCTGGCCCTGGGGTGCTAGCAGGCTAGCTAAGGTGTTGGCTAGTTGAGTACGTAGTTGTCCCTCCCATCGTGCCCTAGACTCCGCCGGCTGGACGCGCGCAATGAAACCCTATGGTGGCACTCTTGATCAGACCCCTACTTGCTCGCCGGCGACAGACGGCACGACGGAGACGCGCAGCGGGGTGGAGGAGGCCGAGGCCTGCACGCAGGACGACGAAGATTGGCTCAGCAAGCTCCCCGATGATATCTTGCACTGTATCTTCACCAAGATGGTCGCCATCCGCGAGATCGTGAAGACGAGCGTGCTCTCGAAACGGTGGCGGCATCTGGCGACCGTGTGTCCGTCCATCATCATAGACCCCGGAGCTTTCCTGCCTGCCGGCGGCGGCCACGCCACCATGGCCGATCTGGCACGGAGCAACACGGCCGTGGTCGAAGCGACCAGGAGCATCCTGGCACACCGGACCCCGCACGTCATCGAGTACCTGGGGATCAGTTTCTTCATGCGAGATGAAGCCCAAGCCCTGGACATCGTCCGTTCCGTGGAAGACGTCGTGGTGAACCGGAAGGTACTGACGCTGTTCCTGGCGTTCTTGGCTCAACAATATCTCAACCAAGAACAGACGGACGACGACGATAAGCTCGCCTACGGGAGACGTTTCATGGCAATCTTCCACGAATGCCCCCGCGCGTTCGCTGCTCTCAGGGGTCTAGATATACAGTGCGCGAGGTTCAGCGCATCTGGCATCAGTAACGTCCTCAGGGACATGCGACAGGCTGGAAGGTCTATCCCTGGAGAGGTGTGACTCCGGGTTCCGATCAGTGCTGCGAGTTGAGCACCCGCACCTCGTCGTGCTCAAGATTATCAACTGCGGCTTCGAGAAGGTCGAGCTCAGCTCGCTTCCATGTCTCGAAGAGTTGACCTGCACATACTGGATACCTTCAAAAGATGAACACCCGTTGTCGTTTGGTCATGTGCCGCAGCTTTGGAAGCTAACCCTCAGTAACCAGGGATCAACGTTGCACAAAACCTTTGTTCTAAGCGACCTGCTTGCTAATACAGCCATCGATGTGCTTGTTCTGGATTTCATGTGTCGACGGGTACGTGCGTGAGATGCTACTTTTGTTTGCAGGGGAAACGTTTATTTGCATAATTAGCTTTGGACGATTTTCTGAATTTCATCACTTCATCTGCTGCAGATTTGGATTCAACCCCAAGCACCAAAGCTATTGGCTCCTTCATTCCAGAATCTGAAGGTTGTTCGTCTCCATCGCATTCATGACCAGTGCGACCTAACTTGGACAATGTTTTTTCTTACAAGCCGCATGCCTCCTAAGTAAAATTTATATAGAGGTATGCTTTCAACTTTCCATACAAAAATATATCCGAGATATTTTGATATTTGACCCATGAAAAAAATATGCATGCATGTTTGTTCATTTGGCACATATAATAGCAGAATGAGGTTACTTGTTCTTGAATGAAAGCACTGTAAATCTTACAGCTCTTCTATGTTTCCTTTTTTCAGATCGATTAATGTTTCATAAACCAAAATTTGTTGAAGTCAAGGCTTGTTTGGTTCAAAGGAATTTTGTTAGAATGTCGGAGGATTTTGTTCCTTTGAAATATTTCCTATAGATCTTGTTTAGTTTGTCAGATTTAAAGCCTTACAAAAAAATCCGTTTTCTTTCTGTGACAACTATAGAAAACATGCCATTAATCCTTTAGAAAACTTCCTGTGTTTTTCCAGCAACACAACCAAATAACATCTATTGCAAAATCTTGCATTTTTCAATTCTTATAGGATTCAATGAGTCATGACATCATATTCGTACGATTTTTCCTATTCCTGTATTTTGAATTTTTTTAAAACCAAACAGTCCTTCACTTCTAAAATAAGCCAAAGCATCTGTGGTGTTCCTCTTGCAAATTCCTTGACTCCTCAACATGTGTCCAGGCTGTTGTACTAAACTAATGTAACCATCTGATCTTCGTATGCAGGCGTGGGACCATGTACATGATGATAATGAGAGAGACGACGCGGGGCGTTTTGGAAAGAAATCTATGAAAAGAGTTCTGATAACAATTTATTAAAATGGGACCCACCTAATGATTTCAAGCATTATCATTTGAGAGCGATTTCAATTAGGGGTTTCCAAGTTGAAGAGAGATTCATGAGATATATAAGACGTGTGATGGAAGCTGCTGTGAATCTAGAGACAATATCACTCCGCCATAGTAATATGACATGTAAAGGTTGTCAGTTTCACCCTTCAACAAGTTTTCCCGGAACCAACGAGGAGAGAGAGCAGATACGAAAGCAAA
Source organism: Avena longiglumis (assembly GCA_030063025.1). Taxonomy (NCBI): domain Eukaryota; kingdom Viridiplantae; phylum Streptophyta; class Magnoliopsida; order Poales; family Poaceae; genus Avena; species Avena longiglumis. Next base: position 566,162,152 of record CP125976.1, read on the forward strand.
TATCAGACCAAAGGTCATCACCAGTTAAAATTGAGTTTACCAAATAATATTGTTCCTGCAAGTTATGTAATTGTATATTCTGCGATTATGCATTTTTGATATTGCTAAGAGGATGATGACGGGAGGGTCTAATCGACATCCGACCGTTTTCTTTTTGACCAGCAATCAAAAGTGATGATACTTGTTATTTACTAATCGGTGTGAGTTTTATCTTGTGTTTCTGCTTTGTGTGTCCATATAATTTGTTGGGTTTTTGTAACATCCCGATTTTTAAATTTGGTATTGCAAAATAAAAAATTATTTGCATTGCATCATGCCATCATGCAAATTAAACCTTGATTCAAAAAATAAAAGATTTTATTAAAATTCGTATTTAAATCTCCTACTTAACGTCTTTACCTCTATGGGCTTTCAATAAAATCTTAAGTTTTATTTTTTTGGACATGAAAAACTATTCCATAATAGTCCTAAAATGTTGTTTTGATTTTTAAAAATATTTAGAAACTGGTTTGAATCAATTCTGGGTCATATCACAAAAGTTGTAATTAAACAAAATAAGAGAAAAGAATAAAAGAAAAACAAAAAGAAACCTAACCTAGCCTAGCCAGCGGCCCGAGCCAGCCCATACTTACTCTACATCACACGGAAGTCAGCAGCCCGTGAACGGCCCATGACCCTTCCCCCTCCTCTCTGCCTCTAATGCGCGGGGCCCGCCTGTCATCCCCACCTCCACTTCTTCCCCACGTCACCGGAGACCGTGATGAACACGTCCAAGACTAATCCCACAATAATCTCCCAATTTCTGTTGATTACATTACCTCCTCGTGCAAGTCTTCATCCCCTTACATTTCCCCTAGCCCCGCGTCTACACATCCCCCCTATAAATCCCATCTAGTTAGCCCCCAGGCTACCAAAACGGAGATCCAGATTGATATCTGCTATCCCTGCCATGACAGAGATTCAGCTCGAGGTCAAGATTGACAATACTATCACCCCTCTCCCTATTATCCCTTCTGATCTTCTCTCCATCTCCGATCGCTTCGTCCTGGCCCACTCTCCCATCTCGCGGATCACTAGAGGCCTCACACGACGAAACTGGAGTTCGGTCGGAGATCGAGATGATCATCCGCACATCTATGACGACCAAGGCCCTGACTGATGATACCGATCACTCCCACGTATTTACCTCACCGTGTCACACCTCATCCGCCATCTTCCCAAGCTCGCCGACCACTAGAGAGATGTCGATGTCGACCACCTGAGGTTGCGCCGCCATCGCCACCGGCACCAATGTCAACATCAACCTATGCCATCCAATATTGTTTCGGCACAAATGATTAGATCTAGACGGACCGAGCTGTGAACTGAGGCCTAGCTGGACCAAGCCGTAGCCAAAGTCGAGCATCCCCTGAGATATTGATCCTAGACTATTCTATTCAGATCCAGTGGCCCTGAGCTCATCACTTAACCGAAGGGGTACATACCAATCAGATCTTGACACGTGACAATCTATTTATCTATTTAATCAAAATTTATTAAAAATAGATAGAATACATATTAGTATTGCAAAATTCATATAAAAAGATCTATAGATAAAAATGAAAATAATATATAAATGGATTTAAAAATTGTGTAGAACATTAATCTGCAATAATATTGCAGTTTGTGGAAACAAATATTTTATGAAAATTAAACTCTATGTTAGAGTATTTTAGTTATAGTTTTTAATGTGCAAATCCTTTTGAATAGAGTCGTTTTGCAGATGAAAGATAATTAAATTGTTAGTCTAGTAAAATTATAAAAACATATTTGACACTATTATTATAGAATGTTTATAGAAATATTTAAGCCCTATAATTCACTTTTTTCTATTTTAAAATAGCTATTTAGATCATGCATCATCTGTAGGCTTAGTAACATGGTTTTGGTATTATTCAACATTCATGCATGTATTGTTTCATCTTTGTATTGTTGCATGCAATGTTTTGTATGGATTGTTTATTGAGATTTTATTTTAAACATTATATTATGAAGAGTACGACTATTTTGATTGTGACGATTGTCCAAACAACTTCAACAGCTAAGGAAAATGGTGCTACTTTGTTCATAAATGTCCTATTATTTTTTATACATTATTATTATTTCTGTAGAATTGCATGTGCAGGAATTATTATGTATATACTATATTATGTCCCATGTAATTCCCTAGTTCTCCTTGTTTATAAGACATCGCATTGGTAGATTGCTTAGTTGTACTATTTAGACTAGAATGAGAATCACATCATAAGAAGCTATGTGTTTTGAAGACTTATATTTTTCTAAATATCAAAATAACATAATTTGATGAACCTCCTGTGGATTTGGTTTGTTGGTCATCAGAGTGTACATTTATGGTATGCTTCCTAGGGATTCGAAGAAAGGATTGGTTTCTTTGTTTGGTATCTTACATGAGCAACGATATGCTAATGTGAGTGGGTGTTGGTTAGACCTATTAGGTTATGGTGACTCGAACCCAACGTAGCTAGAGATGTAGATAGTATAGGTTGGTATGGTGCCTAGTGTGTTTGGGAAACTATTTGCCAAACATTCTTATCATGGACTTGAAGGAGATATGCCCTAGAGGCAAATAATAAATGTTGTTTATTATCATATCTTAGTGAGTTCATAATAGTTTTATACCATGATATAACTGTATCAATTGGATATATAGTATATAGGTGTGGTATGTAAACAAATCAAGTCTCTAGTAGCCTCTACTTGACTAGTTCATTGGTCAAATGATGATCAAGGTTTCCTGATCATGGAGAATTTATGCCAATCGACAATGAGGTTGTGTCATTAGTGAATGACATGATGGACATACTTATGAAATGAAGTGATCTTCTCCTTAGACCGTGAGATCATATTTAATCACTGTCACTCATGGCTACTTTGATTGCATCAACCGTCATACCATAATAGGGTGATCATAAAGGTGTATGCAAGGTATTCTAAAGGGATATGTTGAGGCGTATGCATCAAGATCGGGATTTGTTCTCCTACGTGACGGGAATATACACTGGGCCCACTTGGTGAGATTGCATCTAATAAGCTGCAGCGAATGAGATTGAACATGGTATGTTGATACCGATGATCAGATCTCCGATGAGTTATGTATCGAAGTAACAAAAGGAACTGGACTCAATGTTTATGGTTCAAACGACAATAACATCATGGAACACACATGGGTCATTACGGGTATCTAGATCCCGATGATGATCATTGATATGAGAGGTATCTTGATCATGTTTGTGATGTTCCCGAACTGTACGATACCACATTTAAGGGTTCTACAATGCTTGGAGATCGTTTTGAAACCATCGGTATGAAAGAAGAGAGAAAACTAGGAGTGTTTTGTGATCAAGATGACAACATTGTCCCCAAGGATGTCCGGATAAATAATTTGATGCAGAGGATTACAACATTGATGCAGAAGATATCACTAGCAATGAGCAATCTCTTGAGAAAGCACAAGATTCAATAGTAGTTACAATTATGCCTACCATCTAGGTATTCATTGGGACATTATCACATTAGTTATTGATGATATCAAAACTTGTGATATGGCAATATTACTTATTAGGATCCTATGTTTTGAAACTATAAAGTTATAGAAATTTTCGTGAGAATCTATATCCTATTTATGAAAGATTTTCTTAAGAGTAATTTTTTAAGGGGTGTAGTTTTCTGTACGTTGTTGTTTACCGCACGATTTTTGGTATTTTATTAGCAAATCATAAAAATGTGATGTTTTAGGATTTGGTGCGTATTTTGGTCCTCCATATGGAAAAAATTGCTGACGAGTTTAAGTCACCCAGAAAATCCGTTTTCCCTACTGTAGTTTTGGACAGAACCTATCTATTGTCTAATAGGTTGATTTTTAAACCCAAACGAATTTTCCATTGGTTTTAAATTATTTTTTTGAATGTCAACACTAAATCACACTTCTAGAACTTAGATATAAAATTATTTTTGCTTATGTGATGATTGATTATGATTTTTTACGTCCTTGTTTGTCGTGTGATTATGTTGTGTATGGGTAGGGAATATTTATCTTAGTATTTCTATCTATAATCATCTATGTTATCCCAAACAAACCCACTGAGGTAGAGTAGTTAATAGAAGCACATGCACAACTAGCGCAAATGATGGCATAGTTCATAACAAATAACAATCAGAACAAAAACAACAACAACAACAACAACAACAACGACAACGACAACGACAACGACAACGACAACGACAACGACAACGACAATGACAACAACAACAACAACAACGACGACAATGGCAACGACAACGACAACGACAACAACAACAACAAAAACAAAAACAACAACAACAATAATACGTCCAATTTGCATCACCATTCTATATCATAATTTACCTCTATTCATTGATATTTGTATTATTATGAGGTATTACTTATGGCTTTTCATCTGTTTATGCATGTTGGATGATTCTTGGAGGATGGACTGCCGGAGTCTGGATTCTGATGGAAAAGGAGGCGTTTCAGTGCAATTTCGTGAAGATCAGAAAAATACCAGAAAAATATGAAAACATATTATTTTATCTGAGGACGAAGGAAGCCAGAAGGAGGAGAGAAGGGGGGGCGCAAGGGGCCCACACCCCCTTGGCGCGGGCCCGCCTGAGTTTGGTCTTGATTCCCAAAGTATTGCCAACTGTTTTAAAGCCTTTGCCTCTTACATAGAAATTCCAATGGAGAAGTGGAATAAGTACCATGCTCCTTATAAAGATGTTGTTAATAATGTTCCAGTTAGAAGTGCTCAAGTTTGTACTATTAGTCATATTGTGCCTGAACCTCATGTTGAGAAAATTCCTTTCCCAGCTAAGGTAAAGGAGTATTATATGATTATTAATGCAAATGATAAAGGTACAATGAAAACTATGGAGCCCGGTAAGCGATTGAATGATGAACTTGTGGTAGCTATTGTGAAAGACACTGTCATTAGAAATATAGAGGATGAGCACATTGTCTTCTGTGAAGATGCTTCTAATATTATCTCTCATCCTAGTAAGGCTAGAAAAGCTAGTGTGCCTGTGCTTTCTGTTAAAATTGGTGATCATTGCTACTATGGTTTATGTGATATTGGTGCTAGTTCTAGTGCTATTCCTTATGAGATTTACAGGGAAATTATGCATGAGATTGGTCCTTGTGAGCTTGAGGACATTGATGTGGTTATTCACCTTGCTAATAAGGAAACCATTTGCCCCATTGGCATTGTAAGATATGTGGAGGTTCTCTGTGGTAAGATTAAATATCCTTCTAATTTTCTAGTGCCTAACTCAGCAGCTAGCAAAACTTGTCCTATCATTTTTGGTAGACCTTTCTTGAACACTTGCGGAGCTATTATTGATTGTAAGAAGGAAAAAGTTTTAACTAAGTTTGATGGAGATTCTTATGAGTTTAACTTTTCCAAATTTTCTAAAGCTCCTTCTGAAAATAGCTTGCCTAATAAAGATTTCAGGATGGAACAACTTGCTTCTATTAATCCAGTCTATGACCTTGGACCTATTTTTGATGACTGTAAGTATGCTTATTCTGATGATAAAGTTGTTTCGAGTGATAGATATATTGTCATATTTATTCAAAGTGCTACTGAAAGTTATTTTGAGAGAGTGAAACATGGTTTCATGCATCTCAATGATGTTAGGTTTCCCCGTTTTATGTTGAAAGCTTTAAAGTTGCATTTGTTTTGTCTTCCTATGCTTGTGGCTTTTTGTTTCAATAATTCGTTTTTGATTCTCCCATGCATAGGAAGTGGGTTAGACTCAAGTGTGTTGGTTATTTGTTTCTTGATGCTCCCTTTCACTTCAAATATATAAATATATCCTATGTGAGCATCCTTGAAAGTTTCAAGCCTAACTTAAAGGGATTAAAGAAAAGTACTTGTTGGGAGATAACCCAAGAGTTTTGTCGAGTCTTGAAAGTTATTACCTCAGTAATAACCGCTCCTTATCCTTTTTGTTTTGGTTTTTGTGTCAAGTTCAACTACTTTTGTGAAGTAGAGGAGTTGTCAAAAGTTGCTGTCCTGGGACAAATTTTTGTGATGTATTGTAAAAATTCGTGAGGGAGCTCAGTACTTCGGATTGAGATGCATTTTTCTGAGCTTGTTCGCCAGGTTGTTACCCAACTTCCATTAGTTCTGCACTTTTTTATTTGAGCAACAGAAGGTCTTTGACAAATTCAATCTTTACCTGCCGGTCTGTTTTGACAGATTTCTGCCATCCTTTGCATTTGCCTCTTATAGAAGCTTTTGTGTTGATGGGTTTTCAGTTGAAGTGTGTACCAAAGGTTTATTGTTTTTGCTTACACTAATGCTGTCATTGAGTTTGTGCAAAGGTTTTGTATGAAGGAAATTCTCAGGAGAAAGAGGAAAGGAATCTGCAGAGTTTGTCTTTGAATAGGTAAAAGTGGTGAAAACATAAGGTTCGTGAAACTCCAATCTTTTTATATTTTTGATGTTTTTAATACATAAGGGAAGTTACGAGACGAAACTGAAGAGGAAACAGAGCCCGGGGTGGAAAAACCCACCCCAGGCGCGGGCCCCAGCCTGGCCGCGCCTAAGGGGGTGTCCCCTCCCCGAACTCCATCTCCGCTTCGTTTCCGTGTCAAAACCTTCCTTATGCCTTGAAACTTCATAATAAATAACCCACAGGATCCCCTGAAGTTCGTGCATAGTGTTCTCGTCGTGTTTTCGTTTCTATCTGTTTCTGTCAGCAAATCTTCTCAAGTTTAGAGCGCCATGGCCTCCACCGACGACAAAGGAAAGAAGCCCGAAGAAGAAGAACCTCAAGTCCCCAAGGAGGAGGAGATTCTGGTAGGATATGAAGGTGGCATGGAGGAGGACAAGCATCCGGACACCCGCGCTACCGTCGCAAGCATTGGTTTGGTGGCACGACCTACCCAGCTTAGGAGGACATCACAGATGTCTACAGGAGGGAAATCTCCACGTCATACTTTCTCTCTACAATCATCTCATCCACGTAACAAGAAACCCTTCCATACACTTATACATGAATATCAATATCAAAATGTGCCCAAAGGGAATTTGCCTTCGGTTTGGGATATGCGTTGTTCTAACAATGTAGAGAAGGATCATGCTAAGGATGAAGAGTGGGGAAAGAACAACAAGAACTGGGATTCTCATACTCACATGATCATGAACCATATAGAGAAAAACTCGAAGCTAATTGCGTGCACCAAGTGTTGATGTGGAGCACTTCGTTGGAACCCCAAGAGCAAGTTGTGATGGAGCACAACAGCAAGTTTCCCTTAGTAGAGACCGAGGTTATCGAACCAGAAGGAGGAAGGAAACGTCACATAGGTGTTGCTGACAACGTGGAGACCTGCACAACACAAACTCAAGACTTTGTCCCAACGAATCAGTGAGGTTGTCAAGCTCACCGGTTTACTGTAACAGAGGATTAACTGTATGGGGTGGAAGGTAATGGTTTGCAGCAAGTAAACAAGTGACAGTGGAAGATGTATCAATGGTAAATATTGTACCGGGATCCATAGTTCACTAGAGGTGCTCTCCTTAGATAAACAACATGGCATGAAGGGTAAACAAATTACAGCGAGGCAATTGACAGGAACTGAGCAAGGCATAACAATGCAATTACTAGCTAGAAAGATCATATGAGGTTGATTGGGCAATACAACATTATACATAGACCATAATCCAACTGCATCTATGACTAGAAGTCCACCTTCAGGTTATCATCCGAACCCCCTCCAGTATTAAGTTGCAGGCAACAGACAACTGCTTTAAGCAAAGTGTGTAAGGTAAACAGTCCACATGTTCCATGAACAAGAGACCGTTGTTTTATCCCTAGTATAAACAACACATCTACAACCGAAGAGATTATTGTCACTTCCCTTGGAAACTAGAGGCATGAACCCACTATCGAGCATAAATACTCCCTCTTGGAGTCACTAGCAACTACTTGGCCAAGATAACCACTAGCAACGGAGAGCATGCAAGATCACAAACAAAACAGACATGATAGAATCATAAAGATATAACCATTAATCAAACCAACATAATAATCTCAATATCCATCAGATCCCCGCAAACACAACATGCATGATTACAAATAGATTAGATCTTGATCATGAACGGAGCTCACAAGATCTATACATGAAAGCACAAGGAGGAGATACAACCATCTAGCTATTACATGGACCCATAGTCCAAGGTGGAACTACTCACAAATCATACTGTAGAGAAGGTCTCCGGGATGATCTCCCCTCCGGCAGGGTGACGGGAAGAGCTTCAGATCCCTCCCGATCTAGGGACGATGGTGGCGGTGGCTACAGACGGTTTCGTGGAATATTGATCGGGTGCCGAGAGTTTCTGCATCGGGGGCTTATTATAGGCAAAGGGGGAGACTGGGGCGGCCGCCGGGGCGGCCAAACACTAGCCAGACGCGGCCTAGGGTCCACCCGCGCCTGGGGGCGGTTCTGGCCCGTCTAGCCGGCCCCTCGGGCTCTCCTTTGGACTTCTTATTCCCCACGGAAAGTTATTGACTTTGTCCTTTGTCCCGTCCAATTCCGAGAATATTTCTTTACTAACTTTTCTAAAACCAAAAACAACACAAAATATGCATCTGGCACTGTTGCAACTTGTTAATAGGTTAGTACCGGAAAACATGTAAAAAGCACCTCAAAGTGTAGACAAGTAAAGCAAAATAGATACTAAACAAGCATGGAGCATCAAAAATTATAGATGTTTCCAACGTATCAGCATCCCCAAGCTTAACTCCTGCTCGTCCTCGAGTAGGTAAGTGATAAAAAGAATAATTTTTTAGGTGAACATGCACCCTCACAATAAATATCCAACCATTTGCAAACATTGAAATATGGGATCAAAGAAATCTAAACATGTGCATGAAATAATGGAGTTCTAACAGTAGGACATAGTAACTATGCATGCAACATGGCAAGCTACAAACAAAGATCATGAATAATATGCATTGAAAAACGTTTGTTTGTTTCACATACAGAAAACATAACATAGTGGCAATCAGCTTGTCCCTCATAGAGTAGCAATATAGATGCATAGGACACCTTCAAAGTTCACAAGGGTGACTAGAAACAAGTAGCACAAGAACAAGTAATATCACAATATGCATCAATTAATAAGCTTTGGAACACTGCACATAGAATGACAACTATGCTCTCTTAATGGTGCCTAAAGGTAGAAGGTGGAGACTCAAATAGTGGTGGAAGAAAGGCCTTTTTATAAAGGAAGTAGGGATTACAAGTTTCAAAAAGAGCTTCCAAAAATTATGGTACTTATTATCTTTTAGCCCTCATTGCCCCTATCATAAGCATCTTGAAGTGGTTAAGGTTAAAGTGGCAAAGCTAGAGTATATTCTTGACAAAGTATAAGGTGGCAATCTCAAGTCCCTTGATTATGAGGGCTACACCTCATGGATACCCAACTTAGGTCCTAGGCAAGTTCTTGTCACTATAAGTATTTGCATATCATTGAAAACCGCCAACGGGGTACCCCTTGCACATGGTACAGGAGCTTTCCCATAACCAAAATGACAAGGCAAGCAAACAATGAGCATCTCAGCAATTCTTCTTATGTACCATCGGAATATGGTGTTTTTCTCTCTTACCCCTTTTCTCAATGTGTCTCTTTTTTTATAAGAAGAATGCTTCATAGATGTCACTATGGTGATGCTGCAAGTTTCCACCATGATTAGGCATGGCTTAGGCTAGCGGCCTAGGCGTTTCTCTAACACATAATACAAACTCTATGGACTTACAAGTACCCACTTCATTTCACACCGGTAACATCCATAGACAAAAGAGCATGATATCAACGGAGTACAAAAAGTACAAGTGCAATGTTGAAAACGTTCCTCATGACAGCACGGTTCTGCTAATCCCAACTTATAAGTGCAAGCATATAAAAAAAAGTTGCCTCAATGGTTCAAGTTTATTAGGGGCAAAGAAGATAAAGTGTGCCATCAAGTTCGTTAGGGCTTTAATCACTAAGTTTTCACATAACAAAATATTTTTTTAATTGGAAGATAGTTGAAAACAAGAATATACTTGGAATGGTGTAACACACCATGCATAGGAGTTTATAGTGGACACTTTGGAATAACTTGATTTCTTGGGAGTTGGAAGCATGAGTAGAACTTACTCATACAAGTGGAGGCTAGCAAAAGACTGGGAGCAACCAACTAAGAGAGCAATAATGGCCATAATTATGCAATGCAACAAAACAAACTAATCAAAGCAAAGAGTGGTACTACAAGTCAAGTACTAAATGATCATGGAGGATAATGGCAATTTGTCATAGTCATAACTTGGTGTGAGCATGTTCCAAGTCATCCCAAGCAAAACATTAAAGGAGAATACCACAATACTATGCTTTTGTATGCTAAAACAACGCATAATTTCTTCAAGGCACACTAAGCAATCCCAATTGTTTGGAACAAGACATGCTACAGAAATAATCACTAAGCATAATGATAAAACAACACCTAGCATGTCATGCTAAAGTCTAAGTCACAGTCAATGCAAGCTCCTCTTGCACTTCAAGCAAGAACTTACTACTCCTTTCCAAACACCAAGCAACCTTATTTGCAAAACAACACAGCGAGAACGGGGGTCCAAACTACTAAAGCAAAATAAACAAACTAAGCAAAGCAAACAAAAACTAATATGCTCCAAGAACAACACAACTGTGCATGAAACAATAAAATTGAAGTCTCTAAACAGACCTGAGCTTTTTATTGATGAAGAAGGGGATTCCTTGGGCATCCCCAAGCTTTGACGCTTGTACCTCTTGGATATTTCTTGGGGTTACACCATGGTAGCATCCCCAAGCTTGAGATTTGTTCCATTCTTCATCTCATTACATCACTCTCTCTTTACACCTGAAATTTTTCCTTCATACAAAACTTCACACAATCTTCATTAGCAACATTAGCTTATTCAAAAGATATTAGACCACTGGCAAAGCTTTGGAACAGCAATTCTTTCACTAAAAACAAAATCTACTGAAGTAACTCCTTCAAAGAAACTCAATTTCCCTGAAGAGAGCTCAAAAAGGAATCAATAAGAAGCAAATGCAAATAATGACAGAAATCTGTCAAAACATACCAGCAGGTAAAAACGATTTTTTTCGAACATCTTCTGTTGCTCAAATCAAAAAGTGTTGAACTAATGAAAGTTATCTAACATACTGGGGGATTTATTAGTAAATTTTGAGCTCAATCCTAGTTATAGAGCCTCCTCACGATTTTTTTGGTGGAGGACAGAAATCTGTTTCGGGACAGCAACTCACCAAATCTTACTTCCCTATCATTAGAGGTCATTCTGGCTCTCTTTTGGACTTCTTGTTCCCCACGGAAAGTTATTGACTTTGTCCTTCATCCCGTCCAATTCCGAGAATATTTCTTTACTAACTTTTCTGAAATCAAAAATAGGAGAAAACAGGCATCTGGCACTGTTGAAGCTTGTTAATAGGTTAGTACCAGAAAAAATGTAAAAATCACCTCAAAGTGTAGACAAGTAAAGCAAAGTAGATACTAAACAAGCATGGAGCATAAAAAATTATAGATACGTTTCCAATGTATCACTAATCCGTACTCTTACTTTTGAGTTCGAGGAGTTGAGCAAACTTATTGAAGAACTTATCAAGATAACACCACCGCCGAAGGAGTAATTCGTCATCAGGTTTGGCATCCCCTTGTCTTGGTCCAAGCTTGGGGGAGTGCCGCGATATCACCACCATTATCTTTTATATTTTACCTTTTTAGTGGATTCATATCTGTGGTAGAGAAGTTATCTTATAGTTTGGTTTGCATGTGGAAGTATCTCTCCTTTAGTTGATTATATATGTATCCCTTGGTGTGAGTGCCTTTATTGAATATTAATGATAAGTCTCATCTTTTACTTTTTGCACTTCTTATTTTAGTTTGTAATCTCTATTATATGATGGATCTTGTTGATCAGTATTGGCACCACTTTGGGAGCATCAAGTGGATCTAAATTGGTTTTGGCAAACCGAGTTCTGGTCAGTAGCAACAATTTTTGAGGTTTGAAAGAAAAATAGAAAGAAAAAGGGCTTACAGGTATTTGGTATCATTTGTTTTCTCTCTTGTTGGCTCATAAGCTTAGTATTCTTTATTTAAGATCTTTTGTGTCTTCAAGGAAGATTGCATGTTTGGATTTATTACTTGTATGTTTGCTTGTTTCTTTCAACTCTCTTGCTTGCTACCCATCCTTGATAGCCAAAAACCTGTTTGAGAAGGCATACTTCTCATGTTTCCAAATCCCTTTGAGCCAAACCTTTGCCACTTGTGTCCACCATATCTACCTAGTAGCTATTGCTATTCCAAGCAAATTCTCAAGCTTCATCTACCTTCCGAATTAAAAAGTATTTTGTTATGTGAAAACTAGTTAGTAAAGCTCTCACGAACTTGATGGCACACTTTATTTTCTTGCCCCTAATAAACTTGAACCATTGTGGACATCAAAGTTGCATATGCTTGCATCTATATGTTGGGATTAGCAGAACCGTGTTGTCACGGGTAACGTTTTCAACATAGCACTTGTACTCTGTACATCGTTGATATCGTGCTCTTTTGTCTATGGATGTCAACGGTGTGAAATAAGAGGGGAACTTGTGAGTCCATGGAGTTTGTACTTTGTGTTAGAGAAACGCCTAGGCCGCTAGCCTAAGCCATGCCTAATCATGGTGGAAACTTGCAGCACCCCCATAGTGAGCATTCTGTGAAGCATCCTCAATAAAAAACTATACACATAGTAAATAAAAATATTGTTGAGGTGCTCACTGTCTGCTTGCCTTGTCATTTTGGTTATGGGAAAGCTCCTGTACCATGTGCAAGGGGTACCGCATTGGCGGTTCTCAATGATATGCAAGTACTTACAATAACAAGAACTTGCCTGGACCCAAAAGTTGAGTAGCATGAGGAGTGGCCCTCATATTCAAGGGACATGCGATTGCCAACTTATATTTCGTCAAGCATATACTCCATCTTTGTTCACTTTAACCTTAACCATCTCAAGATGCTTATGATAGGGGCAATGAGGGCTCAAAGCTAGTAAGTACCATAATCTTTTGGAAGCTCTTTATGACTTGTAATCCCTGCTTCCCACTATGAAGGGACCTTTCTCCCACTTCCAAGTTGAGTCAGTAAACCCATTTCCCCTCTATCTCCAGCAAACATTGAGTTGTTGTGTTTCAAGCATTCATATGGTGATTTATTCAATCATGTTCTTTTCCTTCCTTGTTTGCACAAAATCTTATATATTGAGTATTACTTTGAAAGCCTTCACTTGTGAAAAACCTTTTTGAGCAAAGAGTGCTCCTGTTTTGAAACTTCTACAAAAAGCTTGTTGTGAAACTGTTTGATACGTCGGAAACGTATCTATAATTTTTGATGCTCCATGCTTGTTTAGTATCTACTTTGATTTACTTGTCTACACTTTGAGGTGATTTTTACATGTTTTCTGGTACTAACCTATTAACAAGTTGCAACAGTGCCAAATGCCTGTTTTCTGTTGTTTTTGGTTTCAGAAAAGTTAGTAAAGAAATATTCTTGGAATTGGACGGGACGAAGGACAAAGTCAATAACTTTCCATGGGGAACAAGAAGTCTAGAGGAGAGCCCGAGGGGCCGGCCAGAGGGGCCAGACCCCCCCAGGCGCAAGTGGGCCCTACCCCGCACCTGGCTAGGGTTTGGTTGCCCTGGTGGCCGCCTCGGTCTCCCCCTTCGCCTATAAGAAGCCCCTGATGCAGAAACTCTCGGTACCCGATCAAATATCCACGAAACCGTCTGTAGACGCCGCCACCATCGTATCGTCCCTAGATCGGGGGGGATCTAAAGTTCTTCCCGGCACCCTGCCGGAGGGGAGATCATCCGGAGGCCTTCTCTCCGGTATGATTCGTGAGTAGTTCCACCTTGGACTATGGGCCCATGTAGTAGCTTGATGGTTGTATCTCCTCCTTTGTGCTTTCATGTATAGATCTTTTGATCTCCGTTCATGATCAAGATCTAATCTATTTGTAATCATGCATGTTGTGTTTACGGGGATCCGATGGATATTGAGATTATTATGTTGGTTTGATTAATGGTTTTGTCTTTATGATTCTATCATGTATGTGTTATTTGTGATCTTGCATGCTCTCCATTGCTAGTGGTTATCTTGGCCAAGTAGTTGCTAGTGATTCCAAGAGGGAGTATTTATGCTCGATTGTGAGTTCATGCCTCTAGTTTCCAAGGGAAGTGACAATAATATTTTCGGTTGTAGATGTGCTGTTGCTACTAGGGAGAAAACAACGGTCTCTTGTTCATGGAACATGTGGACTGTTTACCTTACACACTTTGCTTAAAGCAGTTGTCTGTTGCTTACAACTTAATACCGGAGGGGGTTCGGATCATAACCTGAAGGTGGACTTCTAGTCATAGATGCAGTTGGATGGCGGTCTATGTATCTTGTTGTATTGCCCAGTCAACCTCATAGGATCTTTCTGATTAGTAATTGCATTATTATGCCTTGCTCAGTTCCTGTCAATTGTCCTGCTGTAATTTGTTTACCCTTCATGCCATGTTGTTTATCTAAGGAGAGCACCTCTAGTGAACTATGGACCCCGGTCCAGTCTTTACCATCAATACATCCTCCACGTATACTTGTTTACTTGCTGCAAACCATTAACTTCCACACCATACATTTAATCCTTTGTTACAGCAAACCGGTGAGCTTGACAACCTCACTGATTCGTTGGGACAAGGTCCTGAGTTTGTGTTGTGCAGGTCTCCATGTTGCTTCCAACACTTGTGTGACGTTTCTTTCCTCCTTATGGTTCGATAACCTCGGTCTCTACTGAAGGAGGACTTGCTGTTGTGTTGCTTCACACCTTGCTCTTGGGGTTTTCCAACGAAGCGCTCCCTGCCAGCGCATCAACAAGTTTCTGGCGCCGTTGCCGGGGAGGCTAAGGACGTCTTCACAAGGGGAGTTCTTCACTTCCTTTCTCTTTACTTTGTTTTTAGTTTGCTTTGTTTCTTTTGCTGGGTTTTGTTTGACTCTTTCCAAAAACCCAACAAAAATAGTCTAGTTTGGTTTGCTTTCTTTATTCAAAAACACAAAAAAATTAGTTCCTGCTCTAGCTCCTGCTACTGTTTTTGGCTTGCCCGCCTTTGCCAAAATGAACTCTGCTGATAACACTAAGTTGTGTGACTTCACTAGCATCAACAACAATGATTTCCTTAGCACTCCTATTGCTCCACATGCTCCTGATGCTACCTTTTATGAAATTAATCCTGCTTTGTTGAATCTTGTGATGAGAGAGCAATTTTCGGGTGCTAGTTCTGATGATCCTGCTGCCCATATCAATAGCTTTGTTGAACTCTGTGAAATGCAAAAGTATAAGGATGTAGATGGAGATATTATTAACCTCAAGCTTTTTCCTTTCTCCTTGAGAGGAAGAGCTAAATAGTGGTTGCTTTCTTTGCCGAAAAATAAGTATTGATTCTTGGACTAAGTGCAAATATGCTTTTATTGGAAAGTACTATCCTCCTACTAACATTATTGCTATGAGAAGTGATATTATGAAATTTAAACAACTTGATAATGAACATGTTGCTCAAGCTTGGGAAAGAATGAAAACTTTGGTTAAGAATTGTCCCACTCATGGACTTACTGCTTGGATGATTATCCAGAATTTTTATGCAGGTTTGAACTACTCTTCAAGGAACCTGTTGGATTCAGCTGCTGTAGATACTTTCATGGGCCTCACTTTGGGTGCTGCAATAAGACTCATTGACAATATGATGCTTAACTACTCTGAATGGCATGTTGAGAAAGCTCCACATGGTAAGAAGGTAAATTCTGTTGAGGAAACTTCCTCTTTGAGTGAAAAGATTGATGTTATTATGGCTATGCTTGTTAAAGGGAAAGCTCCTCTAGATCCTAATAGTGTTCCCTTAGCCTCTTTATTTGCTCAAGAAGAGCAATTTGATGTGGATTTTATTAGAAACAACAATGCCTATAGGAATAATTTTGGTAGCAACAACAATTGTATGCCTTATCCTCCTAATAATGGAAATTCCTATGGAAGCTCCTACAATGATGCTAAAAGTGCCCCATATGAAATTGAAGTCATGCTCAAGGACTTTATTAGTAAACAATCCACTTTCAATAAGACTATAGAGGAAAAGCTTTTAACTGTTGAGAAAATATATCCTCTTTGTCTGAAGCTCAGTCTTCCTTGATTAATAAAATGGTTGCTAAACGTGAAACTATGGAAAACACCTTTGTTACTGCTCATGCCATACAAGTTACTATTGATGAAAATGTTAGGCTGTTAGCTCAACTTCATGCTAAGTGGAAAAGGGAAGCTGAAATTGATAGAAACAATAGTGTTTGCACTATCACCACTAAACCACAAGTAGCCCCTATTTCTCCTCCTATTTATGCCTAAGCCTGTTGATCCTACTACTAGTGATGCTAAGTTTGATTTTGATATTGATGGTTGCAATATTTCTGAAGTGATTATTTTCCTACAAAAGATTGCTAGACGTCCTGATGCTAGTGATATGCATGTTGCCTTTACCAAACACATTATAGATGCTCTTGTTAAGATTAAGGAAGAGAAGCTAAAACACAAAGCTTCTATTCCTAGGAATGTAGAAGATAGTTGGGATCCCATTATTAATATGCAAGTGAATGACTTTGATCTCAATGCTTCATGTGATCTTGGTCTAGTGTAACACCCTCAGAATCGGCCCTATGCAAGTTTTAGCGGTTCCCGCCAAACCCGCATAGAAACGATTCAAAGGTGCCCACCAGGCACTTGCGTGCGGGTGGAAAACAAAGTAATAACATTACACAACAGTCCTCGATGGGACCCACAGAACAGATATATATATACAACAGCGACTCAATGAGTCAAGCATATAGATATACGGTACAAAGATCCAAATCACCTTGAAAGCGTTGGAGCGTCCGCCTACGGACAAGAAGCAAATGGGGCTAAGAGCCCTGAAGAATAACCAATGGCGTCCATAACCCTGCCCAGGCCAAGCCGGAAGGTAACCCTGCTAACGACGTCGATCTCAAAACCTGCTTAAACAAAAGGGGTACCGACAAAAGGGCAAAGGAAAAAGAGGCGTCGATCGAGGCCGATGCAGCGAGGCTAGAATTCCGGTCCTCGCCTACATAGGTATGGTGGATCAAGCGGCGGCAAGATGCACTAAGCAACCTATAGAGACTCGATACAAGCGGCTATCGAGAGGGTAAGAAAGACCTATTCGAACCAACGATACTACCACCAATCAAACCCATCTGGCGTTTCCCCTCGAGACCAAGCGAAGTCAACCGAGGAACTCACACGGTTGGCGCTTTATTTATCGATTATCGTTGCAGCTATTACTAGGGTATAGGTAATCATCCCGATAAAAGAAGCGGTGGGCACTTTTATTTAACCATTCCGTTGAAGTTGCAACAATTACTAATCGACATGATAGCATGAGATAAAACCCAAAACCCAAAGCGCTTGTTGGTACTTTTACTTAGCCATTCCATTGTAGTGAAGCGATTACTAGTCATATCGGATACAAGTCAATTTATAACAATAAACTTTAGTTATAGTTGTCTATGATCAAGCAACGTGCTCCAAGTCATCCATAACCGCGGACACAGCTTCTCGAAGATTTAACCTGAGGGGTGCACCAAAGTATCCACAAGCACTTGACCCTTTTGCGGATCGGTTAACATACACCCATCGGTATGTCGGCGGCCTAAGTCATGACGTTCGGACCCAAAGCAAGCACGGGGGCACCCACTAAGTACACCGCAACAAAGTCGGCCGGTCTCGAGACGGACTCGGGTTTGCGTCGATGGGCGTAACGACGAAATCCCAAAACTAGGACTATCGATACCGTGAAAACACTCCGCTTCCTAAACAGTACAGTGTGCTCCTCACACAATCGTAAATAAAGCAGTAAAGCATGGCATAAGTACAGGATAGTAAATAAAACCTCAAACTAGTTTGTGGCCCCCAGTACAATACTTTGAAATCAGGTACCAATCAATGGGGGGCCCATATCTCCCCACCTGTGGTTAGCGCGCTCGATCTCGGAACAGGTGTCAAGAACTCGGGGTCCTACGGGACACAAGTGGGCGGTCGGAAACCAACGTTATCTATCACCCACCGATGCCTCTGCTTACTTACTTCAATTTTAGTTGTTAAACAGTAATTAAAGTGAATGAAAAGTAAAGCCATGATCATCTCCAACATCAAACATGCGACATTACTCCAACAACTATGGCACTTGACGACACGCAGCAGCAATTGAGCAAGCGACTACAACGCGCAAGTCCAACTATCTACCAAAAAACAGGTAATAGGATGTGTCCAAGGCAATATAAGGCTGCAAGGGATGTCTCGGGTATGAAAACTAGAGCAACGCGACACAGATAGCAATAGATCAACAGGAGGGAATAAATACTATAAAAGTAAGATAGGTAGAAAGGGGGAGATGCTCGCCTGAAAACATTGTCGAAGGTTCATCCGAAGATCGGGTCGAATCTCACATCAACTCAACGGTCTTATCCGCGAAGAACCAAAACACTAGAAGAAACACCGGATGCAATATTTAATACCACGGCAAAAGATCGGCATGATGCATGCATGATGTATGACATGGCAGAGGTGCGATGCAATTAGGTCATATTAAGCGGAACCGGGTCCCGACAATTAATTAGGTGGTTCATGTTGTTTATCTACCCCGCAATTTAAATGTTGTATTAACATGGCAAGAGATAGCACCGGTTCGCTACATCAATTTAAATGAGGCCGATATGAGACTAGATTTGCCCGCATATGGGCCCCATATTTAATTATAAGGTGAATCGGCATAAGGCCCCCAAACCACAGACAGTATGCATGCAAGATGAACAATTAACATGCAACAAGTTTTATATAGCATTTATAAAATAGGGCTCGGAAAAAGGTTCGCACATTGGGTCTCGGCGATCTTGGGGTTCCGGGGTTCGGGGTTCGGTCTCAGGGTTCAGGGTTCGACGGCCTCGGCGGGATCGTTCTCGGATAACGGAGGTCGATCTTGTCGCATCCGGGAAGCAGGACTTGGGTCGGTGTCGGGGCGCATCGGGTTCTTCCGGGTCAGTGTCGTTCTTATCGTCGCGAAGATCTTGTCGGGTCCGCGCTTCAGATTCCGTGAGGCGATCTTGGCGTCCTTCCGGTTCGGGTTTTGGCGTCCGAGGGTAGTTCATGTCGTTCGAGGGTTCGGTCTTCGGATCCATGAAGGGGTTCTTGGTGCTCCGTGATGTAGATCTTGTCGGTTCCGCCCCCAAAGGCCTTGTGGTTTCGTGACGGCGATCTCCGGTTCCGGTTCGCGGTTTCTTGTCGACGGTCTTGTGGTGCCATCTTGGCTTGCCGGTGTCGAGCTCGGGTTCCGTTGATGATCTTGGGTCGGCATCACGTGGTGGACCGTCGGAATCGATCTTGTCGAGGTAACTAGTACCCTCACCACATCGACACGTGGTCATCACATCCGCGACAAACTTCCCACAAGACCCCACGATCTCCATTTCCTCCAAGGAGTCAAACAGGAGCGAGTCTGGCGTCGCATGCTTGCAGAAGGGAGGCCGAGAACTACAGGCGGGACGCGGGCTCGCGTGGCGGTTGGAGGCGGTGATGCTGCGGCCGACTCGCAAGGTGACGGTGGGGCTAGCCGGAGAGGGCGACGGCGCGGTTGGGTGGAGGAGGCCACGGGGCGGAGATGCGGCCGGGCGGAGGAGGTCAGCGGCGGGCGCGGGCCGCCGCGGCCGGATAGGAGGAGGAGCATGGCGGCTGGCGACGGAGGAGGCATGGGGCGCGCCGGGCGAGGAAGGCTGCAGGCGAGCGGGCGGGAGGCGGAGGAAGGGCTCCGGGCGAGAGGCGGCGCTGCGGCCAGAGAGGCGTGGGCGCTTAGGCGCGAGCGAGGCGAGGAGGTGGCGGCTCTGAGGGCGACGGGAGGAGGGCGAGAGGGCGCAGCGCGGGCTTGAGGCAGCGGGACGAGGGGCATGAGGTCGAGGAGGGGCGCAGAGAGGAGCGGGCGCAGAGAGGAGCGGGCGCAGAGAGGAGCGGGCGGGAGGAGGTTGGAGGGGGACCGGTCGACGGCGGCGCGTCGGGGGGGTGAGCGGCGGTGGTGGGAGAGGAAGAGGGAGGAGACGGCCGCGGGGGCTCTGCATCGGGGAGGGGGGTGGAGAGAAACAGGGGAGCGGGGGTGGGAGGAAGACGAGGGGAGAGGGGGGGCCCGGGGGTGGGACCGGGTCCAGGTGGGCCAGGGTGGGAGAGTGGCTGCGGGGTGGGTCCCAGAGTAGGTGGCCGGTGGAGGGGAGAGAGGGCAAGTGGTGGCGTGTGAGGGAGTGGGTGAGGTGGCAGCTTCTTAGTGGTGGGGGGTTTGGGGAGGGTGAGGTGGCGACAAGTTATTAGGCGGGGTGAGGTGGAGGCTGGGTGGGTAGAATAGGTCTGGGTGTAAAAGGGGTTTGGGATGGACCGATTGTTTGGACTGGGGTGGTCGCGGTCGAATCGCCCGCTCGACGCCCACTAAAATAATTTAATATTTTATTTAATTTAAATGCACCGCTTGCAAACCGATAGCGCATAAACAAAAATATTCGGCTGACCGGTTTTTGTTGAACAAAGCGGGCGTTTAGAAAACAAATTAGGTTTTCCCGAAAATTGTTTTATGCGAACAGATGCAAGATGATGACGATGCTCAAATGCAATGTGGCATGATGACATGAGCATGCGGTCATGATGATGCGATGCACACAAAAATAACGCGATTTTCTAGTAGTGGTTTTGCGGGATGCCACAATTCGACACCACTAACAAGGGATCTCGCCCTCGAGATCCGCCTCATGGTACCGGAAGGAAGGTCGGCGATCTGCGTCTTCTCGCTTCGTGTAGATCCTCGCGACACCACTAACAAGAGGTCGTTGTCCGTGATCGTCGAGGGAACACTCCGGGAACAAAAGGTCAAAGGTAGAGGCATCAACAAATAAAAGCCACCTCTAGCTTCGATGGAAAGAGGGAACCGATACATTCTCGTCCACTTCAATGTACAAAAGCAAATAGAAAGGGTATTCGGCATGGGGGCCAATCCATCACGCACCCAAACTATTACTCTGCACAATCAGTAGAAAAGCGTGCAACCATTCTCGGAATCAGACTGAAGATCTCGACAATCGAGGTCCGGAAACAAGGTAGGGATGCAGACTCTGCATCGGATCTGGCGTAGAGGATGTCGTCGCGTCGGAAAACACCGGAAGGCACAAACAAGGAACAAAGAAAAGTCCACCAGACGAAGGATTCCTCGGATAGCATGAAGACCAGATGTAGCAACACCGTTACCAAAGGAGGAAGCGAAACCCTGAAGGTACGACGGAAACCCAACCACGAGAATTCCTGGACTCGAAGAGAGAGAAGAGAGCGGATTCAAAACACGCAGAGGTAAGAAGAGAATAGCAGGGGGGTAAGGAGTAAAATCAGACCTAGTCAGAACTATCCAACCAATTTTCAAAATAGTTTTGACACTCTACTTCGGCCGTTAGCTAGGTTATCCTACAGGCTGGACTTGTGGGGTATCGCAACTGCTGAGCTCTGATACCACTCTGTAACACCCTCAGAATCGGCCCTATGCAAGTTTTAGCGGTTCCCGCCAAACCCGCATAGAAACGATTCAAAGGTGCCCACCAGGCACTTGCGTGCGGGTGGAAAACGAAGTAATAACATTACACAACAGTCCTCGATGGGACCCACGTAGAGATATATATACAACATGACTCAATGAGTCAAGCATACAGATATACGGTACAAAGATCCAAATCACCTTGAAAGCGTTGGAGCGTCCGCCTACGGACAAGAAGCAAATGGGGCTAAGAGCCCTGAAGAATAACCAATGGCGTCCATAACTCGCCTGTGCCAAGCGGAAGGTAACCCCGCTAACGACGTCGATCTCAAAACCTGCTTAAACAAAAGGGTGCCACAAAAGGGCAAAGGAAAAAGGAGCGTCGATCGAGGCCAAGACACGAGGCTAGAATTCGGCGGTCCTCACCTACATAGGTATGGTGGACTGAAGCGGCAGCGGCAGCATGCACTAAGCAACCTATAGAGACTCGATACAACTGGCGGCTATCAGAGAGGGGTAAGAAAGACCTATTCGGAACCAACCTGATACTACCACCAATCAAACCCATCCTGGCGTTTCCCCCTCGAGACCAAACGAGGAAGTCAACCGAGGAACTCACACGGTTGGCAGTTTTATTTATGCGGTTATCGTTGCAGCTATTACTAGACAGGTATAGGTAATCATCCTGATAAAAGAAGCGGTGGGCACTTTTATTTAACCATTCCGTTGTAGTTGCAACAATTACTAATCAGATACAGATAGCATGAGATAAAACCCAAAAACCCAGCAGTTGTTGGTACTTTTACTTAGCCATTCCGTTGTAGTGAAGCTGATTACTAGTCATATCGGATACAAGTCAATTTATAACAATAAACTTTAGTTATAGTTGTCTATGATCAAGCACTGTGCTCCAAGTCGTCCATAACATGACACGGCTTCAAAAGATTTAACCTGCAGGGTGCACCAAAGTATCCACAAGCACTTGACCCTTTTGCGGATCGGTTAACATACACCCATCGGTATGTCGGGGCCTAAGTCATGACGTTCCGGACCCAAAGCAAGCACGGGGCACCCACTAAGTACACCCACAACGAAGTCGGCCGGTCTCAGACGGACTGGGGTTTGGCTGGTCAGTAAACGACAAATCCCAAAACTGGACTGTCGATACCGAAAACACTCCGCTTCCTAAATAAAGACAAAGGTGCCTCACACAATCGTAAATAAAGCGAAAGCATGGCATAAGTACAGGATAGTAAATAAAACCTCAAACTAGTTTGTGGCCCCAAGACAATACTTTGAAATCAGGTACCAATCAATGGGGCCCATATCTCCCCACGTGGTTAGCGCTCGATCTCGGAACAGTGTCAAGAACTGGGTCCCACGGACAAGTGGGCGGAAACCAACGTTATCTATCACCCACCGATGCCTCTGCTTACTTACTTCAATTTTAGTTGTTAAACAGTAATTAAATTGAACGAAAAGTAAAGCCATGATCATCTCCAACATCAAACATGCGGCATTACTCCAACAACTGTGGCACTTGACGACACGCAGCAGCAATTGAGCAAGCGACTACAACGCGCAAGTCCAACTATCTACCAAACAACAGGTAATAGGATGTGTCCAAGGCAATATAAGGCTGCAAGGGATGTCTCGGGTACGAAAACTAGAGCAACGCGACACAGATAGCAATAGATCAACAGGAGGGAATAAATACTATAAAAGTAAGATAGGTAGAAAGGGGGAGATGCTCGCCTGAAAACATTGCCGAAGGTTCATCCGAAGATCGGGTCGAAGCTCACATCAACTCAACGGTCTTATCCGCGAAGAACCAAAACACTAGAAGAAACACCGGATGCAATATTTAATACCATGGCAAAAGATCGGCATGATGCATGCATGATGTATGACATGGCAGAGGTGCGATGCAATTAGGTCATATTAAGCGGAACCGGGTCCCGACAATTAATTAGGTGGTTCATGTTGTTTATCTACCCCGCAATTTAAATGTTGTATTAACATGGCAAGAGATAGCACCGGTTCGCTACATCAATTTAAATGAGGCCGATATGAGACTAGATTTGCCCGCATATGGGCCCCATATTTAATTATAAGGTGAATCGGCATAAGGCCCCCAAACCACGTATAAAGATGCATGCAAGATGAACAATTAACATGCAACAAGTTTTATATAGCATTTATAAAATAGGGCTCGGAAAAAGGTTCGCACATTGGGTCTCGGCGATCTTGGGGTTCCGGGATTCGGGGTTCGGTCTCAGGGTTCAGGGTTCGACGGCCTCGGCGGGATCGTTCTCGGATAACGGAGGTCGATCTTGTCGCATCCGGGAAGCAGGACTTGGGTCGGTGTCGGGGTGCATCGGGTTCTTCCGGGTCGGTGTCGTTCTTATCGTCGCGAAGATCTTGTCGGGTCCGCGCTTCGGATTCCGTGAGGCGATCTTGGCGTCCTTCCGGTTCGGGTTTTGGCGTCCGAGGGTAGTTCATGTCGTTCGAGGGTTCGGTCTTCGGATCCATGAAGGGGTTCTTGGTGCTCCGTGATGTAGATCTTGTCGGTTCCGCCCCCAAAGTCCTTGTGGTTTCGTGACGGCGATCTCCGGTTCCGGTTCGCGGTTTCTTGTCGACGGTCTTGTGGTGCCATCTTGGCTTGCCGATGTCGAGCTCGGGTTCCGTTGATGATCTTGGGTCGGCATCACGTGGTGGACCGTCGGAATCGATCTTGTCGAGGTAACTAGTACCCTCACCACATCGACACGTGGTCAACACATCCGCGACAAACTTCCCACAAGACCCCACGATCTCCATTTCCTCCAAGGAGTCAAACAGGAAGTCCAAGGCCGCATGCTTGCGAAGGGAGGCCGAGAACTACGGCGGGACGCGGCTCGCGTGGTGGTTGGAGGCGGTGATGCGCGCCGCCTCGCAAGGTGACGGTGGGGCTAGCGGAGAGGGCGACGGGTCGGTGGAGGAGGCCACGGGCGGAGATGCGGGCGGGCGCTGGAGGTGGTCACGGCGGCGGCAAGGGTGCGCCGGGCGGCCGGAGAGGAGGAGGAGCATGGCGGCCTGGCGACGGGAGGAGGCGCGGCGGGGCGCGGCCAGCGAGGAAGGCTGCAGGGCGAGCGGGTCTGGGGGAGGCAGACGGGAGGCTCGATCGGGCGGCGCTGGCTCCCAGAGAGGCGGCGGCGCTTGGGCAGGCGAGGAGGTGAGGCGATTCATGAGGGCCGACGGGAGGCGGAGAGCCGGGCGGCGGTCACTGAAGGCCGGGAGTCAAGGGACGGAGGCGGGCTGGGGTCGAGGAGGCGCAGAGAGCGGGCGGAGGAGGGAGGGGACCGGCCGACCAAGGCTTGGGAAGGAGCGGCGGCAGTGGGAGAGGAAGAGGGAGGAGACGGCCGCGGGGTGGGGGGCTGCGCGCATCGGGGGGAGGGGGTGCTGGGAGAGAAACAGGGGAGCGGGGGTGGGAGGAAGATGTAACACCCTCAGAATCGGACCTATGCAAGTTTGAGCAAAATTCGCCAAACCCGCATAGAAACGATTCAAAGGTGCCCACCAGCACTTTCGTATGGTGGAAAACAAGTAATAACATTACACAACAGTCCTCGATGGGACCCAAGAACAAATATATAACAAATGACTCAAAGAGTCAAGAATACAGATATAATATACAAAGATCCAAATCACCTTGAAAGCAGCCAGCGTCCGCCACGGACAAGATGCAAATGGGGCTAAGAGCCCCAAGAATAACCAATGGCGCCCATAACCTCGCCTGTGCCAAGCGGAAGGGTAACCTGCTAACGGCGCCGATCTCAAAACCTGCTTAAACAAAAGGTGCCGACAAAGGGCAAAGGAAAAAGAAGGAGGTCAAGATCGAGGCCAAGACACGGCGAGTCTAGAATTCGGCGGTCCTCGCCTACATAGGTATGGTGGACTGGAGCGGCAGCGGCAGCATGCACTAAACAACCTATAGAGACTCGATACAACTGGCATTTATCAGAGAGGGTAAGAATGACCTATTTGGAACCAACTGATTCTAGCACCAAACAAACCCATCCTGGTGTTTCCCCCTCGAGACCAAACGAGGAAGTCAACCGAGGAACTCACACAGTTGGCAGTTTTATTTATTCAGTTATCGTTGCAGCAATTACTAGTCAGGTATAGATAATCATCTTGATAAAGGAAGCAGTAGGCACTTTTAATTAATCATTCTGTTGTAGTTGCAACAATTACTAATCAGATATGAATAGCATGAGATATCCCTTAAACCCAGCAGTTGTTGGTACTTTTATTCAGCCATTCCGTTGTAGTTGCAATACTTACTAGTCAGGTACAATGGTCGCAAGCGACAATCCAAACAAGCATTTGTGGGCAGTATTATTTAGGCATTCCGTTATAGTGAAGCTGATTACTAGTCATTATAAAGTCAAATTTATGGCAATAAACTTTAGTTATGCTTGTCATGATCGAGACATGGCTCCAAGTCGTCCATATCCGCGACACGGCTTTAGAAAGTTTTACCCGCCGGGTGCACCAATAGCAACACACGCCGATCAACCTCTAAAAACCAACTCAAACCCAACGAGGCTTTCACGATCGAACAATCACAGGATTCAGAAATATTTGGGGCCACCCTTGAGTCTACCAACGGTAAGAAAGCTAAGACGGACTCAAGGTTGGGGACGGTGGAACGATCGGGAACCCAAACTGGGCTTGTCGACACCGCTGAATCGTGCCACTATCCTAAACAGACAAAGGTGCTATCTGTCGCACAATTTAAATACATAAGTAGCATGGCATAAGTACAGGATCGTAAATAAAACCTCAAACTAGTTTGTGGCCCCAAGAAATAAGACTGAATCAAGCTCTGGCTCAGGGGGGGGCCATATACCTCCCGGATGTGGATAGCGCGATAATTCAAGGAACAGGTATCAAGTACTCGGGGTCCTACGGGACACAAGTGGGCGTTCGGAAACCAAATATTATCTATCACCCACCGATGCCTCTGCTTACTTCAATTTTAGTTGTTAAACAGGAATTAAAGTGACGATAAGTAAAACTAGAATCATCTCCAACATCAACATGTGGCAATACATCAGCAATTGTGGCACTTGACGACACGCAACGGCACTTGAGCAAGCGACTACGACGCGCAAGTCCAACTATCTACCAAACAACAGGTAATAGGATGTGTCCAAGGCAATATATGGCTGCAAGGGATATCACGGGTACGGAAAACTAGAGCATCGCAACACAGATAGAAATAGATCAACAGGAGGGAATAAAGACTATAAAAGTAAGATAGGTAGAAAAGGGGGAGATGCTCGCTTGCAAAACATTGCCGAAGGTTCAACCGAAGATCGGGGTGAAGCTCACATCAACTCAACGGCCTTATCCGCGAAGAAGCAAAACACTAGAAGAAACACCGGATGCACTATTTAATACTAAGGCAAAAGATCGGCATGATGCATGCATGATGTATGGCATGGCAAAGGTGCGATGCGATTAGGTCAATATTGAGTGGACTCGGGTCCCGACATTAATTAGGTGGTTCATGTTATTTAGCTACCCCGCATATTAAATGTTGTTTAGCAAGTCAACAAAGGAACCGGTTCTCTACATGTTTAAATGAGGCCAATATGAGACTAGATTTGCCCATATGGGCCCCATATTTAATTATTAGGTGAATCGCATAAGGCCCCCAAACCACATGAATGTATGCATGCAAGACAATTATTATGCGGCAAGTTGTATTATGTTATAAAATAGGGTTTCGGGAAGGGATCCACACATTAGGGGTCTCGACGGTCTTGGTGTTCCGGGTTCGGGGTCCGGGGTCGGTCTCGGACTCAGGGGTAGGTCTTGGCGCATCCGGGGTCTTCGGGTCATGTTGTCGGTCATGGCGTTCGGGACGAAGCACTTGTCGCGCCGGGGTCTCGGTGTCCGGGGTGACGTTCCCAGCGTCTTTCGTCGGTGTGGCCTTTGACGGTATCGGTTCGGACTCGGATCCGCACGGTCTTAGCGCCTTGATGTCGTTGGCGAACTTAGGTTCGATACCGGGGGTCCTTCGGAACCTTGAGGCGGTCTTGCGGTCGTCGGGTACGGGCTCGGCGTATCGGGTCGGTCTTGGCGTCCGGAAAGCGGTACTTGTCGCACCTGTGGTCTTCGGGTGTTAAGGCGACGACCTTGTCGTTTCGATGTCGAGGTCTCGAAATACGGGGCGAAGTACTTGTCGTTCCTTAGCGATCTTGGCGGCTCGGAGGGGGTTTGAGGAATCGGCACGGTCTTCGGATTCCGTGAGGGAGGTCATGGCGTCGGTGCGGTCGATCTTGTCGACTCCACGGTTTCAGTTGTCGGTGTCGGACTCGATTTCAGGGGGGGGTCCGGCGCCGGATCGGTCTTCGAAGTCCGTGAACGGGCATCGGATCCGCATCTATGCAGAAGATCTTGGTGTGTCGCGTGTTTTCGGTCTTGCTCCGGTGGCGCGGCGAACCTGCGACCAACACACAACGTTGCATCTCCTGCCGGAACAGAGGCCGACGGGAGCAGAAGCGCCCGGGAGGCTTGGCGACGGCTGCACGGGGCGATGGCGACGGGGACACGGGCCGGCTCGGGCCCGGGGCGCTTGAGGGCGCTCGACGCTGGGCGGAGGAGGCCGAGGAGGCGGCGGGACGTATGGCGGGCAATGGCGGGAGGTAGAGGCGGCGAGCTCCGGGCGCTATGGGAGGGCGATCCGGGGCGGCGCGGGCGGTAGCCGCGGGGTCGGGCAGGGCGGCGCGGGCGGGAGTCGAGCGGCGACGCTGGCTCGACGGAGAGGAAGCTAGCACGCCGGGAGCAGAGGAAGGCGGGGCGGGCTAGGCGACGGAGGACCGAGGGGGAGGTGGACGGCGAGCGGCGCAGAGGGGCGAGGTGGTCGGGCAAGAGCCAGGCGGGAGGAGAGGGGCTGCAAGGCTGCCACGGGAGGCGGGGAGGCGAGCTGCTGGGAGGGCGGACTGGTGAGGCGTGCTCATGGAGGAGGCTGGAGGCGCGGTGGGAGCACCGCGAAGGAAGAGGGAAGAGGGAGCAAGGCTGGGCGATGGGGAGGAAGGAAGAGAGAGGAGAGCGGGAGAGGATGGGTCCGAGGTGGGGCGGGCAGTGGCTGTGGTGGGACCAGGAGCAGGGGATCTGCTGTGGAGGGCGGCGTGTGTGTTGGGTGTGTGCAGCGTGTGTAGTGTGTGTGGGCAGGTTGGTGGGGGTGGTGAGAGAGGAGAGAGAGGGTGATGTGTGGAGGGATTGGGTGAGGGAGAGAGAGGGGTGAGGTGTCACTAGGGGATTGGGTGGGGTGATGTGGCCAGCGGGTGTGGGTAGGTTTTCGGGTAGCTTTAGGATTGTCTGGTGGACCGTTTGTAAAACCTGGGGGTGGTCGTTCGGTCAACGGCCTGCTCGTTCCGCCCCACTAAAATAAATAAATGTTTTTTATTTATTTCAAACAAGGCCTTTGCAAACCGATATCAGACAAAACAAAATATTCCGGCGATCCGGATTTTTGGCGTTTGAATAAAAGACGGGGCGTTTAGAAAACATGAACCGGTTTTTCCGCAATTAATTTTATGCAAGCAAATGCAAGATGATGACGATGCTCAAATGCAATGTGGCATGATGACATGAGCATGCTGTCATGATGATGCAATGCACAAAAACCACGCGATTTTCTAGTAGTGGTTTTGCGGGATGCCACAGAAGACGACGGGAGAGAGGAGGCCCAGGGGTGGGACCGGGTCCAGGTGGGCCAGGGTGGGAGAGTGGCTGCGGGGTGGGTCCCAGAGTAGGTGGCCGGTGGAGGGGAGAGAGGGCAAGTGGTGGCGTGTGAGGGAGTGGGTGAGGTGGCAGCTTCTTAGTGGTGGGGGGTTTGGGGAGGGTGAGGTGGCGACAAGTTATTAGGCGGGGTGAGGTGGAGGCTGGGTGGGTAGAATAGGTCTGGGTGTAAAAGGGGTTTGGGATGGACCGATTGTTTGGACTGGGGGTGGTCGTTCGGGTCGAATCGGCCTGTTCGACTGCCCCCACTAAAATAATTTAATATTTTATTTAATTTTAAATGCACCGTTTGCAAACCGATAGCAGACAAACAAAAATATTCCGGCGACCCGGGTTTTGCGTGTTGAACAAAGGCGGGGCGTTTAGAAAACAAATTAGGTTTTACCGAAAATTGTTTTATGCGAACAGATGCAAGATGATGACGATGCTCAAATGCAATGTGGCATGATGACATGAGCATGCGGTCATGATGATGCGATGCACACAAAAATAACGCGATTTTCTAGTAGTGGTTTTGCGGGATGCCACATCTAGTATCTCTATTATGCCTAGGAAGATTTATGAAATGCTTGATTTGCCACTATTAGAAGATTGTTATTTGGATGTCCCACTCAATGATAATGCTAAAAAGAAACTCATGGGGAGTATTAATGATGTTCTCATTATGGTTAATAATGCTTATGTCCCTATTGAATTCTATGTTTTGGATGTTGAAGACAATGCTTCTTGTCCTATTACTTTGGGAAGACCTTTTCTTAGAACAAATGGTGCCATCATTGATATGAAAGAAGGTACCATAAAATATAAAATTACATTCAAGAAAGGTATTGAACACTTCCCTATGAGGAGAGAGAAGTTGCTTTTTGCTCCTCCTTTGAAAGCAAGATTTGATGTTAATGCTTCTTCAATTGAAAATACTTGATTCTTCTTGCTTCTTGTGCCTAACTTAAAGGCGTTAAAGAAAGGTACTTGTTGGGAGATAACCCAAGAGTTTCCTT
Source organism: Avena longiglumis (assembly GCA_030063025.1). Taxonomy (NCBI): domain Eukaryota; kingdom Viridiplantae; phylum Streptophyta; class Magnoliopsida; order Poales; family Poaceae; genus Avena; species Avena longiglumis. The sequence goes on from CP125976.1 coordinate 566,192,702, forward strand.
GAGTCTTGGAAGTTATTAATTCAGTAATGACCTCTACTTATCCTTTTTGTTTGCTTTTTGTGCCAAGAATGACCTCTAATGAGAGGGAAGTAAGATTTGGGGAGTTGCTGTCCCGAAACAGATTTCTGTCCTCCACCAAAAAAAATCATGAGGAGGCTCTGTAACTCAGATTGAGCTCAAAATTTACAATAAATCCCCCAGTATGTTATCTAACTTTCTTTAGTTCAACACTTTTTGATTTGAGCAACATGAGATGTTCGAAAAAATCAGTTTCTACCTGATGGTCTGTTTTGACAGTTTTCTGCCATTATTTGCATTTGCTTCTTATTGATTCCTTTTTGAGTTCTCTTCAGGTATATTGAACTTTTTGAAGGAGTTACTTCAGTAGCTTGTGTTTTTAGTGAAAATTCTTATTGTTCCAAAGCTTTGATAAGTGGTCTAATATCTTTTGAATAAACTAATGTTTCTAATGAAGGTTGTGTGAAGTTTTGTATGAAGGAAAAAAATTCAGGTGTAGAGAGAGAATGATGTAATGAGATGAAGAATGGACAAAAGCTCAAGCTTGGGGATGCCACCATGGTGTCACCCTAGGAAATATACAAGAGGTACAAGCGTCAAAGCTTGGGGATGCCCAAGGCATCCCCTTCTTCATCAATAAAAAGCTTAGGTCTGTCTAGACACTTCACTTTTACTATTTCATGCACAGTTGTGTTGTTCTAGGAGCGTTTTAGTTTTCGTTTGCTTTGCTTAGGTTGTTTAGTTTGCTTGAATAAAGTAAGTTTGGACCCCCGTTCTCGTTGTGTTGTTTTGCAACTAAGTTTGCTTGGTGTTGAAAAGGAGTAGTAAGTTCTTGCTTGAAGTGCGAGAGGAGCTTGCATTGACTGTGACTTAGACTTTAGAATGACATGCTAGGTGTTGTTTTAGCATTATGATTAGTGATTATTGCTGTAGCATGTCTTGTTCCAAACAATTGAGATTTCTTAGTGTGCCTTGAAGAAATTATGCGTTGTTTTAGCATGCAAAAGCATAGTATTGTGGTATTCTCCTTTGATGTTTTGCTTGGGTTGACTTAGCACATGCTTACACCATGTTATGACTATGACAAGTCACCATTAGCCTCTATTATTATTTAGTTCTTGACTTGTAGTACCACTCTTTTCTTTGATTAGTATGTTTTGTTGCATTGCATGATTATGGCCATTATTGCTCTCTTAGTTGGTTGCTCACAGTATTTTGCTAGCCTCCACTTGTATGAGTGATACGTCCAAAACGTATCTACTTTCTCGAACACTTTGCTATTGTTTTTCCTCTAAACTTGTGTGATTTGGATGCAACTAACATGGATTGACGCTGTTTTCAGCAGAATTACTTTGGTGTCTTGTTTTTGTGCAGAAAATGAACTATCAGGAAAAATCCCGAAAAATATGCCAAAACTATTTCTCACCAGAAGATCCACGGAGCCAAAAGGGGAGACAGAGAGGAGGCTTGGGGGGGGGGAAGACCCACCCTAGGCGCCGGCCCACCTCTGGCCGCGCCTGGGGGAGGTCTGGCGCCCCAGGCAGCTCCTCGGCCTTCCTCCGCGCCTATAAGTTGCCCTTCGACCTAAAAACCGAGGGGGGTTCGATAGTTTTCCAGAGAGAGTTTCGTTGCGCCGCTGCCACCAGAAACCAAGATTCGGATCCAGAAACTCCGTTCTGGCACCCTGCCGGGACGGGGAATTTGGAGAGGATCATCGTCATCACCAACGCATCTCCATCAACCACCGATGTTTCCCTCATCCATGAGTGAGTAATCCCCCGTTGTAGGCTTGGGGATGGTAGGGATTGTATGAGTTCTATCATGTAATCGTATAAGAATATGTTAGGGCATAGTGCCTAGTCTCTCTTGTGCTATTTGACTTCGTTGCAACTTGTTATGCTTAATGCTTTTCACTAGGGCCCTAGTGCCATGATCTCAGATCTGAACCTATTATTGAATCATTATGATAGTATTGTTTATGATCTTATCTGCAAGTTGTGTAAACATATCATTGTCCGGATCCAAAGGCCCCAAAGTGACAATAATTGGGACAACCAGAGGGGATGGCTATGGTGTGAGGATCACATGTGTTCACGGAGTGTTAATGATTTGCTCCGGTGCTCTATTAAAAGCAGAACCTTAATTGCTAGCAGTTCCCTAGAGGCCCCGCTGCCACGAGCTGGCTGGACAGAAGATGTTGTGCAAGTTCTCATTGCGAGCACGTATGACTATATTTGGAGCACATGCCTAGGATTGTTTAGTACTTGGATGCTTGTTATTATTTATCTGCAATGCCCTAGATCTTGAAGTTCCATGTTTGGACTCGTCCATGCAATGCCCGTCCATCCATCCCTATGTTCACTTTTCGAATCCCTCTTGTTCGTTACTACTACTATTATCTTGTTTCACCGTTGTTGTTGCTTCTTTGTTGCTACTACAAACTGTTATCTTGATAAACTTCTGTGAGCAAGAACTATTTCCAGGTGCAGCTGAACTGACAACTCAGTTGTTAAGGCTTGCAAGTATTCTTTGGCTCCCCTTGTGTCGAATCAATAAATTGGGTAATACTACCTGTGAAGACTGTTGCGATCCCCTACACTTGTGGGTTATCAATGAGTAAGTTCTACTCATTCTTCCAACTCCCAAGAAACCAAGTTATTCCAAAGTGTCCACTATAAACTCCTATGCATGGTGTGTTACACCATTCCAAGTATATTCTTGTTTTCAACTATATTCCAATTAAAAACTATTTTGTTATGTGAAAACTTAGTGATTAAAGCCCTCACGAACTTGATGGCACATTTTATTCTTTGACCCTAATAAACTTGAACAATTGATACAACTTTGTTGTATATGCTTGCACTTATAAGTTGGGATTAGCAGAACCGTGCTGTCACGGGGAACGTTTTCAACATTGCACTTGTACTATTTGTACTCTGTTGATATCATGCTCTTTTCTCTATGGATGTTACCAGTGTGAAATGAAGTGGGAACTTGTAAGTCCATGGAGTTTGTATTCTGTGTTAGAGAAACGCCTGGGCCACTAGCCTAAGCCATGCCTAATCATGGTGGAAACTTGCAGCATAACTATAGTGAGCTATCTATGAAGCATCCTCAATAAAAAGCTATGCGTATGGTAAATAAAAAGATTGCTGAGATGCTCATTGTCTGCTTGCCTTGTCATTTTGGTTATGGGAAAGCTCCTATACCATGTGCAAGGGGTATCCCGTTGGTAGTTCTCAATGATATGCAAATACTTACAGTGACAAGAACTTGCCTGGGCCCTAAGTTGGGTATCCATGAGGTGTAGCCCTCATATTCAAGGGACTTGAGATTGCCAACTTATACTTTGTCAAGCATATACTCCAGCTTTGCCAGTTTAACCTTAACCACTTCAAGATGCTTATGATAGGGGCAATGAGGGTTGAAAGCTAACAAGTACCATAATTTTTGGAAGCTCGTTTTGAAACTTGTAATCCCTGCTTCCTTTATAGAAAGGTCTTTCTTCCACCATTATTTGAGTCTCCACCTTCTACCTTTAGGCACCATTAAGAGAGCATAGTTGTCATTCTGTGTGCAGTGTTCCAAAGCTTATTAATTGATGCATATTGTGATATTACTTGTTCTTGTGCTACTTGTTTCTAGTCACCCTTGTGAACTTTGAAGGTGTCCTGTGCATCTATATTGTTACTCTATGAGGGACAAGCTGATTGCCACTATGCTATGTTTTCTGTATGTGAAACAAACAAACGTTTTTCAATGCATATTATTCATGATCTTTGTTTGTAGCTTGCCATGTTGCATGCATAGTTACTATGTCCTACTGTTAAGATCTCCATTCTTTCATACACATGTTTAGAGTTCTTTGATCCCAACTTTCAATGCTTGCATATGGTTGGATCTTTATTGTGAGGGTGCATGTTCACCTCAAAAATTATTCTGTTTATCACTTACCTACTCAAGGACGAGCAGGAGTTAAGCTTGGGGATGTTGATACGTCGGAAACGTATCTATAATTTTTGATGCTCCATGCTTGTTTAGTATCTACTTTGTTGTACTTGTCTACACTTTGAGGTGCTTTTTACATGTTTTCTGGCACTAACCTATTAACAAGTTGCAACAGTGCCAGATGCCTCTTTTCTGCTATTTTTGGTTTTAGAAAAGTTAGTAAAGAAATATTCTCGGAATTGGACAGGACGAAGGACAAAGTCAATAACTTTCTGTGGGGAACAAGAAGTCCAGAGGAGAGCCCAAGGGGCCGGCCAAAGGGGCCAGATCCCCCCAGGCGCGGGTGGGCCCTACCCTGCGCCTATCTAGGGTTTGGTCGCCCTAGCGGCCGCCTCGGTCTCCCCCTTCTCCTATAAGAAGCCTCCGATGCAGAAACTCTCAGTATCCGATCAAATATCCACGTAACCGTCTATAGCCGCCGCCACCATCGTCCCTAGATTGGGGGGATCTGAAGTTCTTCCCGGCACCCTGTCGGAGGGGAGATCATCCCAGAGGCCTTCTCTCCGATATGATTCGTGAGTAGTTCCACCTTGGACTATGGGCCCATGTAGTATCTAGATGGTTGTATCTCCTCCTTTGTGCTTTCATGTATAGATCATGTGAGCTCCGTTCATGATCAAGATCTAATCTATTTGTAATCTTGCATGTTGTGTTTGCGGGGATCCGATGGATATTGAGATTATTATGTTGGTTTGATTAATGGTTTTGTCTTTATGATTCTATCATATCTGTGTTGTTTGTGATCTTGCATGCTCTCCGTTGCTAGTGGTTATCTTGGCCAAGTAGTTGCTAGTGACTCCAAGAGGGAGTATGTATGCTCGATAGTGGGTTCATGCCTCTAGTTTCCAAGGGAAGTGACAATAATCTCTTCGATTGTAGATGTGCTTTTGCTACTAGGGAGAAAACAACGGTCTCTTGTTCATGGAACATGTGGACTGTTTACCTTACACACTTTGCTTAAAGCAGTTGTCTGTTGCTTGCAACTTAATACTGAAGGGGGTTCAGATGATAACCTGAAGGTGGACTTCTAGTCATAGATGCAGTTGGATGGCGGTCTATGTATCTTGTTGTATTACCCAATCAACCTCATAGGATCTTTCTGACTAGTAATTGCATTATTATGCCTTGCTCAGTTCCTGTCAATTGCCCTTCTGTAATTTGTTTACCCTTCATGCCATGTTGTTTATCTAAGGAAAGCACCTCTAGTGAACTATGGGCCCCGGTCCAGTCTTTACCATCAATACATCCTCCACTGTTACTCGTTTACTTGCTGCAAACCATTACCTTCCACACCATACGTTTAATCCTTTGTTACAAAAAACCGGTGAGCTTGGCAACCTCACTGATTCATTGGGACAAAGTCTTGAGTTTGTGTTGTGCAGGTCTCTATGTTGCTTCCAACACTCGTGTGACGTTTCCTTCCTCCTTCTGGTTCGATAACCTCGGTCTCTACTGAGGGAAGACTTGCTGCTGTGTTGATTCACACCTTGCTCTTGGGTTTTCCAACGAAGCGCTTCCTGCCAGCGCATCACTGTTTGCCAGGTGTTCTCTGACCAAGAACAAGTTCGCCAATTCCAATTATGATTTATATTTATGCATATATATTGTGACTGTTGTACTTGGTTGCAAGATAATTTATATAATGGTGAGTTGATTTCTTCTATTAATTGCGCAATGGTAAGTGTGATGCTTCTTGTTCGTATTCTTTTATCGACACTTCACTCCATAAACCTGTGGACATGTTTACTGATCTCAGTATTCGCTTGGGGACAAGCGAAGTCTAAGCTTGGGGGAGTTGATACGCCCAATTTGCATCACCATTCTATATCATAATTTACCTCTATTCATTGATATTTGTCTTATTATGAGGTATTACTTATGGATTTTCATCTGTTTATGCATGTTGGATGATTTTTGGAGGATGGACTGTTGGAGTCTGGATTGTGATGGAAAAGAAGGCGTTTCAGTGCAATTTCATGAAGATCAGAAAAATACCAGAAAAATATGGAAACATATTATTTTACCTAAGGACGAAGGAAGCCAGAAGGAGGAGCGAAGGGGGGCCACAGGGGGCCCACACCCCCTAGGCGCGGGCCCACCTGAGGCCGCGCCTAGGGCAGGTGTGGCCCACATGCCCAGCCTCCAACTCTCCCCCTTCGCCTATAACTTCCCTTCGGAACCCTAAGCCTTGGGGAGTGACCACAGATAGATTTCCGCCGCCTCTAGGGGGTGGAAAACACCGAGAGAGAAAGATCTCTCCGGCAGACCGATTTCTGCTGAGAGAATTCCTTCTCGGAGAGGGGAGACCGTCACCATCAGCACCATCATCAAGCTAGGCTTCATCGGGATCAGCATCATCATCATCCACACCATCATCTCCACTAGCACCATCATCACCACTCCGTATCGTTGTAACAATTGTGTTGGATATTGCTTAGTTCATTAGGGGAAACTTTCTCAGTGTTAATTACTATTGTAGTTGATGCTTGTGAGAGGAACCATTGCATTATCGTTTATGTTCAAATTGTTATCCATTACCATATCATCTTTGATCTTGATCCATATGATGTCTTGTGAGTAGTTCGTTGTGTTCTTGAGGACATGCGAGAAGTCATGTTGTTAGTAGTGAATCTGTGATGAGTTATTATTCAATGGTTTAGTATTTAAGTTGTGGTGCTATTCTTCTCGTGGTGTCATGTGAACGTCGACTACATGACACTTCACCATTTATGGGGCCTAGGGGGATGCATTGTGTATTTGGCTACTAATCGCGGGGTTGCCGGAGTGACAGAAACCTGAACCCCTGTTAGGACACCTTTGCACAAGGGAGTGTAGGATCTCAGAGTTTAAGGCTATGGTTAGATTTATATCTTAATTACTTTCCTGTAGTTACGGATGTTTGCAGGGGGTTTAATCACAAGTATGTATTAGTCCTAGGAAGGGCAGTATGTTAGCACAGGTTCACCCACACAACACTTATGAACACCAGAGGAGAGTACTCATCTATTTGCAGCGAAAGCACTTGATATAGTTCCCATGTGTCCTCGAGAATGTTTGGTCCTTATAAGTATTTCCACCATCTTGTCCTTTGCTAAGAAAGGATTAGGCCACTTGCTCCTTTTGTTTGTTACTTCTGTTAATTGCTCTTTGTTTTGTTGCCTTATCAGAAAACCACTAAAAATATGTTTGCTAAGTATTCACAGGGATTTATTGCTCCATACCACTATTCAACACCTTCTGCTCCTCCTTGGGATCGACACTCCTATTTATCGAAAGTACTACGATACACCCCCTATACTTGTGGGTTATCAAACAACAACAACAGCAACAACAACAATAGCAGCAACAGCAGCAACAACAACAACAACAACAACAACAATAACAACAACAACAAAAACAACAACAACAACAACAACAACACCAACAACACCAACAACACCACCACCACCACCAACAACAACAACAAACACCTGCTTCCCGAAATGGATGCACTCATCGGGTTCCTAAGGTTGAAGCCTGAAATGTTTTCTAGTACATCTAAGCTATGATAACACTTGATTGGCTACACTCAGTGAGAAAGGATTTAGTAGCAGTTGGATACATTCATGCTGAAAACGTGAGGTTTGGTGCTTACTTACTTGAAGGACAAGCAGCTTCTTGGTGCTATACTTTCTAGATCACCCGTCCCATTGATATTTGTCGCTTGGAAGATGTTTGAGGAAAGATTCCGCATGAATCATATCTCGTCTAGAGTTATGAGTCTGAAGAAGAGAGAATTCTGGAACCTACACCAAACCAACCACACAATGTCGGATTGCATAGTGGAATTCAATAACTTGTCCTGTTATGCACCTGATGATGTTGATACTGATATCAAAAGGAGAGATAGATTTATAGATGGCTTGAGTGGTGACATTTCTATTCTACTTTTATCTCTTTATGCCCCTGATTCCAGCCACTGGTGGGCAAAATTGAAATTACGGAAGGAAACGAGTCAAGCAAGAAGGTAAAGAGAAAGCATAGCAACAACAAAAACTCAAGACCACATCAGATGATCCATACCTTACATAATGTGTATGGAAATTCTGAACACCACATGCATGGAGACAATCGACACAACCACCTTGGTGACAATGGACATCAACACCATGGAGGAGGAAATTGCCACAACAATGGAGGCAACGACCATAACCGCAATAACAATCATGGTAGGAGGAATATCAGTCAAGTGGAATGCTACAAGTGCAAGAATCTAGGACAAGATGCTAATAATTGTACAAAGACAAATGCCGGTAACAAGCCAAATTCAACTGAGAAGGCGACTTTGAAGCAAGTGAACGTGAAGAATGTATTTAATAATCCAAACTTAAATGATTTTTTGTGAGTTTTCTGGGCATTGACTTTGTTTCAACCAGATCCCGATGTTGGGTGCATTTTTCTGAATTTTCTCCGTAATTCATTTTCCTTTATTTTTGTGTGTAGTATTTTGAAGGATTATTATGCTAAATATGTACTGCACATCTCGAGACAGATATGTTTCACATGAGTTTTTACTATATATTTACACCACTTTCTGCTCTAGTTTTGGACTACATTTATTGCACTTGTACAATTAATTACTTTTTCAATAGTAATTACAGTTTACTCAATTGACCATTGTATAGTTTGTACTAGTATATTTTAAGGCCTCTACAAGTCATAGGAAAAGGGAACACAACCGGTTGCGGAGGGGCAGCTGGAAAACAAGAGCAACGAGGTGGCAGAACATTGGGAGGCACGTTGTTGGGCGAGAAGCGGAATTTTTTCCTCCTACCCTATTTTTTTTGACTTTTGTGAGTGGGTTGGGGTCCTATAAAATCCGTTCTCTCGAAAAGTTTAGATGCCCAAAAATTTTAGATGGTGGTATAGGTGCTCTGCTAGAGTATGTTTTTGGCAGAGAAAAAAATTTCTATATTAGGGCATACTATATGGTGACTGTTCCTAGAGATGCTCTGATTGCCGGCAAATCCGTTGGATTTGGCATTTTTCGTGTTTGTTGGTGTGGGTGAAGGTTTGACTCTTTAGGTTTATGATTCTCACCATTGCTGATGGTTATTATTATTTTTCTTGATCTATCCTTCAACTGCGCTAATACTCCTTATATTTTGCTTCATTCTTCATGTAGGTCTTCATCTTGGTCTTTGGAAATCGTCACTCCCTTACACGAATTCCCATTCCTATCTAGGTCTATATCATCAAGTAGTAACTGGATGTTGCAACATGCATTTGCACATCAAGTCAAACTTTATGTATAGATCTAGTCAAACAAGAAGATCCAAGAAAAACAAATAAATCCAAATGTGGTACATATAACACACAATATTCTAAGCCCAGAATATAGTAATTGAGTATATTATCTCTAGAATTCAGGCTTAGTTGTGTAGTATATGACACCTCTCATATAGGTTTACATCGTGATACTTAGCACTTAAATGGTTTAACTATTCTTTGTCTCGACATTTACCCAAATTGCTCAATTGCAATAGGGTAATTTTAAACAAACTGGTCTCAATTTGGTTTGAATAACCTTTAATCTCACTCTTGGAATGGATAATATAACCAACCTATCATTTATTAGTAGCTAACCTCACATGGTCACTCCAAATGACTATTCAAATTCTATTTGCTAAGTTAAACCAAATATTATTAAAATTTTCTAGCACCTATGACTTCTATCATAGTTCTACCATGTTATTTTCTTACTCTACCTAAAGATAATTTACTAATTCCTTATCATAATTATACTATCATCATGGTTTCGGAGCTGATCTTATTATGTTTTACCTATTTACCATGATTTAAGAGCTAATCTAACCATGATAACTTTACTTCTCACAACACTGTTATTAAGTCATAACATAAATTGCACTTCATCACGTAGAATTCTCAAGTGAATCCCACATGATTACTACACTTTACATCCACATTTATCCTAATGATATTCATCAGGTTGTCTTTGGTTATTAACTAACCATAAGATTTCACTATCTTACATGAATTCTAAGTTTAGGCTACACCATTAAGAGTACTTCAATTGATGTCTTACACTTGATCCTGATCTACTGTGGTCTATTGACTTCCTTACAGTATCTTGGTGGTTTATGTCTCCCTCGGAAGACACTAAAGAGCACTATACTGAGAAAAGTTAAAATATTTACTCCTAAGAAAGAACGACTTAAGCATATGACTTAGGTGTGACAAGGTTATCCTCAAATGGATACTCATCACAAGTCATAAGAATATTTGGTTTAAATAAGATGGCTCCTATAGTCGCTATCCAACCTACAGATCCTCCTAAAAGGGTTTTAATCCTAAGGTCAAAGCATATGCTCTGATACCAACTGCGGTGACCCAGCATACCACTGCATGATGTAGTATACTATAGTCGTTGACATGACACCAATGAAACACTGTTCACTAGTATTGCACCCCTTAGAGTGGTACAACAGAAACACAGTAGGTCCAAGACATGAATATAGGTTACAACTCAACTCTTTACACAAGATCCAGAGAACACTCTAGGTTAAAGAGAGAGAAAGAATCTTCTTACAAAGAAGAATCAGAAATAAACAACTCAAAAACTATCATACTATTAAGACTAGTATTTTAACTAATGGTGTGGCATTGCTGCTATTGCAATACACTACAAAAATAGGTTCTACAGCTAGGGATTATATTCCTATCTAGTCAGAAACTTTGTCTTCACTTGAGTTGATGTATATGTTGACTTCATTGAAGATCTCAAGCTTTTGATGATGATTACTGGAGCATAACTTGATGTAGATGTCGTCTTATTGGCTTCAGAATCTAGCAAGGGTTAAGAAGATACTTTGAGTACGAGCGTACTCAGCAAGTTCACTAGAAAAGGAGTGTTTGATGCACTATATCTACAGCCACAGACCATAGGTAGTAGACAATGCAAGTTTTCGCAAACATTTCTTCAGAGGTTGCTTTTATTCTGTAAAGCTATATCCGTCAGCCTTCACGGGCTTACCAGAACTTTCATGGAGTTCCTTTCCCGCCGCGTTCGCAGATCCTTCCCGAAACAGGGAGTAACAAGTTACAGTTCTTACACTCTGTAGAGGTGCGTCACTTTACCCATGAGAGATCTTAGCTTTGTTGCACATCCGGGCCGCGAACTCGTTCACACTTCCTTGGTGTGAGGCCCAGACTAAGACCCAAGCCAATCACTGCCTTCTCCGCGACCCCGCATGTCTCTTTGGTGTATGCTAGCCCACCTATTGAATTACGGCAATTGGCAGTATAGAGCGTTCAGATGCCGGAACTATCATGGGACGTTGAGGGATCCCACCCATATGCTGCATATCCTCTACGAATTACCATATAATATGAACCCTACGAGTGATAACAGCCACGACCCGCACATCCGGCTCCATGCGAGAGGGAAAAGATACAGCTGGATTCTTCGTCCCATTCCAAATCTCATGGTCAATGTGTAATATGCGGCGCAAGAATCACTGGCGACATGGGTTGTTAAGTCCTAGATAATATGTTCCTTTACCACCGGAACTCTTATAGTAGGTTATTTACCTCATGGTAAATAACCTATAATCATATTATTATGAAAATAGTGTTTTCTGACCTTTTCCAAATGCAGGTGATGACAACACTGGATTTGTAAAATACTTTATAGAAAATAATCAAAGGACATGAGCAAGTGTGAACTTGCTTTTTGTGATCGCAAGATTATGCACTCACGGTCTTAGAGACGACATAAGATCCAATATCTGAAAACTTCATCATTGGTCCGGTAAGGACTAATGTTTAAAGTAGCAAGATGCAGTTATGCATAAGTAATGATATGCATTTTGTAAAACTCCCAAAGTGAATCCCCAATACTTTGAGTGAAGTGAATCCAAGTGATTCTTTTAAGAGTTGGTTTATCTTCAAATTTTACTTTATAAGTAATGACCTTTATAAGGAACTTAAGTGTTAACAATTCAAAGTATATAAGTAAAGTATAAAATTATGTGATTATGGTTAATTGTCATCTGGTGACTATTGATAAACATCATTGGGATTGAGTTGTTAAAAATTGAATAACTTATTATGAGCTTATTGTTTGAAGTGGCAAAAAGAATAACATTTGAAGAAAAGATTTCCTTCCTAAGGTTTAAACAACCCTGATAACTTTTAGAATATGGTGGATAGAACATGATTGATGTTGTTTATGCTTGCTTGAATAGTCTGGACTTGAGATGCTTTAAGTCTTAATTGAAATAGACCAAAGTTAACTATAAAAACATAAGTAGTGCATTAGACTTGATGTTTATAAGCTTTGAGACTAAAGTTAACTTTAAAAGGGTAAACTTAAGATTTAATATGTTTTAATTATTCCAAGTTTTATATTTATGATAAGTATAACTAAGGTGTGGAATTATTCACTTTATATTTTAGTGAATGATTAGATTAAATTTGTTTTGCTATTCTGAAAAGAATAGGTATTTATTTAATGGAAACATAATTAGATGATCTTAGTGATTTGTTAGAATTTAAAGTTATGTTAATAGTGGTTAAGATATAATGATTATTCACCATATTATATAAATGAGTGATACCCAATGTTTATTTAAAAGTGTTTTTTTAATAAGATTTTTAAAAGACTATTTTGAAGTTAAAAGTTATACTTAAGTTTGATTATGAATTTAAGTTATGGGTTTGGAATTTGTACAAAGACACTAATTGCTCAAGGTTTTATAAGAATTGTGATTATTTCTTACTTAACAATTGTTTTAAAGAATTCACAAAATAGGTATTAGATAAGGATTTATTATTTAAAATATTAAAGACTTTTCTAATAATATATTTAATATTTTTCTAGTGTAATATATTTATTCAAGACTTTGAAAATGATTTTTATTTTATTTTTAAGTATTATTTTTATATTTATAAAATTCCAGAAAGGTTCAATTGTCTTTGAATATTGCTTTAAAATTTATTTATAAAAAATAATTTATTATTTTTATAAAATAGTAGATTTATTTATATACATAAAATGATTTTTATTCATTTTTAGGATTTTTCCTTATTTTATGAAATTTCTTTTAGGATGTAATGGTGTTAATATTTATCTACATTTTATTTATATTAACAAGTAAGTTATAATTTTTCTATGTATATATTATTCTTGTGATCATTTTGACATATCGTATGTATTTTTGGCATTTTTCTATATTTTCTAGGTATAAATTATGTTTAGGGGTAGTTTGGTCATTTAGTGATTTGATAAATATCTTATTTTTTTATTTTTCCTTTGGAATTGGGCCAGGCTCACCAATGGGCCCATCTGGACCCAACTTGGCCCAACTGGTCTTGGGGTCAAACCCCACCCAGTTGCCACTGGATCGACCCATCGGCCTAGTACCCCCCTTCCCTACGCTCGACCTTATCTCTCTCGTCCTTGCGCTGGTGCTGCCATGGCCGCCCCTGGCTCTGTTCGATTCCGACAGACTCCACCATCGTGGTCATGCCGCGGCGCAAGACTACCGAGTCGACGCTGCGGCACGAACCTGTCCAAGTCGATTCCCCTCTGGGGTCTTCTCCCGGTCGCGCTGACCCTCGCCCGAGGCTAGGGTTAGGGTTCAGCCGCCTTGGTGCTTCGTCGACACCGTGCTGGGTTGCTCACGGTCTTCACCCCTTCTCCACAGGCTGCTCCTAATGAGCTGCAGGTGCGGGGTGCAGCACCCCTCCGGGGGTGCTCCCCGTGCTGCCGCCTCTTCATCGCCGCATGCCACTCCTCTGCTTCCTCTTCTAACTTTTTGCGAGGACCTCGGGTAAGTGTGATTCCCCTACTGTGTTTCTCTCTATACCCCATCCACCTTGCCATGTCAAGCATGCTTGCTGTGATTATCCCCTGTCAAGGTTACATCTCTGTAACCAGGGTTCATTTGCTTGACGAGATTAATTGTGACCTGTGGTTCGATTTAAGTTAAGATTAGTGAGTCTTGGTATTGTTCTTGATACATGGTATTTGACCTTGTATATAATCAATGTGCTTCAGTAAGATTACTAGCTTATGAACATTTGTTTACTGGATGTCGTTCAGTCTAGTGGCCTGGTTTACTGAGGAATGGCTTGCAGATGTGATTAGTTGAATGATTCCTAGGTGGTGTGACTTAGGAAGATGATTGGAATAAATTGGTGTAGATTATTATACTTGTACTTCTGATTTGAAAAATGGTTAAAAAGGAATGAAACTGCTACAGAGGTGCTACCATTTTATGGAATGTGCCCTGTAGTAGTTCATTAAAGAATCTGCTGTCACCTAGTTATAAACTAGTGAACAGTAGCTTAGGTCAATGGTGTATGATCTGAGAGCTTGTCCACAGATGGAAAAATGTTGTTTAGACCCTTCTTAAGTTATCCATGTTGATAAACAATTCATCTGAGTGTGTCTCTGAGGATATATTCTATCCAACAGATCTTACTCTCTTTATGGATGTAAATCCATAGGCAACTTGTGAAAATGATCCCTAAAATGTTAGGGAGATGATTTGATCTAATTTTATGGTGGTAGATTATAAATGATATACTTGGCTCAATGTTGAGTTTATATATGAAAGGTGCATGCTGAACTGAACCTATGGTTCAGTAATGATATTAATTACATATTAAAAAATGATTCCTAGTTTACTGAACGGGGAAAATGATAGGATTTGTTGGGTTTGGATAACTTTGTGAGCTAGCTATAAATGTGTAGGGATTATTCTGGTGGCTTTAGTTGTTTTTGGCTGCTACTGTGGTGACTTCAACCTTGGAGAGTGCACAATAGTAGGTCATTAATATGCTGCTGGATACCCTGTTCTATTGGCTTCTCTTGCTTGTAAGACTAAACAAAATTGTTTAACCTGAATGCTTGTGATGCTGGTCTGAAGCATAGGTTAAGACAAAAATCTTCCTTCATTACTTGGCTTTGCCTAAGATGCAAAGACTGAGGCACAAGTAGATAACAAGGATAGTTATTGTTTGTCTTGACAAAATCTACTCTATGATGAATTGTGCATATCATTTATATGCAACACTGAGAGTATTCCCTTTTTCAAAAACACCATTTGTGTTTGTATGGATTACTTTGATAAGAACAGATGTTAAAGTTGGACATGATACTTACTCACTGTTGTTATTGTGAGGCTGAGTTGAATCATCTGCTACTAGTACTTCTTGCCTCCTCCTTTGCAACTATGTTTACCAGTTTCTCCTTTGGTGATCATGTTGCTTGGTCAGCTCCTCCCAACTCCTGGCTTGATCTTGATCTGCTCCTGGATGGCTTTCCTAAGTAACCAGGGTGCTGGTTGGGTGGTGGGTTTGGTGATGGTGTGAAGAAATGAATGGGTGATCTTGTGGTGATGAGAAAGAACATGTGTTGTTCCTGAGAATGAACCAGTGATCTAAGTGTAGTTCTGGCTAAGTGTGTTGTGTGGAGAAACTCTGATCTGCTTCTAGCTTATCAGCTACGGTTGTGTGCTTACCTTTGTACTCCTTGTGGTGACTCTGTGCTTGACAGCACAACACCATGCAGATGTGTGAGCTGCTTGGGTGCTTGACTCACCCCCAATGGATCAGATCAAGTGAAACTTGACATTTTCTGATTTTTTATCTTTTTACTCTATCTGATTTGGTGAAATTTGCCCCTTGGCTTATGATGCTTAGTCTGAAGCTTTCTTTGATGATAAGAACTGATTATCCACTTGGCTCCCTCTTCAGCTTACTCAATGATGAGTTTAAGCATATCATTTGTATGCTGAATCTGAGAGTAAAATTAACATTCTAACCCTTCTTTTATTCTTTAATTTTAGTTTGTATTTTGTTTTATTTTCCAGGAATTAAGATCAGGGAAGGAACCTTCTGGACATGAAGATTTATATGAGACTTATTTATTATTTTTTGTAATTTTTTCCTTCTTTTTGTAAAGTGTATTATATATTTATTCATTGTTGTAATAGTAGTTGTAATATTTTATTATTGTTGTAATTTCTTCTTTTTACTTGAATATTGTAAATACAATGTAATATGTATATTTTCTTGAAATTAAGTATTACTTTATTTAATTCTTTTATGTAATTCATTTTTACATTTATTTGTTTTATAGAAGTTTACTTTTATTCTTTTATTCTTTATTGTAATTCTTCATTTTTTTGGAACTTAATAAAAATAGTGTAATGTTTGTGCTATAAAATGATACCTCTCTATTTCATTATCTTATTATCCCTTTGGTTCATAATTGTAAAGATAATATAATAATGTGTGATGTAAATAAGGTTATTCTTTATCAATTCTTGTTTATTATTTTATTATTGTGATATCATATTTCATTACTCATTTACTCATTTCATTTTATTTAAATTTCCACTATCTTTTATATTTGAATAAAAGATTATCCTTATTTATAAATAGGAGTTCACCTCTTATTTTCCATTACAATTTAGTTTCCATTTGTTATTCCATTTCAAATTCTTTTAGTATTCAGATTCATCAATTGAATATTCAAATTCAAATTTCCTTTCCCCCAAACACAAGAGTACAATAGAGGTCATGTCAAAATCCATCGCACTTGCCTTGATGTTTTCATCAGAGCAAGAGAGATCTCGATCCCTCTACAGCTTCTTTAGTTTTGCGCAAAAATCCCCCGGATTTTCTTATGCATGAATGCAATGCACAAACATGTGTCCTGTCTATTTCGAGGTGCTAATCATGGGATGTTACATATGACTAGCTCAGTTCCTGTCAATTGCCCTGCTGTAATTTGTTTACCCTTCATGCCATGTTGTTTATCTAAGGAGAGCACCTCTAGTGAACTATGGACCCCGGTCCAATCTTTACCATTGATACATCTTCCACTGTTACTTGTTTACTTGCTGCAAACCACCATTACTTCCATACCATATGTTTAATCCTTTGTTACAGCAAACCGGTGAGCTTGACAACCTCACTGATTCATTGGGACAAAGTCTTGAGTTTGTGTTGTGCAGGTCTCCTTGTTGCTTGCAACACCCGTGTGACGTTTCCTTCCTCCTACTAATTCGATAACCTTGGTTTCTTACAGAGGGAAAACTTGCTGTTGTGCTTCTTCACGCCTTCCTCTTGGGGTTCCCAACGAAGCGCTCCTACATCAACTCAACGCCGCATCAAGCCTTTTTCTGGCGGCGTTGCCGGGGAGGCTAAGGACGTCTTCACAAGGGGAGTCCTCCACTTCCTTTCTCTTTACTTTTTTTAGTTTGCTTAGTTTCTTTTGCTTGGTTTTGTTTGCCTCTTTTCAAAAACTCCAAAAAAATTAGTTTAGTTTGGTTTGCTTTCTTTATTCAAAAAACACAAAAAATAGTTCCTACTCTAGTTGCTACCATGTCTGGTTTTGGACCAACCTTTATTTCACCTATGGAAGAGATCTCCACTTATAAGCAAAAAAAGTGAAGAGAGTTTTAAAGAAGTTTGGTCTAGAATCTCCGCTTTACAAAGGGATACTAAGCCTAAGATTAGTCTTAACTTGGTTATTGATAGTTTATACCGCTGTATTGCTCTTCGTTATAGATATGCTTTGGATGTTGTGGCTTATAAAGATTTTTTCTATGTACTGAGGATGAAGCTTTTGATGCCATAAAGAAATTGATTATGATTTATGATACACCTGGCAAGTCTTATTCCTCTTTTACAAATATTTTTGCTAGGTTGAACACTCTTGAGACCAGTATTGCTGCTATGAATAGTTGCTATCACATGCTTAGGGCTTACCATGATTATGTTCCCATAAATTCTGAGCCTTCAAAATGGTTTCCCACAATCAAAGTCTCTATAAATACTACACTATTTGATGCTCGTTGTGATATCATGTCTGAATTTTGCCTCATGCCTAAAGATATTTATGATTCTTTGAGTCTTTGGGGGCTTTCTGAAGGACGAGAGGAAATCTCTCTTACTAATAGTGACACTTTATTACCCATTGGAATAGCTGAAGGTGTGTTTACAAAAATCTTAGGAAAAATGGTGACTACTGATTATCTTGTTATTGAATGTGTAGGCAAGGGACATATTACACTTGGAAGATCCCTACCAAAACACCTTGGAGCAGTAATAGATGTGGGAAAAGGCATTATGCATTTTGCTCCTCTAGTGAGCAACCACATTTTCCCAAAAGAGAAGAAGAAAGGTAAGAAAGGAAAAAACAAGAAGGTTAATGCTTCCTCATTTGAAAATACTTGATTCTTCTTGCTTCTTGTGCCTAACTTAAAGGCGTTAAATAAAAGTACTTATTGGGAGATAACCCAGGAGTTTCATTAAGTCTTGGAAGTTATTACTTCAATAATGAACTCTCCTTATCCTTTTTGCTTGATTTTTGTGCCAAGAATGACCTCTAATGAGAGGGAAGTAATATTTGGGGAGTTGCTATCCCGAAACAGATTTCTGTCCTCCACCATAAAAATTCGTGAGGAGTCTTTGTAACTTGGATTCAGATGATAATTTACGAATAAATCCCCCAGTATGTTATATAACTTTCATTAGTTCAACACTTTTTGATTTGAGCAACAGAATATTTTAGAAAAAATCGGTTTCTATCTGCTGGTCTGTTTTGATAGATTTCTGCCATTATTTGCATTTGCTTCTTATTGATTCCTTTTTGAGTTATATTTTGGGGAATTAAGCTTTTTGAAGGAGTTGCTACAGTAGCTTGTGTTTTTATTGAAAAGTTTTGTTGTTCCAAAGCTTTTCCTAAGGTCTAATATCTTTTGAATAAACTAATGTTGCTAATGAAGATTGTGTGAAGTTTTGTATGAAGAAAAAAATCCAGGTGTAGAGAAAGAATGATGTAATGAGATGAAGAATGGAAAAAAGCTCAAGCTTGAGGATTCCACCATGGTGTAACCCCAAGAAATATCCAAGAGGTACAAGCGTCAAAGCTTGGGGATGCCTTGGGCATCCCCTTCTTCATCAATAAAAAGCTCAGGTCTGTCTAGACACTTCGTTTTTATTGTTTCATGCATAGTTGTGTTGTTCTTGGAGCGTCTTAGTTTTCGTTTGCTTTGCTTCGGTTGTTTAGTTTGCTTGAATAAATTAGTTTGGACCCCCGTTCTCGTTGTGTTGTTTCAAATAAGTTGATTGGTGTTGGACAAGATTAGGAAGTTCCTGCTTGAAAGTGCAAGAGGAGCTTGCATTGACTGTGACTTAGACTTTAGCATGACATGCGAGGTGTTGTTTTGACCTTATGCTTAGTGATTATTGTTGTAGCATGTCTAGTTACAAACAATTGGGATTGCTTAGTGTGCCTTAAAGAAATTATGCGTTGTTTTAGCATGCAAAAGCATAGTATTGTGGTATTCTCCTTTGATGCTTTGTTTGGGTTGACTTGGCACATTCTCACACCATGTTATGACTATGACAAGTCACCATAGCCTCCATGATCATTTAGTCATTGACTTGTAGTACCACTCTAGGCTTTGATTAGTAATGTTTTGTCGCTCTGCATGATTATGGCCACTATTGCTCTCTTAGTTGGTTGCTCCCAGTCTTTTGCTAGCCTCCACTTGTATGAGTAAGCTCTACTCATGCTTCCAACTTCCAAGAAACCCAGTTATTCCAAAGTGTCCACTATAAATTCCTATGCATGGTGTGTTACACCATTCCAAGTATATTGTTATTTTTAGCTATCTTCCAATTAAAAACTATTTTGTTATGTGAAAACTTAGTGATTAAATCCCTCACAAACTGGATGGAAAACTTTATATACTTTGCCCCTAATAAACTTGAACCATTGTGTCGTCTATGTTGTATATGCTTGCACTTATAAGTTGGAATTAGCAGAACCATGCTGTCATGGGGAACGTTTTTAACATTGCACTTGTACTTTGTACTCAGTTGATATCATGCTTTTTTGTCTATGGATGTCACCGGTGTGAAATAAATATGGAACTTGTAAGTCCATGGAGTATGTATTTTGTGTTAGAGAAACTCCTGGGCCACTAGCATAAGCCATGCCTAATCATGGTGGAAACTTGCAGCATCACCATAGTGAGCTATCTATGAAGCATCCTCAATAAAAAGCTATGCACATAGTAAATAAAAAGATCGTTGAGATGCTCATTGTCTACTTGCCTTGTCATTTTGGTTATGGGATAGCTCCTGTACCATGTGCAAGGGGTACCCCGTTGGCGGTTCTCTATGATATGCATGTACTTACAATGACAAGAACTTACAGGTGACTGATGTTGAGTAGCATGAGGTGTGGCCCTCGTATTCAAGGGACTTGAGATTGCCAACTTATACTTTATCAAGCATATACTCCATAGTTTGTTCACTTTAACCTTAATCACTTCAAGATGCTTATGATAGGGGCAATGAGGGCTGAAAGCTAACAAGTACCATAATTTTTGGAAGCTCTTTTTGAAACTTGAAATCCCTTCTTCCCTTTACAAAGGGCCTTTCTTCCACTATTATTTGAGTGTCCACCTTCTACCTTTAGGCACCATTAAGAGAAGATAGTTGCCATTCTGTGTGCAGTGTCCCAAAGCTTATTGATTGATGCATATTGTGATATTACTTGTTCTTGTGCTATTTGTTTCTAGTCACTCTTGTGAACATTGAAGGTGTCCTATGCATCTATTTGCTACTCTATGAGGGACAAGCTGATTGCCACTATGCTATGTTTCCTGTATGTGAAACAAATAAATGTTTTTCAATGCATGTTATTCATGATCTCTGTTTGTAGCCTTTCATGTTGCAAGCATAGTTACTTTGTCTTATTATTAGAACTCCATATTCCGTGCACATATTTAGAGTTCTTTGATCCCAACTTTCAATGTTTGCAAATGGTTTGATCTTGGTTTTGATGGTGCATGTCACCTCAAAAATTATACTTTTTATCACTTACCTACTCGAGGACGAGCAGGAGTTAAGCTTGGGGATGCTTGATACTTTGGAAACATATCTATAATTTTTGATGTTCCATGCTTGTTTAGTATCTACTTTGTCTTTACTTTGAGGTGTTTTTATATCTTTTCTGGAACTAACCTGTTAACAAGTTGCCACGGTGCCAGTTGCATGTTTTCTTCTGTTTTTGATTCTAGAAAGGCAGAAAATCAATATACTCGGAATTGGACGGGACAAAAGCCCAGAGGAGAGAAGGAGAGTTGATCCAGGGCCGCCACACCTCCCTAGGCGCGACCAGGGGTGGGCCCGCGCCTAGGCAGGGTGTGCCCCCTGGTCGCCTCCCAGCCTCGCCTCTTCGCCTATAAGAAGCCCCCAATGCAGAAACCCTAGACACCCGATCAAAACTTCACGAAACCGTCTGTAGCTGTCGCCACCATCGTCCCTAGATCGGGGGTATCTGAAGTTCTTCCTGGCATCCTGCCGGAGGGGACATCATCCTGGAGGCCTTCTTCTCCGCTATGATGTGTGACTAGTTCCACCTTGGACTATGTGTCCATGTAGTAGCTAGATGGTTGTATCTCCTCCTTTTGCTTTCATATATAGATCTTGTGAGCTCCGTTCATGATCAAGATCTAATCTATTTGTAATCATGCATGTTGTGTTTGCGGGGATCCGATGGATATGGAGATTACTATGTCAGATTGATTAATGGTTTTGTATTTATGATTCTATCATGTATGTGTTGTTTGTGATCTTGCATGATCTCTGTTGTTAGTAGCTATCTTGGCCAAGTAGTTGCTAGTGACTCCAAGAGGGGGTAGTTATGCTCGATAGTGGGTTCATGCCTCTAGTTTCCAAGGGAAGTGATAGAAATCTCTTCAGTTGTAGATGTGTTGTTGTCACTAGGGAGAAAACAACGGTTTCTTGTTCATGGAACAAGTGGATTGTTTACCTTACACACTTTGTTTAAAGCAGTTGTCTGTTGCTTGCAACTTAATACTGGAGGGGGTTCGGATGATAACCCAAAGGTGGAATTCTAGTCATAGATGCAGTTGGATGGCAGTCTATGTATCTTGTTGTATTGCCCAATCAAATCTCATATGATCTTTTTGTCTGGTATTGCATTGTTATGCCTAGCTCAGTTCTAGTCAATTGCCCTGCTGTAATTTGTTTACCCTTCATGCCATGTTCTTTATCTAAGGAGAGCACCTCTAGTGAACTATGGATCCCGGTCCAATCTTTACCATTGATACATCGTCCACTGTTACTTGTTTACTTGCTGCAAACCACCATTACCTTCCACACCATACATTTAATCCTTTGTTACATCAAACCGGTGAGCTTGACAACCTCACTGATTCGTTGGGGCAAAGTCTTGAGTTTGTGTTGTGCAGGTCTCCGCATTTCTTGCAACACCTGTGTGACGTTTCCTTCCTCCTACTGATTCGATAATCTCGGTTTCTTACTGAGGGAAAGCTTGCTGATGTGATGCTTCATGCCTTCCTCTTGGGGTTACTAACGAAGCGCTCCTACATCAAATCTGCTCCGCATCAAGACATCAAGAGTGCACAAGCGTCGTTGTCACCGATCAAACATAATAGGTTTTCACCCTCGAAAAAAATACTCACTCGCAAAATAATGCCTTTCACAAGGCCATTGCCAGTCATAACCAATTAAGGCCAGATATTGGATTTTCACCCTGCAAGGTAAGACTAGGAACTCCTCTTGTGTTGTCTCTCCGCATAAACAGTCGCTGCTATTAAATTTCATGCACTAGCCAACGCAACCAACAGTTCGAACTAATGGAAAGGGATAGGCAATATATCTCAACATTCACTCTATGTATTTCGCCCTTTGGACTATTTGACGTATGTTTGGGGAGCCATAATATTTGTTTTTAATTCTTGCATGACCAGGATTTGATCCTAGGGCCTCCTACTCTGATATCATATTGAATTGCATGCACTAGCCAACACAACCAACAGTCTGAACTTGCAATATATTTCAACACTCGCTCTACGTATTTCGCCCTTTGGCCTATTATGAAGTATATTTGGGGAGCCATAATAATTGCATGCACTAGCCAACACAACCAACCGTCTGAACTAATGGAAAGGGCTAGACAATTTATTTCAACACTCACCCTACGTCATTACCCTTTGGCCTATTGTGACGCTTGTTTGGGGAGCTGCAATATTTATTGTTCATTATGTGTTGGCTAGGATTTGATCTTAGGACCTCCTGCTCTGATACCATATTGAATTACCTGCACTAGCCAATGCAACTAATAGTCCGAACTGATGAAAAATGCTAGACAATTTATTTTAACAGGTGTTGTGAGTCACAGATCACGCAGCGAGTTTTTCATCGGCACAAAGACTCAAATCACCATTTGCTGTCCTCGTATTCCTTCTAATCGAAAGGAAAACGATCTCCATCCCGCAAACGATCGCACACTCCCATCGTCCTGATCCTATCATGCAACGCATGTGCCTATGGCACACCGCCCCACACCTTAGAAATCCTGTACCCACCCCTCTCACCTTATATCTTTCGCTCCTCCTCCTCTCGTTTGTAGCATCCCAGTTGTCTAACACCTGTAATGCTACTTGTTCTAGTAATAAAAGGACCACTTCCTACATATAATTGTTGCATCATCATCATATCATGCTCATGTCATCATGCCACCTTGCATTTGAGCATCATATAAAACCCCTGCTTGTTTGGTTCTTATCTCATGTGCATTATTAATTGTAGTTGCCTCTTGATATTGTATTTGGTTCTTGATAAATTGTTAAATGCCCAAGTTGATTTGGGGGCATATCTCTTAATAACTCCACCACCTTTCTTTCACCACCTTATAATTCCACCATCCAATTAATAGGAGCTAGCATTTTATTTGAGTTTACCTCTAGCTCATGTGGGTTGGGTGGACTCCACCATAATCTTATGCTTGGCCTTTGCCCACCTTTTGGGAATGCAAGGAATAATGCCACATGATTTTATGTTGTTTTCACAATATAACTACATGGTAATTATTGTTTGCATGGGTCATGCAAGTGCCACCTTTTTCTTGACATTTGAATGTTATTTGGCTTTGCTTGCATGGATCACCTCTCCTTTGCTTAATCTTGTTTTGGCTTGTAGAATTCTTCCCCACACCCTCTACCTCTCTATCCCCCTCTAGCTAAACCCTAATCACCATACCCCATGCATGCACATGTGATTATGTGGCATGCACAAAACCTAAACCCTTCCCCCTCTCTCTAGCCCCTACCACCCTAGTGCTTGTTCATGTGAGGCCATTTTTATGTGCTTACACATGAGCACACTCTCCCTCTATTCTCACCTCTCCCTTAAACCCTAGACCGAACCCCCTTAATCTAAACCCTAAAGCTTGAACCACCACCCTCTAGCTAACCCTAACCGAGCCTACCTCACCTCTTCCCTCTCTCTCTATGCCATGAGGGCCCCCCCTCCCCAACCGAGCCTCTCATCTACCCCAAACCCTAGCTCTCCCTAGACCGAACCCGAGCCACCTCTCCCCCTCTCTTCTCTCCCTGCCCTAGGGCCCCTCCTACCTGCCTGGCCACGAGCCCCTCGCCCTACCCCACCTGCCAGCCGTGCCTAGCTACCCTGGCCGCCCATGCACGTGAGGAGGACAAGGTGGCACCAAGGCCACCTTTCCATCAACCCCTCCCCCACGCTAGCCCCACGCCATCTACCTGCCCCCTGTCGATCTTATCCTTCCCCCTCGCCTCTAGCCTTCCCCAGATCCCCCCCAGGCCTCCCTTCTTCCTCCCCAACGAGCACCACCTCCACCATGCCCCCTCAACCCTAGATCGGCCCCCTCTGCTTCCCTTCGCTCCAGAGCACCCCGAGGCGAGCCAGGAGCACCAGGAGCTGCGTCTGCTTCCTCTGCTTCGCCCTGACGCGCCGGAGCCCGCTGGACCTCGCCGGAGGAGCCCCGCCGCCGCCGTGCCCGTGAACGCCAGGACGCCTCCTACCGCTAGCCTCCCCGACGATCACCGGCCTCTCTGCTCGAGCCAAACCACCAACAAGCCCCTGGTAAGCCCCTCTGCCTCCCCGACATGTTCCCCGAACCCCTAGTGCGCCGTAGCGACGCCGGCCGACGTCGAGCACCCTGCGTGCGCCAGCCTTGCCCATGATCCACCGCCTCCGTGCGCAGCAACGTGCCTGCAACCCGCCGTACCGCCTCTGTTCGTCGACCTGCCCCGCGCGCTGCAGTCCCCCTCCGCGCTAGCTTGCTGAACAAGAAGTGTAGCCCGCACGATCCTCTGCAGTTTTCCTTTTTGCGTCTAGTCGAGTTACGCCGCCGTTTGGTCGCCATCGACGTCGGAAGACGGCCGATCTTCCGCCGTCGTCAGCACCACTTCCGTCAGAGCGCAGCAGCAGCCGTGGTTGTTTCGCGCTTAGCTCCCTCCCCTTCTTCCCGCCTCAACCCGCAGCCCGTGCGGCCCCACGTGTCAGCCACCGATCCATCTTGCAGAAGAACCCCTGGGTTTTCCAGACCCTCAACCCGCGGTCCGAGGTGGGCCACGTGACACGCCATCGCAAGAAGCGCGTCGCCTGTGACCCCACGGGTCAGTGGCTATGGCTAGGTTCTAGCTGGGTAACAAAACTTTTCTGAGAATCTGTTTGAATTCAAATCTATTTCAAAATATTTCAAATTCAAATATAAATCTGATTTTAAATAACTTTTCAATTATAAAACCAAATAATGCAAATGATATATGTTTTGAGATCAGAAAAATGTGAGGATTTCAAATATGCTATTTAAATTACCTTTTGAACATTTTAAATTCCAAGTTGAATTAAATTACCACAAATGCCACTAGAACTTAAATAATTAATAACTTTTGATTTATAATTCCAAATTTAACAAATGATATGTCTAAAATGATCAGCTCGACGAGACCTTTCTGTTTATGCTATCCATGACTTCCATTGCAGCATGCATCATATAAAAATATAGTGTACCGCAACTATTATGACAACAAATGTGATCCAGAACCCCATTAAAATGTTATGTCTTGTCTTCCACACCTCACCCATGCCATGCTACTTTAATGCCATGCAATTTGTGCATCATTCATCATGGCATGATTGTTTGTTTGACGCATCTTATTCACATGCTTGTGCTCTATATTCATGTTGGCCTTGTTTGTTTGGTTTTTCTCGGATAGACACTGAGCAGGGGATATATCAAGAGAACCAGGAGCACTACCCAGATCCGTCTCTCGCTTCAACTGAGTTGTCAGGCAAGCACTTCCACATGCTTGCACACATACAGTACCTATTGCCTCTATCTTATTCTTGCATCACTGAGTCGCGATTGCATTAAACTGAATCCCAAGTATTGCATAGCCTTTACTTTAAACCCCACCGAGCTTGTTCCTCCATCCCATGAGCCATTACTACAGGAGTTGTTTGAGCCATGCGAGTCGTAGAACAGCATGTGTAGGGTTTGTGAGAGTCTGATGGATAACGAGGTACCTAAACAACTTAACCTGAGTAGTAATGGGATAACTAATGAAAGTGGCACCGGTGAGCAACATCTGCTATTTGGTTTTTCCTGCTCACTTGTGTCCCGTAAGACCCCGAGTACTTGATTCCTGTTCCAAGATTATTTCGCGCTATCCACATCTGGGAGGTATATGGGACCCCCCTGAGCCAGAGCTTGATTCAGTCTTATTTCTTGGGGCCACAAACTAGTTTGAGGTTTTATTTACTATCCTGTACTTATGCCATGCTACTTATGTATTTAAATTGTGCGATAGATAGCACCTGTACTATTTAGGATCGGGACACGATTCCGCGGTGTCGACAAGCCCAGTTTTGGGTTCCCAGTCGTTCACAGCCGTCTACCCAAACCTTGAGTCCGTCTCGGAGCTTGCTTACTTCGTTGAGGGTCTACTCAATGGGGTGGCCCCCTGAAATATTTCTGAATCTTGTGATTGCTTTGTCGTGAAGGCCTCGTTGGGTTTTGATTTGGTTTTTCCGAGGTTGATCGAGCGTGTGTTGCTATTGGTGCACCCCGGCCGGGTAAAACTTTCTGAAAGCCGTGTCCGCGGTTATGGACGACTTGGAGCACAGTTTCTCGATCATAGACAAGCATAACTAAAGTACCGCTTTAATCTGACTAAGTAATATGACTAGTAAATAGTGCAACACTCATGGAATGATTAATAAAATTGCCAACGGATGGGGGGTTGTTCGTCCGCTTCCTCGTTGGTAAGCGAGGAGGAGGATGGATCTGACGGAATTACTGTTGTCTTTATTTCACGAACATCCGTCTATCATTGGTTAGGCGGATGGTTAGCGTTTATCTGTAGAACTGCTAGGGTTTATCTTTCGCTGCAATTGCGTCACCCCAGGTTGTGTCCCCTTTAGAGGCATTAAGACTTGCTGAGTACCCTTAGGGTCTCACACGATAAATTATTGGTTCAGATGAACAGGTACCCTCGCAGGACGGATACTGGGTGGAAGAGGCCGATGATGCGGGCAACGATCGTTCGGTGTAGAGATTCCGGGAACGGGGATCCATGAGATCTGTGGGCGGGATGTGCTTACTTCTATGGCATCTTATGCCGATTTGCTTCTTGTCCGTACCCGGACTTTGTTTTGCCGCTTCCGCTTGATACTCTGATGTGTGTTGTATGAGGAATTATCCTAAAATATTATACCTATCTAGGTCATTTGAATCTTGCCGTATGGCGTTGCTATATTTCCTTTCTTTCTAGATGGTATGGCTCTGATGTACTCTTGTATGGTGGCTTGCATACATACCCACTTGTGTATGTAGTTGATCCTTCGCCGATTCACGCCCGTCTGAGGTCCCGTTGAGTTGGTAGTGGTTGGGACGGCCGAAAGGTCTACCCGTGAGTGGCTTTTGGGGCCCCACCGTACTATTTCAACCACTACTGCTCATCCAGGCTTGTATCTAGGAGCGTAATTCACCGAGGTAGTTACATCGTTCACCTTCCTTTTCCTCTTCTTCTCTCTCCCCCACCGATATATAGATGAAATCCGATGCCGCACTTTCATGATTTGATCTCGTGCGGCTCCAGCCGTCGTTGAGACGCGCTCCCTCTGTTCTGGTGCCTCCCAAACCACTCCTGTGTTGCTCCCCGTGATGGTGACGATGAAACCATAGGGGCACCCGTGCTGCGAGCACGGTGTCTGATGTGCAAGTTGGGGTGGTGCTCCAATCAACCTCCACCCCACCGCGTGGTGGATCCATCTACGTGAGCTCTCCTATGGGTCTCGACCTCCGATGGGCGGCGGTGGAGTAGTGGTTGGCCGACGCTACTACGTACGGCACTCGGTCATCAGTAGTTGCTACAAGCGGAAGCGGCCGCTGCTATAACCGGGCGGCGACCACTGCTACAACCAGAGTCGCCGCCTCTAGGCACCGCCGCTGGCCCCAATCCTCTTGCCGGAGTCTCCACCTCCATGCACCACTTTGCCTACTCCCATGTTGCTACCAAGCGGTTTTAGGGTTTGCTACGTGAGGTCAATGGTTGGGCTGCAAAAGCCATCGATGTCTGCTACACGCGGCATCGGAGTTTGCTACATGTGTCGTCGGCGGTGCTACGAGATCCCCAATTTTGCTAGGATGCCACAATAGCATAAATTATTTTGCTAAAAAACATCTGCATTTTTGCTACAATAGTTTTGAGGTTTTGCTACAATTGTGCAAAGTTTTTACTACGAGGTGTCCGACGATGTTTTGTGGGCAAGAGTCTCCGGCGAAGTTAGTTTTTTGCTACATTACAAAAACTTTGTTACTACAGCTGTCTTGTGGTTTTGCTATAACAGTGTCAAACTTTTGCTACAAGGCATCCAGCGGGAGGCAGCGGCAGGTTTTTCCCGACGATGTCTCTAGCAAAATCGGTTTTGCTATATTAACACAACTTTTTTGCTGCATGGTCTCCGACGAGGTATCCGACGAGGTCTCCGGTGGAACGTTCTATTTCTATAATAAACCTTTTTTGCTTCGAAAGCAAAAGCGGAGACATTTATAGAAAAAAGAGGTATTTTGTAGAAAAACGGGATTTGGAACGATTTTAGGAAACACGTGTCGCGTAGAGGAGGAGGACCCATCAGCCGGGGATGCCTAGAGCTGGCCTAATCGAAAATAAGCAGAAGGTAATTTCTCGTCTGCCGCTTGTCCAACGCGAACCTACAATATGGCCTTTGATGGCGACATATGACCAATGTGAGCCTATCGAGGGATTGGAGTGTCGCACATGCTTCAGACAAGGAGTGTTATACACAGAGAAAATTTACCCTGCTGCTACACGGTGCGTGCGCTCCAAACGGTGCTACGCGGTGCCCCCTTGTCTTAATTCAAAACTTTCCTAAAATAGACAGTGGTCCCATATACTTTCTACCCTTGTCGTCTTTTTCTTGGTTCTGGCCGGTCTACGCGCGCACATAAATATCCATCCCCCAGTCCTCCCTTTCCCAAACCCTAGCTCACGCTTCTTTTCTTCCTTCTCCAGCCGCCGGAGAGGAGGAAATCTCCATGGCTGCTCTTATTCTACACCAATGAAACTACAGGCAGAAAACAGAGCAGATCTCTCCCCCATCCCCTTCCTACCCACGTTCCTCCTCCTCACCCCCACCCCCATATAGCAAGAACGACAGGGAATTTTCAGAGAGAAAAAAGAACTTGAGCAGCACAGGTATGTCTTTGTCCAAGCACGATCCAGATTACTGAAAAATTACAACCAAGCACATATATTGTTCAACTCCATGCACTTTTTCCTATTGTTTCCCACCTCTTCAGATGTAACAAAACACACATGGGGTAAAAGATGCATGACACACATGTATTTTCTTGCAGTAGAACCAGAATCAGCCTTGCTTCCCCCAAACTTGATGCCACATCTAGAACTTGCATGTAACAGTGAACTTGGTAGCAAAAAAAAATATCAGCAGCCTGTACAATTTTAGACCAAAGTTGGTTGGTATTCATCTGATGGAATCTGTAAGCATGATCTGCAATTGTTCAAAAATAATGGTGTTATCCATCTTGATATCACTTTTTCTCCAGATCCTAATGATTAGAGCATGTAACCATGAATGTAATTTAAAAAAGGTAGTTACTTTCATGTCAAACATGTGAAGAACTGACATTTTGTTGTTCATGGTAGTAAAACTAACACATGTGTGGATTCCTGCTTTCCTAATTGAGTGTGGGAATAATTTTCTTAAAGTAAACTAACTGATCTATATTATTTGTAGATATGGATTTCTGGTTGCCTAACACTGGGATTGACCTTAACAATCCAGCGCAAGATGGCGATGAACAAGTTACTGTTCCTGCATCTGGGCCTGCATCTGCGGGTGAAACTGGTCAATCCGCTGACACGAGAGCTGAAACTGGGCATACAATATTGAGTGCTGATTCAGGTTGAGAGGAAGAGGTTCAGTCAACACCAACCCTAACTCCAGTAGAGAAGCCTTACCCGGACATGATTTTTGCAACTCTAGAAGATGCAAAGATGTGCTATAACAGATATGCTAAGAGTGTCGGTTTTTCCATCAAGTGTAGCACCTCTAGAAATTCTGCTTTGGATGGTGGAAAAGAGAAGCAACTATTTGTCTGCAACAAACATGGCAAAAACGATGACATAAACCAGCAGGAAGCTCCACCCGTGAGGCTGCGGAACCGTAACATAACTAAGAAGACGGACTGCAGGGCACGTCTGAGAGTTAAGAGAAGAGCCGAAAAGTGGCATGTCACAATGTTCGTTGAGGAGCACAATCACCCCTGTATTCAAATTTTTTCCTAGAAAAGGTACTTAAGGTCTCACAGAGGGATACCCAAGGAAGAAAGAGAATTTATCAAGCTGCTACATAAGGTTAACCTCTCAGCGGGCAGGGTTATGTCTATTATGGCAGAGTTGTAAGGGAATTTAGGTAATCTTCCCTATCAATCAAAGGATGTAAGTAACTTCATGTCTATGCTTGATGAGGGGCACACGTACCAAGACATGTCATTGTTGATAGCTGAGTTTGAGAAAGTAAAAAAGGATGACCCAAATTTTTTCTACAAGCTAGATCTTGACCATGCTGACAGGGTTCAACGCGTTTTCTGCGTTGATGGGCCAGCAAGGGCTGCATACAAGCATTACAGTGACTATGTGTCATTTGATGCAACTTATATGACGAATGCTTACAACTTGCCCTTTGCGCCATTCATCGGTATCAACCGGTATGGCCAGTTAATTCAGTTAGGATGTGGTTTCCTTAAGAATGAAAGAATAGAGGATTTTGTTTGGCTGTATGAAAAATTTCTTGAAGCTCATGGTGGTGTCCAGCCTAGTAACTTCATTACAGACCAGGATGTTTCCATGAGGAGTGCAATCTTGGTCATATTTCCAAACACATGGCACCGGAATTGTAGATGGCACATCATGCAGAATGCACAGAATGTTTTGGGAAACTTCTTGTCGACACATGAAGAGCTATGTAAAGAGTTGAATGATATCATTGACCATAGCATGACAGTTGATGAGTTTGAAATGAGGTGGGCAGAAATGATTCTATGACACAATGTTGGGGACAATAAGCAATTGATGGATTTGTATGATCTGAGGGCCACTTTTGTCCCTGCATACCATAAAGATAGGTTTTTCCCGTTCCTACAAACTACAGCTCGCAGTGAAGGGTTTAATGCAGTTTTGAAAAGATATGTAAAGCCACACAATAGCCTATTCCATTTCTTCCAGCAGTACATGAAGTTACAAGAGAAGATAGATGTAGCAGAAGATTTGAATGAGTTCCAGATGGAAGACAAGATTCTTAGGGTATGGGGAGATTACCCTCTAGAGAAGCAAGCTTTGGAGTTGTACACACACCCCATTTACTTGCGTTTTCGTGCTGAGCTTAGAAAAGTTACTTCCTACAATGTCATCCATGTGGATGGGCAACAGTTCGGTGTTGTGCCTATCTCAGGATATGTGTTTGGGTACGGTACGAGATCGTACAGAGTGGATGCTAACTTGCAGGAAGCAATCTACCAATGCGAGTGTTCTAAATTCAGTAGGGGTGGTATTTTGTGCTGCCATGTGTTGAGAGTAATGGCACAACTTGGTGCTGTAGACTCAATTCCTCCTCACTACATACTACCAAGGTGGACAATGCCAGATGAAGAACTTGTGGCAAAGAAAGTGGAATTGCCTGCAGTGCCAACTAATAGAAAGTTGACCAACAAAGAAAGGAAGCTGCTACGTTATGGGACGCTGTGCAATGACTGGACTGAGCATGCAAAGGTTGCAGCCGAATCGGACAAAGGGAAAGCTCTAGCTGATAAGTACATGCGTGCTTTGGGTAATGAATTGAAAGCACTGGAGATAACTGAAGCAGCTAAGAGGAAAGATAAGAAGGGTAAAACAAAACCTAAAGAAGATGCATCCGCTGCTGAGTTTGTAGGTGATGACGGGCAAGGCAGTGCATCACAGTATCATCATGCTCGGAACCCTGAATGCACTACCACTAAAGGTCGCCCTGCGGAGAAAAGGAAGAAATCGGGGCTACATTTGAAGTCCAAGAAACCAAGCAAGATTGCTCCTGAACCGAAACCAGTAGAGTTCAACTTCTTAGCTGATATGGTTTAGTGTAATAAGTTTGGATTTGTTTTATTTTCGAGAATGTACTTCTTATTGTTCTTCAAAACAAGGAGGGTTGAATTATGTCATGCAACTTATGCCATGGAGAAGTAGAGGAAGGCAACTATTTGTAATTTTTGTGCTTTAACAATGATAAATTGTTCTCTTTATTAAGTCAGGAATGTTAAAAAAAGAGAGAACATGTAATTCACATTATGGTAGCAATATAGCAATCACATTATTAATTGTCATGCAAGTCTTTTTCACCCCATGATAAATCAAGAATGTACCTTTGCTTTAAGCATGAGAAAAAAATCAAATCAGTTTGTCCACCCATTTGATCTGGTTTTCCTCCCACTGAAGCCATTTCAAAGTGAAGATCTTCCTTATAATTGGCATGTCCATTGGATTGAATGCCAACATCTTTCTGCCAGTCCAACATTCAATGAACTTCAGCATGAAAAAGCCACAATCAAACCTTGCAAAAAAACAAGCAAAAAAATTGATGATTAGTTCACACAGAAAAGAAAGTTATGTTTTATGATAATACATGTACACATAGAACATCCTAAAATGAAAAAGGTTACAGGCTATGGATGATACAAAAGAAATAACAAAAGTTACAAGCTATGGAGGTCCGCTACACTCAAAAAGATAAGTTACATACTAGGATGTTTTAATGTAGTAAAAAATACATAGAAAGTCAGAAGGTTAGGCTTACGATGTGCTTTGCATTGGAGTCGGGATGTGCACGGTCTTGTATTTCTGGATATTGATATTGGACTCGGCGTAGTTCTTAGACCACATGTACTTGATTGAGCTGATGATTAATCTAGAATCTTTCATAAGTCCAGCGCTCCCCTCAGCCCTAAGTGAGTCCATTATCTCAAATCTCTCGGCCTTTAGGTTGAGCACAATCAGGTAGTAGTGCCCTATGAAATCTTTGAGTTCAGGCGTGAGGTTTTGGAGAACAGGAAACATTATCTGCGGCATCGAATAAGAATATTAAAAAGTTACAGTCCAAAAAACACCCCATGATGCAGAAATAAATAAAAATATACATAAAGGTTTTGTATTTTATATCAGGAAAACTATTCATCACCTGTTCCTTGTGGTCTAATCGTTTCAGAGGTGATAACTCAAAGGCTTTCTTCACACTTCTGTCATGAACGCACGTGGCACTCCTAAGCTTGGTCTGCATGCATGATAAAAAATATAAAGTTACAATTAGAAAACACACACACAAAAAAAAAGTTAAAATAGACAGATACAAGCATTGTAACATGGAACACACAATATTCATGTATGTAAACTCACCGACATAAAAAGTGGCATCACATGTTTCTTATGCGGCGCCATTTCCTTAAAAATAACATATAGCGTCATCTCACAAACACTGTTGCTTAGCCAAGCCTCTGGCCTTACAAAATCTGCCAAATCCCAAAGATATGTGTACAAGCAGCCATAGTCGACGATTTTCTCTTTGTTGAGAGCATATTCAGTTTTGAGACCATATGAACATACTGCATTGTACACCTCATTTGTGAATTTGTTACAAACTGTTTTGTTGTTCAAATCCAAGAATGGAGATTTTTGTGCTCTGCTTTGCTTTATAACTCTCTTCTGGTGTGCTTGTGGTATGGGTGTGCCACTGTTGGGAACAATAGGTGAGACCCCTACTCCTTGTCCATCCTCAATATTTTTTGTGGCTGGTGTTGTAGTAGGCATTTCAATAGTTGCAAAAATCTTATCTAGAGAGTCCCCACTGTCATTGTTGCTTGAAATGACAACATGTTCTTCAACATGGTCTTGTTTTTCATCCTCTTCCATGACATGCACTGTTTCCTCCTGAGTATCAATGCCAAGATCCATAGAAGGGCAGTCCTCAATGAGTTCTCGTCGGTTTCTCTGCTCTAAAGTTTCTATTTTAGCTTTTGCACTTCCTGAATCCAGCTCAATCTTCATGTCCGTACTGTTAACCTGGGTTGTAGTTGTTGGCTTTCTACAGGCAACATCGTCATGTTCCTGGCAAGCTTTTTGTGTGGCTCGGCTTGCCCTTATTTTAGCAGTAGCAAATCTTGTTTTCTTTTGAGAGCTTGGAGAAACATTCAGACGTTTTCCACCATTTCCAAGAGGGCTTTTCTTTTCAGTAGGAGCCTGTAACTTGGTAGGGGACATTGATCTAGTAAACGGTGTCCTACCAGGTGGGCTTCCTTGGACTGTGTTGTTAATAACACGGTTGAGGAAAGGTGATCTGATTTTAGTGTTGTTGGACTGATCGAAAGGATCCTTGTCCCGGGATGCAAAAGAGACATGTCTCTTACCATCCCCTGATGATTTCCTTGCCAACTGTGTTTCATTTAGGGTTCCCTCTCCTGGTTGATCCATTTGGACGTCAGTTCTACTTGTGGCACATGCAGGGGTGTCATATCATACACAGGTGCACTCTTCTTGGCTACCGGTTCACCCATTAGGAGGTCACTTCGACTTGCAGCTAGTGTGTCAGGAGTCATATCATACACTGGTGCACCCCTTTCAGCTACTGGTTCATCCATTAGAACGTCACTTCGACTTGCAGCAGGTGTCGTGTCGTACACGGGTGCACCCCTACTAGCTGATTCTAGACTAGATTGAGAACTTGATCCATAGCACTGCAAATGCTTCAAAGGATCCGCTGTGCAGGCCCGAACAGGTGTAGAATCATCGCATGCAGTCTGTTTAGGTTCAGCGCAACACTGAGTGTCACAATCTGTAAAAACCTTCATCCCACTTTCATCTGCCCTTGGAAGGTTTGTTATATTGCAAGCACCTTTTTCATCTGCGGGTTTCTCTTTCTTGACTAGATCTTCGTTCTGTTCTACCATTTCTACATCTTGGCGACCTTCTCCTACATCCTCCATGGTGGTTTTGTCTCCTACAACCATCCCTCCATCAGTGTTTGCACCTGTGTTTCTTTGACCAACCGTCGTCTGTTGGCTGGCTTGCTTAAGAACATATGCAGCTTGTACATCCGCCAAGGTTTTTGCTTTCTTCTTCTCTCAGATTGTCGTCTTCTGGAACTGATTCTCTTCTTGTTGTCCATAATTCGGAGCGCTGCCAACTGACTTTAGGAACTTTGCTAAGCCGTCCTCGAATACTGTACACATATCAATCACAGAGACCCTATATTTTTCCATTGCCTGTTCAATGTGTAGCAAAAAAATAAAAGCTAATTAGAACACACATTTAAAATTCAGAAAAACTTGGAGAAGTAAGTTATGATCGACGCCTAACCTCTTCAGTGAGAATGCCTGGGACATGGTGTTTGATAAACATATCCACTATTCCTTGATCTGATGAGAACATGGACAACTTGTTCCTGTAACATGCCTTGAGCTAGAACAACCAAAATGAAAAGAAAAAAACATCAGAACATGACTATATTACATGCTGGATCTTGAGCTAGAAAATACAGTCAGAAAAGAAAAATTACATGTATATTGTGCTGCAGCCATAAAGTAAGACATATATAAAAAGTTATAGACATATATAAAAAGTTACAGTCAGCAACTTTTAAATGCAGTCAACATGTATAAAAAGTTACAGTCAGCAACTTTTAAATGCAGTCAAGATATGTAAAAAGTTACAGATAGCTACTTTTAAATGCAGTCAAGATATATAAAAAGTTACAGTCAACATGTATAAAAAGTTACAGTTAGCTACTTTTAAGTGCAGTCAAGATATATAAAAAGTTACAGTCAGCAACTTTTAAATGCAGTCAACATGTATAAAAAGTTACAGTCAACTTTTAAATACAGTCAAGATATGTAAAAAGTTACAGACAACTATTATTAAATGAAGTCAATATATATAAAAAGTTACAGTCAGCAACTTTTAAATACATGATAAGTGCTTTTTAAGTGCAGTCAACATATATAAAAAGTTGCATGATAGGTGCTTTTAAAAACAGTCAACATATATAAAAAGTTGCATACTATATTATTTGAAAATACAGTCAGCAAACAAAAAAATTACAGGCTATACATAAAAAAGTTACAGGCTCGATATATAACAAAAAGGAAGTTATTGAAGATCTTACCTGTAACTTTCCAAATGAACCATCGATATTTGTATCCAACGTAGCAATCTGCTTGATCATCTTATTTGTCCATATACAAATCCGAGTTCCTTCCTCAGGGACTTCTATTGCATCAGTTTCCAATGAGTCAATGTAAAGAACCTACAAACACACACAAAAAAATTGTGATTAAAAAGTGTTATCCTCTGCAGGAAAAATGTAGTCAGAGAAACAAAAAGGAATTAAAGGATACAACGTGGAGATAGGGAATCTCACCATGATATAAGGCATACATGCTTTGAACCAGTTCTTAATACCCTTTGCTTTTGCTGTCTGAATTAGGATGTCGATGATGAATTTAGCCCAATTTAGTATTTTAATGGATTCCGTGTTGATCACGAGTGGGTAACACTTTGGGCTAACCCTTGTGCAAGTGGTTGGAGCAAAAACAGTGGACATGGAGTAGATGGCAAACTTCCTTAGGTAATCATCGTTTGCAGGATAAGTAGGTCCTAATTGCGTCTCCACGAATGTAATAGATGGCTGCCTGCCATTGGGGATCTGAAACATCTCCATTATCACTCCAGTTGATTGCGAGTCCATCTTACGCAACCAGAATGGTACCCATGGGTACTCCCATAACTCTGTGTACCGATTGAACGGTTACAGGTACCCTTCCCCTAGCACCAAAATCAAGTTCACACGTGTTTGGGTTGAAACAATCCATAAGAAACTTGCAAAGTTCTGGAATCAACTTGGAACACTTCATGTTTAGCAACTCTCCCAAGCCTGAACTTTCTATCAGATCCCGCTGAGGTTTAGTCACCCCTTGCAAACTCTGACCATCCTCAGGATAGGGACGACCGATTAAATATGATTATCGCCAAAAAAAGCGCGATTAAACAGATTATTACTGCCAAAAAAAAGAATGATATGTTGTATGAGACATATGTGCATGTGGCACTTTTATAATATAACAGTAACATAAAAGGAAAAAAAAGTACAAAAAAGCATAGGCAGATCCATGGTGTCATACCACATTTTTCTTTTCATCCACAGGTTGAACTTCCTCGATATCATCTTCATCTGCGGACGAGACTTCCTCTTTATGTGGCAACTTGCTAGAGATTGCCTCTTCTTTCAGCACTTCCTGATCTTCCTGATCTTCCTCTACTTTTAGCTTCAACCTCCGTTTCATCCTTCTATATTTACTCGGAAGCCCAGACTTGCCAATGCTTTCAGGAGTGGCTGACTATTTCTGTAACAACAATAACAAAGGGGAAAAGTTAGCACAAAAAGAGAGGTGTACACGACAAAAAATAATGTGCAAAAAATATACTTACAGTGGGTTCCATAACTTGTAGCCAAAAATAATAATCAGAAAAGTGCAGCTCCCAAAAAATGTAAGACAAAAGACCCTGTACATGACAAAAAATGATGTGCACAAAAGAGTTAGACTAGCCACACAAAACATTTGGTGTATATACAAATAGGTACATCCTGGACAGACAAAAAGTTTTAGCCCGTATATTAAAAAAGTTACATGATGAGATGCTTGAATACAATCAAAATGAAATAAATTTATATGCTAAGATGAATCTCTTATGATAAGAACTGATCTAACTATGACATGAAATTCAGACAAAACAAAATGCCTACCGACTAAAAACTAACATAGCTTAAGGGATCTACATGTAACTACTGCTTCTGCTGTACACAATTAAGCAATCCCGGTACTGCCCGATTACATTTTAAGGGATCTACATGGGCATGATAAAACTAGCACACCAAAGTTTTGAATCCAGGGGATCCACACAAAATTCACAAAACCCATATTGTACATGAGTGAGCACCTAGTACCACCAAAATTCAAGTCTAGAGGATCTACACCATGAAGAATTCAGGGGATCTACACAAATATAACATGTTCTACATGAGTCAAACCTACTGAAAAAATTCACCAAGATTTGGAGAGGTGGAGATCTACACATCCATACAATCCCAAATGCGGGTATGATTAAAATCTGAGTGAAAATCCAGTCTACCCTACTACCCCTGGAGCAGCTATGTCCACCCCATGTTCTGTTTATGGCACCAGAAAAAACATAGCTAAAAATTTAACATGCTATGATATTTACATCGAAGAACACATGAACTAGTAGTGATCTAACTTACATTGTGTTCAACCAATTTGCTGATGGATTACTGTCTAAAATAGGACCAGCACATATATGTCCAAGTGTAATAAAAGCACATGTATGTCCGGTGTGTCCACTCCCGTCACTACTAGCACAACCGTCACTACTAGCACCACCCATTTTCAGTGGACGAGCAACGCCATGACTATTGGACGAGCAACACGATGACTACGAGCACCACCGTGACAACACAAACCAGAGACACACACGAACAGCAGAGGGATGAGCAAAAGGTCGAACCACTCACCAGCACGCGGTGCAAATAGGGGCGGATTTCGCGGGGTCGGGCCGTCCTTCGCAGACTCCTATCAACGACCTCCGAGCATCGGAAGCGTCGATTCGTCGGCGTCGCGGAAGGAAGCCATTCACCATGAGAAGCGGCCTCGCAGTAGATCCGCTTGTTGTCCGCCACGACTCCTCCGCCCCCACTTCTCGGCTGCACTGCACCGTGGTTCCCTCCGAACAACTCGCCGCCGACGAGGATACTCAGCAGAGGAGATCAAAGAAGGATTTTCTCCGGGAGAGGAGCGAGAAGAACAAGGGGAAGGGATGAGGTCGCAGGAAATTTGAACAGTTGTGTTGTCTGGAAAAAACCCGGAGAGACGCGAGGCTGTCTGTTTCTTGTCCGCTTGCGCCGCTTGGTCGTGGCCGCTCGTTCTTGATCGGACGGACGCGAGGCGTGAGCACCGCAGAGGACGAGACCGAGCGCGCGCAGGAAATAGATTTCACGATAATATATCCTAGAATCTATCTTCAGGTTGACCTTGATCTGACACAAGATGAGGTCACGTCTCGCGGCCCCAGGATCACCATCCCACGCCTCCACTTATGCATTTAATTACGAGACTTACCTTGTGCTGGCCAAAACCGTCACACCACTGCATGCTTCCACTTGTGCATTCAATTACGAATTCCAAAATTTTAAAATATTTTCTAGCTCAAACCGTTTATCTAAATTAGATTTCATTTTCATCGTTAGACTAGTCATAAAGAGATCTTTGAAACAAGATCACATGTTGATATGTTTCGATGCGTTTTTTTAGGACGTGACTTTTTGCTAGATGTAACTCTTTCTGCTAAATGGGATTTAACTTTTTTGCTGGATGATGTAACTTTTTCTGCTAATTCAGATGTAACTTTTTGCTGGATGATGTAACTTTTTGCTGGATATAACTTTCTGATAACTTGGATATAACTTTTTTTGTAAATTGGATGTAACTTTGATCGGATGTAACTTCCACAAATTTATATCCTCTTAAAAAATAGTCGAAACATATCGACATGGGATCTAGTTTTGAAGATCTCGTCGCGACAAGCCCAATGATAAAAACAGATCTTGAATCGGACAAAAAGTTTGAGCTAGAAAACATTTCAATTTTTTGGATTTCGTAATGAAAAATGATACTAGTCCCCCGGGGGATCCCGTGACTCGATCCCCCGGGTCGTGGCACGTGAGGCGAGATGCATACGACAATCGTGGTGGACCCTTTCCTACCTTATCTCTTCTTTAACTTCTCGTTTTCTCGCATGAACGAAGCATGCGTCGCCGGCCGCCTTTTCCCGCGGCAGTGCTGCAACGCGTCGCCGGCCCGCTCCTCCCTCCACACCGCAGCCTAGCCCCCACGCCGCCATCACCCAGGAACCCCGCCTCCGTCGTCTAGCTCGCCTGCGCGCTTTGCTCGCCACTGCAGCCCCGCCCATGGCTCGTGCTGCAGCTCCGCGCCGCCATCCCTCTCGGCAAAGCACCGTGCCGCCGCCTGTACCTCGCTGGAGCGTCGTGCGGACCGTCCCGCTCCACCGCGCCCAAGCCCCGCACTACCGTCCCTCTCAAGTCACAGTGCCCCGCACCCTGCACCTCGCCAGAGCCTCCATACACCTCGCGTGTAGCACTGTCTGCACCTCCCGCGGAGTGCCGTCTGCCAGCACACGCCGGAGCGCCACCGCGTTGGTGCTACATGGGGTTAGCGACGCTGATTCCTACGACAACGAGGCTTTGCTACATGCGGCCGGTGGCGGTGCTATAAGCGTGTCTTCGGTTTTGCTACAAGGTCTCCGGCGAGGTGGCAGGTGAGATCGATTTTGCTATATTAGTATAACTTTTTTGCTACAACTGTTTTGTGATTTTGCTACAATAGCATAATGTTTTTGCTACACGTTCTCCGATGAGGTCTACTGGCAAAATCCTCCGGCGAGATGTCCGATGAGATCAATTTTGCTACATTAGTATAATTGTTTTGCTACAACTGTTTCGTGGTTTTGCTACAATAGCATAACGTTTTTGCTACACGGTCTCCGGTGATGTCTACCGGCGAAATCCTCCAGCGAGTCTCCGGCGAGGTCGAATATGCTACAATAGAACAACATTTTTGCTATACGGTCACCGGCAAGATCTCCGGCGAGGTCCAGTCTGTTTTTTATTTTCTGGGCCGAACCGTTTTCTGCTACATGTAGCAAAAGCGGGACTATTTGTAGCAAAATCAGGTATGTTTGTACGAAAAGCGGGATTTTAGAAATTTTTAGGAGGACACGTGTCAGCAGGAGGACCCGGGGGATTTTGGGGAAATATCCCCCGGAGGACGCGTAGTACGGCCCTTTCGTAATTATATACGTGGGATAAAGTGCATGCAGTACGACAAGTAGTGTATCCATTTTTAAAATAATGACAAAACTCATTTGCTTTTTCTATTCCAAAAATAACAATATTAGTGGGTTGTCTGAACTACTTACCTCATTTTTTTGTTAAAACAAGGTCGACCTTGGTGTAGCCGCACATATATACCCCTCTCTCTCTCAATACTTCCCGCCCTGCATTTGTGTGTAACGGTAGAAAAGAATGGAACGTGTACAGATGTGTGTGTTGGAACACCCCCCGCCGACTGGCCAGTCCCGAGGCTGTTCCACACCGGAGAAGAAGACTAGAGGAAGGCACACACAGTACAAATTATATGAAACAGGGAACTTTATTGATAACTCTCTCGGTAAACTCACGTACAAAGGTTGTTCCTCTATTTATAGGCTAAAGGGGGATACGATATCCGTACTCGTGCCAGGTCTCAACTGGCTCCCCTCAACAGGGGCAGTCTGTAATAAATCTCTCTTATCCTTTTTCTTCTGGCGTCCCCGGGTACTTGGGATTTGAGGAACCGGAATCCGTGTCCTCTTAGGCCTTGGAGCAGGAGCGGGTATACCATCATTTTTCTTTGGTATTTTAACCCTTTCCGGTGCATTGCGTGCATGCACATGCGACTTTGTTACAGTCTTTAAATCACTAAAATGATCGGGCAGTTGATTCGCTAGGGAGTGCAAATCTAGTATCTTTTGGACTTCTCTATTAGTCTCAACACTGCGCGGGTCATGAGCGTGGATCCCCGTGGATTTCCACGTGATTCTCGACTTTTGTCATCCAGGGGTTGATTACCTCCCCCCAAAGTCGGGAAAAGATCCTCGTCAAAAATGCAACAAGAAACGGGCCGTGGTGATACCACATGTCAAGGGGTCCAAAACCTCATTATGGACACGCCTCATAACCAACGATATCCCCGACTTACGGAGCGGTCCCATTGTCGATCATTGGGTGGTGGTATAGGTACATATACCGGCAGAACCCACGAGGTGGGAAATTTTCGTCTTGACCCTTGCGCAAGTTGGATGGGAGAGTGGATGTTGTAGGTGATGGTCTAAAGTTGATGAGATTAGCGGCGTGTAACACTGCTGTACCCAACATGTAGTTGGTAAATTACAACCTCAAGGAGTGGTCCGCAATGAATTTAATCCTTTTAATCAATGCCTCCATGAGTCCATTTTGAGTGTGGACATGCGATGAGTGCTCAAGTTTGATTCCAGTTGCCATGCAATAATCATCGAATGCCTTTGAAGTAAATTCTCCGCATTGTCCATTCGAATAGACTTTAAACGGTAATCGTGGAATTTATTCCTTATTTGTATGATCTGGGAGATCAACTTTGCAAAAGCATGGTTCCTTGTTGACAGCAGAAAAACATTGGACCATTTAGAGGAAGCATCGATGAGCACCATGAAGTACCAAACGGCCCGATAGGGGCTGAATTGGACCACATATATCCCCTTGAATGCGTTCCAAGAACGCGGGGAGTTCATCCTTCACCTTTAGGGGGACGGTCTAATGATCAATTTCCCCGTAGCGCATGCGGAGCACACGAAATCATCGGGATTCGGGAAATTTTTCACATTAACATTATGACTGTTCGAGTTGTTAATTATATTTCTCATCATCCGAAGACTGGGTTTTAACCTATCATGCCAAAGGCAGAATAGTTCGGAGCTTCTAAAGACAGTCTTAAGGGTAGTGTAAATAGGTGGTGCTACTATCTTAGTGTAGTACAGCCCAGTAGCTAATGAAGGGAGTCTTTCGACAACATGTTTACCATTTTCATCGCGCTTGGTAATGAGTAGGAACTCCTTTCCATTCTCATCATCATCGGTTTCGACATGGAAACCATTTGCGCGGATGTCTCTGAAACTTAAGAGAGTACGAGTCGACTCCGGATACAACAATGCATCTTCAATGATCAGAGTTGTTCCATTTGGGAGTATGATAGTTGCTCTTCCAGAGTGTCGTGGTGGTGGCACGGCAGATGCCATGGGTAGGCTAAAGTACGGGGCCAGTGGATGCTAGTGGGA
Source organism: Avena longiglumis (assembly GCA_030063025.1). Lineage (NCBI taxonomy): Eukaryota > Viridiplantae > Streptophyta > Magnoliopsida > Poales > Poaceae > Avena > Avena longiglumis. Next base: position 566,236,198 of record CP125976.1, read on the forward strand.
TCTGGGGAGGGAAGATGCAACTGTCTTTACACTCAAGCTGCCAAAGTGATGAACTTTATTTCTCTCTTGATGGGTTACAAATGCTCCTAGAGCTGAATACAGGGGGACAAGATGAATCTCCCCAGCCTAACGGTGCTCAAAGAGTGGATCCTCCTCGTGGTCCAAACCTCCCTTATAAAGGGGTGCCTTGGGTGCCCTTAGATGATTTATGGCTATATTCGTGGAATATGCTTGTCCCAAAATAGTAGTTCGGTCTCCTTTCCCCTGTCGCCTTCTAATGACGGCAAGGCTACTGGCCCCTCCTGCGTGCCTCGGCTCCGTGGACTGTCACCTCGTGACCTCCTTCTCGCCCTCCGACTGTGCATCCTTGTCTCTTGTGCTTGGCCCTGCTCTGATTCCTTCTAGCCTGCAGCTATAGTTTGACCTTGGGCTTCTCCTTCTCCTGCAAGCTTCGTATCACTCGGCCTTACCTTGTGTTACTCGGCTCATTCCTCACCTGCATGAAGATCATTTGGGTAACCCGGCCGATTCTCTCATTAACTCGGCCGGGTAACCACTTGGTACATATGCGTGGGCTTCTTGCCTCCGTTCATCGGCCGACATATCCATGATTCGGCCGACTTAGGTCAGAATTGAAACCGACGGGACAAGACTGCTCTTCCCCGCCTCGACCTACCCGAGGTTAACCCCGACATTAGTCCCCGTCGGTGTGGCCTGTCGCTAATAGCTTTGGCCGATATATCAGCTTCATTACATTCTTCGCCTTGTTTCGAGCTACGCCTCCTCCGAGGTTTCCTCGCTCCTTCCTTGTACGCCACGCCCCACGTGTCATCCCATCATTGTTCTTCTAGTTTTAGGTCCTTCTACGCTTCATCGACAAGCTACGTGAACCTCGCACCTGCCGCGACGCCTGTGCCTCCCTTGGGATTGTAACGACCTTTCTTCGTGTGTGCTGGTCCGCTCCACTCACCGTCAGGCGTTCGGCTGTTCCACGATCTACACGGATAACCGCCACACCCACGATCCCACTCCCTGCTCATGGCTTGACTATAAAGAGGGAATCGCGCCTGGATTCTCATTATTTCTTATCGCCGCCTCCGTTTCTCCTTCTTCGCCGGGCGTTTTCTGCTGCTCATTGCTGCCGCCTGAGCCTCCGCCGGCGAGGATTCTCGCGCCGCTCGCCTTTTCTTGCTCAAGGCCCACGGGCCGGCTCGCCGGTGAGTCCTCTCGATAGTCTTGCCTCGATCTTTCCTAGATCCATCTCGCTTTTCGTGCTCGGGTGACGGTTCCTCCGTTCTTCGCCATTGTTTTCGTGCAAAGTTCGACGGGCCTCGCAGCTCTAAACTCCTCCGCCGCTAGTTTTTCCTCCGCGATCTTTCCAAGCACCTATGTCTAGTTCGCTTAGCGGCGCTTGTTGAGGACGACGACTGGCTCCGGCCCGAGCGAGGCTCGTGGCAGGCTCTTCACCACGACGTGAGATTGAATGGCTCATCCGGACTCGACGGATTCCTGCTGAGGTTTCTTGCCGTTTACCCGGCAGCGAATCCTCACCAGATATCAGAGAGGGTGAGTACGTGGTTTTCATGTCTCACTTCGCCCGCGGCTTCGGTCTCCCTCTTAGTGATTTCGCTAGAGAATTCCTTGATTACTTCGGCCTTCAGCCGCATCACCTTCCTGCGAACGCCATAGCTTCTCTTTCTGCTTTCATCTCCGCCTCGGAGGGTTACTTCGGCCTGTGGCCGTCAGTGCATGTCTGGTCGAAGTTCTTCCAGATCCGCTCCAACGTTGTTCCTGACAAATCTCTGCACCCTTCCGAGAAGTTGCTCACCCAATGTGGGGCGGCGTCTATCACACCTCGGAGGAAATCCGTGTTCCCTCGTGTCACTGGGTTGGAGTCATGCAAGAAGTGGCACAAGTCATTCTACGTCAAGAACAGAGGGGCGGAAGACAAGATTCGGCTCCCTCCATTCTCAATTGGCCCACCTTCCAAAGTGAACTGGCTCTATAATCCGAGGAAGACTCACGCCTTGGCCGAGGCCTTCGAGATTCGGCTAAAAGAGTTGATCCGGGCCGGGTTATGCGGCGAAGACCTGATGGCAACTTTATTAGTAGCGGATCTGCCTTCCAAAGCCGACCCACAAGCTGTGCTACATGAGTGGTCCTCGACCCTAACCGAGTCTCGACCGTGGAGCTGGATAACTACCTTATTCATAAGCGCGTCCGAGCTATCTTCAAGACTGAGATGCCTGAGGATTGGTCTTGGGGGTTAAAACCATTCACCCGCGATCGTCCGCCTCCCGAGGTAATCTTAATCAGCATTGCTCTGTTATTCCACAGTTTTTAGAAACTGGTTTACATGATTCTCTTTCTCCTTGTCTTGCAGGTTCGCAGAAAGAACGAGGACGCCAAGTTCTGCAGCCCTTGGCCCGCGGATGAGTACCTTGATACCGGCGAGCCGACTCGAGGAGTTCTTCCTAAGTCGGATCCTGCTCGGCTCGAGCTCATGCAAAACTTCAGCGCATGAGGAGGAAGGTGATTCGGACGAGGTCCAAATTCTTGAGGTAGCCGCCATGCCTATTTCTTATGCATTTCGCTTCTACTTTCCCAGCTAATCCGGCCGGTCAGTTCACGACGCCGAGCCTATTGCTTCCCGACCTCCGCTACCTGGGAAACGCGGGGCTCCTGCTAGTGCCTCGGAGGCGGTTCCTAAGAAGTGAATGAAGAAATCCGCTCCGAACCCTCCCAGGCGCAAGACTATGCCTGGGGTCGCCGGGTAAGTTCTCTTGCCTATGTTTCTTGTTTCTCTCTTCTGCTTTCATAATCTGACGAATCTTCTTTCTTATTTTTGCAGTGCTCCTCTCTCTGTTAAACCCGGCGGTCCTAGTATGACTAGCCGTCCGACTCGGCCGCCATCTCCTCCTCCCGCTGATGATACCAGAATTCCTAGCCCTATTCGTCCTGCTTCTCCTCCAAATCCGCGTCATTGCTCGTCGCGATCCCGAGACCCCTTCCATTGACTTGGATTCTAACCAACCCTCCGAAGTTTTCATGAGCCCGCCGCCTTCTATGGGCCCCAGCGCCATCGAGCCTCCATCTATTCGCAGCTTTCACGGCCATCCCGACTCGGCGAAAAGGTCGTTACCCGACGCCTCTCGCGACCTTATCCTCTGCTCCCTAAGGACCCGTCCCTACTTCCGAGGCGCCACTTCCTGCCGATGCCTCTTTAAGGCGAAAAAACTATTGCCGCCAAGACTCCTTCTCAAAGGTCCCGGCTCTTCTCACCGAGTATTGTCGATGTGCGTAAGGAGCTGCGCCACCAAAGTCCCTCACATTCGGCCGCCGGCAACCAGCTTGCTCTTCATAAGAGCCCATGATCGCCGTGGTCGGACCTCCGCCGGGTAAAGTTTTAACTCGGACAGCTAGTGGGAACAGCCTTGGAGCGGTTGAGTATGCCAATAATCGGAATGTCCGATCGCTTTGAGGGAAATCCAACAAACCAGCCTTCATTTTCCGACATCGGCCGCTTTTGACCATGCTGCCCTTCATCATTGATACCAACAAGATGAATGAGGTAATTATTTTCTCTGAGTCTTAAATTACTCTTCAGATGTTACCATATGCTCTAGTCCCCGAAACTTGCAAGGAAATAACTTGTTGTATACTTGGAAGTTTGACTTAAATTTGTTTCTAAGGTTTGTTAATCCGGCCATCTAGGTCCGAGTTTTAGTTGTGTTTTATTCGGACTTGGTTTAGCTTTGAATATTCAGCCACCTAGATCTGAGTTAAGTTCTGCTTGACTCGGATCGGGTTTAGCTTTGAATATCCAGCCACCTAGAGCCGAATTAAGCTTTGCTTGATTCGGATTTAATTTAGCTTTGAATATCCAGCCACATAGATCTGAGTTAAGTTCTGCTTGACTCGGATCTGGTTTAGCTTGGAATATCCAGCCACGTAGAGTCGAGTTAAGCTTTGCTTGATTCTGATTTAATTAAGCTTTGAATATCCAGCCACCTAGATCTGAGTTAAGTTCTGCTTGACTCGGATCTGGTTTAGCTTTGAATATCTAGCCACCTAAAGCCGAGTTAAGCTTTGCTTGATTCGGATTTAATTAAGCTTTGAATATCCAGCCACCTAGATCTGAGTTAAGTTCTGCTTGACTCGGATCTGGTTTAGCTTTGAATATCCAGCCACCTAGAGCCGAGTTAAGCTTTGCTTGATTCGGATTTAATTAAGCTTTGAATATCCAGCCACCTAAAGCCGAGTTAAGCTTTGCTTGATTCGGATTTAATTAAGCTTTTACTTGTTGACTTATCATTTTGCCTTATTACTCAGGTTGCACATGACCGGCGGACTGCCGAGTTCCAGAGGTTGCTTTTTTCGCACCGCAAGCTGGAAGAGAAGTACGAGAAGGTTCTGCCCGTGGCAAAGAAGGCTGGTATGTCGATAATTCCTTTTTCTTATTCCCAACTTTCTCATGTATCCATGGAATGCCGGCTTACTTCTTGTTGAATAGGTAATATTAATAACCTCAATATTCGCCTTGAAAAGAAGATCAAGAACCTGGAAGGTTAGTTTCCTTTCTATTTTACTCCTTCTCCTTCTTAATATATATGCTAAGTTTCCTTATTGCTTTTGTGGTAAAGCTGAGTTGCAAGACTTCGCAGTGTCACATCAAGATTGCATGCTCATGCCTGACGTGATGCTGCATTTTTTAGAACAAAATGCAGTTCATTCGGCGCAACTACAAGAAAAAGACGATGAGATAGCTCGCCTGCGATCCGAGGTGGATACCCTTAAGCTGTCTCAGAAATCCGAACTAGAGAAGGTCGACCAAGAATTTTCCGAGGAAAAGAATCGGCTGACTCTGGATCTGCAGAAGAACAAAGAACTCCTCGTCTGCCGAACTTAAAACCCGGGTTTGAGCGAGCAAATTGCTCGCTTTGAGAAGAGCAAGGCTGATTGGGCCAAAGATCTTCGATAATGATGAGCTATATTCATCGAAGCTACTTGGCATGGCCGAATTATATTTTTCTTTTCGTCCCGCTACCTTTGACACGCTCGTGCTTTATGCGCAGATCATTTCCCGAGGCCAAGCCCGTGAGTTCTAAAGCAGTTCTTGCAGCTCGCGCCGAGGTGAACTCACATCGTTGATTGAATACTCAATGGAGGATTACTTGGTTGCCATGGTGCCGCAGCTTGGTCCGATGAAAATTATGGGCCGGACTTGGTGCAGGCCGCCATCCGAGCTTACTATGTACTCCGCCGAATACCTCGGGACTCGATATCAATGAAATCAAGTTATTGGTGACAAGGCTGATGGCATCCGAGAGGCATTGAGTCTTTGAGAGAATCTTGGCGTGCTAGTGCCGACATGGCCTCTTATCAATCATGTCATGGTATGAAGACATCTCTGGACATCCCGAGAAACTTATGACCGGCTCGCTGGGTCGAAGATCCCACTTTTGTTGCTCTTCGACAAGCTCGGGCTTCTAACTCGCCGAGTATGCCGACGTGCATACTTGGAATGAAGGGCCGAGTTTTCTCCTGCACCGGATCGAGGTTGCGGTGAAGGTGCCTCGATGATGATTCAGAGCGGGGGAAGGTGAAAATGGTTCGCCGCATCCGATAGCTCTAGCTCAAGCTCGGACAAGAACGGGCGATGCGGTCCTCTTCCAAAGGTACCGGCATTCTACCGCACGATCGACGCCCTGAACAAGCCGGACTTCCACCGGTTGCACTGGTCGGATGGCGAGGCAACCTCACGAGGTCCCTCCTACCTCGGAGTGCCCGACTGAGCAAGTAGCTGCCCTCCAACGAACAACGCCTAAGTTATTTCCGATCCTCGTATGTCGGCGATGATGTAGGTAAAAATTTGTTAACTCGTATGATTTGAATTTCTTTTGCCATGTACTGTTGAGACACTTGGTTAAGTGGATGCTCGTCCGAATTCTTGCTTCGCTGGCCCTTAATTTCTTGACCTTTTAGGGCTTAACTTTGCCGTTATTTTTATGGTCTTATCCAGGCATGAGCGCTGAATACCTATGATATTGATCTTTCAACATAAGTTAACTACTTATTGTGGAAGTATGCAGCAATCGGATCGTTGTTTATTGTCCGAAACTTCCTCATGTAAATAAAATTCCGAGGTAGTATAAAACCGATATGAGTGCTCAAAGATAATTTTGAGGTAGCATGCGGTAGTCCCCGAGTCGCTGCTTTAGATGCCGAAGTTTAGGTATCAATACGGAATTAATATATCATATGATAGTCCCCGAGTCATTGCTCTGGGCACCGAGGTTCATATTCATAACATGAAAGAACTACAACATACGGCAGTCCCCGAGTCACTGCTCTGGGCGCCAAGGTTTAAGCATGTACCGCGAAAGAAATAAATATAACATATGGCAGTCCCCGAGTCATTGCTCTGGGTGCCGAGGTTCAAACATATAACACGAAATAACATAACATATTGCAGTCCCCGAGTAACTGCTCTGGGTGCCGAGGTTCGAATACATAATACGAAATAAGTATATCCCAAGGCAGTCCCCGAGTCACTGCTCTGGGTGCCGAGGTTCAAATACATCATTGGATTTTGACCTTGAGATATAACGCTACGAGTAGAATGGCCGAAGTAAAGCCACATTCCGTGGGGCGCTTGCTTTCTTCACCAGCTTTGTTCCTTGTTCTCTCGGGGACCGAGCATCGATCGATAATATGCATCACAGCAATGCTTTGCTTACAATAAATGGTCCTTCCCATGGGGTGACAATTTGTGCATGCCGTGCTGCACAAGTCGAGGACCAAATCTCCTTCTTTGAATACTCTTGGATTCACTTTCTTGTCGTGATACCGCCAGAAGTTCTTGATAAATAGCCGATCGTGATAATGTCAACTCTCGGCTTCTTCCAATGTGTCTATGGCATCTTGCCGAGCTATTTCATTTGTCTCGAGGTTGTGTAATCGAGCAACTCTTGGCGAGTCATATATTATGTCGGGGAGTACGGCCTCGCCTGCACACGTAAAGAATGGAGTGTAACCTGTTGATCTATTCGAGTAGTCCAAGGCTCCATAACACGGTGGGATTTCTTCGATCCAACATCCGCCAACCTTGCAAAGGTTCAACAAGTCGTGGTTTTATTCCTAATATCACCAGTCCATTAGACCTTTCCACTTGTCCATTGGATCTCGGGTGAGCCACCGAGGCAATATCTAGTCTTATGTGCTTCTCGGCAAAATCTAAAAGCTCCTTCGCAAAGTTTGTGCCATTATCCGTAATAATGCTATGTGGGTACCGTATCTCAAGATGATATCCTTGAGAAATTTCACTCTGTGTGCCCATCACACTTTTTAATTGGTTTTACTTCAATCCACTTTGTGAACTTGTCTACCATAACCAACATGTGGGTCATTCCTCCTCTCGCCGGCTTGAACGGTCCCACCATATCTAAACCCCATAGAAAATGGCCAAGTGATGGGTATTGTTTTAACTCGGCCGACGCATATGTATTCTGTATGATTGCGATCCATTGCACTTCTTAACCAATTCTTTTGCCTATTTTAACGCCACACAAGAAATCCATGCCTAAATGCCTTGGCTACTAAAGCGCGAGATGGGGCATGGTGCCCACATTCTCCTTGGTGTATGTCTAGAAGGATTTCCTGACCTTCTGTGGAACTCACGCACTTCTACAATACGTTTGTGACGCTTCTCTTATATAACTCATTGTTTATGATTGTATAGGCCTTTTCTCTTCTTATGGTTTGTCTAGCTAACACCTCATTACTCGGCAATATCGCGTCTTTTAGGTAAGAAAATATGGGTTGCGCCCATATCGGTGTTACTCTTTCTGCAGTGATCTCAGTGTCTATCTCCATGTTTTCTGCCGACGTATATACCTCAGCTCTCTCCATGATTGTGATTACTTCGGCCGTCCCCCTCTTTAGGGGTTCCGAATCTTTCTGCGGATCTACCTCCATTGGCGTGTGATTTTCTGCAGAACTTGCTGGGATAAAGATTGATTCGATTCGTGATGGGATTATTGATGGTTTCGAGGTGCTCCAGGCAATACCGCGGAATTGATCACGGTCGATCCTAATTTCGACAAAGTGTCGGCGTCATTTTTTCGCTTGTGGTATGTGGTGGAATTCACATCCTTCAAAGTATCCACCGATTTTTGCACATGGAATCTATATAAAGCCATATTAGCATCTAATGCGTCCCAACCGCCCGATACTTGTCAGACTACTAGATCCGAGTCACCGTAGCATAGGATTCGGCGTATACCAATTTCTTTTGCCACTTTTAATCCATGGACTAGCGCTTCATATTCAGCTACATTGTTGGACAAGGCAAAATGTATTTGCAGTACATATTTCAATTGATCTTTTTTAGGTGAGGTTAGCACTATTCCTGCTCCCAAACCATTCCTTAGTTTGGAACCATCAAAATGCATTGTCCAGTAATTTGGATCTCGCAATGGTGGCTCATACTGCACCTCGGCCCAGTCTACGAGAAAATCGGCGACAGCCTGAGACTTGATTGCATCTCTTCTATCAAATTGTGGAGCATAGGGTGATAATTCGATCACCCATTTTGCTATTCGGCCACTTGCATCTTTGTTGCTCAATATGTCGGCTATGGGTGCCTCACAGATTACTTTGATGGGGTGCTCTTCAAAGTAATGCTTAAGCTTTTTTGCCGACATATATACTCCATAAGCCATCTTCTGATAGTGCGGATAATTCTGCTTTGAAGTGGATAATACTTCACTTAGATAATACACCGGCCTCTGAACTGACTTACCATCTTCAAGTCGTTCCACTATGACCACCGTACTAACTACTCGATTGGTAGCCATAGAGAGTAGCATAGGTTCTTTCCATAATGGAGAAGCTAAAATGGGTGCCGTAACTAGCATCTTTTTCAACTCATGAAATGCAAGGTCCGCATGAGTCCAAATGAATTTGTCCGACTTTCTCATCACCGATAAAGTGGCGGTTTTCTCCTAGCCGACATACAAATCGACTAAGCGAGGCCGCAGCCCATGAATTTTGTACATCGTTCAAACATCTCGGCAATTCCATTCTTTCTCTGCTCTTATCTTTGTTGGATTAGCCTCGATACCTGGCCGGACACAAGGAAACCGAGTAGTTTTCCGCCGACGCCAAATGTGCATTTCTCCGATTAAGCTTCATTCGAACCTTCTCAGGTTCGCGAAAGTTTGCCGATATCTTCTAGCAAGGTTTTGCTCTCCTTAGTTTTGATGACTACGCCATCCACATACTTGTACATTTTTCCCTATCTCGATCATGTAGGCATTTTTGCATGCATCTTTGATATGTTGCTCCTGCATTTCGAGCCGAATGGCATTGTGCGATAACAATAAGCCTGCGGGTAATAAATGCGTCTTTATTTGATCGGCCGGATTTAACGGTATCTGGTGGAAACCAGAATACGCGTCTACAAATGATAACAGCTCACAACCAGCGGTCGAGTCAATGACTTGGTCTATTCTAGGCAATGGAAATGGATCTTTCGGACACGCCTTGTTCAGGTTAGTGTAGTCGATACACATTCGCCACACAATGGCTACATTGGGGTCATCTTTTTTCTTTTCTACTAGCACCGGATTTGATAACCAATCCGGATATAGCACCTCCATGATGAACCCGGCTGCGAGGAGCCGAGCTATTTCATCCCCTATTACTTTTCTCCTGTCTTCGGCGAAGCGGCGGAGAGGTTGCTTCACCGGCCTTGCCCCTGGCCTGACGTTTAAAGAGTGCTCAGCCAACTCCCTCGGAACACCTTGCAGATCTTGGGTTGACCACGCAAATATGTCCCGATTCTCACGGAGGAAGTTGGTGAGCTCGCCTTCCTATTTAGCGTCAAGGCCTGCACCAATAGTAACAGTGCGCTCTGGGAATTGCTCATCAATCTGAAATTTCTTCGTCTCTTTGGTTGGCTGAAAAGAAACACTGCCATGAGGGTTGGCCGCTGCATGTTTAATGTGGCCGAAAGCGAGGCTGCTACCTCGAATCCTTTTCTTTTCTCTTGCTATAACCAATGACTCGGCCAAATTTGACCCCAAGCACACCCATTGACTTCTTGTAATCCTCAGAATCTATCACCCTTGTGGTCCGGTAACTTCATCTTTAGATAACTTATATGACAATTGCTCATGAATTTGGCCATGGGCCGTCCGAGTAGAGCATGATAACAACTTTCCGGATCCACCACTTCAAATTCTAAGTTTTACGCTCTGCAGTTATCACTTGTACCGAATAACACGCCCACTGGACTTTCCGATGGGCTCACATGAAAGCCCCGAACTATCCCATGGAAAGTTGTCCTCGTGGACTGCAGCATATTCTGTGATATTCCGAGCTTATGCATGGTATCTTTGTACATGATGTTGATACTGCTTCCATTGTCAATGAGTACTTTTGAAAATTTCACATTGATGCTTGGTCCCACAAACGTCGGATCCAGCACAAGTGCATATGATCCTGGACTCGGCATTATTCTGGGGTGGTCTTTCATGCTCCAGGTCACCTCTTGATCAGACCATGGCTGGTATCTTGGCACTGCCGGTACAACTGCATTCACTTCCATATGCCGCACGCACACTCGCTTGTCCTCATTGTTGCTAGAACACACAATAAGACCGGTGATGTTCCTGTAATCATTACGTCCGATTTGCCGGATTCATCCTTCCGCCCTGCCTGGTTCATTACTTGATGCACGCATCCCTCCGATCCGAGTTATCGTACCTCGGGAGGGGCGGTAGCATCGATTCGTATTTGCTCCGTTAATTGCGGCCGATGTCTTTGTTGCACTTGATGGGGAGCTGAACTCCGCTGGGTTCCCCATCGCATTTTTCATCCAGCGCATTGCCGGTTGTATGATTGGTCGGATGGGTTTGATGTGTGAAATTTGTACGCTGATCTAACATGGATTGAACGTATACTGGCCTCTCTTGCCATTGCTTCTTTTGATCCGGGTTCCATTGCCTCTTTCCTCATTTCTTGATGTCCACCGTTGAGGTCCATTTTTCGTCGTTGAGTTGCTCGTGACTCGGTGATCTTGTGCTACAGCCACCGGGCCGAATTATATCTATAATCCGCCTCTCCTCTCTTCTTCTTCCTCAAATCACGCCTGGATGACCCGCCAATTCTCGCGATCGGTCCTGTTGCTCACGATGATCTGCCGACATTAACTCCGGTTGGGTTGGGTCACCCAATGCATAGGAGTCTGCTATTCGATAGTTTACGCCAAAGGTGGTTGGCATATCTCTTTGCGGCTACACAACACGCGGCATAACGGCAGCCTTTGCGCGAACCAAGCGATTGCTTGCGATTCGATAACTCCTCACATGAGTTTCTCAGTTACACCATCGAGTTAAAACTCTCTATCCGTTTCATTCGCCTCGCTTGCACATGGCTAGTTGTTGTGGTCTATTTGGTCTCTTGTATGTCTTGGTAAAGTTGCTAACGAACATTTCTTCAAAATCTAACCAGCTTGATACCGCCACTGGTTGATTATTCAACCATACCTGGCTGGTCCTTCCAACATCCGTGGGACATACCGCCTTTGCCTATCTTAGGTTGCCACCCGCTATCTTCACAGTGGCATAATCAATCAACCGCCTTGTGGCTTGGTACTTCCATTGTACGTTTTTGTGCCTCTTGCCAACTGAAAATTCGACCGTGGTTCGCCCATGATCCGTGGTCCAAAACATGTCGGACCGTGGACCTTGCTCTTCCAACACTCGGACCGGTATAGCCGATCCAATTTTACTCTTGCATCATTTGGAAAATCTCAGACAGATTCTATCCGCATCCCATAGTGATTGTTTCCACCTGGTTTGCGATTCTACCGGAATATCCATCATTGTACCTTTCATTCATCTGATTGTGGCGAACTGGCCTCACTTCTCTTTCCTGCCGAGGCTCATGTCCTGGTTGCGGGTTGGGCGGCACTTCTCTCCTTACTTCGGCCGGGGTTTGGTTTTCATGATTGTCTCTTGCAGGTTCTCCGCCGAGATCCCGTTACCTCGGCCGCCGTCCTTTTCCATACCCGTGGTTTCTCTCCCACTATTACCTCGGCTTGCATTGCTGTTCTCATTTGCCTTTCCAGCTATTGCCGGGTCATATGGAACAATTTGCTTGTTCCTCTTCCCTGAGGTTACTGCTTTCTTTTCTAGCGTTGTTTCCGGGTGAAGATGCCGCTGCCGCAGATAAAGCAGGTGCTGCCCCTGCCGAATGAACCATCCGTGAAGCCCCTGGTCTTGCCGGGTTAGCTCGAGCATTCCTCATTTTGCTGGTTCGCGCGCACCAGCTCATTCACTCTTTCTTGTTGTTTCGCCGAGCTTCCTGTTAACCCCTCTAATTCCAATGTTGCGGCATTCGCCGCCTGTGTTTTTTCGCCGGCATCAGACTCGGCAAACCCAAATCACCGATTCGCCTCGTGAGCTTCATGCTCTTTGTTAATGTCATTCATGAGGTTCTTCCTCTTAATCTTAGTTCGTCCACCCGCTGGGTGCGATATCAAGCTTATTAGCTTTTGCATATTCTCTCGTGGTCCTGTTCAAGGATTCGCAGGTCGATACTTTTTGGCCTCTACCGGACCTTTTGCCCGGTTTCTTCTAACTCTGCTCGAGCATTTGCGGATCAAGTATCGGCGCTACAGTGTGGTTAAGTTTTCTATAGTTGCTCAAGAATGTTCTCCGGTCTCTAGAGGTGGCCCTCTCACTCTTGGTGCCTTTGGGGTGGTGTCAAGCAGCTCGGCCGGGTTTGTCACCGCGGAATTACCTCGATGGTTTGCGGTGGTACGCTTGGTGCGCGCCTTGCGGTTCTCCGCTTGACCCGCATCGCTGCTCTCGCTTGAGCTCCTGCGACCATCACCTCGACGCTGCCTGCAAGATGCTCTCCTGATGGACGACTCGCCGCGCTTCGAGGTGGCTCTCCTGCAACAACAACTTGGTGAGGATAAATGCCGGTGATGTCGACGCCGACGTAGACCCGGTGCTCGCCCAGGCCGATGTAGATCCCGCTATGCGGGGAGTTTTCTGAAGCTTCCTGCATTGTCTCGACGTAGTCGCAGACCAAGTCTCGGACCAAACTAGAAACAATGCGCTCGCCGTGTTGATGAAGTTTCCGTCCGGATCACAACTCCAGCACACCGGCACGCTGTATGGCGCCAACCGTGGTGGTGGCGGCAGATGCCATGGGTAGGCTAAAGCACGGGTCAGTGGATGCTAGTGGGATCCGGGAGGGAAGATGCAAGCTTTTACACTCAAGCCGCCAAAGTGATGAACTTTATTTCTCTCTTGATGGGTTACAAATGCTCCTTGAGCTGAATAGGGGACAAGATGAATCTCCCAGCCTAACGGTGCTCAAAGAGTGGATCCCTCCTCGTGGTCCAAACCTCCGTTATAAAGGGTGCCTTGGGTGCCCTTAGGTCGACGAGGCAAGCATATTCGTGGAATATGCTTGTCCCAAAATAGTAGTTCGCGCCTCCTTTCCTGTCGCCTTCTAATGACGCAAGGCTCCAGTGCCCCTCCTCAAGGCTCGGGCTCCAGGACTGTCACCTCCGTGACCTCCTTCTGCCCCTCTGACGCTGTGCATCCTTGTCTCTTGTGCTTGGCCCTGTTCTGATTCCTTCTAGCCTGCAGCTATAGTTTGACCTTGGGCTTCTCCTTCTCCTGCAAGCTTCGTATCACTCGGTCTTACCTTGTGTTACTCGGCTCGTTCCTCACCTGCATGAAGATCATTTGGGTAACCCGGCCGATTCTCTCATTAACTCGGCCGGGTAACCACTTGGTACATATGCGTGGGCTTCTTGCCTCCGTTCATCGGCCGACATATCCATGATTCGGCCGACTTAGGCCGTAACTCGGAAACCAGACGGGGACAGTACCTCTGTCTTTCCCCGTCTCTGACATACCCGAGGTTAACCCCCCAACACGGAGCCAACTACATTCGGACCGCAGCCGGCGATCGTCATTATGTTACCAGGGTTTTTGGTAATGGACTCAAAATACTTTGTTTCTCTCAAGATGGTATTGGTGGTGCCGCTATCAGCAAGGCACGTTTCCTCCATTTGGGCGCCACACGCGTTCTAAAATATAGTGCCTAATTAATATAATGGAGCGAGGAAGTTGCTACATCAAGTAAGTAAAACACATAGACATTTCAGAACATCACACAATCAAATAATGGAATAAATGGATAAAATAAATGTCATTCAATCGCCGAAAATAAGTGTTATGCTCTCATAGAGCTTACAACCATATCGAAAAAAATGTATCTGATTATTACGGAAGAAGGAATCATCACAACAAAAGGAGCTCAGGTGGATTCTGCGAGGAAATCACCAAGCTCAGCCAGTATCTCAAGGTCAGTGGGCGGCTCTTTGTTGGTCATCATCATGGACAGGGGGCCTAGCCGAGGGCGGGCACAACGTGCTCAACCTCCATGGGCACAAGGCGTCCGTGGGGACCGCCGAGGTGCTGCCACTTGTGCTACGTCTGCGCCACTATGTGCGTGGCGTTATTGCAGACAGCGCCGCTCGGCGCCGGTGCCTCAACCTGGACAAGATGCGCCTCGCGCGCCTTCTTGTTGGCCTTGAACGCGTCCACGACATGTTTAGGGGCCAAACACTGCCTGGAGAAGTGAGTCTTGGAGCCACAGCGGAAGCAATCCTGGGGCCTCGCCTCCCCCTTGCCCGTCGTGCGTTGCTTTGCCGGGTTGGAGGAGTTGGGACCCTTCTTGCCCTTCTTGCCTCTCTTCTTGTGGATGGGCTTGCGCACCTTGTAGGCACCAGCATTGGCCTCATGACTTGGGCCCCCTGCGAAGGGTTGCACGGAGAAGTTCCTTTTCGAACATTATCCCGCGCCGCCACCGGAGAGCATCAATAAGCTGCATATTCCGTGAATCCTTCTGGCGAAAGTTTCGCGAGGACGGATGTTGTCCGGATGGAATGTGGAGAGGGTTTTGTCTATCTTACGCTAATCGGTGGTACTGGTCCCACGGTGAAGAATAGTACAAATCAGGTGCGACCTGGAGTTGTACTCTCCCACCGTCTTGAAGTCCGCAAACCTCAGACGTATCCAATCTGCCTCCGCCTGTGGCTGAATGGTGTACTTCAGCCTAGAGAACCGCTTGTTGAGGGCGGTCCAAAGGGCAGAAGCACTCCATTCTGCCATGTACTCATTCTTGAGAGTCTCACACATGTGATGGCGGAGGAAGTGCAGGGCTTTGGCGTTATCCACCGGGATGGTTTTGCTGGGGCCGTCGGGGTCCCCGCAATCAACGCATCCTTGATGCATCGGCCCTCAAGGACGATCTCAACGTCTGAGGCCCAAGTCAGGTAGTTAAGCCCATCCTGAGTCAACTCCGGGAACTCGCGGCTGACGATTCCGGTCATCTGCAATTTATGCAAAGTGTGTAAGATTACAGCAGGTAATCGGTTGCATAAATGCGATAATCGATACAATAATTCAAATATGACGGCGTTCCAAAATTCAATTTAAAAACGGTGCAAGCTATCTATGAGATACAAAGTATTAAAAAAATGCGGTAATTAATAACTGTAGTAAAACATATTACAAAAGCATGTGCTAAATCGGACTGAAAACAGAGCAAAAAACGGTCCCACCGCCCAGCGGTCGTGTGCTCCCAAACGGCCCGGCCACACTTGCCTCTATGCGGCCGGCCCGCTCCAGACTGTCCCTGCCCGCTTAGCGGGGGAACGGAGCTAAGCTAGCTCCCGACTGGGGCGGCGGCGCTGCAGCGGTCGGACCGCGACGGGTAGGGGCGGCGACCGCAGCGGCCGCGGGCTAAGGAGGCGCGCGGCGGCGCAGCGGCGGGCGCAGCTGGCAGCGCAGGAGGCCGGGGTGGCATGCGAAAGCTGCGCTGGAGGCCGGGCGGCACGCAGCGTGGCGCGGCGCCGCAGCGGCGTGAGGCCGCCGGGCGGCATGCGACGCTGCGGGCGCGAAGGCGAAGCGCAGCGCAGCGCTACCAGCACGGAGGCCGGGCGCGGCCGCGCGGCGGCGTTGGCGGGAGGCCGCGGTGGCACGCGAACGGCGCGCTGTAGCGGCGCGCGGCGGCGCGGCGCCAGGCACGCTGCCATCATGGCCTCGCGGCGGCGGCGGGTCGCGGGCGGCGTCGGGCAGACTCGGCGGCTAACGGGCCAGCCTGTCGTGTGGCGTCTTGCGATGAGCAGCAACAGCGGGCTGCTCCATAGCCACGACCTCTCCATTTGCAAGGCACGTACGTACCCGGTTACAAAAAAAATACGTGCAAAAACTGTAGATCCGATCAAAAACGGTCGAGATCAGCCCGATCTGCTAAGAAAAAATCCAGATCTGCACAACAGGTGCACGCATCGACGGTACAGTCAACAAATTTCTAATCTGGAAGTGATTAGATCGACATTGGTCGGCGACAGCAGGTCAGCTCGACTCCCGGAAAGAAAAATTCGCACCTAAGATGGGATCTGATCTAAAATCTGAACGCAAATCTTGAAAGGAAAACGCGAGACGAATTCATTTTTGCG
The DNA here is from genome assembly GCA_030063025.1 of Avena longiglumis. Taxonomy (NCBI): domain Eukaryota; kingdom Viridiplantae; phylum Streptophyta; class Magnoliopsida; order Poales; family Poaceae; genus Avena; species Avena longiglumis. The sequence continues at coordinate 566,252,756 of CP125976.1, forward strand.
GTCAGATTTGTGTTACCTTCAACGAAAGCCTGCGTGATGCAGACTCAACGGTGGTTTGATGGAGGCTCGACGGAGAGACTCGTGCTAATAACGTGTTGGAACACCCCCTGCCGACTGGCCGGTCCCGAGGTTGTTCCACACCGGAGAAGAAGACTAGAGAAAGGCACACACAGTACAAATTAGATGAAACAAGGAACTTTATTAATAACTCTTTCGGTAAACTCACGTACAAAGATTGTTCCCCACATGGGTCAACTCTAGCCTGGTAGAGTGTGGCCTCTACCTGCCCAGTTTCCCAACAGTGTGCTCTAGCCTCCAAGCCTCCAAGGTCGATCTGTGTGCACTCCCATTCGTCCCCACTCTCACTCCAAACGCTCAGCGTAAACGCCGCAGTGACCAACACCACGGCAGTTTGTTGACACTATGACCGTCTCCGGTGTGGCACACAATCCCACTCTAGTCTAGGCTCTGCCAATCGAAATGCGCATTTTACTCCAACACCGCATCGGTGACGTCCTAGACGTGCTGACATTCCTCCCGTGCGTTCGCTCCGCGCGAGTTCCGGGACGCCGTCCGGCAAGCCATGCATGGAGCGCCGGCTTCACATCGCTAAGCTCTATCTTCGTCCCGCCGCCCGACGTGATTGTCGATCACCGCGAGCCCGCGCGACATCGCCGGCTCCGCTCGTTCTTAATTTCGAGTGTGCATGTGCCGACATCGTTTGCCTCTTTGGTCTTTGCCATCTACTACTAGTAGTACAGGAGCCGTCGTTATGAATCTCCTCCTGATCTGCTAGTGAACAAAACGGCAACCGCTTCTGAATCCCCTCACTGTACCTGTATCTGGAAAAGTTACCTAGCTAGCCTTCATGAATCAAAATACCAGATACTCCGTCCGTTTCAATATATAAGATGTTTTAGGTTTATGAAATAAATGTATCCAGACTTTTTTTAGTGTGAATCTACACATTAAAGAAGTCTAAATATATTTTTTTCATAAACCTAAAGCATCTTATATTTTAAAAGGGAGAGTATATTCTATAATGCTCATATACTCTGATGCAACTGGCAATATAGCATAGAAGAGGTAGTAGTCACGGAACATGTTTATTAAGCTGCGCACAGTAAGGATGCATACAGCGCACGGTAATGAGAGACATACATAGTCAGCGCATGCATGGGGATATGACAGATAGTATAGGTTTTAGGCTGCTAATACAAAAACAAAGGCGCCATTTCGATCGGCTCAGTCGATGGGAATCAGTGTTAAGTTGAGTGCTGGATGGGCGCCAAGGAGCCATCCTTGCGGCCGTAGTACCCTCCCTGGATGATCGAGGCTCTGTCCCTCTCGTCCTTCCCGGCGATCTCTGAAACATGGACGCCCTGGTTCTCCTCTTCCTCTTGTTCAACAGCCCTGCGCGTCTTGCGCTCTGTGAAAACAAACACAAAGGCTCGAATCAACTCGCATCAGGAAGATATAAAAAAAAAGGTACTACTAGTAGTAGTAGTACCAATGATCTAAGGCAAAGGTCAGAAGCAGCAAGCACGAGAAAGATAGAAAAAGGTTAGAAACGATGCAATGCAAGGCCAAGGTCAGAATCAACTACTCCTAAACATCCAAGCACTAGCTAAAAAGGAGAACATACTGTTTTTATTTCCGGGCCATGATCATCTCCAACGTCAACATGCGGCAATCCTCCAACAATTGTGGTACTTGACGACAAGCAAAACACTTGAGCAAGCGACTACGACACGCGGGTCCAACTATCTACCAAACACAGGTAATAGGATGTGTCCAAGGCTATATATGGCTGCAAGGGATATCACGGGTACGAAACTAGAGCATCGCAACACAGATAGCAAAGATCAACAGGAGGGAATAAATACTAGAAAAGTAAGATAGGTAGAAAGGGGGGAGATGCTCGCCTGAAAACATTGCCGAAGGTTCATCCGAAGATCGGGGCGAAGCTCACATCAACTCAACGGCCTTATCCGCGAAGAACCAAAACACTAGAAGAAACACCGGATGCACTATTTAATACAACGGCAGAAGATCGGCATGATGCATGCATGATGAATGACATAGCAGGGGTGCGATGTGATTAGGTCATATTAAGCGGAACCGGGGTACCGACATTTAATTAAATGGTTCATGTTCTTTATCTACCCCGCAAATTAAATGTTGTATTAGCATGGCAAAAGATAGCACCGATTCGCTACACAAGATTTAAATGAGGCCAATATGAGACTAGATTTGCCCGCATATGGGCCCCATATTTAATTATTAGGTGAATCGGCATAAGGCCCCCAAACCACATGATATGGATGCATGCATGAACAATTTATATGCAACAGTTATATAGGTGACATTTATAAAATAGGGTTCTCGGATAAGGGGTTCACACATAGGGTTCGGCAGATCTCGGGGTTCCGGGGTTCGGGGTCGGTCTCTGGGTTCAGGGTTCGACGGTTCGGTCTCGGCGGAAACATTCTCGGATATCAGAGGTAGGTCTTGTCGCGTCCGGGAAGCAGAACTTGGGTCGGTGTCGGGGCGCGTCGGATTCTTCCGGGCCGATGCCGTTCTTGTCGTCGTGCCGATCTTGTCGGGTCCCACGGGGTCGATCTTGCCGTTGCGAGGATCTTGTCGGGCTCGCGCCATCGAGGCGGTGTTAGCGTTCGGGAGCGTTCTCGTGGCAATCTTGGCGTCCTGGGCGATCTCGTGCATCCGCGATCGCCGGGTCGTGGTCGACGGCCATGGCGTTCGGGTGAAGCACTTGTCGATCCATGTGGAATCCTTGACGATCTGCGTGGCGATGATCTCGGTTGGTCTCCGGGTTCAGGTCTCGGCGTCCGTGACGAAGATCATGGCGTCCGAGAGGGAGAACATGGCATGTCGAGCTCGGTCTTCGGGGTTCTACGGAAGAGCTTGGCGTTTTGCGGTCTGCGGTCCCGTGAAGGAGAGCTTGGGGTCCGAGGGTTAGGGTTCCGTCTCGGTGGTGTCTATCTTCGGGGTTTCGTGAGGGAGGCCTTGTAGATGGTTCCTGCCCGAAGAGCTTGGCGGTGGTCCCTTGGCGGCCAACGAGGAGCCCACGGGGCGATGGTGGTCGAGCACCCGACGGGAGGGGGCGACGCACGGACAGAGCCTCGTGGGGACGACGGCGCTTCTTGCAAGGACTGCCGAGGGGAGGCGACGACGACGCCACGGGCGGCGGAGGGGACGGCGCTGCAGACATGGGCGCGAAGCCGGGCGCGGCCCCTGCGATGGAGGGAGTTGGCGGAGGCGGGACGGCGACCTGGTGGAGCGGAGAAGGGGCGCCGGCGGCGAGGCGCTGCAGGGAGGCGGAGAGCTCGAGCGGGACGGCGCAGGGGGCCCGGGGCGGCGACGCGCTGCAGGTGAAGGCGGGTCGGCGTGACGGGACGAGCGGGTCCGGGCGGGCCGCAGCGGCGCAGGCGGGCGGAGGTGCGCGGGCGGTGGCGGGAGGTGGTCTCGGGCGGCACGGCCGGGCGGCGCGGAGCGCCAGAGGCGGGCGGAGGAGATACCGCGAGGCGGGAAGGGAGCTCACCGCGGCGGGGCGAAGGCGGCAGAGGGGCGATCCGGAGCGGAGGTGGCGGGTCGGCGCTGGGCGCGCCGCCGGGCGCTGAGCCAAGACGGGAGGCGGCAGCGTTGCGGGACCTGGGAGAGAGGCGAGGTGGGGCCGAGGAGGAGCCTGTGGGGTCACAAGCGGTGGGGGAGGTGACGGGCGAGGTGAGGCGAGGAGGCCAGCGTGCGGAAAGAGAGAGAGGCTGCGCGGGAAGAAGAACAGGGGAGGAGAGGGAGGTGGGGCGGCGGAGTGGAGGCGAGGCAGTGGGACTGGGCAGTGGGGGCAGCTGTGGGGAGAAGGGACTGGGTGAGAAAGGAAAAGGAGGGGGGGCTGGACGCGGTGGGGCCTGGGTGGGCCACGCGGCCAGGTAGAAAGAGGCTGGCCGGTGGGACCCGCAGGGAGAGAGGAGAGATGAGAGAGATGGGTCGGTTTGGAGAGGGAGTGGGGACTGGAGGTGGGGTCCAAGTGTCGGTGGGGAAAGAGGGAGAGAGGGTAGGACGGCCTAGGGTGAGAGTAGGAGAGAGGGTGGGATGGTGGATTGATGAGGTGGCAGGTGGGTAGGTTTTGGGTGAGAGGGTGAGGTGGCACGATTTGGTTGGTGGGTAGATTAGGATTGGGTGGGGTAGGTTTTAGAGGGAGCTGTTTTAGTTTTTGTGTTTGTTTGGTTTTGTATAATTTAAAACAAAGTCACTTTGCAAAATAGTTTTTAGACAAATAAACTCTCCGATGCGATCGGGGTTTTATGTTTAAAAATAAGGGGGGTATTTGTATAAATCAAAACTAGGCTTTTCAAATAATGTAGACAAACAATGCATGATGATGACGATGCAATGCACAAAAACAACGCGATTTTCTAGTAGTGGTTTTGCGGGATGCCACAGCCAACTGATCCAGCACTTCCTTCTTACGAAACAAAGGAGGGAGCTTATGAATTTGCGCCCAGGCCTACACCTTGCACGGAACCGGAGGTTTAACCATTGTCCCATCAAACTTTTCCACCATGCATGAGAGCACAGCCCCGGAATAGCCACGGCCCATCCTCCATGATTCTCTTCCAATCACCTAGGCAAAAGGCTTGCAGCACGAACAAGTTCGGCTCAACCTCATGGAAAGTCACCTCACGTGCAGGATTCCATGCCGCAAGCAGTGTATTCTTTAGAGAGTTCAAACTGTACCGTCTTCCTCGTCAGGATCGTGCCCGCGGCAAGCCACTTCACCGCAGGCCATCGCTTAACCTACTCTTTTCCCAGAACCACCTCGTTGAGTTCCTCCCCATGGAGCTTCAGCTTCCTTCACAGCTCATCCACGTCAATCTCCCTTTGCCCCTCTCGCGCCTTGGAGCCCTCTGCCGCCATCGCGATCCAGACCTGCCCGACAGCTCAACCCCTATGCCCTACCGTCCGCGATGCGCTACCAAGGCCGGTGTAGCATCCCATTTGTCTAACAACTGTAATGTTATTTGGTCTAGTAATATAATGTCTATTTTCTACATATAATTGTTGCATCATCATTATATCATGCTCATGTCATCATGCCACCTTGCATTTGAGCATCATATAAAACCCCTGTTTGTGTTGGTTCTTCTCTCATATGCATTATAAATTGTATTTGCCTCTTGATATTGTATTTGGTTCTTGATATATTGTTTAAATGCCCAAGTTGAGTTGGGGGCATATCTTTTATTCAACTCCACCACTTTTCTTTCACCACCTTACAATTCCACCATCCTTTTATCCATGAGCTTGTAATTATTTTCTTTTGGGGCTTAGTCTAGCTCATGAGAGATAGGGTGGGTTCAATTCTACAAATCCTTTTGCTTGACCCTTACTCCAACTTTGGAGGATGCAAATAAATAATGCCGTGATAATATTATTGTTTCTACAATATTTTAATCATGGTAATTCTCATCTTGCATGGGCCATGCAACCTTTGCCACCTTTGGTCCTCCTTGTTTTTAGTTGCTTATTTGAGTGGATCATCTCTCTCTATATCTCTCTTTTCCTCAACTTTCTCTCCTCTCACCTCCACACATGCATGGTCATGTGGATCATGTCAAGAACCATAAACCACCCTCTCTCTTAATTCTTTTCTCCATATGCTCTCACCTAAGTTAAAACCTAACCCTAACCCCTCATCTACCTAGTTACACCCTACCACTACCTTGGGCACCATCTAACCTAACCCCCCTCCCTCTCTAGCTAACCCTAAGCCTCACCTCTCCTCTCACCAACCCGAGCTACCTACCCCACCCCTAGGTAAAACCCTAACCCGAGGCTACCCTCTCTCTCTCTCGGCCTCCCCCTCTCTCTTGGCTTCCCTCCCTCTCTCGCCAAAGGCCCACCTAACCACCCTCGAACCACCCCATCCCCCTGGTCCCCCCCTCTCCAAACCCTAGCTTCAACCCGAGCCCCCCCCCCCCCTTCTCCCTTTTTGCATAAAGGTGGCACCCCACATGTGCCTCTCCCCTCTCCTCCCTTATCCCCCCAACCACCCAGCTCGCCACCACCCTAGATCCACCAGGAGGCCCCTAGGTCCTCCCCATCCTCCCTTCTTCTTCCCCCTCCCCACCATGATCGCACCATGCCCCTCTAAACCCTAGCCGCGGCCACCTCCTTCCTCTAGCCATTCTGGAGCGCGCCGAGCTGAGCCAGGAGCACCAGGGCCCCCCTCTACTTCCTCTTCGACGCCCAGGACGCGAGGCAGCCGCTGGACCTCGCCGGAGAAGCCCCGCCGCCGCCGTGCCCGTGAGCACCAGGAGCTCCAGAGCCCCAGCTACGCGCCCGATCGTGACCACCCCGGGATCCTCCAACCCCACCGACGAGCTCCTGGTGAGCCCTTCTACCTCCTAGAAATGCCCCTCCTCTCAGGCACCAGCGCCCGCCATTCCGTCAAGCACCTGACGCACGCCGTCAGCCGCAGCATGCAGACAGCCTGCGTTTCACCCCTGTTCCTTACCCTTCCAAGGCCGCAGCCCTCCTCCGCTAGCTCCTCTGTATGAATGTTGTAGCCCGTGAATCCATCTGCGTTTTGCTTTTTGGGTCGTGCGTTTAGTCCGCGTAGGCGCCGCCATCGTCGTCCAAAACTCCGGCAGATCCACCGCTGATCAAGCGTCCGACAAAGACAAATACCGTTGCTTTGCAAAGAAACCCTGAGTTTTTCCCGCCTAAACCCGCAGTCCCACCGACCCTTTGACCGCCCGTCCCATCTTGCAAATAGGCCCCCGCAGATCCGAACCTCAGCCCAGCCCCTGGATTGCCCACGTGTCGCATGCCGGATGGCACAAGGCGTGGCCCTGCTAGGTCCCAGGTCCGCTTGTCATTCACGCTGCCAGGCAGAGCCCGGTGTGAAAAGTTTTATGGCGTGTTTACCTCCCAAGATCGACCCCACCTCACATCGGGGTAGAATCTGAGTACCAAAAGTCCAGGAGCCTTTCTATTTCAAATTCAAATCTTTTCAAATTCAAATTCAATTCCAAATCTGTTTAAATATGAATCAATTCATAACTTTCAAATGGTTTAGAATTTGAATTCAAACTTAATATGAAAAATGTTTTATTTTTGAATGTTAATTAAAATCTTTAATCAAATATTTTCAGAATTAATTTAAATAGTCAACTTTTGACTTTGACCCTATTTAATAATTTTGACTTTAAAATAAATTTAAAACCATAATTCCAAATAATACAAATAATATATGTTTTCAAATCAGAAAAATGTGAGGAATTCAAATATGCTATCCAAAATGTATTTTGAATACTTTAAAATTCAAGTTGACTAAAATTACAAGAAAATGCCCTTCCCCCTTAATTAATTAATAACTTTTGTTTTATAACTCCAAATATAACAAATGATATGTCTAAAATGATCAGCTCGACGAGACCTTTCTGTTTATGCATTCCATGTTCTGTTTTGCAGCATGCATCATATAAATATAATGTAAACAGCAACTAATATGAGGATAAAATATGGCCAAAACTCAATAAAATGTTTATTTCTTGTATTCTACACCTCACCCATGCCATGCTACATTATTGCCATGCAACTTGTGCATCATTAATCATGGCATGATTGTTTGCTTGACGCATTTTATTACTATGCTTGTGCACTTTATTTATGTTGGCCCTTGTTTGTTTGGTTCTTCTCCGAATAGACACTGAGGTGGGATATCAAGAGACCTGAGCACTACCTGATCCTTCTCTCGCTTCAATCGAGTCAGCAAGCACTACCACATGCTTGCATACATTTAGTACCTATTGCCTCTATCTTATTCTTGCATCATTGAGTCGCGATTGCATTAAACTGAATCCCAAGTATTGCATAGCCTTTACTTTTAAACCCCAATCAAGCTTGTTCCTCCATCCCATGAGCCATTACTAGGAGTTGTTTGAGCCATGCAGTCGAGAACAACATGTGTAGGGTATGTGAGTGTCGATGGATAACGAGGTACCTCAACAACTTAACCCGAGTAGTAATGGGATAACTAATGAAAGTGGCACCGTGAGCAATATCTGCTATTTGGTTTTTCTGCTCACTTGTGTCCCAGAGGACCCAGTACTTGATTCCTCACTTGATTATTCGTGCTATCCACATCCGGAGGCTTATGGGACCCCGAGCGAGCTTGATTCATCTTATTTCTTAGGGCCACAAACTAGTTTGAGGTTTTATTTACTATCATGTACTTATGCCATGCTTTATCGCTTTATTACGATTGTGCGAGGAGCACTGCATTTAGGGAAGCGGAGTGTTTTCCGGTATCGACAAGCCGTCACATTTTCGGGTTCCTCGTTTCTGACCATTGACGCAAACCTTGAGTCCGTCTCGAGTCACTAACTTCGCTATGGTGTACTCAATGGGGTGGCCCCTGAAATATTTCGAATCATGTGATTGCTTTGTCGTGAAGGCCTCGTTGGGTTTTGATTTGGTTTTTCCGAGGTTGATCGAGTGTGTGTTATTTGTGCACCTCGCAGGTAAAACTTTCAAAGCCGTGTCCATGGGTTATGGACGACTTGGAGCACGTTTCTCGATCATAGACAAGCATAACTAAAGTACCGCTTTTAATTTGACTAAGTATCCGACTAGTAAATAGTGCAACACTCATGGAATGGTTAATAAAATTGCCAGATGGGGGTTGTCCGCTTCCTCGTTGGTGAGGAGGAGGATGGATCGATGATATTCTTATAATGTTGTCATTAATTCACGGACATCCGCTATCTTTGGTTAGCGGGCGGTTAGCAGTATCTATAGAACTGTTAGGGTTTATCTTTTGCTGCAATTCGTCACCCTGTTGTGTCTCCTTTAGAGGCATAAAGACTTGCCGAAAATTCTAGGGTCTCACACGATAAATTATTTGATTCAGATGAACAGGTACACTCCCAAGATGGATACTGGGTGGAAGAGGCGGATGATGTGGGCAACGATCGTTCGGTGTAGAGATTCCGGGAACGGGGATCCGTGAGATCTGTGGGCGGGATGTGCTTATTTATGGGGCATTTTATGCCGATTTGCTTCTTATCCGTACTCGGATCTTGTTTGCCGCTTCCGCCTGATACTCTGATGTGTGATGTATGAGGAGATATCCTAAACTATTATATCTATCTAGGACATTTGAATCTTGTCGTATGGCGTTGCTATATTTCCTTTATTTTTAGATGGAATGGCTCTGATGTACTATTGTATGGTGGCTTGCATACATACTCATTTGTGTATGTAGTTGATCCCTTCGCCTGCCGATTACGCCGCCCGTTCTTGTCCCGATGTTTGGAAATGGTTTGGACGGCCGAAAGGTCTACCTGTGAGTGGCATTTGGGCCCCACCGTACTATTTCAACCATTTCCGCTCATCCAGGCTTGTAACTAGGAGCGTAATTCACCGAGGTAGTTACAATTGGTATCAGAGCCATCCCGCCCTTCAGGGTCTCAGCCAAATGGTCGTTGTCAGTCTAGCGAATATTTTTGATAGTTATGTATACTAGGGAAAAATAAAACGCGAGAGTAGGACTGCTTCCACTTTTCTTCTTACCCACCCACCCACACTTTTCTGGTAAGGAAGTGTAACGTTTTAAATCCTCTTCTTAAAAGTTCAAACTAGGATTCACATGTTCTGGGTTTCCGTAGTACCATAGGTTGTGTATTTTTGTGTGTGTGTGTGTGTGTAATTCCTTGTCTATCTGTTGCATCCAAGTTGTTATCATAATCGGCCTTTTGGTTATCAACTGTTGGTACATTCCATACCGACAGGCTTTGCAATCCGACGCGATCTATCTGATTCGTTGTATACCGACGCGATCTGTCTTACTCTTTGTTATCCGACGTTATCTTGTTTGGGGTGTTCGTTTCCGTAGTTACTAATCTTTAGGTTCATCGTGAGAAGAAGGGGTTAGGATATGTGTTCTACTTATTCATGTGCGGAGTAATGATTTGAGTGCGGGATGGAGTCGCGATCATACCACTACTCTTATCATTCGCTTTTGTATATTGAATGGGTATAGTCACTAATCTTGATTCGTTAAGTGATTTTGCGCATCTATTGGTATTTTAATACTTAAATTTGTGGAAAAAAAATTTCTTTGATATATCTGTGTACCACACTCTGAAAGAACATTTCTTAATCCCTAGTGTTTTGTGTGTTAGATAACAATACCAAGGATCATTTAATGTGTGTTGAAGTGTTACAGCTCAGAAATCTGCCTTTGGGGGCGGATAATCCGGCCCCACCAGGGGCGGATAATCAGCCCCTCCCTCTGCCCAAGCCTGCGCAAGCCCCAGAAGGGGGGGGCGGAACATTGGCCGGACTTTCCGCCAGGTCGATAATCCGCCCCGAGGCGGATAATCCGCCTCTGCTCTTCGCCAAGGCGCAAGCCCGAGAGGGGCGGAGTTTTGGCCGGACTTTCGGCCACGCCGATAATCCGCCTGTGAGGGGCGGATAATCCGCCCACCAAGATATTCTCCAAGTTTCACCAAGGCGCAAGCCCCAGAGCGGGGGCGGAGTTTCCCCCGGAGAATCCGCCCTTGGGGCGGAGTTTTCCCAGGGGGGCGGATAATCCGCCCAAGTGGGCGGATAACCCGCCCCAAAGTTGTGCAACCCAGATCTGGGAGGGGTATTTAAGCCAGCAATCCCTCCTGCCGTAACTCTTGATTCATCTCGAAAAGAACAGATCAGATCTCAAAGTTCATACAAGAGTGCTCCACCTAGATCCATCCAAAGGCCCCAACCCTTTGGGAATCGAAGGAGGAGAACTCAACCTTCATCATCAGCAATCATGCGCTTCATCTCCTCTCCATTCATTTGGAGAACCTCCGATCTAGTATTTCTTGCAAAGATCTAGATCCTTGTTTTTGTTTATATTGATAAACCTTGTTTTGTGACAGCTTGTCATCCCGGAGCCCCAATTCGGTTGTGGGTGTGTGCCCGATAGTGTTGTAAAGGCACGGTTCCCTCAAGGGATCCAATAGTGGAGAAGGTGGATCAGGCCTCGTGGCGAGATCCATCGGAGAATAGGGTGAGGCCTATTGTGGCGTGGTGATCTTAGAACCGCCCACCCTCCAACGCAGATGTACTTCCCTTAACAAGGAAGGAACTGCGTAAAACAAATCCTGTGGTTCCGTGTGCTCCACTCACGGTTTCCTCGCCTCCTCTTTACGTGCTTAGTAGTTAGGTTTACATATAGGGAAATTCTCGTAGTTGCATATCTAGAGAATTTACTTTGTGTCAAGCCTAAAATTGAAAAAGTATATTAAAATTGGTTAGCACCTATTCACCCCCTCTAGGTGCCCATACGATCCATTTCAATTGGTATCAGAGCCTCAGCTCTTATTTCGGGCTTAATAGCCTAAGAGAAGTATGGGTTCCAAGGGAGATGGGAGTGATGCTCCGGAGGTAGTCACCATGAACGATCTCAAGACGTTGGAAACAACCTTGGTGGGTTCTATGGAGGCTAAGATGGAAGAGATGTCAATTGATAATGCGTCTCCACATCCGCAAAGATCACCTCCATCTAACTTCGAGGATACCACTCAAATCCAAGGAAACGGGTAAAACTGTTTCCAAAGATAACGAAGTGGTAGGTGATGATACAAGTAAGAGCTCCTCCTCGAAAAAGGATAGAGGTAAGGATGGATACAATGAGGTTTCTCATGTGTATTCCCCTGATCCGCCTATTCCTCACCCACATATACATAATAGGGGTGATCCACCCAAACTGTCAGCTTCTACTTTCTCTCAATGGCATTTTTTGATGAAATCTCATGTGTGCAGTTCCTCCATAGAGTTGTGGAAGATCATCGAAAATGGTCTTCACGTTGGAAATCCTAACAATCTCACAAGGAGAGAAGTGGTCGATAGCCAACTCAATGATACGGCCCTACACATGATACAGCTTGGTGTGGGAGATAAAGACATGCCACACATTCAGCATCTTAGCACAGCTAAAGAAGCTTGGGATGCTCTCACCGAGCTCTTCATCGGAAATGAAAGTATGAGAAGGAATAGATATGATGCCTTGAGCAATGAAGTCAAGGATTTTATATCTTTGGATGGAGAAGACCACGAGGACATGTATAGGAGGCTCAAGGCAATAGCTACTACCTTCAGAAACCACGGCGCGGCTTATGTTGATGATGCTTGGATCAAGCGCAAGTATGTCAGTGCTCTTATGCCATTTGAGCCCACAGATTTGAAAAGTCTCCAAGGTAGGCATAATTATCACCTCATGTCATCCAATGAGGTAATGCAAGAAATGGCCGCATTCAAAGTGGCTGCCAAGAATGCCGAAGATGCTCGTGCTCGAGCTATGGGGATGCAAAAGGGGGTAAACATGGCTTTGAAGACTAGTGTGATTGATCATGATGAATATGCGGTAGAAGGCCTAGACTGTCCCGAAGATATAAAAAGGATCCACGGACAATACTTGGCTCTTTATGCAAGAAACTTTTGGAAAGATCCAGCCAAGGCTAAAGCTGAACTAGATCGCAAAAGTGGAGCCTATGAAAGAAAAGAAAATGGTTCCAAGCTGAGAACGTGCTTTAATTGTGGTGACCGGTTGCACTTCGTAGCTGAGTGTCCATATCAAAGTAGAGAGGATAATGGAGGAAGACTCATTTTCAAGGACAAATCAAAAGCTCCACGTAAGAAACAGTTTGTAAAGAAAAATGCTCCTTTCAAGAAGCAACCAAAGATTGTTCTAGTAGCTCAAGAAGAATATTCATCGGGGAGTGAAGATGAGGACGAGGACGATAGCTCTCAAGAGGTGGTTGCTATAGCCACCACATCTACATCAACATCACTCTTCGACTCTCCAAACGAAAACATCATCAACAAGAATCCTACTTGTCTCATGGCAAGAAGCTCCGAGGTAACTTCTTCTAACTCTTCCTTTCCCAAGGCTATGATAGACATGGATGATCCTGCTAGTCTTAAGGTTAAAGAAGAGATTATTGCCTTGGATTATTTCTATACTAACTTGCAAGGTGAGCACAAAGTTCGTTTTGAGGCTCTTATGGACCAGTTGGCCCAAAACGAAGCTCTCCTCGAAGAAAAGGGCAGAATTGAAAGGGAGGATGCAATGGAAATTGCATCCCTAAAAAATGCTCTTGAAGAAGAAGAAGAAGCTCGGGTCTCTCTTGAAGAGAGGCTTGAGTCTATGGAAGAGTCACATGAAGAAATTGTGACTAAACTCGTTAAGGAACGTGACAATGGTCACCAAGGCAAAGAAGTTAAAGAAGGAAAGGATTGACTTTGGTGCTCATGATAGACTCTCCGAGGAATTGGAGAAACTTGACAATGCTCACAAGGCGTTGAAAAACGAGTTCTCTATCCTCAATGAGTCACATGATCAGCTTCAAAGTCGATTGGCCATATATGATACTCCTATATCGTCCAACTCAACATATAGTAACAAGAAAAATGCTAATGTGGAAAAAGGGGTGACCAAGGACATCACTACAAAGGACAAAGGTGTGCTTGATGAAGTCCTTGACAAGCAAAGGTCAAATCATGGTAGAGAGGGACTTGGATATGTCACCAAGTCCAAGAAGAAGAAAACCAAGAAGAACAAGACCAAGAATGTGCAATTAAAGACAAGCACGACTGAGAAGGTTGTCACAAAAGACAAGACTAATAATATTGGTTTTGCAGGTTCTCACAATCCGAATTATGAACTCTTTTGTGATGATTATGGCGATGTTTATGCTTATTATGTTGGTCCTTTTGATGAATTTATTGCTTGGTCTATTTGGGTCCCAAAGACCCTTGTTACTAACATGAAAGGACCCATTGAAAAATGGGTACCTAAAACCAAGAAGTAATTTTCTTGTGGCTATGCTTCGGTGGGTCGAAATGGGTGTTGGATAGTGGCTGCACTAGTCATATGACCGAAGCAAGGAGATCATCACGAGATGCGTCCAAATCTTGATAATATCACGCCTCCTATGGTGATAAGTCTAAATCTCGTATTGGGTCTTGGCAAGGTTGTGGTTGCCATATCTCTCTCTCGTGGACGTCATGCTTGTTGAGACCCTTGGCTATAATCTTCTTTCTCGTCGTGCCCTTGGCAAGATGGGTTTTGCTTTTTATCGATGATGATTTGGTGGTACTCTTATGGAGCAAGTCTCTAAAGGTCGCTTTCGTTGGATACGCCGAAAATGACATGTATGTGGTGGACTTCTCGGGAAAACCACTGGGTCCGATGTGTCTATTCGGAAAGGCCGACGTAATGGCTATGGCATCGCCTAGCCCATGTCAACATGAGAACTTTGCAAAGTCTCCAAAAGGGTGGCCACATTCTTGGACTAAAAGACAATGTCTCTTTTGCCAAAGATCGTGTTTGCAGGTCCTGTGTTGAAGGAAAAATGCATGATTCTCCCCACAAGAGGAAGACTATTGTGTCATCGAAGAGGATCTTGGAATTACTCCATGTGGATTTATTTGGACCACCTTCTCATGCAAGTCTTGGTGGGAAGAAATATTGCTTGGTCATCGTCGATGATTACTCAAGATATACATGGGTATATTTCTTCAAGCTGAAAAGTGAGACTCAACAAACTGTCATCGACTTTGCCAATGAAGTTCAACGTCAACACAATGTTCCCATATTGGCAATTAGAAGTGACAATGGCTCAGAATTCAAGAACTACACTTTAAACGAGTTTCTTAGCGAAGAGGATTAGACACCAATATTCCGTGACACCCCTCAACAAAATGGTGTAGCCGAGAGGAAGAACCGGACTTTGATGGATATGGCAAGATCTATGCTAGCTGAATTTAAGTCTCCTTATAATTTTTGGGTGAAGCCATATCCACCGCTTGTCACTCATCAAACCGGCTTTACCTTGGAAGATCTTGGACAAGACCCCATATGAAATACTTACCGCAACAAACCCAACATCTCATACTTGAGGGTATTCGGTAAGTGTTTCTTTCTTATTAAAGGTGTCCGCTTTGTCAAAATTTGAATCCAAGGCTTTAGAGGGTATATTTGTTGGTTACGGTGCGAATCCCACACTTATAGAGTCTACAAAAGCTCACCGGGATTGTTGTAGAATCTTGTAGTGTGGAGTTCGATGAAAATAACGGCTCCTTTGTAGGGCAAGTTGATGTTTGTGATGCGATGTTGAAATACCCCAAGATGCCATAAGAAGAATGGGCGGGATTTTTCGCCCATTGAGGAACCCCTTGTGGCGGATTGGGAAGGACAATGCTGCACTCAAGTGGAGCCCTCATCTTCACAAGATCAACAAGCTCCTACTTGTTGGAGAAAATCCTGCACCAACACCACAATCTGTGAAGACCATCATCCCTGGACAAGTGGTAGTCCCAGCCGGACTATCCGCCTCCAAGGGGCGGACAATCCGCCCCTGGCACTCCAACTTGTTCTAGAGGATCCGAAGGAGAAGTCAACAACTCTGAAGCTCCCAGGCCGGATTCTCCGGCCCCCGAGGGCGGATTATCCGGCCCTGGGTCTCCAAATCCAGTCAGGCTTTCTCAGGAAGATGGTTCTGGTACTTCACCGCCCAGGCCGGATAGTCCGGCCCCTCCAAGGGGCGGATTATCCGGGCCTGAAGAAAATATTCAGCAACAATCGTCTGACAGTACCGGTGACCAAGATCAAGGACAAGGCAGTAATCAAGACAAGGATACAACAATTGAATCCACTCCTTCAAGAAACAATAAGGATATTGAGGCTCGTCGCAAGGCTCGTCCGATCGCAACCTTGAACTAAGAGGCCACACTCTTGACAAGGTCGTTGGTGATCTACGACGAAGGGTATCCACTCGAAGAGAGCTTGCTAGCTTCTGTGATCATCAAGCTCACATTTCCATGGTTGAACCAAAGAAGGTTTTTGATGCTCTTGAAGACCCCGATTGGGTTGTTGCAATGCATGAATAATTAAACAACTTCGAACGCAACAAAGTGTGGAAGCTCGTAGAAAAGCCAAAGGATTGCCGCAATGTTATCGGCACCAAGTGGATCTTCAAGAACAAACAGGATGAAAACGGCATTGTTGTGAGGAATAAAGCACGACTCGTGGCCCAAGGATTCTCTCAAGTAGAAGGGATTGATTTTGGCGAGACATATGCTCCTGTGGCTCGCCTTGAGTCCATCCGTATCCTTCTTGCATATGCAGCTCATCATAATTTTAAACTACAACAAATGGATGTTAAGAGCGCTTTCCTTAATGGTCTTCTACATGAGTTAGTATACGTCAAGCAGCCCCCGGGGTTTGAGGACCCCAAATTTCCGAACCATGTCTACAAACTCGATAAGGCGCTCTATGGCCTTAAACAAGCCCCACGTGCGTGGTATGAGCACCTTAAAGAGCTTTTGCTAGACCGTGGATTCGAAGTTGGGCAAATCGATCCTACTCTTTTTACTAAGAAGGTCAATGGGGAGCTTTTTGTATGCCAACTCTATGTAGATGACATTATTTTTGGCTCTACTAACCAAGCTTTTAACGATGAATTTTCAAAGCTTATGACCGGCAGTTTGAGATGTCCATGATGGGTGAGCTCGAGTTCTTTCTTGGATTTGAAATCAAACAACTTAGAGAGGAACCTTTATTAATCAAGCTAAATACATCCAAGACATGCTCAAAAGGTTCAAGATGACGGATCTCAATGGCGCTACCCCAATGCAAACAAAGTGTCATCTTGAGCTCGATCCCAAGGGTAAAGATGTGGATCAAAAGGTATACCGATCCATGATCGGCTCTCTCCTTTACCTCTGCGCATCTAGGCCCGATATCGTGTTAAGTGTAGGAGTGTGCAAGGTACCAAGCCGCTCCTAAAGAAAGCCACTTAGTGGTCAAGCGAATCTTCCGATATTTGGTTCATTCCCCAAATTTTGGGTTATGGTATCCCAAGGGTTCAAGTTTCTCTGTGTGGTTACACCGATTCAGATTGGGCTGGTGACAAAGATGATAGGAAATCAACCTCTGCATGCCAATTCTTGGGCAGTCTCTAGTGTGTTGGTCATCAAAGAAACATAATTGTATTTCACTCTCAACCGCCGAAGCTGAATATGTTGCTGCTGCAAGTGCTTGTACTCAATTGTTATGGATGAGGCAAACTTTAAAGGAATATGGTGTCAATTGTGACAAAGTGCCTCTTTTATGCGACAATGAAAGTGCTATCAAAATTGCTTACAATCACGGCAAAGATACAAGAACAAAACATATAGAGATTCGCAACCATTTTATTCGGGATCATGTTGCTCGTGGAGATATTGCTCTGTCATTTGTGAGCACGAAGAACCAACTTGCTGATATTTTCACGAAGCCCCTCGATGAAGCAAGATTTTGTTATTTGCGGAATGAGCTAAATATCGTAGATTCAAGGAGCTTGGCTTGACTATTCTTGCACACTCACTTGCTCTTATTCATGTATTTGGCTTAGATGTGGGCATAGACATAGGGGGAGTGTGGTCCTAATTGATTGGGCTAACCCTCCCCCCATCATGCCGAAAGCAAGTAAAATCATTTCCCTTAATATCATTTTGTGATATGTGGGTCATCGATGAGCATTGGTTTTGAACTCAAGATACATCTTCGCGGTGTCATGCCATGCGCTCCAACATGGTGGCTTCGGCCACCGCCCTCTTCCTCGAGAAGAGTTGGTTTTTCATGGGTCTCGTTGGATTTTCCTGCATACCTTGTGTTCTTATGGAAAACACACTCAAATTTGGCTTTTGGTTGATTTGTTTCTTGCAAATTTGGGTGTGCAGTACCATCTCAGTTTGTTGCTTAGGGGCGTTAGCATCGCTCTTCTTCCTTTTTGGTGTTTCGATGCCAAAGGGGGAGAAGTAGTTCTATTAGGTCTCGTGGAGTCTCGTGGATTTGCGAGGGTCGGGCACAAGCTCTTCGATTTTAGTCGTTTTCATTTGCTTGCTTGTGCCTTTTCTAGCGTGAACTTGTTTGCTATTTGTGGTTGTTTGTGTAAGACTATGTCGTACTTCACAGTTTGGTACTATGTTTGGTATTCATGGATTTCTGGATTTATCTATCATGGACCCCATGGAATTATGGATTATGGAGCATATTTGATGACATATGGATTCATGGAATTTTCTATGTATGCCTTGGCTATAGATTCCGGTGGTATGATTTTTCTCTCCAAACCTTAAAAGTAGTGTTCTACCTAGTGTGTGTATTTGTATTCAAATGCAAATCTTAAATATGCACACATCTAGGGGGAGCGCCTTTCATTATCTAAGGTGGCACTTGCCGGTCTCTTTGCAAATCCTAGTATTGTCATCTAACACCAAAAAGGGGGAGATTGAAAGAACATTTCTTAATCCCTAGTGTTTTGCGTGTTAGATAACAATACCAAGGATCATTTAATGTGTGTTGAAGTGTTACAAGAATCTGCCTTTGGGGCGGATAATCCGCCCCACCAGGCGGATAATCCGCCTTCCTCGCCAAGCTCGCAAGCCCTGTATGGGCGGAACATTGGCGACTTTCCGCCGCCGATAATCCGCCCCAGGCGGATAATCCGCCTCTGCTCTTCGCCAAGGCGCAAGCCCGAGAGGGCGGAGTTTTGGCCGGACTTTACACGCCCGGATAATCCGCCCCAGGGGGCGGATAATCCGCCCCCAAGATATTCTCCAAGTTTCACCAAGGCGCAGCCCGCAGAGGGGCGAGCCTCGAGAATCCGCCTTGGGCGGAGTTTCCAGGCGGATGATAATCCGCCCCAAGTGGGGATAATCCGCCTCAAAGTTGTGCAACCAGATGGGGGGGTATTTAAGCCAGCAATCCCTCCTGCCAACTCTTGATTCATCTCGAAAAGAACAGATCAGATCTCAAAGTTCATACAAGAGTGCTCCACCTAGATCCATCCAAAGGCCCCATCCTTTGGGAATCAAGGAGGAGAACTCAACCTTCATCATCGCAATCAAGCGCTTCATCTCCTCTCCATTCATTTGGAGAACCTCGATCTAGTATTTCTTGCAAAGATCTAGATCCTTGTTTTTGTTTATATTGATAAACCTTGTTTTTGTGACAGCTTGTTGTCATCCCGGAGCCCCCAATCGGTTGTGGGTGTGTGCCCGATAGTGTTGTAAAAGGCACCGGTTCCCCTCAAGGGATCCAATAGTGGAGAAGGTGGATCAGGCCTCTCGTGGCGAGATCCATCGGAGAATAGGGTGAGGCCTATTGTGGCGTGGTCTTAGAACCGCCACCCTCCAACGCAGATGTACTTCCCTTAACAAGGAAGGAACCGGTAAAACAAACTGTGTCTCCGTGTGCTCCACTACGGTTTCCTCGCTCCTCTTTTACGTGCTTAGTAGTTAGGTTTACATATAGGGAAATTCTCGTAGTTGCATATCTAGAGAATTTACTTTGTGTCAAGCCTAAAATTGAAAAAGTATATTAAAATTGGTTAGCACCTATTCACCCCCCCTCTAGGTGCCCATACGATCCATTTCACACTCCTTTTCAGTCGTGTGCGATATGCTTAATATCTTCTAGGTGCTTTGAACTTTGTTGATATTTTAATATCATCTTAGTAAATTGTATCCTTTAATCTTGGTTAATTCCATCTTGGTACTATTTTGGATTATTATTATTCTCCATTATAGTCTTGACTTGTTTTATATCAATCACAGGATGGCTCCACCACCTGCTCGATGAGGACATACCACTGAATCGGGTCCGCGTCAAACATCGCCAATGCCTTGGCAGCAATGCAGCAGAACCAGCGCGTTTTGAAGAAAGTGTTCGAGGAATGAGTTTTCTCCGCTACCTCCACCTCCCAAGCGAGGAGACATCAAAAGCTTCCTCAAGTTCAACCTCGCCAATTTGATGTTTCGATCAACCACTTGATGCTGATGATTGCGTGAGATGTCAAGGTTCTGGAGACCGCTGATGTTCTGAGCAAGAATGGGTAAAGTGTGCTACTCACCTTACGAAGGAGATGCAGCTACGGTGGGAGAATTACAAGGCAACCGACCGGTTTTCAGCCTACTTGGGAACGGTTCACTGGAGCATTCAAAGAGCGATGTCACGAAATTGTCATGGAAAGGATGAAGGAAGTGTTTCTCAACCTCAAGGTGGAAACGACAATGTCAATACCTACATCAGAACTTCATGAACCTTTCTCGTTATGGTGGCGATGAGATCTCCGATGACAAGAAGAAGCAAAAGAGGTTCCGCAAGGGCTCAATGCATCGATTAAATATGCAATCACACATGAGAGGCGGCATCTTTTCCGAACTTCAAAGATACTCTGCAGGAGGAAGCAAGTAGGCAAGTGTTTGAGGAGTCAAAGAAACACAACCGTGATGCACCAAGCTCTTGACTATGTCGCACCTTCTAAGCGCCGTGTCCGGGTTCCTAACACCCCACTGCCTCCCGGCTCCACCAAGACCTGCAAGCTACGCAAGGCCACCAAACTTCCTCACTTTGCTCCTGTGGGCTACAAACACCACTACCTGAGCGCTCGGAGTCCCAGCTATGTTGATCCACGCCCACCGGTGCTTGTTTCACGTGTGGAGACTCGGACATCTAAACTGAACCGTCTGCTGAAAACAAAGCTCTTCCGCCACCACCTCCAAGATCTGCGGCAAGCTCTCCTATGGTTCGTGCACCACCACCGGCTCTCAACATCAACACCAAGCCCGGTCTCGTTGCTTTCGTGCCAAGCGTGTCAACGCTCAAGCTAAGCATACACCTGGAGTTGTGATGGGTATGCTTCCCGTTAACTCAGTCCCTGCACGATTTTTGTTAGCATCCCATTTGTCTAACAACTGTAATGCTACTTGGTCTAGTAATATAATGTCTACTTCCTACATATAATTGTTGCATCATCATTATATCATGCTCATGTCATCATGCCACCTTGCATTTGAGCATCATATAAAACCCATGTTTGTGTTGGTTCTTCTCTCATATGCATTATAAATTGTATTTGCCTCTTGATATTGTATTTGGTTCTTGATATATTGTTTAAATGCCCAAGTTGAGTTGGGGGCATATCTTTTATTCAACTCCACCACTTTTCTTTCACCACCTTACAATTCCACCATCCCTTTATCCATGAGCTTGTAATTATTTTCTTTTGGGGTTTAGTCTAGCTCATGAGAGATAGGGTGGGTCCAATTCTACAAATCCTTTTGCTTGACCCTTACTCCAACTTTGGAGGATGCAAATAAATAATGCCATGACAATATTATTGTTTCTACAATATTTTAATCATGGTAATTCTCATCTTGCATGGGCCATGCAACCTTTGCCACCTTTGGTCCTCCTTGTTTTTAGTTGCTTATTTGAGTGGATCATCTCTCTCTATATCTCTCTTTTCCTCAACTTTCTCTCCTCTCACCTCCACACATGCATGGTCATGTGGATCATGTCAAGAACCATAAACCACCCTCTCTCTTAATTCTTTTCTCCATATGCTCTCACCTAAGTTAAAACCTAACCCTAACCCCTCATCTACCTAGTTACACCCCACCACTACCTTGGGCACCATCTAACCTAACCCCTCCCTCTAGCTAACCCTAAGCCTCACCTCCTCTCACCAACCCGAGCTACCTACCCCACCCTAGGTAAACCCTAACCCGAGGCTACCCTCTATCTCGGCCTCCCCCTCTCTCTTGGCTTTCCTCCCTCTCTCTGCCCCTGGCCCCACCTAACCCCCCCTGGAACCACCCCATCCCCCTGGTCCCCCTCTCCCCAAACCCTAGCTTCAACCCGAGCCACCCCCTTCTCCCTTTTTGCATAAAGGTGGCACCCCCCCCCATGTGCCTCTCCCTCCCCTATCCCCCAACCACCCATTTCGCCACCACCTCAGATCCACCAGAGGCCCCTGTCCTCCCCATCCTCCCTTCTTCCCCTCCCCACCATGATCGCACATGCCCTCTAAACCCTAGCCACCTCCTTCCTCTAGCTGCCTGAGCGCCTTGGTGAGCCAGAGCACTGTGGCCCCTCGCTTCCTCTTCGACGCCCAGACGCGAGGCGCAGCTGACCTCGCCGGAGAAGCCTCACTGCCCAGGCCGTGAGCACCAGGAGCTCCAGAGCCCCAGCTACGCGCCCGATCGTGACCACCCCGGGATCCTCCAACCCCACCGACGAGCTCCTGGTGAGCCCTTCTACCTCCTAGAAATGCCCCCTTTCCCTCTCGTGCACCGTAGCGCCGCCGTCTGTCGAGCACTCAAGACGACGGCCGCTGGCAGCAGACAAATGCAGCGAGTAGCATCCGCCTGCTCATTGCCCTTCCTCGCTGCAGCCCTCCTCCGTGCTAGCTCCCTGTATGAATGTTGTAGCCCGTGAATCCATCTGCGTTTTTCGTTTTTGGGTTTTTGCGTTTAGTCCGGCGTAGGCGTCGCCATCGTCGTCCAAAACTCCGGCCAGATCCATCACCGAAGATCACGTCCGACATGAAGCAAAGCATTGCCGTTTTGCAAAGAAACCTGAGTTTTTCCGCCTAAACCCGATCCCACCGACACCTTGACCGCCCGTCCCATCTTGCAACAGGCCCCGCAGATGAACCTCGCAGCCCGCAGCCCTGGATTGCCCACGTGTCGCATGTGATGGCTGCAGTGTGGCCTCGCTAGGTCCTGGCCCGCTTGTCATTCACGCTGGCAGAGCCGGTGTGAAAAGTTTTGCTTGGCGTGTCGACCTGGGCCAAGATCGACCCCACATCACTAGCTGGGGGTAGAATCTGGCTGAGTACCAAAAGTCCAGGAGCCTTTCTATTTCAAATTCAAATCTTTTCAAATTCAAATTCAATTCCAAATCTGTTTAAATATGAATCAATTCATAACTTTCAAATGGTTTAGAATTTGAATTCAAACTCAATATGAAAAATGTTTTATTTTTGAATGTTAATTCAAATCTTTAATCAAATATTTTCAGAATTAATTTAAATAGTCAACCTTTGACTTTGACCCTATTTAATAATTTTTACTTTAAAATAAATTTAAAACCATAATTCCAAATAATACAAATAATATATGTTTTCAAATCAGAAAAATGTGAGGAATTCAAATATGCTATCCAAAATGTATTTTGAACACTTTAAAATTCAAGTTGACTAAAATTATAAGAAAATGCCCTTCCCCCTTAATTAATTAATAACTTTTGTTTTATAACTCCAAAT
The DNA here is from genome assembly GCA_030063025.1 of Avena longiglumis. Classification (NCBI taxonomy): domain Eukaryota; kingdom Viridiplantae; phylum Streptophyta; class Magnoliopsida; order Poales; family Poaceae; genus Avena; species Avena longiglumis. Next base: position 566,275,921 of record CP125976.1, read on the forward strand.
TTAACAAATGGTATGTCTAAAATGATCAGATCGACGAGACCTTTCTGTTTATGCATTCCATGTTCTGTTTTGCAGTATGCATCATATAAATATAATGTAAACAGCAACTAATATGAGGATAAAATGTGGCCAAAACTCAATAAAATGTTTATTTCTTGTATTCTACACCTCACCCATGCCATGCTACATTATTGCCATGCAACTTGTGCATCATTCATCATGGCATGACTGTTTGCTTGACGCATTTTATTCCTATGCTTGTGCACTTTATTTATGTTGGCCCTTGTTTGTTTGGTTCTTCTCCGAATAGACACCGAGTGGGATATATCAAGAGACCTGTGAGCATTACCTGATCCTTCTCTCGCTCAATCGAGCTGCCGTGCAAGCACTACCACATGCTTGCATACATTTAGTACCTATTGCCTCTATCTTATTCTTGCATCATTGAGTCGCGATTGCATTAAATCGAATCCCAAGTATTGCATAGCCTTTACTTTTAAACCCCACCAAGCTTGTTCCTCCATCCCATGAGCCATTACTACAGAGTTGTTTGAGCCATGCGAGTGAGAACAACATGTGTAGGGTATGTGAGTGTCCGATGGATAACGAGGTACCTAAACAACTTAACCGAGTAGTAATGGGATAACTAATGAAAGTGGCACCGTGAGCAATATCGCTGCTATTTGGTTTTTCCGCTCACTTGTGTCCTGAGGACCCCGAGTACTTGATTCCTGTTCCTTGATTATTCGCGCTATCCACATCCGGAGGCTTATGGGACCCCCCGAGCTTGATTTGATCTTATATTTCTTGGGGCCACAAACTAGTTTGAGGTTTTATTTACTATCCTGTACTTATGCCATGCTTTACTGCTTTATTACGATTGTGCGAGGAGCACCTGTACTGTTTAGGGAAGCGGAGTGTTTTCGCGGTATCGGCAAGCCCAGTCACATTTTCGGGTTCCTAGTCGTTTACAGCCATTTACGCAAACCTTGAGTCCGTCTCGGAGTCAGCTAACTTCGTTGCGGGTGTACTCAATGGGGTGGACCCCTGAAATATTTCTGAATCTTGTGATTGCTTTGTCGTGAAGGCCTCGTTGGGTTTTGATTTGGTTTTTCCGAGGTTGATCGAGTGTGTGTTGCTATTTGTGCACCTGCAGGTAAAACTTTCAAAGCCGTGTCCGCGGTTATGGGACTTGGAGCACAGTTTCCGATCATAGACAAGCATAACTAAAGTACCGCTTTTAATTTGACTAAGTATCGACTAGTAAATAGTGCAACACTCATGGAATGGTTAATAAAATTGCCAACGGATGGGGGTTGTTAAATGCCCGCCTCGCTGGTAAGCGAGGAGGAGGATGGATCCGATGATATTATAACCGTTGTCATTAATTCCGACATCCGTCTATCTTTGGTTAGCGGATGGTTAGCGAGTATCTATAGAACTGTTAGGGTTTATCTTTTGCTGCAATTCGTCACCCTGTGTTGTGTCCCTTTAGAGGCATAAAGACTTGCCGAAAATTCTAGGGTCTCACACGATAAATTATTTGATTCGATGAATGTACACTCCCAAGATGGATCTGGGTGGAAGAGGCAGATGATGTGGGCAACGATCGCTCGGTGTAGAGATTCCGGAACGGGATCCGTGAGATCTGTATGGATGTGCTTATTTATGGGGCATCTTATGCCGATTTGCTTCTTATCCGTACTCGGATCTTGTTTGCCGCTCACCGATACTGGATGTGTGATGTATGAGGAGATATCCTAAACTATTATATCTATCTAGGACATTTGAATCTTGCCGTATGGCGTTGCTATATTTCCTTTCTTTTTAGATGGAATGGCTCTGATGTACTAGTGTATGGTGGCTTTCATACATACTCATTTGTGTATGTAGTTGATCCCTTCGCCGACACGCCGCTTCTTGTCCCGATGTTTGGAAATGGTTGGGACGGCCGAAAGGTCTACCTGTGAGTGACATTTGGGCCCCACCGTACTATTTCAACCATTTCCGCTCATCCAGGCTTGTAACTAGGAGCGTAATTCACCGAGGTAGTTACAGCCGGGCAGTCGACGAGGTCGACCCCTTGATCAGCCCAAGTAACCCACGTGGCCTGAGAGCAGAGGGAGCAAGGGATCGATGAGTTCCGTCGGCGGAGATTTAGATCGCCGCCGTCGTCGCCTTAACGCTAGCAAAAAACTAGGTCTACGTGTGTCGCACGATTAGGCCTTGTTGCCATGCATGCTGGGACTATCTGCACGGCCCTCTCAAGCATGGGTTGCCACTGGGCCCTGGTAAGAGGCCGTAACGCCAGTTGTAGCCCAAGATAACGTTCTTCTAGGCGTCGAACCGTGGCGTTAGATTTTGTTTATCTAGACTAATATTAAAAGACCCAAAGGGTCAAATCCAGCGAAGCTGGTCCGTATGATACAAATATCGGACGCATCAAAATAACACCGTCTTTATCAGGGCTCATCACAGCCCGAGCGGACAATCCTGCAGGGACCGCCCCGCGACTCGCGTTTTCTGTCAACACCAAAGGGCAGTTCCACCCCCGACGCTATCCACCCGCCTGCGTTGCCCCTGCCCGCAGCCTTCACCGCCTGCGCGGCCCAGCCCGCAGCCTCCACCGCCTGCGCAGCCACCGCCTCCCCCGTCTGCGCTGACCCAGCCGCCGTCCCCGCCGCTGACCCAGCCAACGCCGTCGCCGCGCTATACCGCCGCAGGTACCCCCGCCGCACAAGCCACAACCCCGGCCCCTGCAGGCACGCGCAGCATGACGCCAAACCCGCCCCTGCAGCCACGCGCAGAAAACCGCTGGCACACGCTGTACCATGGACGAGAGGCCGTCTTCACGCAATTTCTTCAGGTATCCTTAATTCTGTCGATGGTTTGCATCCAGTTTTTGCAGATGGTTCTCCATTGATTTCAAGGGAGGTGCAACGTCTGCAGCTAATTAAGAGGGACCATCATATTTGTTTCCGTCTCCTTCCAATATTTGCTTGATTTGTTTGCTTCAAGTTTTTGGATGGCCAGGTTTTCTTGCTGCAGGACCGCCAAGCAAGACATAGTATCCAATTCATCAGATAAGATTCGGATTGTTGTATAACTCAAATTTATGTTGTTTTTATTTTAAGAATCTAATGTGATTTGATTTTTTAAATATACGCAAATCAGTTGTTTCTTTTCTATTTTCTTCTCTTTGTATAATGCCTGTAAAGCTTAATTTGATGTGCTGTTAATTACATATTACTTCATTTAGGTTCACCTTGATTTTTCTGGTGCAGGTCGATGAACAGTATGAAATAGTACAGGAAAGAGAGGCCAAAATAAAATCCCACGAGATTTATGAAAGTTAGGACTTTTCTGAATGTCAAAGAGGTTAGTTTGTTCTCAACTTATCCCTTCACTGTAAATTCTGCTCAAAAAAAAATTTAACCACTCAGTTATACCTTTAGCACTGAATAAATATGCAAGTATAGAATGTATACAAAGACTATGACGACGTTAGAGAAGTTTTCTTATTTACATGCTGCTTAGAGTGTTGCCGTCTTTGTTTTTTCAGAGAAGCAGGAGTGGATATTAGCATGCTCATTTCTCTATTATCAGGAGCTGCCTCGCAGCCAGATCTCGGCCACTATGCAGCATCGTGGCCGTGGAAATGGACCAGGGGAAGAGGTAGCAGGCGCTTCGGCAGAGGTGCAAGTGTAAGTAGCCGGTGCCACCCGCAGTAGAGGGCTCGCCGTGCTGGTTTTTCGGTGGAGGCTCGTGACCATGAGGGAGGTTATCTAGGTGATCTACTGATCCGTGTGATTTTCAGCATTTTAGGCTTTCAAACTTTCGACCAATGGTTGTATTGCATGATTATAATGCGCTTTCAACGAGCAACCTTATGCTGTCAAATGTTTTTTCTCTATGGGGTTTTTGTTGTATTGTTATTTTACTTTTTGGAAAAAACATCACAAGTGGTTCTGATGTTATTTTACAATGCTGAGATGTTGTAACCAGCCAAAAAGCGGAGCCGACAATATGTGGGGAGGGCTTTCGCCACAGAAGATAGGACGGCTGATCTCAATTTTAAATCACTCTTGGTAAATCCGTTTATGAAATAGAATATTCTGTGTTGCACTGCAATCCTATGACATACATGTTTAATTTTCTTTATACTTGGCTTATTATAATCTAGATATACTTTTCAGCAACTATAAGTATTACCACAGGAATATTAGAAGGTTAAGCCTCATTTGGAAATGCTAATAAAATATATTTTTTAGTTCTGGCTTATGTTATCTGTTAACATGAACGTTGTTATATTGTCATGCATGTGCACGTGACTCGATTACTAGTAGTTTTCAAAAGGGGTCAGAGCCGAATGAAGTTCAACCAAATGGTCATTTCTATAAAAAAAAATACCAGCTTGACTGAGCTTATGTGGATGGCCAACCCAACCAGCGTGCGATCACGCCACGGGCCCATACTCCAAGATAGGATACCCTGTCGATGCGCTGATGAGGATGAGGGAAACAGTTGTAGAAGGACATGTTGCTCCTTCTTACTTATTAGGCAAGAACTGATAAGTACGACCACTCAAAGGGAATTAATGGACACTAACCTGTTTTTTTTTGTAAAAATCCGCCGATCTATTAATTAGTGGCAAATGTTTAAACTTCATGTAATCTTGTGGTGATTCTATCAAAGTGACGAGTGAATGGGATTACATACACACCACTTAAATGTATTTTTTATTTCTTTTTGTAGTGTTGTTGGATAACCACAAGTTCCTTCGCAATCACTCACTTAGGACGTGTTCAGCAGCTCGCTGGCTTTCAGCTTCCCGGAAATTCACGGCGGAGTAGCACCGAACGTCCCAACTCTACGGAGCCCGATCCAAGAAGCCAGCCTAATTTAGCACCACATCTACTGATTCCCAAATCAGCAAAATCGCGGAGCAGTCAATATTTACTGGATCGTGCCACCGCCTAATGAAAATGAACGGTTCGCTATCTCCATGATACCCCGTCGACCACGCCCGCATCAGGCACTCCCTTCCCCAAGTAAAAAAAAGGCCATCGCTTCCAGCCGTCGCTGCCTACTGTATCTCTGCCCCAACGTGGCCTCTTCTCCGCCTGCGCCCCGAGCTCCGCACGCTGAGCAGTTGGTCGCCGACTTCCTCCTCTACCCGCCTCAAGCAAGAGCAGAAGCCAGGCAACCCTCCTCCCTCCCATTCCCGGCCTCCACCTCGACCGTCTGGTCAAGCAACATGAGGAGCAGTCGGTTCCGTCCGTCCCCAAGCTCCACGGAAGAGCCGTCGTCCTCCTAAATAGTGCTATCAAGGTGAACCTGGGAATACGAGTGCAATTATCTTCTAGTGTTGTCGATCGAATTCCCTATCGCTACTGTATATTGGATTTGGTACTACTACTGTGAGCGAGTTGGATTTGGTTTTAGTACTGTCAATTTCGTATTGCTACTGTGGGCTTATGGTCTGAAACTTGGTACTGTTTGTTGCATCATAAAATAAATTGTGTCACTCTTTTTATAGTAGTACTAGTAAGCACGTACATGAAAACCATACCACACCAAACACGTACATCAATAGTACAAGAAAAAGGAAAAAAATTGATGAAAAAAAATGACTACGTTGACTAAGCCTGTCCACCCAAGCGGGCCAGCCCAGCTTAAACGGGCCACTGCCCAGCCAAGCGGGAGCGGAGTGATCGACTGCTGACGAACGTTTTCAGCTCCCCAGGGGAAGCTGGCACTGGTTCGGAAAGCTGGATTTGAGGATTTTTGAGAAGCGAGGCTATTGCCGAACACACCCTTAATTTAGCAACAATTATAGCAAGAAAATTGTATAAATTCAACTTGTTTCGTCCAAATAAATAAGGGCATGGGCTAACAAAACCCTACGTACTGGAAAAGTTATTGGGGGAAGTGACGAGATCTTTCTTTGTCATTGTCATCTATTAGTGAATTCCTTTTCTCAATAACCACCAATTCTTACCTAACAAAACAATCTCCAATTCTTACCCAGACAAACAATCTCCAACTCTTTCGTGTTTTTTCTGCCCTCGATAAAAATATGATTTTAGGCTTACAAGTTACAAGCCAATAGCCGAGTCTCTTAAGTGTGGTTTATAGAATGAAACTAGAATTTCATGTTCTATTGGGTGCAAGAATGAAGAATGTTTATTTCAGAAACTTGTCGAGGCACTTGTATGTTTTTTATGTTCACTTGAGACTATATCATTTTACGTTCACTCGAGACTAATATTAATGATGATATTTGGATACCTAGCACAAAGCATGCAAATGTTATCAAATTATTATTGGGCCATAGTAACTTAGAAGTTATGTTCGAAGAGAATCATGGCAGCAAATTCAGGTTATATTCTGGATGTTTAAATAAAAATGTTATCTAGCTATATACTAGAAACCCCTATTAGCGCATTATTAGGTGGTATACTTTATAGGTCGTTACCATAAATATGTACACAATTTATAATTTATACAGTTGTTCAAGAATAATTTAAGAAAGGAATTTCTCTTAGAAACTAGGTTCAAAATTTAGTATATATGGCATATTTATATTTGAATAGATACATCACAACTGCATAATAAATAGCATTACTACTAACATTTAGCAACTTGGACATGTAGTTAAATAGGTAAAAAATTAATGGAGAACTGTATTGTTAATATAGAGGGATACAAAAAATAATTTCTAAATGTATAAAATGTTAGTACAAATTATGTTTAGATGAGTTATCCCTAGGTCCATATTTTTGCTTCATTGTAATACAGATTGTTATACGCCAGAAAACTTGATTAGTTAAGTAACTCCACCATGTTACTTCATGTAAAACTAAAATTAGACTGCAGAACAACGACAAAATTCTCTAACATATGATGCAATAACCACAGTGCACTGTTATACTAGCTCAAGCATAAGCGAATCAACAGTTACTTCTAAGTTCAGTCTTAAATCGTACATTAGGAAAATATTCCAGATGCACTAACGGAACACAGTGCCTTGCACCGAACTCTTTATATAAGAATCAAAACAAGCAAAAGTGCACGAGTTCATCATAGGCCACAGCGCCACGGCCTACACACCCTTTGCCGTAATGAACTACAAGTAGTTACTTAGCACTATGGTACCTGCTAAGACAAGGATCAAAAGGCATAGTAAAACAACAGCACTAACAAGAGGCATGAGCATGTATTCACCTTTGCCTTAACTAGGGTCAGCAACGACCTCCTAGGTGTCCTCTCAGATTCCTCAAATTGAAGCTTGTTCCTATAGAAAAATAATTACAGGTTTCAGCATAATTGGATAACTGTAATTCTAAACATTGGTTGCGTTCTAGATTGTTACATGCCAGAAAACTTTATGTAACTAGAACTACACTCCATATTGTATACAAAACAACAGGTACACACTATTACTAGCTCAAACATAAGCAAATCACGAAGTGGAGAGAGCGAACAGATGAAGGAAGTGAGATTTCTGGATCAAAAATATGAAAGGAGGATTAATACCATCCTAATCTGAGCGGTGCTCTTCAAATCGACTAACAGAGGCAAGAGGCCAGCAACGACAATATGTTTCGGCGTGACTACTCGTTCGTCCTCACCCAACACAAATAACCCACAAGAGCAAGGGCCACCGATTCTCTAGTGCTCAGATCAAAACGATGGTGCGGAACTGAAAATCCCACCAATGGCGTGAACATGAACAGCAGATGTAGGAAGTGACGAAATCATCAACAATAACAAGAGGAATCAACATAGCGTCATCGGGAGAACGCGAACACATTGTAATCGAGTTGCTCGCTTCACGCTACTCCATCACCCCATCGTCGATTAAGCCACAGAAGAACCAACTAACGCAACATCTTGAGCAGGACATCCAAAGATTATTCGGTGCTCGTAGCGTAATTGTCGATCCCCATGCAACTAAGCAACACCGAGCAGCGTCACAAACGAACGCACACACGTAATAAACTAAGAATACAAGCATAAATGGTCACAAAACGCTGACACGTCATGCTCTACTCAATCGGTAGTCCTAGAACCGCATCAAATCGACATAAAAACGCAATGAGGATTCAGATACTAGAACGACGAACAGAAGAGAAGAAAAATCACACAGGTTTTAGTCTCAAACAGAACCAAATGCCAGAGGACATGAGAGGGAAGGAGACTTGCTGGAGAAGGCAGAAGGGAAGAGATGGGATGAACTGTTACCTTCCTTCCTCCGCTGCTCTCGTTGTGGTTATGGGCTTGGGGGAGAGAGGTGTTCTGCACGATTTCAGAGTTTCAGTTGCATTCAGGGATGCAAATACAGCTAGCCCGGCACCTGACAGGCAACCCAAACCTTTTCTCTCCTACTGCACATCTACAGCCGTCCGATGCATGTTCATGTTTGACATGGCGAATCCAGCGGTTGCAAACAATCCCGAGCCCGACTCGAGCTCTGTCAGCCTGGCCATCGCATCGTCTCGGTGGACCCCACCTGCGCTCGACGCTCGCCACCAGGTGGAGGGGAGACACTTCCTTCGCTGGAGCGCCAACGACGGTCGCCGCGCACATTCACCCTCCTGGGAAGGCGCGGGTCGTCGAAGCCGCATTGGTCAAGCTCCAGGACCCTGTCCACCATCTCCGTCGCCTCAACTCCCGCTTGCTCGCCTTAAACCGGCACTCCGTGGAGCCCGGCCGAATTGAAGCTGGCTTCCTCTTACTCCACATCCCCAGGGCAGCAGAGAGGCTCCGTGTTACAACTGCGACAAGAATATAACGAAGAACGAAAACGTAAAACATAGCAAGGGGACACATATTTAACATGGAAAAACCTCTCCAACAAAGAGAGGAAAAAACCACGGGCGCCAGCCAGCAAAACTTCACTATATGGGGAGTGTTTACAAACGCCTGGAATTTCACAGATGCAACTCATCCCAACCGGCGGCTTACAGGGGGTTTATATATCGGTGGAAACCTAGGTCTTCGACGATCCCTATCGTACCGCTACAAGAAACTCCACCTCCATCTCCTCCTCCCACCGCCGCTGAAACCCCTCCTTCCTACCACTGCACTCGGCCCAAGCCTCCGGCGACGGGCCTCGCTCCACTCGTCAGAAGTTGGCCTATACTTTGTAGAATTTGGATCAACGTATAACAAACTCCACCTTGAGACAGATTCCTTCTTGTAGCATCAACATCAACCATCTCCCTGAACAAACAGAGCAAATACTTTCAGCGCCAATAGCCACTTGGGCTAATCAGTTAAACCAACTAAGTTCGAGCAAAGTTCAAACTTAGCAACAGAAACAGGTTTAGTCATCATATCAGCAGGATTATAATGAATGTCGATATTGCATACCTTTAATTTACCTTGAGCAACAATGTCTCTATCAAAATGGTACTTGACATCAATGTGCTTAGTTATCTCATGGAACATCTGATCTTTTGTAAGGTATATGGCACTTTGGCTGTCACAAAACAAAGTAATGCAAGAATCATCTCTACAAAGCTCAGCAAACAAACATTTCAACCAAACAGATTCTTTGCAAGCTTCAGCAATAGCCATGTATTCGGCCTCAGTAGTAGATTGTGCAACAACAGCCTGCAATGTAGCCTTCCAGCTAACATCACAACCACCAACATTGAACACATAACCTGTGAGGAATCTTCTCTTATCCAAATCGGCAACAAAATCTAAATCCACATAGCCAACGAGTCCCTCACCGGTCCTGCCAAACTTCAAACAAGCATTGGAAGTGCCAAGAAGGTACCTGAAAACCCACTGAACATCCTTCCAATGTTCTTTACCAGGATTATCCATGTATCTACTTATCAAACTCATAGCATATGATAAATCAGGACGAGAACAAACCATGGCATACATCAAAGAACCAACAACGCTAGAATATGGCACCTTTGACATGTACTCAAACTCTTCATCAGTAGTAGGACACTGAGAAACTGACAATTTAAAATGAGGAGCAATAGGAGTACTAACTGAGTTGGCACCATCCATATTAAAACGATGAAGAACTTTCTTAATGTAACTTTTCTGACTAAGAAATAACAAACTAGATTTTATATCTCGGGTAATCTCCATACCTAAGATCTTCTTAGCAGCACCAAGATCCTTCATCTCAAACTCACTACTTAGGTGTGCCTTCAAAGTAGTGATTTCTTTCATGCCCTTGGCAGCAATTAACATATCATCAACATATAGCAGCAAGTATATAGGTGACCCATCAACAAACTTGATATAAACACAACTATCATATTTAGACCTCTCAAAACCATGTGAGATCATAAATGAATCAAACCTTTTATACCACTGTATTGGAGATTGCTTTAAGCCATAAAGAGACTTCTTTAATTTGCACACAAAATCCTCTTTACCAGGCACTATGAACCCTTCTGGTTGGTCCATGTATATTTCCTTGATTTAGCGCGCTATCCACATCCGGGAGGTATATGGGGCCCCCCTGAGCCAGAGCTTGATTCAGTTTTATTTCTTGGGGCCACAAACTAGTTTGAGGTTTTATTTACTATCCTGTACTTATGCCATGCTACTTATGTATTTACGTTTGTGCGAGGAGCACACTGTACTGTTTAGGAATTGTGACCCGTTTACGTGGTATCGACAGTCCCCGTTTGGGGATCTGCTGTCGTTATCACGCCCACAAACCTAAGTCCGTCTCGGAGACCGCCAACCGTTCTTGGTGTACTTAGTGGGGTGGCCCCGTGCTTGCTTTGGGTGCAGAACGTCATGACTTAGGCCCGCCGACATACCGATGGGTGTATGTTAACGATCCGCAAAAGGGTCAGTGCTGTGGATACTTTGGTGCACCCTGCAGGTTAAATCTTTTCGAAGCCGTGTCCGCGGTTATGGACGACTTGAGCACGAGGTTGATCATAGACAACTATAACTAAAGTGTCTTGTTATAATTTGCCTTGTATCCGATTTGACTAGTAATCGCTTCTCTACAACGGAATGGCTAAATAAAAGTACCAACAAGCTGGGTTTTGGGTTATCTCATGCTAAATGTATCGACTAGTAAGTCTTGCAACTATCACGGAATGGTCAACTAAAGTGCCCACCGCTTACCTTATCGAATGATTATCTACACCGACTAGTAAATGCAACTATAACGAATAAGTAAAAGCGCCAACCGTGTGAGTTCCTCGGTTGACTTCCTCGTTTGGTCTCGAGAAACGCCAGATGGGTTTGTTTGATGTTAGCATCGGGTTGGTTCGAATAGGTCTTTCTTACCCCTCTCTATTTGCCGCCATTGTATCGAGTCTCTATAGGTTGTTTAGTGCATCTGCCGCTCGCCATCCACCATACCTATGTAGGCGAGGACCGCCAATTCTAGCCTCGCTGTCTTGGCCTCGATCGACGCTCCTTATTTTTCCTTTGCCCTTTGTCGGCACCTTTTGTTTAAGCAGGTTTTGAGATCGGCGTCGTTAGCGGGGTTACCCTTCCGCTTGGCACGGCAGGGTTATGGACGCCATCGGTTATTCTTGAGGCTCTTAGCCCCATTTGCTTCTTGTCCGTAGTCGGACGCTCTATCATTCAAGGTGATTTGGATCTTTGTATATTATATGTATTCTTGACTCTTTGAGTCATTTGTTATATATATATACATTACGTGGGTCCCATCGAGGACTGTTGTGTAATGTTATTACTTTGCTTTCCACCCATCGAAAGTGCTGGTGGGCACCTTCAATCGCTTCTATGTGGGTTTGGCGGTTTCGCTAAAACTTGCATAGGGCCGATTCTGAGGGTGTTCTGAGTGGTATCGAGCTCGGTTGCGATACCCCACAAGTCCAGCTGTAGGATAACCTAGCTAACGGCCGAAGTAGAGTGTCAAAACTAATTTAAAATCGGTTGGATAGTTCTGATTAGGTCTGAATTTACTTCTTACCCCTCTGCTATTCTCCTCTTATCTCGACGTGTTTTGAATCCGCTCTCGTATCTTTCTTCGAGTCCAGGAATTCTCGTGGTTGGGTTTCCGTCGTACCTTCAGGGTTTCGCTTCCTTCTTTGATAACGGTGTTCTACCGTCCGGTGTTCAAGCTGCCTGATGAATCCGTCTGCTGTGGTACCGTTCCTTGTTCCTTGTTTGTGCCTTCCGGTGTTTTCCGACACAACGACATCCTCTACGCCAGATCCGATGCAGAGTCTGCATCACTCCTTTGTTTCCGAACCTGGGTTGTCGAGATCTTCAGTCTGAATCCTGAGGGTTGGTTGCATAATCTGTCTATTCGTGTACAAAGTAATGCTTTGAGTGCGGGATGGAGTCGCGACCATACCACTACTCTTATCATTTGCTTTTTACATTGGATGGTAGATCGATGCGACTCTACTCCTTCCATGGAAGTTAGAGGTGGCCTTACCTTTAACTTCGTCCGTTGTTTATCCGGAGTGTTCTCTTGACGAACAGGGACAACGGCCTCTTGTTAGTGGTGTCGCGAGGATCTACACGAAGCGACAAGACACAGATCGCCGACCTTTCCTTCCGGTACCATGAGGCGGATCTCGAGGGCGAGATCCATTGTTAGTGGTGTCGAATTGTGGCATCCCGCAAAACCACTACTAGAAAATCGCGTTGAATTTGTGCATTTCATCGTCATCATCATATGTTGTTTGTCAAAACTATTTCGCAAAGCCTGATTTGTTTTCCAAACGCCCCATCTTTATTCAAACGCAAAGCCCGGTTCTCCGGAATATTTTGTTTTGGCCGCTATCAGTTTGCAAACGGTGTTATTAAAATAAATAAAATATTTATTATTTTTAGTGGGGCAGTCGAACGGGCCGTTTCGACCCGAACGACCACCCCCAAGTTTTTACAAACGGTCCACCTACACCCGCCCTTCTAAATCCTAAGTTCACCCAACTAACCTACCCAGCCCAGCCTCCACCTCACCCTGGCCAATCGCCATGCGCCACCTCACCCTCTCCTCTCCTCCCACCCAATCAGGTGTTGCCACCTCACCCCTCTCTCTTATCTCTCTCACAAACCCACCCAACACACCTGCCCTCCTCTCACCGCACGCCACGCGTCTGGCCCCCCTGACCACCCAGGCTCCCTGGGATCCCCCTGGCCACCCAGTCCCACCTCGCGCGACCGCTTCCCCCACCTCCTTCTTCCCCGACCCGACGCCCTGTCCTCCTCCTTCCTCGGTCCCCTCTCTCCCCTCTTCGTCGCCGGACCTCCACGCCCCAGCCTCCGTCTGAGCCACCTCCGCCTCCTCGCCTCTCCCGTCGCTTCCTCCTCTCCAATCCGTCGCCGCCCTCGAGCTTCTCCCCCTCTCCCAGCCACGCCCGCCCAGCCCGTCGCTCCGCCTGCCGTCGCCCCTCAGCGTCGCTCCTCCCGCCTCTGCTCCCCGCCTCGCCCGCCCGCCATGACCCTCATGCGCCCAGCCAGCGCCCACCTCATGAGCTTCGCCTCGCCCATCCCGGCCCCCTCGAGCTCCTCGGCGCGCCGTCTGCCCCTCCTCTCACCTCCAGCGTCGCCGCTGCTCCACCAGCCGCCCGACCCTGGAGTTCTCTCGCCGCCGCGCCGCCCAGCGCCCTGCGCTTCTGCGCGGCAGCGCCGCCGCTCACCGCCTCCTCACCTCCGCGACCGCCCGCCTCACGGTTCTCCTCCTCTCGCCCGACCTCGCAGAACCGCGGCGCCACGCGGCGCCCACCGCCACCGTCCATCTGCGCGAACGAGAGCTTCCTGAGCTTCCGCCCGCCTGGCCGGTGCCCCTCCTCCGCGTTCCCATCACCGCCTCGCCGCGCCCACTGCCGTCCTCTGCCGTCGCTGGGCCGTCGCCCTGCATCTCGTTTGCGGCGACATCGACCACCTCGAGATGGTGTGGTGGTGTCGTGGTGATGTTGAGTGCCGCCACGGATACGCCAAGTCTTCCTCATGAACCTCAAGGTCGAACCCGAGGACCGGACGACAAGATCTACCATCTAACGCCAAGCTTCGCCTCCATGGGGCGCCAAGTTCGTCGAACCCGTGGTTGTTGCTCGCGCTTCGGTGAACACCCGCCGCCAAGTTCGGGTCGAAGACCGCGTGCCGACAAGATCTTCCTGGCCTTTTGGGATACCAAGGCCGACACGAGATGAGAACCCGAAAACCGACAAAACCCCCGCCAAGATCTTCTCGACATCAGGGCCTTCGATATGGTTCCAACAAGATCGCCACATGGACGTGAACTCCAAGACCCTCGCAATGGCAAGATCGACCCCGTGGGACCCGACAAGATCTGCACGACGCCAAGATCGACACCGACCCGGAAGGATCCGACGCGCCCCGATACCGAACCAAGTCCGGCTTCCCGGAGCGTCAAGACCTACCTCCGCTATCCAAGAACGGATCCGTCGAACCCTGAACCCCAGATCTGAACCCTGGACCCCAACCCCGGAACCCCCGGAACCCCAAGTTCGCCGTAACCTAATGTGTGACCCTTTTCCTCGATACCCTATTTTTATAAATGATATCAACTTGTTGCATTAAATCATTCATCTCGCATGCATATCTGTGGTTTGGGGGCCTTATGCCGATTCACCTAATAATTAAATATGGGGCCCATATGCGGGCAAATCTAGCCTTATATTGGCCTCATTTAAACTTGTGTAGCGAACCGGTAACTCATCGTGCCATGTTAATACAACATTTAATTTGCGGGGGTTCTAAATAACTCGAACCATCTAATTAAATGTCGGGACCCCGGTTCCGCTTAAAAATGACCTAATTGCATCGCACCTTGCCATGTCATGCATCATACATGCATCATGCCGATCTTCTGCCGTTGTATTAAATATTGCACCCGGTGTTTCTTCTAGTGTTTTGCTTCTTCGCGGATAAGGCCGTTGAGTTGATGTGAGCTTCGCCCCGATCTTCGGTTGAACCTTCGACAATGTTTTCAGGCGAGCATCTCCCCCTTTCTACCTATCTTACTTTTCTAGTATTTATTCCCTCCTGTTGATCTTTGCTATCTGTGTTGCGATGCTCTAGTTTTCGTACCCGTGATATCCCTTGTAGCCATATATAGCCTTGGACACATCCTATTACCTGTTGTTTCGTAGATAGTTGGACCCGCGTGTCGTAGTCGGTTGCTCAAGTGTTTTGCTTGTCGTCAAGTACCACAATGGTTGGAGGATTTCCGCATGTTGACGTTGGAGATGATCATGGCTTTAATTATTGTTTCACTTTAATTCCTGTTTAACAACTAAAATTGAATTAAGCAGAGGCATCGGTGGGTGATAGAAAATATTTGGTTTCCGAACGCCCACTTGTGTCCCGTAAGACCCCGAGTACTTGATACCTGTTCCTTGATTTATCGCGCTATCCACATCCGGGAGGTATATGGGGCCCCCTGAGCCAGAGCTTGATTCAGTTTTATTTCTTGGGGCCACAAACTAGTTTGAGGTTTTATTTACTATCCTGTACTTATGCCATGCTACTTATGTATTTACGTTTGTGCGAGGAGCACTGTCTTGTTAGGAATTGTGACCCGTTCGTGGTATCGACGTCCCGTTTGGGGATCTGCTGCCATACCGCCGCCCCACAAACCCTAAGTCCGTCTCGAGACCGCCGACTTCGTTGCGGGTGTACTTAGTGGGTGGCCCCGTGCTTGCTTTGGGTCCGGGAACGTCATGACTTAGGCCCTCGACATACCGATGGGTGTATGTTAACCGATCCGCAAAAGGGTCGAAGTGCCTGTGGATACTTTGGTGCACCCCTGCAGGGTTAAATCGTTTCGAGAAGCCGTGTCCGCGGTTATGGACGACTTGGAGCACAGTGCTTGATCATAGACAACTATAACTAAAGTTTACTGTTATAATTTGCCTTGTATCCGATTTGACTAGTAATCAGCTTCTCTACAACGGAATGGCTAAATAAAAGTACCAACAACTGCTGGGTTTTGGGGTTATCTCATGCTAAATGTATCTGACTAGTAAGTGCTGCAACTATCACGGAATGGTCAACTAAAAGTGCCCACTGCTTACCTTATCAGAATGATTATCTACACATGACTAGTAAAGTACCGCAACTATAACTGAATAAGTAAAACTGCCAACTGTGTGAGTTCCTCGGTTGACTTCCTCGTTTGGTCTCGAGGGGGAAACGCCAGGATGGGTTTGTTTGATGTTAGCATCAGGTTGGTTGCGAATAGGTCTTTCTTACCCCTCTCTATTTGCCGCCAGTTGTATCGAGTCTCTATAGGTTGTTTAGTGCATGCTGCCGTTGCCGATCAGTCCACCATACCTATGTAGGCAAGGACCGCCGAATTCTAGCCTCGCCGTGTACTGGCCTCAGTACTGACGCTCCTTATTTTTCCTTTGCCCTTTGTCGGCACCCCTTTTGTTTAAGCAGGTTTGAGATCGACGTCGTTAGAAGGGTTACCCTTCCGGCTTGGCCTGGGCAGGGTTATGGACGCCATCGGTTATTCTTCAGGGCTCTTAGCCCCATTTGTTTCTTGTCCGTAGTCGGACGCTCTATCATTTCAAGGTGATTTGGATCTTTGTATATTATATCTGTATTCTTGACTCTTTGAGTCGCTGTTATATATATCTGTTATGTGGGTCCCATCGAGGACTGTTGTGTAATGTTATTACTTTGCTTTCCACCCACACGAAAGTGCCTGGTGGGCACCTTCGAATCATTTCTATGCGGGTTTGGCGAGTTTCGCTAAAACTTGCATAGGGCCGATTCTGAGGGTGTTACAAGGGTCCACCAAAGTCCATACTTGGTTTTCGCTCATGGATCCCAATTCGGATTTCATGGCTTCTAGCCATTTCTCAGAGTCTGGGCTCATCATCGCTTCCTCATAGTTCGTAGGTTCACTGTCTTCTACTAACAAGACAGTCAAGACAGGGTTACCGTGCCACTCAGGAGGGGCACGTGACCTTGTCGACCTGCGACGTTCAGTGGCAGCATCGTCTGAAGCTTCATGATCCTTGTCATTAGCTTCCTCTATTGTTGGTGCAGGCCGCACTGGAACAATTTCAGGTGTTGCGCTACTCTCCAATTCAAGAGAAGTTTCAATAACCTCGTCTAGCTCTAATTTCCTCCCACTCACTTCTTTCGAGAGAAACTCCTTCTCAAGAAAGGAACTGTTCTTTGCGACAAACACTTTGCCTTCGGTTCTGTGATAGAATCTATACCCAATAGTTTCCTTAGGGTATCCTATGAAGACGCATTTCTCCGCTTTGGGTCCGAGCTTGTCCGGCATCAACTTCTTGACGTAAGCTTCGCATCCCCAAACTTTAAGAAACGGCAACTTAGGTTTAGCACCAAACCACAGTTCATACGGTGTCGTCTCAACGGATTTAGATGGAGCCCTATTTAAAGTGAATGCAGCGGTTTCTAATGCATAACCCCAAAATGATAACGGCAAATCGAAGAGACATCATTGATCGGACCATATCTAATAGGGTTTGATTCGGCGTTCGACACACCATTGCGCTGGTGTTCGGGTGGCGTGAGTTGTGAAACGATTCCACTTGCTTTAAGATGCGTGAGAAAATCATAACTCAAATATTCACCTCCACGATCGGATCGTAGAAACTTAATCTTTCTGTTACGATGGTTCTCCACTTCATTCTGAAATTCTTTAAACTTTTCAAACGTTTCAGATTTATGTTTCATTAAATAGATATACCCATATCTACTTAAGTCATCGGTAAAAGTGAGAAAATAGCGATATCCACCGCGCGTCGAAACACTCATCGGTCCGCATACATTGGTATGTATGATTTCCAACAAGTCCGTTGCTCGCTCCATCATACCGGAGAACGGGGTTTTGATCATCTTGCCCATGAGGCATGGTTCACATGTGTCAAATGATTCAAAATCAAGAGACTCCAAAAGTCCATCAGAATGGAGTTTCTTCATGCGCTTTACACCAATATGACCTAGACGACAGTGCCACAAATAAGTAGTATTATCACTATCTATTTTGCATCTCTTAGCCTCAATGTTATGGATGTGTGTTTCATCCCTTTCGATATTTAGAAGAAATAAACCATTCACAATAGGTGCATGACCATAAAAGATGTTACTCATATAAATAGAACAACCATTATTCTCCGATTTAAATGAATAACCGTCTTGCAATAAACACGATCCAGAAATAATGTTCATGCTCAACGCAGTACACATAACACTTATTAAGGTTTAAAACTAATCCCGAAGGTAAAACTAAGGAGAGCGTGACCGGACATCACATCAACTCTTGATCCGCTGCCAACGCAGATCGTCACCTCATCCTCGCAAGCCGTTGCCTATTCCGTAGCTCTTGTCGAAGTTACAAATATTAGCAACCGAACCGTATCAAATATCCAGCACTACAACGAGGGCTAGTAAGGAAAACATCAATAACATGTATATCAAATATACCTTTGATGGTGCCACTTCTTGTCCGCTAAGTACTTCGGACAATTGCCCACCGACCCTTGTCCTTGCAATAGAAGCACTCAAAGGTCCGGTTTAGGACCATACTTGAGCTTCTTCTCAGGGCAACGCTTGTCAGCCTTTCTTGAAGGGCTTCCTTGCACCCTTACCTTTCTTGAAGGTGGGGGGCTTGTTGACCATCAACACATGATTATTCTTTTTGATGTTCACCTCCGCTACTTTCATCTTAGCAAAGAGCTCAGTGATCATATCAGTGGAACCAATCTGATTGTGATCAGCTACAAAACTTTTGTAGCTAGTGTTGGAGATATGCCCAAGAGGCAATAATAAAGTGGTTATTATCATATCTTCATACTTATGATAAATGTTTACATACCATGCTATAATTGTATTAACCGGAAACATTAATACTTGTGTGATTTGTAAACTAAAATAAGAGTCCATAGTAAAGCCTCTTGTTAAACTAGCTTGTTGGTTAATATATGATCATGGTTTCCTGATCATGAACATAGAGATGTTATTAACAACAGGGTCATATCATTAGGAGAATGATGTGATGGACATACTCCTATAGTTAAGCGTAGCATAAAGATCAAGTCATTTAATATAGTTCATTTGCTATAAGCTTTCTGATACATAGTAACCTAATTCCTTCGACCATGAGATCATGTTAATCACCATCACCGGAAGGATGCTTTGATGACATCAAACACCACACCGTAACTGGGTGGCTATAAAGGTGGCATTGAGTGTTCGGAAAGTATGTGTTGAGCCACATGGATCAAGAGTGGGATTTGTCCATCCATATGACAGATAGATATACTCTGGGCCCTCTCGGTGGAATGTCATCCAATTAGCTTGCAAGCATGTGACTGGCTCACAAGGGATCACATACCACGGGAACGAGAAAAGAGTACTTATCGGTAACGAGGTTGAACTAGGTATGCAGAGATACCGACGATCAAAACCTCGGATAAGTAAACTATCGTGAGACAAAGGGAAATTGGTTTCGTATGTAAATGGTTCATTCGATCGCAAAGTAATCGTAGAAATATGTGGGAGCCATATGAATTTCTAGATTCCTCTATTGGTTATTGTTCGGAGAAGTGTCTCGATCATGTCCGCATAATTCACGAACCGTAGGGAGACACACTTAAGGATTCGACGTTGTTTGAGTAGTTATGGTATGATGAGAAAGAGACCGAATGTTGTTGAGTCTCGATGGGATCCGGATATCACGAGGAGATCCGAATGGTCCGGAGAATAAGATTCATATAAGGAAAGTCCTGCTGAGTTGGGGAATGATTCCGTGTTTTCATGAACATTCTAGAAGGTACCGAATGTCCCAAGACCGGGGAAGGGTACATGAATGTGTTATATCAAGTTGGTATGATTGCATCATGTACTAAGTGTCATTGTTGTACCAAATAGAGGATTTAATCAAATCCTAGTTTGAAAAGTCAAACGGCTAGTTTGAAAGTCAAACGGCTATTTTGGGAAGTGGGAAGAGGAGAAGGAAGTTTGAAGCCGACTTGGGGAGGAGTTCCTCCTCCCACCGCCCTCCTTGAGGACGAGTTGGGAGGACTCCTCCTAGGCGCGCCTCCACCTCCATATAAAAGGAGGGCAGGCCCTCCTAGACACACAAGTTCCTATCCTCTAAATCTAAACCCCAGCCAACCTCCGGTTTAGAGCCGCTTTGGTTTAGAGCTTCTAATTGCCCTAGCCTTGTTTAGAGCCTTCTAATTGGTGTGTCTAATCCCTAGACCACTAAAGCCTCTCTCATACTCCACCATACTGCTTCCGCTTAAGGCGAAGCTCGAGATCTCCCTCTACTTACCACGTCGTTCAGTCCGCCGGAATCGCGAGGAGAGTGCTACAACCTTCGTCTTTGGAACAAGGAGAGGAAGGTCTTCGCGAGTACCGAACGTGTGACCTATCGGAGCGCGCTTAACGCATACCGAAGGATCGCTCACGATCTTGAGATCGGCAAGTGTACGACTACATCACCCACGAGAATCTGCTCTCGGTAACCGCTTTGGAATCTTCGAGGGTAAGTTATTCCATCGACTCGTTGCTACAATCTAGTAGATAGATCTTGGCTTGTTTGTTTGTATGCGATAGAAAATTTTTGTTTTCCATGCTACGAACCCCTACAGTGGTATCAGAGTCGTGTCTATATGTAGATCTGTTTGCACGAGTAGAACACAATGGTCATTGTGGGCGTTGATGCTTTTATTGTCGATTGCTTCTTGTGTACTTTGCATCTTGCGGTATGTTGGGATGAAGCGGCCCGGGCTAACCTTACATGACATCGTTCATGAGACTTGATCCACGCTTGACATGCAACTAGTATTGCATAAGTGGCTTTATGGTGCTTTCTCCTAGCATAGTTAAGATCCAATTTACAACGGGTGATTGACAATACTAGTATCAATGTTGTGGTTCTTGTTCGTAAGTTAGAACGACACTTATTGAAAGCCCCAAACCACGTAAAACATGCAAAGAAAATTAGAAGCGTCTAACTTTGTTTTGCAGGAGTGTGCTGTGATGTGATATGGCCATGATTGTGATTATATATGATGTATGCAATGTTCCTTATTGTAAGTAGGCAACCGGTAGGAGCCATATGGTTGTCTTTAATTTCTGTTAAGACCCGCATGTCTATTCAAAGTAGTTGTAATAGCTGAAGCCGGTGGACGACAACCATGGAGAAGCATCATTGACCTTGATGCAATGTCGGTGATGATGGATATCATGTTCGTGCTAGAAGATGAAGATCGGAAGCACAAAGAAGAAAGGCCATATCATATCACATATTATGAATTGCATGTGATGTTAATCCTTTATGCATCTTGTATTGCTTAGTAGACTCAGGTAGCATTATAAGATGATCCTCGTGCACATGAATTTCAAGTCATAAAGTGTTCACCCTTAGTTAGCACCTGCTAAAGCTTGTTGTTTCAAGCACCACGTGATGATCGGGTGTGTTAGATTCAAGTGTATACAACGTGGGCAAGCCAGATTTGCTCATGCGAAGCTAAGGTTTGATCTTGACGAGCCTAGCATGTATGACATGGCCTCAGGAACACGGATTACGAAAAGGTAGAGCATGAGTCATATAGTAGATATGATGAACATGTTGATTGTTCGCCATTGAAGCTATATCAACTCTCGTGATGATCGGTTTTGATGTGGTGGATTTGGTTCGTGTGATCACTAAAACAATGTGAGGGATATTGTTTTGAGTGGAGTTCACCTAGATTAATTTAATTATTAATTAGAAGTCAATTTATCATAAACTAAATCAAAGTGAATTTGCATAGTTGTTGTAGTCATTGGCATCCGCTTACCACCTTAGCATAGTTATAATTGAGATGATAGAACTATAGAATTCTGGTTAGTTACTTTGAACTGGTATCGTATTGTTTTGAAGTGTTAATCTAAAGTTTAAAAGTCCTATTGCAAACTTTCAAGAAGTTCCAAGCATTCCATGAAGTTTAATAATTAGTATTAAATCAAGAGTAACAATTCCAAGTGTTAGTATATAAGTATCATGTTTGTCTCCATGATTCTTGATATTCAAAGGATTCTCTTAATATCAAGGTTATCTAGGATCTGAAAGAGTTGTTTCAGAAACCATGATGTGTAGAAGATATTGTGATATCTAAAACGAATTTTTGGTTGCAACATGATAGAGTATAATATGGCAAAAGTCATGTTCTCATATTTGATGAGAATTTGCAAAAGGTGGGAGACACTAGTTGTCCTAATCCTCCAAAAGGTTTTGGAGAGCAACATTATACTTGCGATTCACCGTTACAAGCTAAAAGTAGCTTGATCATGGATAAATCCATGATGAGGGTGAATATTTAATGTAGGTAAAATGTTTACTACACCAAGAGATTACTAAAGAAAGGAATTTGAAAGAACACCAAACATTTGATAATGGTGATCTACTTCAAAGTGGAAGTCCAAAGACATTGGTATTTAACTATACACGCTTTGGACTATGTGTCATATGTATGACTCCACTATTGATATTGATAGATTCTTTCAAATGTAAAAGGAAATACTGAAAGAGAATCTCATAAATATATGGTAGAAAATAAAAGACTAGAATTGTTCAGTTTAAGTATATAGATGATATACATGTTATGGCTATATTCTTTGCTTATTAAAGACTGTGGTTCTTAAGTATTTGATACTGAATTTGTTGGTGTGAATCGTCATACGAAACAACACAATTCATGAACTACAATGGCCTAAGTAACTAGCAAAAGAATATGTGATGATGTTCATCGAGAACAAATAAAGGGTTATTGTGTTGCTCGTTAAAACATCAAAGCTTGCCTTCAAGATTTGTTTTATCAGGTATTATGAGAACAAAAGGGTTGTTCAAATAATTTTCGTAATCCATAAAAGATGGATGATTCACAAATCTCGTTGGAGAAATCACATCCATAAAACTAGTGCTAAAAATGTCGAAAGACAAATTGATTGAAAGATCACTTAGGAAGTGACATCGCAGTTTAAATTATATTGGAAAGAAAACATGAAGAAACTCCATATGGATGGAATTTTGGAGTCTTTTGATTTTTTGATCAAATGACACTTGTGAAACTTTCCTAGAGATAATTGAAACTTCGTTCATAGGCCAAAAGGGAAAGAATAACTAGCTTATTGGAATTTGTACATATTGTTGTACGAAGTCCATTATGTGTAGTCAAGAGCGATGGATTTCAACTTCATATGCATTCTCCGAAAATTTGAGTGAATATATGAATATTTACTTAATAAGGATGAAGTGTGAAATATTTGAAAAATTCAAAGATTTTCAAGATGAAGTGCAAAATCATTGTAACAAGAATATAAATAGTTTATGATAAGATTATAAAGGAAGATATTTGAGTTGCAAGTTTAGCATAATACCTAAGATTTAAGGAATCGTTCTGTGGATTTGCATTTCCCGAAACACCATAAGGGTATGGAGCGTTCGAGGTATGTAATTAAACCTTGTTTGACATGGTAAGATCAAAGGTATAATTCATAAAACTGCCATTATATTTTAAAGATTAAAAAACTTTAGAGATCACCGTTTTTCCACTAAAAAGAGCTTCATCATAATCTGTTGAAATGACACCATATAAGGTTATGGTTTGGGATAAAACCCAAGTAGTCCTTTCTTAAAACATTGGTATGCTATGCATAAGAAATATGTGTGCAACCAAAGTCGGATGAACCTGTCTTTGTATAACTGTTAAGTATTCCTCCATAAACACCGGAGACAAAAGTGTTTGTTGCTTAGAACGTCAAGTTTCTTTGAGAAGGAATTTTTCGTGAAAAGTTAAGTAGGAGGACAATAGAACTTTGATAAGGTTAAAAGAACCTTAGCTATATGTGCAAAGTTGCACAGCGCCGAAAAGTGTTCCGGAGTTAGCAAACAATGTTCATGGCTCGCGTACTTCAAAGGTTGTGGTCACGGAGATCTAAGTTCCTATTGAAACAAGGAGGTCGGATGAACAATCAAATACCAAGATTTGAGAGTTAAATCATTATTTGACAATAATGATCCGACTACGTGCAAAGAAGCAATGATGAGCCCTGACTCCGTCAAATGGCTTGAAGCCATAAAATCCGTGATAGTTCCATACACGAGAAATCAAGTTTTGAACTTGAAGGACCCTCGAGAAAGGTGTAAGACCTTACAGTTGTGTCTGGATCTATAAAGAAATAGACATAGATGTTTTACATCTATGAAATAGTCGGCATGTTGGGAAAGAGTTCACAAAATGTTCAAAGGTTGACTATGACAAGATTTGATCTTTCATAGTGATATTTAGTCTAGACGGATTAATGTAGCAACCACTACATATAATTTGTTATATGGTAGTTGAATAAACAAAACAAGTTCTTCTAATAGAATCGTTACCTAGGACATGTTCATAACATGGTCCATAGGGTTTTGTTAATTCAAAGGATGCTAAAAGCATATGCAAACTTCAATGGTTAAAGTGAGCATCGCGGAGTTGGAATCTTCACTGTGATGAAACTATTAAAGGAGTTTAAAAGTTCATTAGAGAAGATGAAGATGCTTGCATTTGCAAGAAATTAAGTGGGAGCGCTAAGACATGTTTCTAATACATTATGTGGAAGACATATTGTTGATTGGAAATAATGTATCTTTTATTAACACATATTAAGAATTTCATCCCGATGAAAGACTTTGGCAAAACCCAAATATTTGGCATCAATAGACGCTAATATGGTTGTGCCAGAAGTACATAGACAAGATATTGAATGAGTTCAATATAGAAACTACAAGAGAGGTTCTTGTCGCACAGAAAGGATTGAATGAGTTCAATGTTGATGATATATTCAAGTGTATTGACATTTGGTAAAGTGAAATAAAGATTCAAGTATAGATTGATACTTGATGTATGAAATCACAAAGAGTATTTATATCAATCATACTGTGATATGTACAAATCCAGATATGTCCTATGCTCTAAATGTTATGAGCATATACCAGAATGATTCATAAGATGATCATTGGACAATAGTAAGGATATTCTTATGATCTTTTGGAAGAACTAAGAGTATATTATTTGTAGAAGTGACAAATAGATGGTTAGTTCATTGTAAAAGTACTACATTGATACTAGTTTTGTCACAAAGTACAAATTAAGTTTATCTCAATCTAAACTAAGGGTGGCACAATATAATGGAAAGTGAGTTCCATAATGTATTTGGATGAGTTCCAAAGTTAAGACATTATGATGATACTACAACAAAAGGCTAAGTATATGACGCTATTTTAGCAAAGAAAAGAGGGCATTTGTGTCAAGTAGTTTGTTATCAAACTAGGTGTAGTTCATGGATAATACTATGAAGATATATTGTACAATATTATCAACATGTTTTAACCCCAAAGAGCTAAAGGTCACACCGAAAGACCAAATTTATATAAAGCCATCTCATTAGAGAATGAGTGATGCGAGACGCAAAGACATGCAATTACACACGGACTGCAAGTGTCGATCCGAGATCGCTGACCACTAGCAATCGTGTACATACAACACCGTAAAGCCATAGGTGTTGAATACACAAAGGTTTGAAACTAGATTATTGACTCTAGTGCAAGTGGGAGATCTGGAGATATGCCCAAGAGGCAATAATAAAGTGGTTATTATCATATCTTCATACTTATGATAAATGTTTACATACCATGCTATAATTGTATTAACCGAAACATTAATACTTGTGTGATTTGTAAACTAAAATAAGAGTCCCTAGTAAAGCCTCTTGTTAAACTAGCTTGTTGGTTAATATATGATCATGGTTTCGATCATGAACATAGAGATGTTATTAACAATGTGGTCATATCATTAGGAGAATGATGTGATGGACATACTCCTATAGTTAAGCGTAGCAAAGATCAAGTCATTTAATATAGTTCATTTGCTATAAGCTTTCGATACATAGTAACCTAATTCCTTCGACCATGAGATCATGTTAATCACCATCACCTAAGGATGCTTTGATGACATCAAACACCACACCGTGAATCGGGTGGCTATAAAGGTGGCATTGAGTGTTCGGAAAGTATGTGTTGAGGCACATGGATCAAGAGTGGGATTTGTCCATCCATATGATGGATAGATATACTCTGGCCTCTCGGTGGAATGTCATCCAATTAGCTTGCAAGCATGTGACTGGCTCACAAGGGATCACATACCACGAACGAGAAAAGAGTACTTTATCGGAACGAGGTTGAACTAGGTATGCAGAGATACCGACGATCAAAACCCTGATAAGTATATCGTGAGACAAAGGGAAATTGGTTTCGTATGTAAATGGTTCATTCGATCGCAAAGTAATCGAGAAATATGTGGGAGCCATATGCATTTCCAGATTCCTCTATTGGTTATAGTTCGGAGAAGTGTCTCGATCATGTCCGCATAATTCACGAACCGTAGGGAGACACACTTAAGGATTCGACGTTGTTTGAGTAGTTATGGTATGATGAGAAAGACACCGAAGGTTGTTCGAGTCTCGGATGGGATCCGGATATCACGAGGAGATCCGGAATGGTCCGAGAATAAGATTCATATAAGGAAAGTCCTGCTTTGGAGTGGGAATGATTCCGTGTTTTCATGAACATTCTAGAAGGTTCGGAATGTCCCAAGACCGGGGGGGTACATGAATGTGTTATATCAAGTTGGTATGATTGCATCATGTACTAAGTGTCATTGTTGTACCAAATAGAGGATTTAATCAAATCCTAGTTTGAAAAGTCAAATGGCTAGTTTGAAAGTCAAACGCTATTTTGGGAAGTGGGAAAGAGGAGAAGGAAGTTTGAAGCCGACTTGGGGAGGAGTTCCTCCTCCCACCGCCCTCCTGAGGCCGAGTTGGGAGGGACTCCTCCCAGCCGCCTCCCTCCACCTATAAAAGGAGGGCAGGGCTCCCTCCTAGACACACAAGTTCCTATCCTCTAAATCTAAACCCTAGCCACGGCCTCCGGTTTAGAGACGCTTTTGGTTTAGAGCTTCTAATTGCCCTAGCCTTCGTTTAGAGCCTTCTAATTGGTGTGTCTAATCCCTAGACCACTAAAGCCTCTCATACTCCACCATACTCGCCCGGCTTAAGCCTGCGAGATCTCCCTCTACTTAGGTACCACGCCGTCTTGGGAATCGCGAGGAGAGTGCTACAACCTCCACCTTTGGAACAAGGGAGAGGAAGGTCTTCGAAAATACCGAACGTAGACCGATCGTGAGAGCGCTTTAACGCAGCCTTGGAAGGATCTCACGCGATCTTGAGATCGGCAAGTGTACGACTACATCACCCACGAGAATCTGCTCTTGTTAACCGCTTTGGAATCTTCGAGGGTAAGTTATTCCATCGACTCGTTGCTACAATCTAGTAGATAGATCTTGGCTTGTTTGTTTGTATGCGATAGAATTTTTTTGTTTTCCATGCTACGAACCCCTACAGCTAGGAGTGTCAATCTTGAGCTCCTCTGGAATCTTGCAGTCCAGTTGCTCAAGGCGTTGAGTGTAGCCCGTCATCTTAATGGCATGCTCACTAACGGAACTCCCTTCCTCCATCTTGTAGTTAAAGAATTTCTTAGAGATCTCATATATCTCAGAACGGGCTTGAGTCTGAAACATGATTTTCAGCTCCTCGAGAATCTCAAAGGGCCCGGCGAACTCCTCAAAACGATTTTGAAGATCCGATTCCATAGCATACAACATGGCGATCTTAATCAAATCATAATCATCCTTGCGCGACCGATAAACAACTTTTTCATCACCAAGCATCTATAGCAGGCGTCACCTAGCGCTTTCTCAAGGACATAGTCCTTTGTCCCAATGAGAATGATTCTAATGCGGAACCATTTGGTGAAGTTAGACCCATTGTTTCTAAGCTTTTCTATCTCAAAGAAAACGTTGAAGTTTAAGTTGGACTTGGCCATGATCTACAAGATTTGCAAGTACAATTTAGACTATGTTCATGATAACTAGTTCAACTTTTAATCAAATTACTAGATGAACTCCCACTAAATTCAACATCCCTCAAGTTGTTTAGTGAACGATCCAAATTCACCACACCTAATCCGATCTTCACGAGAAGAGATGTGGTTTCAATGGACAACGAAGTGTCGATCATATCATTCATATGACTCATGCTTAACCTTTCGGTTCATGTGTTCGAAGCCATGTCCGTACATGCTAGGCTCCAAGTTAGACCCAAGTATTTCCGTGTGCAAAACTGGCTTGCACCTGCTGTATGTGAGAGTCTATAGCACCCGATCATCATGTGATGCTTGGACACGAAGAACTTTCGCACGGTGCATACTTGGGGAGAACACGCTTTTATCTTGATCTTTAAGTGAGGAATCATCTTATAATGCTACCGTCATGATCTAAGCATAATAAGATACATAAAAGGATAAACATCACATGCATATAACTTTAATGTGACATGGTATAGCCAATCTCAAGAATGATCTCCATCTTGTGCTCCAAGATGACCTCCATCACTCCACCATGATTGCCCACCACGAATATCAACTACAACTATTGCTAACTACTTAGCGATAAAGTGAAACTATTACATGGCGCAAGAAGTTGACACACGTGTCATACACAATTATAAAGACAACCATATGACTCCGCCGGTTGTGTACTCATCGACATGCAAGTCGTGAAACATTACAAAACATGATCATCGATACATTATACACATCACATCTTGGGCCATACCATATCACGTAAAACACTCGCAAAAAACAAGTTAGACGCCTACTTTGTTGTTGCATGTTTTACGTGGCTTATGGGAGTAGATGCTAAGAATGATTCTTACCCACGCAAAGCCACAACGGTGATATTATGATTGCCAAACTCCGTGTTAATCCCATGACAACTATAGTGAGAGAAACCGACATCCACCACCGCATGTATGGAACAAGCCACATCAAGTGCGGAGCGGTCTCGCTAACGACGTCGCATAAGGTTGGCTGGACCGCTTCAATCTCGTATCCCGCGTCATAATAAGAACACAAACAAGAGGCTTGCAACAGAAACATCAACGCCCAAGAACAACCATGTTATGTTCTACTCGTGAAACGCATCTACGCATAGATCTAGCTCGATACCAATCAAGGGTTTCGGCATAGTAAATCAAATTTTTACGGATGCGAGCAGAGGGAAAGCCAAGATCTAATCTAGGAGATGCAAACAACGAGAGATTGGATTAGATCTTCATACCCTTGAAGATTCGACAATGAACGCTCGTTAACGTGGGTGATGTAGTCGCATCGCTTCTCCTCCTCGCGATCCGATCCGATCTAGCACCAAGTGGCGATGCCTCCGTGAGATGCACACGCGGCACCTCGACGTATCCTCCTTCCTTGGTCCAGCAAGTATGGTGGAGAGATGGGTTGGATCTACAACGCGACAGCAGGCAATTGGTGGAGAATTTCTCACAGGCTTCAGCCACGCTGGGAGAGAGAGGAGGGCAGGCGGCTAGGGTTGGATGGGAAAGTGTAGGGGTTGGTGCGCCAGCCTCTATATATAGAGGGGTGCAGCCTAGCCTCCATAAGACAAGGCCGACGGCCCCAAGGAGGAAGAGTGGGGGGCAAGGAAACCCCCCTTCTAGAAGCTCTATCTAGAGTTTAAACCTCTCTTGGCCGGCTGGGCCCTATGGGGCCTTGTGCCCCTGTCCCAATGCGGCCAGGGAACTCCCTCATAGGCCCATGCCCCCTCTCGGAAGGTGGGGCCACGTTGGTCCCCTTCTGGAAGGTTCTAGAAGCTTCCGGCACAATACCGATTAACCCGGAACAATTCCGAACTCCAAAACCTGCACTGCCTTATATGAATCTTATTCTCCGGACCACTCCGGAACCTCTCGTGATGTCCCAGATCCCATCCGAGACGAACAAAAACTCATAAACCAATTATCCAATATATCCTAGCGTCGAGACACGTTAAGTGTTTGACCCTGCGGGTTCGAGAATATGCAGACATGATCTTCTATCAATAATCAACAAGTGCAGAAACCCATATTGACTCCCACACATTCATCGATGATCATATCATATGAACCACGATGCCAGGATTCAATCAATCCCATATATATATTCCCTTCGTCTCACGATATTTTACATGCCCGAGATTCGATCGTCGCAGTGCCATACCTAGTTCAATCTGCTCACGAAGTACTTTACTGTTCCGTAATCCGATATCACTTTGTGATTAACTCCTTAACCACATGCTTGCAAGCGGTGTTGATATCGACACGAGTGGGCCCAAGTATATCTCTCCGACTTGGGAGGACAAATCCCATCTCGATACATACAACCCAAGATACTTTCCGATCACCGAGACACCTTTATGATCACCCTCTCATAGGATGACGTTGATGACCTCAAAGCTTTCTTCCGATACTGTGGAGTTGTATTATCTCATGGTCTAAGGAATACAATATTTGACATAAGAAAAGCTTCGCAAAGACGAACACGATGACACGATCTAATTGCTTCGCTTAGTTTGGTTTGTCCACCATATCATTCTCCCAATGATATGATCTCATTATTAATTGACAACTCATGTCCATGGTTAGGAAACCTTAACCATCATTAATCAATGAGCTAGTCCTTAGAGGCGATTAGGGACACGGTGTTGTTCACAAACCACACAAGTATTAAAGTTTCCGCTTAATACAATTCTAGCATGGAATATAAACATTATCATGAACAAGAATTATAATAATAACATCTTTATTATTGCCTCTAGGAATAATTACAACAGCTATGGAGAGTTTCATGCAGGCTTCGCCACGCTGTGATGGGAGAGAGAGGCGTAGGGCGGTGGCGGCTAGGGTTTGGGGTGAGGAGGCGCTCCCCGCCCACCTTATATAGGGGTGTCTGCCCCTTGCCTCCTCTAAGCCCTAGGGCGCGGCCCCAAGTGGAGGCGGCAAGTCTTCCTTCTAGAAGGTTTCCTAGGGTTTCTAGGGTTTGGCCTACTGGCCTATGGGGCCTTGTGCCCTCGCCCACGCAGGGCACTCCCTCGTAGGCCCACGCACCCCCCCGACAAGTAGGGCCACATTGGTCCCACTCCGGAAGCTTCTAGAACCTTCCGATACAATACCGAATATTCCGAAACGATTCCGAAATCCAAAAACTGCTTTCCTTTATATGAATCTTATTCTCCGGACCATTCCGGAACCTCTCGTGATGTCCTGGATCTCATCCGAGACTCTGAACGAAAACTCATAAACCATTTATCCATTTTATCCTAGCATCGAGACACGTTAAGTGTGTGACCCTACGGGTTCGAGAATATGCAGACATGATCTTCTATCAATAATCAACAACGGGATCTGGAAACCCATATTGACTCCCACATATACATCGATGATCATATCGGATGAACCACGATGCCAGGATTCAATTAATCCCATATATATATTCCCTTTGTCACGCGATATTTTACTTGACCGAGATTCGATCGTTGGTATCGGCATACCTAGTTCAATTTCGTTCATGGCAAGTAATTTACTCGTTCCGTAATCCGATATCACTTTGTGATCAACTCCTTAACCACGTGCTTGCAAGCGGTGTTGATATCGATTACCGAGTGGGCTCGAAGTATATCTCTTCGACTCGGGAGGGACAAATTCCATCTCGATACATACAACCCAACAAGTACTTTCCGATCACCTGAGAGACACCTTTATGATCACCCTCACATAGGATGACGTTTGATGACCTCAAAGCTTTCTTCCGATACTAGGGAGTTGCATTATCTCATGGTCCAAGGAATACAATATTTGATATAAGAAAAAGCTTCGCAAAGATGAACACGAAGACACGATCTAATTGCTCTGCTTGATTTGGGTCTGTCCATCATATCATTCTCCCAATGACATGATCTCATTATTAATCGACAACCCATGTCTATGGTTATGAAACCTTAACCATCATTAATCAATGAGCTAGTCCATAGAGGCGTACCAGGGACACGATGTTGTTCATAAACCACACAAGTATCAAAGTTTCCGCTTAATACAATTCTAGCATGGAATATAAACTTTATCATGAACAAGAATTATAACAATAACATCTTTATTATTGCCTCTAGGGCATAATTTCAACACTATGTGTCCGTTGAAGTTTGTTTTATCTTATATGTCCAACTTTTCTATTCGCAAGTAATGCGTGGACTATGGTATGGTTGTCCGCCTTGTTTATAAGGACATCAAACGATGACCTTGCCTGTTGCTCACCCTCTTCAACTCCACATCATCGCATACCCGTCTTCACTTTCCTATTTTCCCTCTCTAGTGGTAAACCTAGGAAATTATCAAAGCCTGGGGAAGCTCCAGGGCACGACACCGATGTTGATCACCCATGGTCACCGCTTGCGGAGGTTGTACATCGTGAGGCGTGTCGCCAAAAAGCCCGGTCAAGGAGGGATGGTATGCCTTTCCACACCCATATTATCGGTAGATATGGCTCTTCCATCGCGACCCTCTCCATCTTGCCCATTCACCGATATTTCCACCATTTCTGTAAGCCTCGGGGACATCGGTCATCCATAGGATGTTGGCGAGTTCCACTTGTTCATTCCCACCGTGTGGTGCGTCTCACCCGCACAACAAATACATCACAAAAGGCTTGCAATCGCCTTAGAACGATCATTCACTTGGTCTACTTCACGGAGTAAGAAAAGGTTGGATTAATACCCTCGCGAATACAAATTTTAAATGTTGAAAGTTCAAGAATTCGGCTACTGCATTGCGTGGTCAAATCTTTGGGCAGTTGTTTACTTGTTGGGTCGTGCCATCGCGGCATCGCGCGACACGATGTCATAGCAACTCCGAGCCAGCAATCGGTTGACGGTCGGGCAGTGGTTCGAATCGACACCGCACCGTGTCCGACCGCACGTACCCTGAGAGAGCCAAACAACAAAAAACTAGTTGGCCTGGCCAGCCACACGATCTTCGCCTTCCCCCGTTTCAGTTCGGCGCTGCGCACTTTCCCCCCTTTCGATTTTGGAGCTTTCCCGCGCGCTGCACCTCCACCCCGTTCCCACCCTGTCCTCTCTCGGCCGCGGCCGCGAAGCGATGCAGCTGGACGACTCTGACGGCGCCCTCGATTCGTGGGCTCGCTTCTGCGCGCTCTCCGGCGAGCTCGTCGGCGGCGCCGGCGACCTTTCCGTGGGCCCGCGCCTGACGCCCGTCGTGGCGGACCTCTGCACCCGCGGCCTCGCCACGCTCGTCCGCGACTACTTCCTCCACAACCTCGAGGTCCGCGCAGACACCGTTTCCCTCTCTCCCTCACACCCGCACCTCCACTTCTTTGCGCTGCTGCTTCCTCGTTGCGCCGGTTGGGAACCTGGGTTACAGACCGCGTTGCGTGCTGGGTGTTTGTGAGAATGCCTGCACAGAAATGCGCAGGGCGTAGTGTGGGGGTACGGGGTAGAGATCAAGGCAAACTGCGCACGTGTTTGTGAAAATGCCCTAGCAAAAACTCGAGAGCAATCAAGCGTTGCGATGCCGGAGTTATGATTGGCCAGTCTGCATTGGGTTTCTGGAACAACTAACTTGCCTCCTGCTCTTGTGTTGGTATAAGAACGGTGTCTGCTGCTTTCAACGTTGTAAGCCGGTTATTGACCATAATAAACTGTAAATGCAGTGAAAGAGTTAGGGATCTATCGAGCCTGTAGATGTGATTGAAGCTATTTGAATTGGAATCACGCTTAAACATGAACACAATGTTCTTCGCCATTTGCTGACATGCTCAACTCTGTTAATTCAAAATGTAACTACTCAAACCCTACTAACAAGTAGTCCAAGACAGTTCCATAGCTGTGTATTGCTAACCTCCGATGACTTCGAGAACTGTCCGTGCCATTTCCATTTTCTTACAACTCCCCATGTAGCATAGGAGGAGTTCCACATGTAGCATAAGAGGAGCTCCTTGTGTGGTTATACCACCAAATCCAAAAATCAGTAGTGTATTCATGTGTGCAACTGGAGTAGCTGAGTAGCCGTGCAGCCCGTGCTGATGTCTCTGACGTGATTTGCCAACTTTCTTTAGCTTTCTGAAGTGTTTAGTTTCTTGTTCTGCCAGTTGGTAAATGCAGATGAACGAGCACATCTGTAAATAGTGAGGCCATAAATCTTGTGGCTTGACCTACCCCGTGTTATAAACTATGCAAGATGGACTTACTGAGACCTTCCAATAATATTGTTAAGACTCTGTGCTTCTTATCTGACTTGCCTTCTGCCTTCTGTCCATGAGGCAGTCAACCTGTCTTCCATCTGTCTGTGAAGTACTTAAAAAAGATAGCCATAATACAGGTGTCAGGTAGGTTTTATGCTAGAGTATCCCTGTACATTAAACGTACCTATGCCAGACTAACTAGGAGGATCTAGGTTTAGTTAACTCTTTTCCAGAATCAGCAATGAGAGGTTGCAAGATGGATCTGCAACTTAATGGCATGTCCTTTATTTACCTGTGTTGTTCCTTCAGTTCTTTTTGAGTTAGCTATGACTGGCAGGTACCAAGTCTTAAGATGCCATATCAGTTGATGACTTGATGTTAGTCTGTTAGCTTTGCTGAAATTCTCGCCTTGCATTAGCACATTGTTTCTGATGATATGTATTCTTTAATCCAACTTTCCTTGTCAACCTATCTTGTGCAGGAAACATTTAAAAACAACGCAGTCAAGAAATTCTGGCAGAAATTTCTTCCTTATAACAATTCCTCTGCAGTAGAGAGAATTAAATTTTGTGTAAGTTATGGAAAACCTAATTATTTTTTGTTCAGGCATTTTTTAAAAATTTAAACAATGTTAATTTCATTTTCAACAGATTTCGGGTCTTTATCAGTCTAATCTTACATGTGCCAAATCAAGAATGAAAGTATATAGATTATACTTGAAGCTCAGTGTGCAAATATTTACAGGACATGTTGAGAAGTGAATATATTAACTTCTGAGCTTCCTATACCTGTTTTTTATATAGTATTTTCCTGTAACATGATCTCTCAAATCATGTATTCCAGGTTCAAGAAAGCTGGCCTGAGGATGTCTTAAGTACAGCATTGGAGGACATATGCTTGGAAAAGAGTTACCAGGAAAAATGTGTCCTAGTTCTAGTTCACGCTTTACAATCATACGAGGAAAAGACACGGAACAGAAAGCTCCAAGCAGCTGAGTGTAGTTCCAGCTTAATTCCTAGGTACCAATTAATGGTATCATCTGTACTTCTGACTACACTGCCCTTGAGCTTTCCTGGTTAGCATCCTTTCCTTCTCCGTTCTATCAGAAGGAAATTCTTGTAGTCTTGTGTTTGACATTGGATCTGTGTTCTGTTGGATACAGTTGTTTCCGTTAATGAACCTTAGGCTGTGGGGTTTTGTTTCTTTCAGTCAGGTTTTGCAATGAGAATTAACACAACACATAGTGTATTTTTGTTTCTGTTCATTGAGGTACTAGTATTAGAGCATCTCCACTCGTTGGTCGAACCCAGGCTGAAAATTGGTCCGTTTTTCGGCCGGACGGAACTAGTTTTCGGCCTGGGTACGCCCATTTTCCCACTCGCGTACCCAGGCCGTGTTCCCAAGTTCGGCTAAAAATCATCAAAGATGGACGAATTACCCTGCCGTCGTGCCGCCGGGCTTGTTCGCGGAGCTCGCCTCGGATCGCCGCCTCCGTGGCTGGAAGGACGGGCCTTCGTCGTGCCGTCAAGAACGAGAGCGGCGCCGTAGGCGAAGCTCCGCCGACAACGCCCGACGCCGCTTGGCTGCCGCTCCGTCGCTCCAGTCCTTCGACCACTCCAGATGTTCGGCGAGAGGGCTCCACCGGGCGGAGGCGGCGTCTGGCGCGGCAGCGGAGCGATCGCTCGGCCATCTTCATCTGGCGTCTTCACCGGCCGAACCTTCTATCTTGGGGCGTAGTGGCGGTTGCGACGCTGCCGTCGTCGCGGATGACGATGCGGCATGAAGGCTCGCGGTGGCGAAGACGGCAACTCGCGCTTGATCGCCATCGGCGCGCGCCGAGCGAGGAGTGACGCCGACGCGGAGAGAGGCTCATGCTCGCCATCCTCGGCATCGATTCAACGGAGACGCCGCTTCGCCCCGGCTGGCGCTGGCGGGAAGCCGAGCGCGGCGTGTTCCGGTTGATGGCTCCATCGCCGAGGGTCCGGCCGCGCGGCCACTAACGCCGGTCACCGAAGTGTTGCGCCGGCGGCGACTCATTCGGCGGACTCAGGTGGGCGAAGCTCGCCGGCGTCGCTGGTGAAGAATCGCTCCTGGGAGCAGTTGTCGCGCTGCCGGGGTCGGCCATGCCGTTGATGTACTCGCACATCATACGGCGATTCGTCGGCGTCATCGGCGGGACAGGATGCCGCGGCGCTCGGTTTCGGGCGGCATCCGCGATGTCGGGCGCCATATAGCCGGGCGTCGTAAGGCGTGCCTGTGGTGCGTCGACCGAAACTGCTTCGCCGCTGCTCCGTCGGGTACCGTGAGGCCATAGCCGGAAAGGGAAAGCGGAGGTTCGCCGGAGTTTGTGGGTGAGCTATGAGGAGTGTGAGATCTCCGGCGAGGGTACGCTTATAAAGGACGAGGCGGCGAGGCGGGAGAGTTGTAGTGGCGAGGCGGGAAAAACGGCGGAAGTTAGTGCCCGCCGGTCTATCGAGGAGCGGCGGCGGTGGCGCCAGAATCGGCGATGCGTGGACGCGACGGGCGATTGCCCGGCCGCCGGTGGTTTCGAGGAGACGACGACTCGGCTCATCGACTCGGCGGGTCCACACGCTTTGATTTTTTTCGCCGATTTCATTGAGTCAAGGCCCTGTATGCGTCCGGAAACCTGGGTTCGGCCTGGGTAGTCCGGACCAAAAATGGCCCAAATCCGGCCGAAAACAGGTCCTTGGGTACGCGACTGGGCCAGTTTTCGGCGTCCGGACCAAAATTCGGCGTCCGGATCGGCGTCCTGGGTAGGCGGGTGGAGATGCTCTTAGCACCTTCAGTTCCTGTGATGGCATTACCTGGTCTACCAACGTGCTTTTGACCAACAAAAGTTATGTTCGCTAATTCTTGACAATTCTACAGAGATTCTAAATGTCTATTTCAAGAAGAAACTGGAAGAACTAAATACCATGATGGATGGATCTGCTGAGAATGACCAACTTGCTAGTCATGAATTTTCTGGAAGGAGCAATGTCTCTGATTGGGCTTCTAAAATGGACATTGATGGTCAAGAAACAGTTTCAGAAAGTGGTAATTTGGTTAAGAACATTGGAAAAGTTGTTCATGATCTTAGATGTCTTGGTTTTACATCAATGACTGAAGATTCCTACTCCTCTGCAATAATCTGGCTTTTAAAGGTCCATATGCCATTCTGTGCCTAACACCTACTCCATCTCTTATTTTGCATCGATACCTGAAATTTCTGGCAGTAACCTTATCTTAACCCATTCTTATCTGCAGTCTAAAGTTCACGAACTAGCTGGTGATGATTACAGAATCCCTGTCCTTGGGTGTGTCAAGAAGTGGATTCAGGTACCATTCATATCAAGCAAAGTCTATCCGTTATATGTATGACTCCTCTTTTGAAATCCCAGGTCTTTGTATTATGCCCAGTTAAGACACTGAGCTTGCTGAGGTTATATTGATTTTTGTATGCTTAGTCTTTTAAGCCCAATCATCAGACTGGAACATGAATGCACTGTTTATCTAACAGAGATGTCACTGCAGTGCATCTGTCATGGTCCAGAGTGTCCTTCAGAACATATTTGCCAATGTTCTTGCAGTTGTTTGATATCTGTTCTTCAGCATGTTGGTTTAGCAGATAGAGATTGTATTATTTTTGTCGTAACTTTTCCGTTCTAATTGACTATTTTGCTAGCTTATGGTTATATATTCTCCATAGATGCTGGCATGCTACTTACCTTACCTCTTCAGTTTTTGTAACCACTAACCATGTTTGCTAACGGAACTTTTGGGTCTTGTCAGGCTGTTCCGTCTTCATTCTATATAGCTCTCCACTAGATGCTTAGCTGATTAGCTCTTCTGCTTGTGCTGACAAACTTTTGGTCTTGCCAGGCTGTTCCTCTTCAGTTTTTGCATGCTCTTTTGACATATCTGGGGGACTCTGTTGACTATGAAAGTGAATCATCTGGTCTGAAGTCACCCTTAGCCTCACGCCCTTCTTCCTTCCCAGGGATTGGTGTTCCTTCAGAAGCCCTACTGAGGTGGCACATGCGCCTTGAGTATTTTGCTTACGAAACATTGCAGGACCTGAGAATTGGCAAACTTTTTGAAATTATAGTAGATTACCCTGAGAGGTTAGTCATTTTTCTCTATGTGGCGATGTTAAACATGTAAATAGCATTGTGATCTCAATATTTGTTATATATGCTTGAATACTTTTATTGCTGCCCAGTACTTCTTTCCTTTCTAGTAGAAGGCCTATGACCAATTGATAT
Source organism: Avena longiglumis (assembly GCA_030063025.1). Classification (NCBI taxonomy): domain Eukaryota; kingdom Viridiplantae; phylum Streptophyta; class Magnoliopsida; order Poales; family Poaceae; genus Avena; species Avena longiglumis. Next base: position 566,314,342 of record CP125976.1, read on the forward strand.
GCTTGAGTACTTTTCTCACTTATGTAAGTATACATAGTTTTAGTTACTTTATCTATTCTTCACATCTACCATGGCTAATGGCCCTGTAATCTTGCAGCCTATCTTCATTTAACTGAAGTGCAAAATGGCCGATGCTTATATATCATGCTGTAGGTCATCTGGTTATCGCTTGACTAATGTGTATTTGATGATCTGTTTTATCCACCTTGAGCCAATGATCTTAATTTACTTTCATGCGTCGTACTGCTCATTTTCTTTCTTTGTTTGCATGCTAGGTGTTAACCAAGTTTGTTGATATGTTCATCTCAAACATCCGAGCTTTTGGATGAGTTCCTTTCATATTATATTGATTACATCCTCTTGTTACTTTGCATGCGTTTGTTCAATATTTTAACTCTGGATATTTTGGGGGCGTTGATGAAGTTCTCCTGCTATTGAAGACCTAAAGCAGTGTTTGGAGTACACCGGTCAACACTCTAAGCTTGTTGACTCATTTATCTCGTCATTGAGATATCGCTTGCTTACGGCTGGTGCCTCAACTAATGACATATTGCACCAGTATGTTTCCACTATCAAGGCGTTGCGGTCAATTGACCCCACTGGTGTATTCTTGGAAGCAGTTGGTGAACCAATTAGGGATTATCTGAGAGGTAGAAAAGACACTATTAAATGCATAGTGACAATGCTAACTGACGGATCTGGAGGAAACACAAGTGGGGCAGGAAATGCTGGAGATAATCTTCTTGAAGAACTGAACAGGGATGCTGAAAACCAGGAAAATGCTGACTATGATGATCATACAAACATGGATGAGAAGCAAGCATGGTTGAATTCTGAAAGGTACGATTTATTCTATAAACTCAGCATAAGGCCTTTTTATTCCCTGAGCCTAAAGAAAGTTTGATTCTCTAAGATCGAGAACTGTGGTTCCAACTTTTACAGCTGGGAACCTGATCCTGTCGAAGCAGATCCATTGAAAGGGAGCAGAAGTAGGAGAAAAATTGATATACTTGGACTGATGGTCAGTATAATTGGCTCAAAGGACCAACTGGTCAACGAATATCGTGTAATGCTGGCAGAAAAGCTGCTCAGTAAATCTGATTTTGATATAGATTCTGATATCCGCACACTGGAACTTCTTAAGGTAAAGACTAACTTTCTTATAGGCCATACTTAGTTATGTTCTTAAGACATCTGATTGGATTGCACTTGACATGTATGCCTTTGCTGTAGCCTTTATATGTTTTTATGATTATGTTGTTTTGGCAGATTCATTTTGGTGAGAGCAGCATGCAGAAGTGTGAAATTATGCTTAATGACTTGATTGACTCGAAGAGAACCAACTCAAATATTAAAACATCGTTACTGAGGACAACTGAAACTGGTACATTGAAATGCTGCATGTTCCTTCAGAAAACAAAAGTTCAACTATTACTGTACCTGAATTTGAACCCCCTTTTTTATGATAGTTACTGGGCAAGAGGAGGCAGAAATGTCTCAGGATGTTCTTGATGCTACAATAATTTCTTCCAACTTTTGGCCACCAATTCAGGTATGCTAGTAAGCTTTTATCTTAATCATGGCGGTACCCCCTCCCCCTTTATTTCATGATGTGGATGAGTTATTGCTATTGACTCTAGCATTCCAATTAAGTATAAGAGGCTACATCAATTATGACAGCGCTGAGCCAGGAGCAACTGTAAAATGGTAGATGTGGTCTTTATCGAATTGTACCAAGAGATATGCACCACAATATTAACTAATTGTCCAACTTATTTCCTCGGAACTGTTTATATCATATTTCTGCCAGTTTCATCTTCAAATCCTTGTTATTTTGTACACCGAAACAATTTATAAGATTCAATTCTGTCACAGCATTTTTAAGTGTCTGTTATTTTTAAAACATTATCTCCAACATGAAACCTCTCCTTTTGGTTCTGAGGGAGCACAAGTTTTTTAAGACACATTTCACATACAATATATTTCTAGTTAATCTTAATATGCTTGGTAAGAATTATGGTCTGCTTACTGAAGGATCCAACCTTGAGTAGTATGTACTCTTGAATCTTGATTCACTAAACCTCTATCTGCTACAAGTGTAGACAGAAGATCTTGCAGTTCCCGCTTCAGTTGATCAAATGCTGTCTGAGTTTGCAAAAAGATTCCATCAGATAAAAACTCCACGAAAGCTATTGTGGAAGAAAAATCTTGGAACGGTCAAGGTTAGATTTCCGACTAGAAATTAATGGGTATACGTGGGTAACTATGAGGACTGGATAAATATCTCTTCTCATGTTTCTTTTTCGTTTCCAGTTGGAGCTTCAATTTGAGGACAGAAGTATGCAGTTTACTGTAGTACCTGTTCACGCTGCGATCATAATGCGGTTTCAAGAGAACCCAAGGTAATATCAACTGTCTTTCTGCATATCTCTTATTCTCTTAAGTACTTATCTGACTCAAATCATCAAATATTTTCAGTTGGACTTCAAAGACACTTGCTACAGAAATTGGCATACCTGTAGATTCTCTCAACAGAAGAATAGGTTTCTGGACAAGCAAGGTGCGTAACAAATGTTACTTTTCTTGTTTATGTGTAGCTGATTGTCGATACCAATATTGAACATAGTTTTACGTTACGAACACTATTGACATTGTCATTCTTGGCATTACTAAAGACATATGAAGTGGTACTCAAAATCATTTTGCCACGACTTCTTAACAATGAAATTTCAGTAACATTCTAAAAAAAGATGAGATGGTACTTGAAATCATTTTACTATGATTTTTTAACGACTACACTTCAGTAAGATGGAATAGATGGTTGATTTCTTTGGATCAGAGATCTGCACAAAATATATAGCTCTTGTTTGCCTTTATTGGAATAGAACCAATATGATACTCTAACATTACTTGCTATACGAGATCTACAAGCAAATCTCAAGCAAAATTCTTAAATGTGACCTGCTTCAGAGGCACATCTGAGCATTTCATACTATATGTTTTAGGGGGTCCTGACTGAATCAGTGGGGCCAGATGTCGATGATCACATCTTCACAGTTGTTGATAGCATGTCTGATGTCAACAAGAACAGCATCGTGAATGAGAGCAGTGAAGCGTTCCAGATGAATGAGGATGAGTGTGAAAGCTCGGTTGCCTCTGTTGAGGAACAACTTAAGAAAGAGATGACTGTCTATGAGGTTTGCCTCCTTGCTATTCTTTTGCTTTGATGTTCACACCATACCTTTTTCTCCACTCCCCATTTCTCACTTCTATACAATTTAACCAATCATTTCACTCGCCTGTATGCACTGCAGAAATTCATCATAGGGATGTTAACCAATTTCGGCAATATGACACTGGACAAGATACATAACACTTTAAAGGTAGACAAAATTTATAATCTCGTCCACTTCCCATTTCTGCTATTAGCATTTTTTTCACCCATTGATTTATTCTTATATTACCTGTTCCAGATGTTCTGCGCTGAGCCATCGTACGACAAATCGCTGCAGCAGCTGCAGGGTTTTCTTTCTGGTCTAGTATCCGATGAGAAGCTTGAAATGAGAGATGGATTGTACTTGCTAAAGAAGTAACTGTTATTTAGATTAGCACATTCTGCTGTAACACACAGGATGATAGGTAGTCAAACCAATATGTAATTACTTTGCATCAAAATCATCCTGGTCCTAATATATTTGATTATTCTTGTGCCAGAAACCAATATATTTGATTATTCTTGTGCTAGAAACCAAAAACTCTCTGATACCTGTTATACTTCACTCCTGTTCGATAGACAAGCGAGCCGAGTGTTTGGAGGGTGTGCTATTTACTACACGGAACTAGACCTGTAATCAACCACCCAGTGGTCACTAATAAAAACTTCTCAACCAGCTAGACATCGATTAGGTGCATCAAATATCTCAGGCAGAGGGTTCCAGGATTCACCAATTCACTAGTCTGAAACAAATAGGTGCCACCCCCCTTTTCAAATTCCAAAGGATCCTTCTTTTTCTGGATAGGTGTTCTAAAGGGCTGTTTTGGTAAAGCAGTCTCACTCATGGATGACAACATTCTGCTGGGAGGTATAACACGCTGGCATATATGCCTCAGTACTCTAGAAGGATGGGAAACACAGAAATTTGAAACTACTAAGGTTACAGATACATTACACCGACACCATGAGTACATTGATTTCTGTACTTGCAATACAAGGACCGTTTGGATACTGATGAAATAAACTATGCCAGACATTTGACCATATAAGGCCCCTCAAGTTCATAACCCAGCTTGCGGTAGTAGTGGCGGGTCCCAACTCCTGAGATGACAGCCAGTTTCTTCGACCGATGCTCCTTACGGGCGATTCTTTCTGCTTCTTCCATCAGGAGAGTACCATACCCCTAAAAGTGATGATAAATAGAACAAGTGTTAGCCAGCTGAAACAATCTAGCAGCAGTACAATCACAAATGTCTGAACAAATAATCAATAAGGGGCAGGGAAGCCTCATGTTTAACAAGTACTATTTCATTCAGTGACTGCACACCACAATTGCGGCTCCTGATTTTTACTATTTTGAGCACAGCATATATTCCAAGCACGGTCATTTGAGGACAACTACAGCACAGGGTTGTTCGCGTAAGAGATTCACCTGGTGTTGTAGTTTCTCTGCATCACGACTGTGCACAGGGACTGCTGTTCCATAGACATGAAGTTCACGGACAATTGAACACCTCCCTACGAGTTCAGGGCCTGTAACATTGCGGCCGCATTTACGCAAGCGCAACAAGCCAATAAGGATATCCTGTAGAATTTACAAAGAGAAACTGTGAGTACCATTAGTGAGATAGGCAACACACTGATGAACGCTATGCACCAGTAGCAACCTTAGGAGTACATTTACAATCAGAACAGATTAAAATTTGTTGGTACAACTGAAACCAATATGGCAATAACTATGCGGGATTAGTTCAAAGTGTCCTGCCCATGTAGAAGGGCACTGAGCATAATTAAATTGGAAAAGACATGCCTATTCAGGAAGGCAGCATAAACGATAGCATATCTTCACATCCCTGTATTGAAATGAATTTGGCTGGCAGGCTATAAGTACCTGTCGTGTATCCTCGTATGATAGGAAGGTCTCCCAGCCCTCATTTGCAGCATAATCACGCCTGACAAGCTCTACTTCATCAGGCCTGATCTTGTGATGGATGTCCTACATTGAGATGCACAACAAGAATAATAATGAGGACACATCCTTATTTAGTTAAGCACGTGACACTGACTTCAAAGAACCCTGCATTTACCTGAATACCAGCCTCACGGGTTCTGACATCTCGGCATTTCAAGCCCAAATCTTCCATTCGAGCCAAAGCAAGCTCACGCAGGTTACCTTTCTCAACACCAGACGTAACAAGAGGCATAGGGATATCCCTCTGGACCCGATAAACTCGTGTCCATGGTGGTACCATCGACAGAATCCTGGCTACAATATCCACTAGCAGCTCAGGTGGATAGTTTCTATACCTGAAATACAGAAAATGTCACCAATATATAAGTACTCAATTCTCACTCTTAAGAATGAAGATAAGATCAAGCAAGAAACAGAGTATCAAACACTAGATAAATATAGTACCTTCCAGTTTTCCACAGCTCATAAAGACCAGTTCCACGAATCACAAGAGTTGGATAGATCTTTAGACCATCTGCTCGGAATGCAGGATTTTCAAAAAATTCTCGGAAACTTTCCATATCTCTTTCAACTCCAACATTAGGTAAATCTGGCATCATGTGTGCAACCACCTACCAAAATTAACACATTTTGCATTAGGATAACTGCACAAATCATAACCCAAGACAGCCTAAATGGACCTATTGCTAAAGCAACAAGGAAGTTAATTGAACAAGAGTTAGTGGGCCAGCGAGCAATAACCTTAAAACCAGCATCTTTTGCTAAAGAGAAGCAATCAGCAACAGCAGCTACTGTGTGGCCTCTGTTTGTGTCACGTGCAACATCCTCATATGTACTCTGAACACCGATTTCTAAGCGGGTACATCCATAAATTAGCATTTGCCGCAAATGAGGCCCCAGGCAATAATCAGGTCTCCTGAAAGAAAGAGGCTAATTAGATGTTTCATGGGAAAATCATAGGGGATTTTCAAATGCAACCAAGAAGCATGTGCAGATGTTGATTGACCCTTACGTCTCAATTGTCATACCGATACATTTGACAGCACTATGTTCTGAATAACAAACCGCCTCCTCAACATTAGCAGAAGTATGTCCCGATAAAGCATCATGAAGATTTCTGATGAAATAATCACGATAATCAGCCGGTAATGACATGAAAGTTCCACCCATCAAAATGAACTCCACCTGCAGAAGGGTATATCTGGATTACTTTGCGCCTATAATGCATCCAACATAACTGGACTTTGCATGAAATCAATCAAATCGAGACAAAATACTCTCTAGGGCTAGAAACAAACCTTATCCACACTATGTCCGAGCCTTTTGAGTTGATCTATCCTGCTTCTGGCCTGCACATATGGATTGTACCTACAATTGCAAATTCAGATGGATTAGGTGTGGTGGCGCCGGCTGAGATTGCCCCTCTACCAATGAAGTTTGTACGAGGAAAATCTATCTATGTCAATGAGGCGTTTGCCTGATGACAGGTGGGTGAGAGGGCTACACAAGATCAATTCAGAGGACGAGCTCCACTAATTCTTGTGCCTTTGGGGAAAAAATCAACAAGTTGATCTTTCAGACTCCCCGGACAGCATATTTTGGAATTCAACGACTACTGGAATTTTACTTGGCGAAGGGTACCTATGACCTGCAGTTCTTGTGCCGTCTGCCCAAATCTAGGCTTGAGAGAGTGTGGAAATCTAAAGTTGAGGGCGAAGTCAGATGCTTGATCTGGCTAATTTTCAAAAACAGAAACCGGACTGCTGACAGATTAGAAAGAGGATGGGCTCATGATCACGCATGAAGGCTGTGTGATCAAGAACTCGAGATGGCGGCGCACCTGATGTTGAGATGCCATTGTGCAAAGGAAGTAAGGACTTCTTTAATCCCCTCTAAACATGAGGTAGCTACACTTGGCTCTGCAAGTAACATCTACTTTGTGATGGTGGAGGAGGATTTACGACAGAGCACGAAAGGCTGAAAAGAAGGAAAGTATTTCGCTGGCTTGTCATGTGTTGGGAAATTATGGAGGGAACGTAATAGAAGGAATTTTGAAGGCCCAATGTGGTGGGTGTGACAAAACAAAGTAGAGATGCTTTTGGCCTGCTCGAGCAGGGGAGAGGGAATAATTGGTGTGTTTTCTCTGGGGCTGATTGCTGGATCAGCAGTGCATAGGGAGTTTATGCCCTGGTCTTTACATTTCCTAAGTTGCAACTATCTGTGTCCAAATGAAAAAGCAGAGCTCCTGCTGTTCCTCATAATATTGCAAATTCAGATCAGTAAATTCTCAAAAGCATATCTACGAAGCAGTCAAAATGATAAACAGCACTGTATGGCTATATCAATCAAGACAACTTGTGTTGTGACCCTTAGATTGTAAGTCAGAGATGAAACAGATCACTAGTCAACAACTAGAGAACCTTGTTTGCACTAATTAACAGTCCCATGAGTCCTTAGCCCCTCGCTCGTCTCACAATCATATAATTCACTAGAGAACCATGCTTCTTTTTATAATTTCTAACAATGTATAACAGCATCTGTAGTAAATCACCTTGCCCGGATGGCGCGCATGCTGGTGGGCTCGTACCCAGTGTAGGACTGGGTGCTGTACTCGAAGTCGGAGTCAGGGCCTCCCGGGCAGTAGACGCAGATGTTCCCCGTGGTGGCGATGTGGGGACACCTGTGCGGCTTCGACATCACAGCGACCACCGCGATCCCCGACGCCGTGCGCACGGGCTTGGCGCGCAGCCTGGGGAGCAGCGCCGCGCGGTCGGCCTCCGGCACGGCAGCGATCATCTCCACCAGCTTGGGCGCGCGGGCGAGCCCGTACCGCCTGCACGCGGCCGACTTGAGCGCGTTGAGGTCCACGTCCTCCCCGCGGCGCGAGAGCTCGCCCATCTCGGAGACGATCTCCGCGATGGCCCGGACCCTCGCCTCCTCCTCGGAGAGACCCGCGGGAAGCACCACGCCCCCGCGCCCCGGCGTCGGCTTCCGCCGGCGCGGCTGGTCGGCCACGAGGGGTGCGGCTACGGCGGCGGCCATGGGGAAGGGTTTCCTCTAGGGGGTTTTGGTCCGAGGAACGAAAGTGAAGTTGGGCTCGGTCGGTGTTCGGCCTTTCCTTCTCCTACCTGCCAGTTCAGCTTGACATATCTCCGCCATGTACAGCCATCAGATCGTGAAACGGACGGTGAAGATTGACACGCGTTGAACTTGAATGCAAACGAGTGGTTCGAATCTGGAGTAGTATTTTCCTACCAGTAATTAAATTCTTTAGCTCACGGAAAAAAAAACTCTCCTTCTCCTCTGCTCTCTCTCTCTCTCTCCCCCCCCCACCCCCCCCATCTCTTGCGGCAGAAGCAAAGCGAGGCGAGGCTGCAGCGGCGAGATGGACGGCGGCGGAGAGGAAGGGAAGCAGCAGCCGCACCTGGTGCTGGCGCACAAGCTGTTCCTCCTCTCGCAGCCGGACGTGGACGACCTCGCCAAGGTCGCCCTCCGCGACGACGTCCTCGCCGCGGTGAAATCCGATGGTACCGAACTTTTCCCCTCCCTCAATCTGCTTCCTCAACTGTGACTTGGTTCCTTGATTTGATGCGATGTGCTTGTTGGTAGACATGGCCGCGCTGTACGAGTCACTGGGGGCCGACGGCGTGCTGGAGACGGACGCAGCGCTGCTCGCGGAGATGCGCGGCAGGATCGAGGAGGAGACCCGGAAGTTCGATGAGAAGTGAGTAGATCTCGCTGGCTTATCCTTTTCCTGCTCTAATTTAGGCTAGTTTTTACGAAATTAAGCTAGTTTCTAGGTTTCACTGATTCGTGGGGTTGATGCATCTGATATGTTGGCCTTACAGTTTGTAATCTGACCACACCAGATAGATTCTGCGATGATTCGGCCCTCAGAACCCAGAGTCTAGACTCTAATGTTGGAATTCTTCATTTGTTTTTGCTGCTCATGTTGTTTTCTGAACATTATTGTTACAACCAACTTTACAGCTTCTAGTAGTAGCTAATTCACATTCCTAGATGTTGTTGATCTTGACTGATACCACCACAGGAATACTAACTATGCTTGTTTAAGTTACTGGGTACAACCATCTTGATCAGTAGGGGAACGGCTAGGAGTAAATAGAGAATTGACACTGATCTCGAGAAATAGCCGAATCACTGATCTCGAGAAAGGGCAATTTAAGCAGTCAGAAATTTTGCTGCAAACATCGATCCTTTTAGTACAAGTGAAAAATTCTGCTCCTGGTGTCTATACTCTCAAGTCTAGTGCTCCTTTTTCCCGCCTTCTTACTCTGTTTCATCTGATTTTCCAACATGCTGTGCTCGGTTCTTAGCTTCTCTTCACTTATTTGTTCATAAAGGATCGCCGATGCTGAGAACTTTGGTGGGCCCGTGGGAGCGGACTTGAATTTTAGGGTAGTTTCTAGGTTTCAATGACTTGTGGCGTTAATGCATCTAATATGTTAGCCTTGCATCAACTAGAAAAAAGAAAATATGTTGGCCTTATGGTTCGTAATTTGACCATTCCAGATAGATTCTTCGATAATTTTCCCCTTAGAACCCACAGGGTTACGAGGTATAGACTATTATAGTAGTATTATACATTTCTTTTTTCTGCTTTTGTTGTTTCTGAGCATTATAATTACTAACTTCTCGAAATGCTAATAGTAGCAAATTTACATTCCAATGCTGTTTGATCTTGACCCATACCACGGACAAGGAATACTAAATAAACCATGCCTGTTTAGGTTACTCAGTTACTGGCGTAGACCGTGCCTGTTTAGGTTACTCTGTTACTGGCGTACAACTATCTTGATCAATAGTGGAACAATGGCTAATACCTCCTCTGTTCCTTTTAGAAGATGTTTTGGCAAGCTTAATTGGCTTGCCAAAACGTCTTATAAAAAGGGACAGAGGGAGTAGTAAATAGAGAATTGAATATGCACGAAAGTCACTGAACTCAAGAAAGGGCTGGCAGGTGGAATTTTTGCTGCAAACCCGGTCTTTTGGTCCAAGTGAAAATTGTGCTATTGGTATCTAGACTCTCAAGTGTAGTGCTTCTTTTTCCTGCCTACTTATTATGTTTCATCTGATTTGCCAATATGCTGTATTTGGTTCTTATCTTATCTTCACTTTTTTATGCATAAAGGATCGCCGATGCTGAAGAGAACTTGGGTGAGAGTGAAGTACGTGAAGCTCATCTAGCCAAATCCTTGTATTTCATAAGGGTTGGTGAGAAGGTATAATCTACTGTCTTCTACACCTTGTTAGGTTGTTTTAAACATTTAGTCTAACTTAAACATCCAAAATTTCAGGAAAAGGCACTGGAGCAGCTTAAAATTACTGAAGGAAAAACTGTAGCTGTTGGGCAAAAGATGGACCTTGTTTTCTATGCTTTACAGATTGGCCTTTTCCATATGGACTTTGATCTCATCTCAAAGTCCATTGACAAGGCCAAAATGTAAGTATGAATTCCTGTAGACTAGCTATTTGCTATTCTGCTTCTTTTGCATTTTGATGTGTAATACTAAGCAATTTATTTTTCCTGATTAAAGCTTGTTTGAGGAGGGTGGTGACTGGGAGAGGAAGAACAGATTGAAAGTGTATGAAGGCTTGTACTGCATGGCCACTAGAGATTTCAAGAAGGCTACTAGCTTATTTTTAGACTCCATTTCAACTTTCACGACCTATGAGTTGTTCCCCTATGATACGTTCATCTTTTACACGGTGCTTACAAGTGTTATCACATTGGACCGTGTATCTCTAAAACAAAAGGTAGTTATTCATCTTTTCCCCTTCTAGTCTTACTTTGTTAGCTTGGATGTGGATAGGATTTTTATTTGACAAGGATTTTGACAGGTTGTAGATGCACCTGAGATCCTGGCTGTAATTGGCAAAGTACCTCACCTGTCCGAGTTTCTCAATTCCCTCTACAATTGTCAGTACAAGTCATTCTTCGTGGCATTCTGTAAGTAACAAATCACTGTATCTTGCATTTATTCTGACTATCTGTACTGCTCCTTTGGCTGTTCTGGTGGGGTTCAGCTCCTTTGGCTGTTCTGGTGGGGTTCAGCTCCTTGGATTTCTCATATCTGCTTGAAACTCGTTTTCAGCTGGCCTGACGGAGCAGATCAAGTTAGACCGCTACTTGCAACCTCACTTTCGCTACTTCATGCGTGAAGTGCGCACCGTTGTCTATTCACAGTTTCTTGAGTCATACAAGAGTGTGACAATGGAAGCGATGGCTGTCTCATTTGGTGTGACAGTTGATTTCATAGACCAGTAAGATTTTTTGTTGATGTTATTTCTGGCATGTCATGTCCTTGTGCTGATATCATGCATGACTATTGATGTGGCTAAACCTTTGCCTCTGATGCAGGGAATTGTCACGCTTTATTGCTGCTGGCAAGCTTCACTGCAAGATTGATAAAGTTGCCGGTGTCCTGGAGACGAACCGACCTGATTCACGGAACGCCTTCTACCAGTCAACCATCAAGCAAGGAGACTTCCTGCTGAACCGCATCCAGAAGCTATCGCGAGTCATTGACCTGTAGGCTTTCTTTGTATTGGAGCGTCCCTTTGCTACAACCCTACTCAAGCTTTCTTACAGGGCTGTTCGCTTTAGCTCGTACATTTTGCATTTCAAATCGATCACAAAGGAAGAGCTTTAGCAAAATCTACTTTTTCATATCTGAGAATTTGACTTGTAACCTAACAATATGAATAGAGATAACTGCAGAGGATTGCCTGTAGACGGTTGCTTTTACATCATGAATCCGTCCATTTATTTCAACTTGTGACCAGCGTTTTACCTGATCTAGAATTCCTCCAAGGGAGAGAATAATCTGCGTAGGTACTTGTGCTATCTGATCTAGAAAATGGCATGTCTGTGTTTCGAAATTAAACTGCACCAGCAAGAGTGAGTTGCTCAAAATCACACGAAGAACAAAACACAGTGCTAGGCCATACGAGGATAACAAAATAATCATCGACATTCAAGTAAAACCACCCAAGAGCATATCATCAATAAAATCCATGACACTGTTTATTGGTCTATACCATGATCCTGATTCATGACACTACACGTACCAAATCTCGCAGAAATTCTCCTGTATGTTACCTTTTGATCCTCATGAAACCAAATACACCCTACCCACCTAGAACAGGGGGAAGCCAACTCACCAACCAAGAAGAAAAGAAAAATTCAACACTACAACCACAGCCCAAGTTCCAGAGAATCGTGCATGGTTCAAAGGATTGCACGATTGCGGTTGCTATGGGGTATTCTATTGACTGGATTTGCCGTTGGGTATGCCACCCATTTCCTCCAAGCGCTTCCAGAGGGCTTCTCGCTTCGAACTGGATTCCTCCTGCTTAAGCTCGTCGTCGTCGAACTTCTGCATGCACTCTCCGAAAAATGCAGAGTCGTGGTCAGAGAATATCTTGCGTACATTCAGTGTCAGGCTCCGAACAGCTTGGTTCCAGTGACCCCGTGCATTTCTCTCGAGCGCAGGAAAGATGATGGGCAGTATAACCTTGTAGTTCTGCTTGATCAAGTTCTCAATGTGGTCGTTGTTCCATAGAAACAGTGCCCGCTCTGCCACCTATAAACAGACAAGGAGAAAAATGGACATTAGATTGTATACTTTTGCCGATTTTTTTTGTAAACCGTCTCATGTACAACTTAACAAACAAGCTCAATTTACAGATACCACCAAGTTGGATGTAGCTACAGGTTCAGTAAGCTACAAATTACTGCAGGATGTAGCTACAGGGAAAGTTTCAGTAAGCTACAAATTGCAACAGTAGATACACAAATGTACTCCCTCCGTCTCAAAATAGATGCCAGAGATTTGTCTAGATTCGTATGTACCTATACACTAAAACGTGTCTAGATACATGTGAATCTAGACAAATCTCTGACATTTATTTCGAGGGAGTAGGAAAAATCACCAGATTAGCATGGACAATCAAATCTAATGTTGTTCTGGACGATGAAAGTTATTTGTAAGGTAAGTGCTATTTAAATGACTAGCAAGCGGAACGCAAATCCTAAATCGCTAAATCCAAACTGTTCAAAAGCGTGGACAACCTGTTTCAAACATGACTTGCAAAAGAATTGCCAGTCAGCAAATATTCAGGTTTTAACTATCCCAAACTAATGAACAGAGTGTTTTCAATCAAAACAGTAAATTCAGAAGACACTATGTTTACCTAAAGCAGCATGAAAAACCAGTTATGTAAAAGGCAGTACCTCGAATAAAACTAATAGAAACTGATCAATCAAAACAAAAAGGAGGGATAAGAAGTAAATACACCGGTTGCACCCTTACGTTCCACTCGAGTTGGAACGGGTGTCTTACAATAAAAATGTGAACAGATGAACTGAAGGACTGCCACAGAGAAATAGGATAATTATGATAGAGTACTACTAGTCTAATTACCCAGGATGTAACAGATCATTTTTATATGAGGGTTTCTTGCAAAAGAACAAAAGTTGCAGTGATGTTAAAAGGAAAATGAACAAATTAGCACTGTGTCCTCTAAGATAAGAAGTTGATAGAATCACTGACCAAATCATTCTTACTCCCTAAAACCCATCGAAAATGCTCAAAAGATTATCACAGGAATTAAGTTGTCAGTATTTCTTTGCTATAACGAATTAAAGATAAACCAAGCCATATTAAAACCAGCTGAAATCCATTGACGTAGAGAAAAAACATGACGCGCAGAAAGGGTAGTACACAGCAAAGCATGCAAAGTCTACCAATGTCAATATTTTCGTACTCAGGGAACAAAACTATAAATAATTTAATCTATGAATGACGTCAAAGCTGATACACTGGTGAACAACAAGTCAACAAAATATTCAGAAAGTAAAGGCAGTAAAGAGCATATACAATGAACTATGACAAGAACCAATAAAGATCGCTGAAGTGGACATGCATTCAAAACTTGAGTAAATATATGCCTGGTCAGATTTAACCTGGAAGTGCGAGCTGTTCATGCTATGGGCAATCTGTCGGAAGAGCGGAACCATGCATCTTTGGAACTCTGCAAGCTGCGTTGCCTCTAAAACCTCTTCCAGCTCACCCAAGAACATCACCTCCTTTGAACTGTTTGTTATCGGCCAATACTTCAGCAAACCTCTAATGACAGTGTCAGCAAGTTTGCAGTCCTTCTCAACAAACTGTGTGATGCAGTATGACAGCTGCTGATGGTACATTGCTACAGACTTGGGCTTATGAAGTGGGACGAGCACACGAAGAAGGAACAATTTGTGCTCTTCCTTGAGTGGCAGGGCAAAACCATTGATTATGCTGCCCAAGATCTCCAGCAACTCTGCAACACCATTATGCTTTTCTGTCTCAAACACAAACCTGTAGAAGATGTTGTTGATCGCTTTCCTGATGAAAGGGCGATGCACCATGAATTTGCCATATATTCTATGAAGTATCGTCTTCAGATAGTCCCTTTCCCTGGGGTCTTCCGAGTCGAAGAGATCCAATAGCTTGAGAATGAAGGAGTGGTCGATGTATCTCTTGGCCAGCTTAGCGTCCGTCTCCTGGGACGCCACAAACCTCAGGAAAACCTCATAGACAATCTGCAAGTGCGACCATGCCGGGTCCATGAGAGGCTCCTCTTCCTCCATATCGACCCCCTCGATGGCCTTGTTCTCGCGAGGGGTGGGGTTGGAGCTCCGGAACAAGTTGATGGCCACCATCTTGCTGATCTCCAACATGATGACTTCGGAGAACTTGCCATTTGCAGAGGTGACGTAGTCTACGAGCTCCATGAGCGTCTGCCGCTTCATCTCTTTCTCCTTGAGGTTCTTGGTCGGATCTGCGAAGTCGTACACAGCGCAGCACAGGGTGGCCTTCCTGACAAACAGGTTCTGCTTCTCCGAGACCGGCACGTCCTTGAACGCCGGCAGCGGCTCGTTGGAGTGATACACCACGGTCCCGTTCATCACCGGACTGGACCCCGAGCCGGCCGGTGGCTGGTACTCCCCATTTCCTGCCCTCTTGTTCCCGCCGGGCTCCACGCTCCTTGCGACGCTGTAGGAGTTCGACGGCTCGGTGCCGTTGCCCACGGCAGCGTCGCCGGCCTTCCCTGTCTTCTTCGGCAGCCTGCCGAGGATCTGTTTGATCATCTTCTGACCACAGCAGACCTATGAGCAGCCCCAAAACCCTATCAGTATCCCACACCTCCAGAAATCAGCAGCAGGAAGGAAGGGGATCTACGCGAATCCTCAGCCCCTGAACTGACCGAGTAACACAAGATCTCCAACAACCCAGCCGCCCGGCCAACAAACCCTGGACTCCACGGGCACGAGCAGCGAAATACGCCCAGATCACTGGAACCAATACGGATCAGGCTTCGCCCAGGAGCCACTCCCCAAGCCGGACCCTCGGCAGATCAGGCGACGGCGGCGCCGCCCCCATCACCCCTTGCACGATATAAATAAAAACCCAATCTTTCCGCTCCCTCCCCGGGCAGCCAAATCTAGGATCCAGGAACCAGGGTCGCGAGGTGGGGAAAATGGGGAGATTGAGGAGGAAGTGGGGGAGAGGTGGAAGGGAAACCTTTTCTTGGGCTGGACGGAGAGCTGCTCTCCTTTTCCTCTGGATTTGAGAGGCGGCCTCAAAAGTGGCAAAGGGAGGAGGCGGAGTAGTAGGAGTGAAAGTTTGTGCGGCGCCGGACCTGAGAAGGAGAACGCAGGGGAGGGAGAAGGCCAGAGAGCCAGACAAGGGGCCAGGGGGGTGCGAGAGGTGGGAGTATTTTACCGCATCTGGCACCTGGTTCAGTGCAATTAATTGCAACGCAGCCCCTTCTTCCGGCTGTTTCTTTTGCTTTCGCCGGGAAGTGGGAACTTTCATGGGTGCTGGTGCAGTAGTACATCGGCTCCCCTCCCCCTGCTTCGATTTTGTAAATTGATCTTAATAAAAGTCTTTTGCATTTTGTGTATTATAGAGTGCTAATCTTTGAAAATAAAACTCCTACTTTCTTCATTCACTAACTTAAGATATTTCAGATTTTTTAAAATACATGTGTGTGGGCATGTTTTAGTGTGTAGGTATTGTATCTAATCGACTTTGTCTAAAAGGCCTTACGATTCGTGAACAGAGGGAGTATATTGTCAGATTTGCTAGTTCTTGTCTGATAACTTGCTAAATCCCAGTCATCTCTATCACCTTAGATATGTCTCGTGATTCATCGATCTAGGGTTGTACATCGGTTACAACTGAGAAAAATGTTCACACCGCACAAAGTTTTCGTTCACTAGCGAATTCTATTTTGTTTACATTTAGATTTTTGCTTATGAGATAAAGATTGTTCATATGCCAAAAGAAAGTACGATGCTGCCAACCGCCAGAGATTTATCGACTGAATTCTAGACCATTGCTTGGGAGAAAGAAAATACTACTCCCTCCATCTTAAAATAGATATTACAGATTTATTAAAAATTTGAATAAATCTAGACACTAGTATTTAATATATATATAGATTCATCTAAATTTGACAAACCTCCGATATCTATTTTAAAATGAAGGGAGTACATAGCACCGAGCACGAGCTATAAAAGTCCACTGGACTGGATAAAGAAGGCATATTGAGGTAGCCGAGAGATGCCACGTCGTTAGTGCTCGGCGCCCATCCAAAAGATGGCTTGTCCCCGGCTTGTGGTTCTCAAATCCTAGTGGTTCTCAAATCCTTACTGTTCCTTTGAATCATAATAATCCCATAAAAACTTGAGAACTGCTATACACATGATGTTTTTCAGCCGATCCGTGCACGACAATGATCTCACGGTTGAGATGCAACGTCATGTACGTCAGACACTAATTGTCGTCCGCATATCAATTCTGTAAAAACTTTGGAGGATTCTAACATCAATAATTTGTATAGGTCGTGCATTGTTCAATTTGTGGGATAACATTTTTAAGAAGTTTTCCCGTTGTACATGTTTTGGAGGAAAATTTTCATTAACCCAAAACCTTCTAGTTTTTTTAAAAAAATGCACATAACTAGACATGTTTTATTGTGTAGTCCATCCATTTTAGTCTAAATCTAGTCTAATTGATATATCTAAAAGGCCTTATATTAGTGAATGGAGTGAGTAATACTTGTCGCAGATTCATAAAATCTAGACAGATTTTTAGACAACGTTTTGCCTAAATCTACGACAAATAACTGAAAGTATCCATGATCCCACCGATAACAAATAGGCCCGAATAATTCGATTGGGGTCGTTGCTGACCCATACCACATAGTTCCAGTAACTACGAAATGTTATATCAGATTTCTCTCTCTCTCTATTAAATGACGTGTTATATCAGATTTTTCATGGGTGATACTACTACCTTTGGCTAGCTTAATCGGCCGTGTTTCTGCAGCGGGAATAAACGATGCAAGATTAGCTAGCACGCCACCGGCAGGAAACGGAGCGGCAGCAGTATTATTAATTGCACTCGGCCTACCCAGCTCACCCCATCGGCGCTGCCCCTACTACCCCTAAACATGGCAATTAACTACTCCACTTTCTTTAAGTACTCCAGCTTGCTCGTCACTGTAGCGACAAAGGGTGGATCTCGCGTTTCTTTTTCCAGCTGGGGCGTGCGTGCGGGCGGCGTGCGCAACGTGCGCGGGAGCGTGCCCGGCCGTGTCCTGCCGCTTGGCGCCAGGCGATCGATCGATCCCTGAGAATGGACCGGCGGCACCACCACGGCGATCGATCAGCACTGGCTGGTGGGAGGACAGCAGGGTGCGTGGGGCGTTCGGGGTGGACCACGCCGGCCGGCCGCGCCACGGGCATCGGCGGCAGCAGCAGGCATGATCCACGAGCGTACTGACGCGAAATGATGATTTGTGCACACTCCTTTGTTCTCGCTTGGCAGGGCAGGAAATCATAATGGGAAATGTTCCTCCACGAGTACTGGCTGACTGGTACTAGTAGTACGTGTGTGTCAGTGTGTGGGAGTGAGAGAGTGCACGTACGGTGCTGCGTGTGTTTCTTACTTTACCACGTGCAACTGAGCCACGCGCGTCGCCATTTTTCCTCGCTTGACAGACAGAAAGAAAATACGTACATGAACTCGCCGGCGCACGAGGTAGAAAGGCCGGCCGGTGTGTAGGAGCGAACTACTACAGTAGTTATTATGGTCGACGATGCGCCCATGCGTGAACGGGATCCTGGCTTATTTCTGAAACTCTGAACCAAACGGATCGGCGATCCTGATTTCAGCCACGGTTAGATTAGGCTGCGTGGATCGTAGGTAGCCCAAGGTCTTTTCGACAGGTCTTTTGGTCGTGTTACACGGTGCGGCGCCGGGCGGTGCTCCCATGGTTTTCATGCTGCTATTAATTGCCCGTGGTTTTCGATCCGGTCGGTCGAGCATGGTCCACGCCGGCCGTTTGCGCATGCCCGGGAACGAATATTTCGCCTTGCCACCCCGGCGAATGGCGCGGAGTCGTTTCTTGTTGACGTAGTAGTAGTGATCGACCAACCATCGGTTCCGTCCTTTGAGATTGGGAAGTGCAAGATCGACATTGATAAAGCTGATTACTACCTGGTGGGTTTTGTTTGGCGTGCCCATCAACGCACTTGGGAGATTAGAGCTCTTCGCTCCCTTACCCAGGAGGCCGATCCGGATGTCGAATTTTGCCGACGAAAATCGCCTCACTCGCGTGTCAAGGACTGCATTGTCCGGATTTTGATTGTTTGACCCTACTATCTAGGTCGAACCCACGATCCTGGGTACGTCCTGAGAACGCCGGACGAAGCGAATTCGACGGGTGGATCCGCCTAGTCAGCATATATTCGCCCTTATTCATCCAAAGTTCGCCCATATTAGCCCAAAGTTCGCTCATATTCGCCCAAAGTTTGCCCATATAAACCATATTCGTCCAAAGTTCGTCTATATAGACCATATTCGCCCAAAGTTTACCCAAATTCGGGCATATTCGCCCAAAGTTCGTCCGTATCGCCCAATTCGTCCAAATTTCACCCAAAGTCGTCCACATAGACCATATTTGCCCAAAATTCGGGCATATTCGCCCAAAGTTGGCCCGTATCAACCATATTCGCTCAAATTTCGTCCATATAGACCATATTCGCCCAAAGTTGGCCTAAAATTCGGGCATATTTGCTCAAAGTTCGTTTGTCGCCCAAAGTTCGCCCATAGTTCGTCCATATCGCCCATATTCGCCCAAAATTCATCCGTACCGACCATATTCGTCCAAAACCGCTTATATTCACCTAAAGTTTGCCCAAAGTTTGTCAAAATTTGTTAAATTTTAGCCAAACACGGGAAGTCGACTGGGTACGCGAGTGGAAAACTGGGGGTATTCAGGCCGAAATCAAACTCCGTCCGGCCAAAAAAAGGTCCATTACACCCTATGGTCAGGATGGCTCTGATACCAACTTGTCAACACCCGGGTTTTTAATCTCAGATGCCTGTTATGTCATACATCGCAATCCCAAAATTACCATTTTTACGAGACATAACAGAATTGGATACCATAGTACATCATCCATTATAAACCGTACATAAGTTCTTACACAAATAGGGATCTCATGACCCAGTTCTTAATACAACATCAAGCAGCGGAATACGTAATAATAACGGTAGTGTAGGCGAAGCTCCATCTTCGGGGTCACAGGCAATACTGACGATGGGAGATGATCCTAGTTGTCGTAACCTTCCTGGGGTTCATCCTCCAAGTACTCCTCTTCATAGTCTGGCTATGGGAATAGTCAGGGACAAAGCCATGAATACTCTTTAAGTACTCGTAAACTAATACTAACATGTGAAAAGGGGTTTTTGATAATAGGTCACTAGGCTCTAGGGTTATTTTGCAAAAAACTAGATTTATCTCTACTAAGTTTAGAAGCAACGAATAACTAGTCACAATTTTATAACTCCTAAGTGGGAACTTGTATTCCATATCACAACCCTGTTGTGTTCAAGTCAAAGTCTCAATCCATTTCACAAGTCATTTTGAAAAGTCTGACGGGGGAACAGTATGGCCACTCCAACTGTCCATAACAGCGGACGCGACTATTCGAATAGTTTGACACTCTGCAGAGATTGTACACTTTCACCACAACATTCAATACATCCGTCAGGAACAAATCCTGAATTCACCATACTCAGTATGCGGATAATCAATCCTAAACTTTCAATTACACGCCCTAGTATAAGCACCTCTCCTGTGAGCTTGGCCTCCCAACCATGACCAACTGTCATCTTGGGTACTGCACAAGTGGACAATCTTCACAAGGTAGCCTCACTCGAGACCTTGGCGTGGGGAACTAATACTAAGGTATATAAGTTTCCAAATAAGCCCTACCCAATCTTGGTATTGTGGTTAGACGATAAAATTGGAATGGTATCGCATCCGCATAACCATCGCTTTTATAAAGGGCTAAGGCTCATGCCTCAACATTTTCATCACCAAAATCATCAGGTGTTCGGAAACACATGTCCAAAACATTTCAATAGAATGATCCATCATTCCAAGGTTTTCATAACCATTTTTCCACCAAGTATTCCCATCTAAAGTTGATCAAAGTTTTATGCTTAGCACTAGCATCTACTGGTGGGGGTAAGCACTAATGAGGGGTGGTAAACTAGTGGAGTTTTAACTAAGTTCAATCTCATGCCTTAGGATGACATCAAGATTATCTAGCTTAGGCCAATTTTTATGCTCTTTATGCAACCTTCACATATTTTTCTAGTATATATCATTCTCTTAAGTAAACTCTAAGTAAGAGCTTTGATAAAGAAATAAAGTAAAAAGCTTGCAAGTAAAACTAGGATTGGTTTATCAAGTGGAGATGATCATATATGCTTAAGGCATATAATTGGCATGGTAACAAGCAAGTATTAGCTTGCATTAGTAGAGTATCTTGCAAGTGTTATCTTGTATCAATATCAGTATAAGCTTGCTAAATTGCAAGTGTTAGCTTGCCTTGTGCAGAGCAGTGGTTGAAGTTCTCCTCGGCTTCTTCTTCGTAGAATCCTCCTTCCTCCTCGTATACTTGGTCGGTACTAACGTTTATAAATAAATACGATGTACACAATCACCAAACAATACTTAACTACTTGCAATCATCACACACAAGGGTCCTATTGATGATCTAGCATCATCACTAACATTACAAGATTAACGCTTGGTTTAATTCCTTTTATTTTTAGAAAAGTAATTTCTACTCATTGAAAAACTACTTAAGATTTAATATTCTCCAAACCAAATATGGGATCATGTTGACACATGTCATCACCACATATTGTAGTTCATGGGAATGTGTTTTAAAGTGGTGTCACAATTTAATAAGGTTTTACCCTTTTATTTTAATTAATTAAAGTGGCTAGAAATGCCTATGGGGCATTCTTTTATTACTTGGACATTATTTCTGTAAGTAAACCTATATATTTTTATATAATCTGAAAGGTATGGTTAAATGTGATTTTTGAGAGTTGGAATCAACTCAAAAGATATTATGGTTTAAATTTGAAAAATGTTTGAATGCAGAAAAGCTTCTGCCTCGTTATTTTTACCATGAGTGATCTATAGATCCAAATGACTTGAATCCAACGGGTTTGGATTCATCATTCTCAGAACTTTCTAACAAAATTGGTTTCATTCAATTTGGTGCACTGAATCGATCTAGGTTGATTTTTGAAACTGGGTACAGAAGTGTGTTTGAAATAAAATGGAAAAGGTTTAGTTCAAATAACTGGGCTACGCGGGAAAAGTTAATGGGCCGGCCTGCTAAGCGTAGCGCTTCCGTGGGTTGTTTAAGTGGTTGTCCCCACTGCCGGTGAGACAGGGTGCGGCGACGGGCAACATGGTGCTCGATCCGGTTCTAATCCAGCGGGAGTCATCGTCGACGTTGGGCAGCAACGCCAAGCAGAAAACCTAGCAGACAAGTGGGGTTTGAGGGCTCACCGGGTGCAAAGAGGGTCGAGGCGAACGACATTAAGTCGACGACGGCGAATCTCCTGGTACCGGTGGCTCCTCCTGGGGCGGCTCCAATCGCTGGCTCCCTTCTTCTCCAGAGGCGGCGGGCTCCGGTGAAATTCCGGCAATGTGCTGCTCGCCTTGCTCTGGAAACAGTGTGGCACGATCAGTGATGAGAGGGGGAGTAGAATGGTGTGCTCAATTCGGCTGGGGGTGGCCTATATTTATAGTCGAGCGAGGGGACCGACGGCGACGAGTGAGCCTGTCGGGCGATGGTACAGACGGCTATTGGCATGGGCGAAGGTAGGGGACGGTGCGGTGTTCCCTGGTGATGCTCAACGATACGGTGGCGAGACGTGGGGCGGTGCGGGTTGGTCTGGAACACGCGACGCTCTACGCGGCAGAGGCGGCGTCTTCGACGGCGAGCGGTGGCTGTACGGCATGGGGAGGCGAACGGGGATGTCTGGCGGTCTCCTGGGTCGGTGGCGATCGTATATGCACGCGGCGAGAGCGGTGCACGGTCTATGGGCTTTGGTCGAGGGTGGCGTTCTGGCGCATGCTCGGCACGGTTGGCAGAGGCACAGGCGCGGCGTTCCTGGGTGCTCTGGTCGGTGTCTTCGAGGCAGGGCTGGTCGAGAGGGGGCGGTGATGCATGGGTGATCTCCCAGACAAGGTTGGCACGGCTAGTTTCCTTCCTAGCTTGTTGTCTACACTGGGGTGGCAAGGATGCACTCGGCTGTTCACCATTGATGATATTGGCAAGCTCACAGTGGTGCTAGTGCTTGGTTAATCTTGCTAAGTGATCTACTGAGATAGTTGTGAGCTATATAGGGAACCCGTTAGGCTCAAAACACTGCACACTATAGTGTTTTAATTTTGTTTGATTTGTGTCTGCCAAGTGTTTGATGAAATGACCGCATGAATTCAAGTTTTGAATTTTGAAAAGATTTTTGGTGGGTGTGCTAGATTGGTGCTGGTGAGTCTGCAGATGCTTGGGTTTTGAAAGTTGAGCTTGTTTGAGTGGTTTTTGAAAAAGTGGGATCTTCCCATATGATAAAGATTTAATTTTTAACTATCATTTAAACTATGTATTTGAAAGTTTTTGGATGATCACAAAGTGGGCCTTGATACTTTGTTATGAGTACAATCAAGGGGTGCAAAGATCCAAAAAAGTTTCTGTTAGGTTCTAAAAGTTTGAGACAGCCAAAGTAGGCATGGGAGTTAAATTAGTCAAAGTGAGCATTCACTCAATTAGTTTTGTTTTGATTTATTTGTCTTTGGGAAAAGTTTGGAAAATGTTTAGATGATGTTTATTTCACCTAAGAAACATTTTACAAGCAAGGAAACACACAAACATGGCAATTCAAAAGAATTCAAAATGGGATGCATACACACATGCATGTTTTTATATTTTTATTTAGAAAAGTTTTTGTTAACCCTAAATTTGATGATTAGAGTTTGATGATCCAAGTTTAGTATTTTTGGGATGTTACAGTTATCCTTATCCCCATGACTTCTCCTGGCCACACAAATCCATTGAGTGCTCTCTCTCTCTCCCATAGAGGTAGAGCTAGCTCTGTCGATTGCCACGACCAACGGAAAATGAGGGATTTGGCCCGCGCGGCGCTGGCCGCTGCGCACTATCAAGGCGTGCGCCGCCGACGTGCTAATGAGGCAGGCAGCCGGCACGACGCTACCCACCGCGTGCTGTCGGGGAAAGCAGCCGACGCACCATTGCGTGTCGTTGAGGAACGCGCTCGGCGCGGCACTGCCCACCTCGTGCTATAGAGGAGGGCGGTCGGCGCGGCGCTGCACCACCGCGCGTCGTCGAGGAACACAGACGGCTTGGCGCTGCCCACCTTGTGTTGTCGAGGATCCGGGTCGGAAGATAGCCACGAAGAGCATCACGCGCTCACGATGATGTCGAGCACGACCACACCGGAGAAGCATGAAAGAGGCTGCCGCTAGAGAGCATGCAACGGGGAGGCCGCCACCACGTTGTAGCCAATGAGTACGATGGGGAGGCATCCATGATCCATCAACTAGTGTGGTTAGGCCGCCGCCGCCGAGCTTGAGGCGGACGTATCCACCAAGTAGCATGGAGAGTGTCCCCTTCGACGAGCACGTAGCGAGAGTAATTAATCTGGCAGTCAATAGTAATTAATCTGGCAGTCCAGGATAATTAATCTGGCAGCCAAGTGTTGGTTAATTATTCTAGCAATTAAGTATGGGTTAATTATTCTGGCAATCCAGTGAAATTATTCGGGCAACCAAGTGTAATTATCCTGGCAATAGAATATGATTTAATTATTCTACAATTATGTATAATTTAATTATTCTGGAAATTAAGTGTAGTTATTCCGGCAATCAAGTGTAATTATCCTGGCAATCAAATACATGATTTAATTATTCTGCAATTAAGTATAATTTAATTATTCCGGCAATTAAGTGTGATTATTTTGTAAAAAATACATAATTATTCTGGCAATTAAGTAAACTTTATTATCCTGGCAATACTTCTGACAATGAAGTAACTTTTTTGGCAATCAGGTATAATTATTCGTGCAATCAAGTTTGATTATACATAGCCACACTATGTTAGAACTTTTATTAGCGTGGCTTAGCATTTCTTTAGTAGTTGTAGAGACGTCGTGAGATTTAGCTTAGACAATGAAATAAGAGCTAGGCTGCTGGAACCATTTTTCTCAAAGTTCTCATCACTATGCGAGAGGGGGTGTAGCTTTTCATGTCCTATTTTAGGAAATGATGCTGTAGCTTGTGGCTGTGCGAACATGCAAGCAAGTGGGCCTTTTTCCAGCTGCATGTCAGGCGCTTTCTAGACTATCGGGACAGGCTGCATGCCACCGTACGATCAATAGCGGGACAACGGTGCCACCGCACGAATAGATTAATATGCGGCGCCACGCTATAGTCTTGTCCAACAATAAAACATGTCTAGATGCATCCGAATTTAGACAAATTCGAGTCAATTAATTTGGATGGGAGGAAGTATTACAAAGCTTGCTGCCGCGTGCTGCTAAATGACGACTTTACAAGTGTTTGTATAAACAGCTGAATGAAATATCACAATCACAAAGATCCCTGCTCCTTGAGGAAGGGCCTTCTGGGACAGAACCAAGAATACGCCAACAAGCCATTGCTTTTGCTGCCGCCCTCGCTCTGCTTTTCCGGGTGGGGAATTCGTTCCAAAGCGTTTGACCCCAAATCAAACACAGCAGCCCAGTGCTCATGCTCCCTCGTATCGTGCTCCACAAAGTAGACGCAATTCCTCCTGATGGCAGGGAACTCTTTGGCAGAGAGCGCAAGCGTGTCACCCCGGCCCAAGAAGAGCGAGTAGTCGCCGAGATCCGTCACCTTGTCCCGGAGGTCGAGGCGGTGCGCATCCCAATCCGGAGAGTACACTTCTGCGAGGGCTGCGACGTTGCCTACACCGCGGCGATACACCATGACGAGCATCATCTGGTTGTTGTAGGCCACCACGTACGGCCTCGGCCACCCAGGGAACCGAAGATACCGCGCTTGCAGAGGAGGGAAAAGGCACAAGCTGTGGAGACGCTTGGGAGGATGCTGCTGATGCTGCAGATCGAAGATGTCGAGGGACATGCTCATGGTGGAGATGTAGAACCTGCCCTGGTGGAACGCCGCGCCTTCGATCCTGCTGCTAGGGTACTCGAGCTGCATGGTCCAGGCTGCGTCTCCGGGACGCCAGAAGAAGAGCCTCTACCCGATTTCTGTGCCGGGGTTTCTCTGGCTCGCGATCGCCATCCAGCCCGCCGGCGGCGAGGTGAGCGGGTCCCCGGTGAGGAATACTTGGGCGACGGTGGTCAGAGTGGGCAGAGGGATCTCGGCTTTGGAGAGGGGCTCCCAGAGGATGAACCTCGTGGGGGATCGCAGGCCGTCCGTGAGAGCCAGCCAGCCACGGGGCGTGCCGCAGCAGTAGGGCAAGCCGGCCGGGGTCCAGGACAGGGAGTGCATCCTTCTTCCGTCACGGGGCAGCCAGAAGGAGTGGTCTCCGATGGGGTTAACGGCGCTGAAAGTGTCGCGGTGGCGGTCGTGGCCGGCGACGATCCACGGACGGCAGGCTGCGAGCGGGGCGGTGGACGCGCTGTTAGCACAGCCCCTGCCGCCGAGTACTTTCCGACGACACCGAGAAAATTCGACGACGGCACGTGCGATAACTTCCGCCAGATCGCGTCGCTGGCCAATCGATTCTTTTGATCTAACTAGTACACCCACGCACGCGCAAAACAACTTTGATCGCCAAAGGCTCTTGTCGAGCCTTGCTTTCTCTTGTATTGCTCAACTCACGGTGTTGTCGGTTACAAGATTACAAGTAGTGTGTGCATATATATATGCACTACTAGGACCTAATAAACTAGGAGTCGGTGTACTACTCCAAAACCTAGTCTAACACATATACGTATACTACCTGGACACTACACCTATTCGGACTGCAATTCCAATACGTGTAGGACACGTGATTATCTAACAATCACCCCCTAATCACGATGTGCTTCTTTACATCGACCTGGGTCCCAAATGCGTCGGTTGCTCCTCGCCGACGTCTTCCTTAGCATTGCTTTCGCCATCCCCTTCCTTGGCACCCATGTCACCGACATTGCTTTTGTCGGCTTCTCCATAGCTTCACGTCGACCCTTCTCGTCCGCGTCCTTATTTTTCGCGTCCTTCTTGTCGATGTCGTCCATGACCGTGCCTTCGGTCTTCACCGGTTCCTTGATGAACAAACATTGATTTTCGTACTCCATCTTCACCAGATAATTTACCGTCCAAAATTCTTTCTTCGGATAGTAGTCCATCATGTCTCCCATGCGTGCTTGCATCGGTCGTAGTCGTCTCATCTCCAGTGCAGTCGGAGGCTCTGCGACATACTCTTCTGCGTCCGACAACGCGCTTGTTTCTGAACCTTGTGTGCCTCCACGTAGAGCTCCTGGAGCCAACGGCTCTACATGCAGCGTATCCTGCATGCCTATTTCTAAGCCAATTTCTTGAGTCACCACCATATCACATGGCCCTTTCATTTCTGGACACTCCTTTGCCCCAAGCTCTTCACGTGGATCATCACCTCCTGTATTAGCGGATGATGAGCTAAACACAACACCTTCTAGCTCTGTTTTTTCTGACCACAGACTAGCCTTTTCTCCGGACACTTTTCCTTCTGGGAGTATCCCTAGTGCTTCTGGCCTAGTGTCCACGCCTGGAGCACCCCCTAGGCCTTCAATCTCTTCTGGATCTGAATTTGCTGACAAAGATAAGCTTGGTTGATCCATATTTTCTTCATACTCAAGATCCCACGTGATGTGAAAAGATGAATATTCCGGTTCCTTGGAGCCCCAATTCCATGTTTTCTCTTCCTCAAAGACTACGTCGTGAAAACCACCTTATTGGTATAGGGTTGCACAAACGGTATCCTTCGAGCCTTCATAGCTGTCATGATCATTGGAGTACTCGATTCACCTTATCGCCACACATCCAAAAGTACGAAGATGATCAACCGAGGGCTTCCGTCCATACCATGCTTCATACGGAGTCATACCAACTCCACTCGCTTGGTTCCATGTTCAAGAAATACACCGTATTGACCGCCTCACCCGAAGTTTCTGCAAACCTTTACTCTTCATCATCCTCCGTGCCATGGTCAACACGGTTTGATGCAGCTCGCCTTCTGATCAATGCGTGAGCTCTTATCTTCGCCTCCACCTTAAACTCTCCGGCTTCCTTGATCTTCTCGAATGCTTGTTGTGCTTGATACTTACTTTTCAACACAATCCACATGTATTTACTATGATCATCCACCGCAAGCATGAAGAACTTATTGCGGATGGAGTTGCGGCGAAATTTCAACGCATAGACCGCCATGATCGATTCAAGCTTCACTCGCCTCAAACGTGGCTTCACGTGAAACCGGACACTCTGTTGCTCGTGATCCACACACGGTAGATCGTGATCCACTTGCGCCACAATCTCCGTCGGTGATGGAGGATCCTCCTCATCCTTCAGCTCGCCATTACTTGAGCATCAGCATCATCGGTCCATCATCATCTCCTTCCTGGGCGATGAGAGCCCTCTCCTTCGACGATTTCTTGCAATCCTTCTTGAAGTGACCGAGCTCGCCGCACTTATGACATCTTACTTTCTTGATGTCAAACTTCCTCCACGGCGGAGCCTCGTCCTCGCCCTCCCCGCGATATGCTTTTTCATTCGGGCGAGAATCTTCTCTATCACTCCTGCCGGATGCTTTATCGCCTTCTTTTCCTTGGCGAACAACGCCGAGCCATAAGCATGAGATGCTCATCCACTTCGGCCGCCATAGGTGATCTTCATCCCTCGTCAGGCGCCTTGAACCGTCCAACTAGATCATCCATCGTGAGAGTCTTGAGATCAACGCATTGCTCGATTGCCGAGACAACGGGTGAAATGCTTGGCGCCGCGGAGGAAACGCCTCAATAGAGATCTCATCCACTTCTCGCCAAGTCCGCGAATCCCATTGACGGTGTAGCGACCCTTGAAGCAAAAGCGTCTAGCGTCTCATCTTCTCCCATCTCCAGATTCTCGCTTCTTACGCAAGGTCTGCGAGGTCGCCTCGCGACGCGCTCGTGCCAAGATTTAGCGTCTTGGCGTATCCACACCTCCTTTGCAGATTTCTTCGAGATCGGTGTTGCATCGATCCGTTGGCACCACCGAGCAGATGGCCGTGAGTGCTAGTCGGTCTAGGTGGTACTTCAACGCCCTTCTTGAACTCGTCGCCTGGATCGACTGCCTCCCAGTCTGCGCCTTCTAACGCCCACTCCATCCGGACCGCCCAGGCCGTAGTTGTCGCGGTACCGCCGGATCTTGCATCGACACCCGCACCCGTAGCCGCGCAGAATACTCGCCCACCTCCTTCGCCATGACCTCCGTTACTAGGAGATACTCCACGGCTCGATACCAATTGTTAGCACCCTCGCCGAGTACTTTCCGACGACACCGACGAGGAAATTCCGACGACGACACACGTGCCGATAACTTCCGTCCAGATGCACGTGCTGCTAGCCAATCGATTCTTTTGATCTAACTAGTACACCCACGCACGCACACGCAAAACAACTTTGATCGCCAAAGGCTCTTGTCGAGCCTTGCTTTATCTCTTGTATTGCTCAACTCACGGTGTTGTCCGGTACAAGATTACAATGCCAGGTGTGTGCATATATATATGCACTACTAGGACCTAATCAACTAGGAGTCGATGTACTACTCCAAAACCTAGTCTAACACATATACGTATACTATCTGGACACTACACCTATTCGGACTGCAATTTCAATAAGTGTAGGACACGTGATTATCTAACACGCGCGCCAGTGGGAACATACCTGGTGGATGTGGATTTGGTCCATGTCGGCCGGGAGACGGTCGGAGACTTCCTTGATGAGGTCTGCCGGCAGGAACATCCAGCCGCCGTAGCTGCGTGCCATGCAACAGCTGCAATCTCTTCTTCCTACTCTTCTTTTTTTGACAACCGAGTCGCCTTTTTTTCTCTAATATATAGCGACGTTCTCTTGTTCCTATTATGAATTATTAAGGGAAGTACCCGATGAACTCCAACTCCGAGTCCTGCTTACACATACGCTGATTCCTGTCCGACCTTGAAATCTAAGCTTTAGTCTTCCTCCGTTCTTTTTTAGTCTATATATACTCCCCTCCTCCATCTAAAATAATACCCTTACACATATGCGCGACGCTCCGCGTGGCACTAGAAAAAACACAAAGAACTCACAAAAAAAATGTCATGGAAAAAAAATGAAAAATACCTTGACAACTTATATGTTTGTATGTGCTCCGAGAGACTTGGGAAAACACGTTTTCTTCTTAGATTTTGAATTTTTTAAACGCATGTATCTATACAGATTTTATTGCTACGTTTATATACATTTGCTTCATAAAAAGTCTAGAACTTCTTATATTTTGGAACGAGAGCATATATATGTTGAAAAAATTAGAAAATTTAGCAGTACATTTATCAGTACTCCCTCTGATCCATATTACTTGACTTGGATTTGTCAAAATTTGGATGAACCTATATACTAAATAGTGACTAAATTCATCCAAATTTAGACAAATTGAAGTTAACTAATATGGGTCGGAAGGAGTAATATATTTATAGCATTTATAATTTAAGTAGTCTCAAGAAAACAAAGTGCTAACTCTAGATTTTATTGCACGAGACAGTAGAAAATCCTTAAAAACCAATATTTGATTGGACTACAACCCATAGTCTCTCTACTCTAAGCCACAAGACACTAGCCTGTTGGCCTTGCATCTTTTAGTCTGGGATTGAGGATGAGATTCGGTTAACCGTTTATCTTTTGGATTCAAACCTATTTAACCATTTTGTATAGAGGGATAATATAGGTTAACCATTAGATTATATATATATATATATGTTTAAATGGTTATATAATCTAATGGTTAATCATTGGTTATTTACGGTTGAACCACTTTCGGTTTGTAAACACAAATGCAAGGTGCAATTTTTTTATCATTACCTGATTTCGTGAGTGTGGTAGTACTACACCGGGCTAAATTATAGTGAAAATTTCATAACCAAAGATAGAGAAAGAATACTTTCATGTAGTTACGCGATACTAATCACTTATACACCTGAACAATCATCGACAACAACGAGGTAGATTCCATACTCAAAAATAATGAGGAGATCTCGGCTACTAATGAGAGGATTTTGTCTGTAACCAACACTACTAGGAAAAGGCCTATCAATGTCACATCATTTTGGGACTTTTGTGGCGCATATGGGATACGCCACTATTAAGATCTGGCCGGAGGATAGCCGGAGGTAGGGGTCACCGGAGGACGAAAAGGAGGCCGATGGTGGCCGTAGGAGGAGGAGGAGGAGCAGGAGGAGGAGGTGGTGGAGGAGAGGCTCGGCAGAGGAGAAGGTGGAGGTCACTGATGGAGGAGAGGAGGAGGTCGCCGGAGGAGGAGCTCACCAGGGTGGTGGAGGAGGGAGGTGAGAGGAGGGAGGTGGGAGGAGGAGGAGCTCACCGGGGTGGAGGAGGGAGGATGGAGGTAGGAGGAGGAGCTCACCGGGATGGAGGAGGGAGGAGGGAGGAGCTTACCGGGGTGGAAGAGGGAGAAGGAGGAGCTCACCTGGGTAGAGGAGGAGGGAGGAGGATAAGGTGAGGAAGAAGGGGAGGATAAGGAGAGAAGAAGTGGAGGAGGAGAATGGTGGAGAAGAAGAAGGGTGGAGCGGTGGAAGAGGATAAGAGAGGGAGAAGGGGCGGCGGGATTCAAATTTCGAATCCCGTCCAAGACTTCTGTGGCGCATATGGGAGAAATGCGCCACTGAAGTTTCTCCCCCTTTTTTATTTTTTTGCAGAAAAAAATATTCTTTCCGCCATAACTTTTTACTCTTTTCGAATTTGGGAAAGCTGTAAAATTTCGAGACAATCATTTTGATATATTAAACTTTGTTTTTCGACATCGTATGTAAAAATTACGGCCGTTTTAGTGTCTCATGAACTTTTTTTTGCAAAATACATCGAAATTCATGTTTTTTAATTTCCCTACAACTATACCCCAAAATACAACTACATATTCAAGGAATTATTTTTATGATTTTTTTATTATTTTTGTTTATTTTTTACAAAAGTTAAAAGGCGTTCCACGAGGGAGGGGGTGAAATCTGGGTTTCCATATATGCGTCACAGAAGTTCCTCGCTTTATGTGGCGCATATGGACATATGCGTCATAGAAAGTGAGGGAGCCCAACCCCGGTGGCGGGTCCACCAAACTTCTGTGGCAAATCCATGAAGTGGCAATTTTTTTAAAACACGGCTGGTTTATTTGGATTTCAGATTAAAGTTCATGAATGTTGTCTCACCTTAAAGTTTTGCAAATTTGAATACCTCATGTGATATTTTGAAAACTAGAAACACAGTGCCTTTATTAAGTCACTTTCGAACCACTTCCTCTGTCCCAAAATAGATGTCACAAATTTGTCTAAATTTAGATGTATGTATATACTAAATAGTATAAATACATCCAAATTTATACAAATTTGCGAGATCAATTTTGAGATGGAGAAAGTACATATTACTTATAGTGCCAACTAGTGAACCACTGTGGCATCCCGCAAAACCACTACTAGAAAATCGCGTTGTTTTTGTGCATTGCATCATCATGACCGCATGCTCATGTCATCATGCCATATTGCATCTGAGCATCGTCATCATCTTGCATTTGCTTGCATAAAACTATTTTCAGAAAAACCTATTTTTGTTTTCTAAACGCCCCGTCTTTGTTCAAACGCAAAACCCGGGTCTCCGGATTATTTTGTTTTGTCTGCTATCGGTTTGCAAAGCCCTGTTTTAAACAAATAAAATATTTAATTATTTTTGTGGGGGCAGCCAAACCGGGCCGATCCGACCAAGTCGGCCACCCCCAGAATAAAACGGTCCACCCAAACTCTAAATCCTATTCCTACCCAAACCTAGTCTACCCACCAATTCCCTCCCTCCACCTCACCTTCCCTCCACCTCATCACAGCCACCGCCACCTCATCAATCCACCAGCCCCCTCTCCCTCTCTCACACAGCCCTTCTACCCCCTCTCCCTTACACCCTGGCCCCCCCCCCCACACACACACCAGGCCCCACCTCCCCGTCGACCCACTTCCTCACCTCTCACAGGACCAGGCCCCACCATGGTCCCACTGCCGCCTCCCGGCCCCACCCATGACCCAACACACGCACGCCACGTACACCCGCCCACGCCCGCGCGCCCACCTCCTCCTCTCTCTCCCCGACCCCGCTTCTCTCCCTCCCAACAGCCTGCCTTTCTTCCGTCTTCTCCGGCCGGCCCGCGCCACCAGCCCGTCCGCCTCCCGCGCCTTCCACCTCCCTCCTCCGCGCCTTGGACCCCCTCGCCGGCTCCTCCTCCAGCTCGTCGGCCTTCTCTCCCTCACCTCACGCCCCGTTCCTCTCCTCGCCGTCCGTCACTGGCCCGCGCCTCCGGTACCTCGGCGCCACCCAGGGCCTCCTCCTTCGCGAGCCCCTCCGCCGCCTCCTCGCCGTGGCCTCCCTTCCGGCCTGCCGTCGCCGCCCTTCTCCCCGCCGTCCTCTGTTCCGCCACCGGCTCGACCTCCTCGCCGTCGCGTGGCGATCTCTCCTCGCCGCGTGCTCGGCCGCCCTCGCGTTACCTCGTGGCGCCCCATCTCGGCCTCCCGGTCGCGTCCTTGCAAGCCGAGCCGCCGGCTACGCTCCGCTGCGTCTTGCCGCCGGTGAGCCAGCGAGCCACCTCCCGACTCTTGCGCGTGCGCAAGCGCCGCCGTCATCGCCAGCACCGCTGCCCTGCGTCCTTGCAGCGCTGCCGCTTGCCGAGTATGCCAGTCCGCTGCCGCCAGCTCCATGTTCTATTTCTGGCGTTCTCCATTCACGCATGGTGCTCACCACATGTTTGATGGGAATCCCGCAAGTTTCGGGTAGATGCACTCTATGATGTCGACAAGATCGTCCGAAGACCCCGCATGCCTTGTACATCTCCACAAGATCGACAGCCCCATTGGAAATCGAAGCCCGACCCCGGCGATCTCCGTCACGGAACCACAAGGCCTTTTGGGGGTGGAACCGACAAGATCTACCGCCTAACGCCAAGCTCTCCTTCATGGGACGCCAAGACACAGGTCGAACCCCGAAGGCCGAACCCCGGTGTGACAAGTACCCCTTTCCGAACGACAAGATCGCCGAGAACCCGAACGCCAAGATCACCAACACGGAACGACAAGACCCCCTTCCCGCACCGATGCCGACGACGTCGCACGCCAAGTTCTCCATCCCGGACGCCAAGACCGGCTTGATGGCGCGGGCCCGACAAGATCTTCGCAACGACTAGAACGACATCGACCAGGGCGAGTCCGATGCGCCCCGACACCAACCAAGTCCTTCATCTTGGATGCGGCAAGATCGACCGTTGGAAACCAAGTTCTCCTCTTGTATCCGAACCTCGCCCCGTCAAACCCTGAGACCGAACCCCGAACCCCGGAACCAAGATCGTCGAACCCTAATGTGTGCCCGTTTTCCCGAGCCGCTATTTTATAAATGCTAAATATAAAACCTGTTGCATATTAATCATTCATCTCGCATGCATATTTGTGTGGTTTGGGGGTCTTATGCCGATTCACCTCATAATTAAATATGGGGCCCATATGCGGGCAAATCTATTCTTATATTGCCCTCATTTAAATTGGTGTAGCGAACCGGTGCTATATTTTTGCCATGTTCAAACAACATTTAAATTGCGGGGTAGTTAAACAACTTGAACCGTTTAATTAATTGGCGGGACCCCGGTTCCACTTAATATTGCCCAATTGCATCGCACCTTTGCCATGTCATACATCATACATGCATCATACCCGATCTTTTGCCGTAGTATTAAATAGTGCATCCGGTGTTTCTTTTAGTGTTTTGCTTCTTCGCGGATAAGACCGTTGAGTTGATGCGAGTATCGACCCGATCGTCGGTTGAACCTTCGACAATGTTTTCAAAGCAGCACCTCCCTTTCTACCTATCTTACTTTTATAGTATTTATTCCCTCCTGTTGATCTATTGCTATCTGTGTTGCGATGCTCTAGTTTTCGTACCCGTGATTATCCCTTGCAGCCTTATATTGCCTTGGACACCTCCTATTACCTGTTGATTGGTAGATAGCTGGACTTGCGTGTCGTAGTCGCTTGCTCAAGTGCTGTTGCGTGTCGTCAAGTACCACAACTGTTGGAGTATTGCCGCATGTTTAATGTTAGAGATGATCATAACTTTAATTACTGTTTAACAACTAAAATTGAAGTAGGTAAGCAGAGGCACAAGTGGGCAATAGATGTTATTTGGTTGTTAATCGTCCACTTGTGTCCCGTAGGACCCCGAGTACTTGATACCTGTTCCTTGAGTATTCGCGCTATCCACATCCGGAAGGATTATGGGACCCTCCTGAGCCAGAGCTTGTTTCATTCTTATTTCTTGGGGCCACAAACTAGTTTGAGGTTTTATTTACTATCCTGTATTTATGCCATGCTACTGCTTTATTTACGATTGTGCGAGGAGCACACTGTACTGTTTAGGATCGGGACACGTTTTCGCGGTGTCGACAAGCCCAGTTTTGAGTTCCCAGTCGTTCACAACCGTCCACCCAAACCTCGGGTCTGTCTCGGAGTCAGCTAACTTCGTTGCCGGTGTACTCCAAGGGGTGGCCCCCTGAAATATTTCTGAATCCTGTGATTGCTTTGTCGTGAAAGCCTCGTTGGGTTTTGATTTGGTTTTTCCGAGGTTGATCGAGTGTGTGTTGCTATTTGTGCACCCTTGCAGGGTAAAACTTTCTGAAAGCCGTGTCCGCGGTTATGGACGACTTGGAGCACAGTATCTCGATCATAGACAACTATAACTAAAGTAGTGCTATAAATTTGACTTTATAATGACTAGTAATCAGCTTCACTACAATGGAATGGCTAAATAAAACTGCCAACAATTGCTTGCTTGGGTTGTCGCTTGCGACCATTGTATCTGACTAGTAAGTATTGCAACTATAATGGAATGGCTAAATAAAAGTACCAACAACTGCTGGGTTTTGGGGTTATCTCATGTTAACTGTATCTGACTAGTAATTGTTGCAACTACAACGGAATGGTTAACTAAAATTGCCCACTACTTATTATATCAGGATGACTCATGTTATCTATACCTGACTAGTAATTGCTGCAACGATAACTGAATAAATAAAACTGCCAACTGCGTGAGTTCCTCGGTTGACTTCCTCGTTTGGGTCTCGAGGGGGGGGGGGAATACCAGGATGGGTATGTTTGGTGGTAGTATAAGGTTGGATCCGGATAGGTCTTTCTTGCCCCTCTCTGATAGCCGCCAGTTGTATCGAGTCTCTATAGGTTGATTAGTGCATGCTGCCGCTGCCGCTTCAGTCCACCATACCTATGTAGGCGAGGACCGCCGAATTCTAGCCTCGCTGCATCGGCCTCAAGATCGACCGCTCTCTTTTTCCTTTGCCCTTTGTCGGCACCCCTTTGTTTAAGCAGGTTTCGAGATCGACGTCGTTAGCAGGGTTACCCTTCCGGCTTGGCCTGGGCAGGGTTATGGACGCCATTGGTTATTCTTCAGGGCTCTTAGCCCCATTTGCATCTTGTCCGTAGTCGGACGCTCTATCATTTACAAGGTGATTTGGATCTTTGTGCTTTACATCTGTATTCTTGACTCTTTGAGTCGCTGTGGTATATATCTATTCTGTGGGTCCCATCGAGGACTGTTGTGTAATGTTATTACTTCGTTTTCTACCTGCACGAAAGTGCCTGGTGGGCACCTTTGAATCGTTTCTATGCGGGTTTGGCGAGAAACGCTGAAACTTGCATAGGGCCGATTCTGAGGGTGTTACAACCACCCCTAGGGCCATGTGGGTCGTCCATGAAAAGTGTGCCCCCACTACGGTCCCCTTCAGAACCTTAGGTACCAAAAAATCCCAAATTTTTTGGGTAACCTGAAAATACATTCCCATATATGATTCTTTATCTCCAGACCATTTCAAAGCTCCACGTGATGTCCTGAATCCCATCCAAGACTCTGAATAAAAATTATATATCACTATCTTAATATCTCATTACTACCCTACCGAAATCGAGCGTTAAGTGTGTGATCCTACGGGTTCGAGAACATATGGACATGATTGAGAAACATCTTTGATCAATAGTCAATAGCGGTACGATGGATGTCCATAATGATTCTCACATATTCCACAGAGATCTTTTATTAGCTGAACTATGATATCGAGGATTCAAACAACCCGCACTCAATTTCCTTTGTCTCGTGATATGTTACTTTTCCGAGATTTGATCGTCGGTATCACCATCTCTAGTTCAATATTGTTATCGGAAAGTTCTCTTTACACGTACCTTAATACAATATCCCTGTGACTAAACTCATTAGCCACTTGCTTGCAAGCTACTTAGGATATTCTGTTACTGAGAGGGTCCATAGATATCTCTCTATCACATGGAGTGACAAATCCCAGCCCGATCCATGCAACCCAATAAGTACCTTACGAGATACCTGAAGAACATATTTATGATCATCCAATTACAAAATGATGATTGAGGCCCACAAAATATTCTTCTGGTACTAGGGACTAACATAATCTTATGGTTTAAAGACCATGATACTTGACATACAAAAGTATGGCAATTTAAACTTAGTGATAGGATCAAATTGCTATGCTTAATTTTAGGTATGTCCATCACATAATTTTCCTAAATATATGACCTTGCTATTAAATGAAAACACACATCCATCGTTAGAAAACCTTAACCATCATTTAATCAACGAGCTAGTTTAGTAAAGGCTTACTAGGGACATGATGTTGTTTATGTATCCACACATGTATTGATTTTAAGGTTAATACAATTTTAGTATGGAGAATAAACACTAACCATGAGCACGAAATATGATAATAACAACTTTATTATTATCTCTTGGACACACTTACAACACTTCATCGACACAGACAAGCCTTGCGGTACCAGAGCGATTGTCGGGGATCACTTAGGGAATGTGATTCTCTCCGCATGCTCCACCATCTAGAGCTGCACCGACACTGAAGAGACAAAAGCCAAATTCACCCTCCTTGGCATCAAGCTTCTTGCTGGGTTAGGACACGACAAAAATCATCCTAGAACTTAATTGCTCCGCCGTGACTACGACGTTGTGATCGACTGGCCTAGAAAAATCGTCTTAGTGGGCAAGGTACATGCGACATGGCGATGAAACCATCTTATGTTAACACATGCCGGATACTTGTTGATAGCAATGACCACAACCAATAACCACCAATTCCCGTCCACCGCTCTTCCTCTCCCCTCTCCTCGTCCTTATCCTCTCGTTTTGAGAGTCGGCCGCTAGCCGTCGGCCCTCTCCGCCGCCGCCACCGGAATAGCCAGTTGGAGTGGGGTTGGGAGGGGTGCCGGAGCTAGCTGTAGGTTTAGTTTTTGTAGTTGGCGGCTAGATGCTATGGTTTGGCGTTATGCTGGGAGAGGGAGGATGCTTCTTTGGGCGACGCTTCTTCCCGGCCTGCTGGTTCTTCTCCTTGTGCTTCGATGGTCGGAGCAGCTGGTGGAAGCTGGCTATGTCGACTCCATGAATAAAGCCTGGGTCGTTGATGACTGCAAGTGCACAGATCGAATGTAGCTAGTTTTGAAATAAAGATATCTATTCCATAGGGAGTAGGAGTCTGAAGTCTAAGAATTCTTGAAGTAAATACTGAAAGTAGAATTGCTAAAATAAAGTTCTAAGTGACAAGATAAAATACGAGTAATGTGTAAACATGTGTTTTGGGGTTTTTGGTATAAGAGAACAATAAGTAAAGTAAACAAAACTGAATACAGAAAATAAGTACCGCGTATGTAAAAGAGAATTGAAACTTTAGTGGAAGAAAGCGTTCTCAAGGATTAGCAAATACACCACTAGCATTATAAAGGGCTAAGGTAAAGATTATTATCATGAACAATCTCAACTATGTATATGTGGGCGAAACTCCATATTTGGACAAATAGGCAACAACCACTGCTCAAATCATCCTCATAACCACAGCAAGACAACAATCAACATTGATTAAATTACCGTGCTATTAAGGGACATAATCCCGCAGGACGTATCTCATGGCATGGATAGTGTTCCGTGAGTTTCCCCGATTCACAAGTTGATATGTAAGGGGTGCCAATAGCTTTATAGTCATTGTAAGTGCTAACATCCCTCCGTCTACCAAGAAGTAATTCCCTACATCAAATCCCCGCGAGAGGCAAATATTGGAGAGGTCGAATTCTCCCAACATCAAGATGTAGACAATCTAACACATGGTCACAGCGATGAATATCATAATAAACTTTATCTTATTCCAATCTCATACTAGGGTTTCCTCATCTCCCCAAGAACTAAGAATCTACTCAGACATGGAGGCAGACAACATCACAACAATGGTAATGGAAACGATCATTGATGAATAGTACTTGTATAAATCCACAACTAGTGCAAGAATTACAACAAGATCTATATAGGATGGATGGAGATGATGGTGGTGATGAAGATGCAGCGGTTGATGAAGATGGAGATCGATGCCTTGGCCACCCAGATCTGTGAAGGGAGAAGATGGATCCCTAGGGCAAGTTCCCCCTTCAGATGCCATCCGGAGGTTAGGTTTCGGTGATTTTTGGGTGTTCTGTATGTTGTCTCTCCGAACCAGTTGTACGGGGTGCAACTATTTGAGGAGGCGGAGGCGGCGCCAACTATATGACGGTCGCCCATATAGTTGGTCGTCAACTCTTCTGTCTCCGTTTCTCACTTTGAGTTTTCTTCTGATATTATTAATATTTCCTAAATAAGCGTTTTACGTAGTTTTTGGCTCCTTTTTCTCTCCAGTACAACTGCTCCAAGAATTGTGTCCATTGGATCCATCATCTGATTTGATCCTGGTAAAAATAAACATAAAAGGTGCATGCAAACGCCGTAAAATACCAAAATACTATATCTATAATGCAAAATAATAATCTAAAACATGATGCAAATATGCACTCATTAGTCGTTCCTCCTCTTGGTGTTCCCCCTTGCCTTCTTCTCCCCCTTTCGGCCGGCCGTGGCGGCGAGGGACTTGGGGACGGAAGTTGGGTGGCGCACTGCTGAAGAGGAGGCGACATCTTGGGCCTTTTCTCGCTGGTGGTAGCACGTGCCACTGCGAGGATGTCAGCGGGCGTGCGCGGGAGGCTTCCATGGTGGAAGGTGCCGGCACCCTCGGGTTAGGGTCCTCTGAATAAGCGCGTGCTCCGGCGGATTCGTGTTGCTCCTAAGTTGATCTCTCTCCTGGTCGGCCGTGGCGGCGAGGGGGAGTGGGGTCTCAGCGGTGTGTTGCTCTGCTCCGACCGGGGTGTTCGTTGGCGTCGGCCTGCTCAGCCTGCGCTGATGGACGCGTTTGGTGTCTACTCGTGGTGGTCCGATGGCGGCGGTGGTGCCGCTGCCTTTTCTGGTCGAAAGGCGACCTTAGGCTTCAACCTCCTTCGGAGACCCTCAACATCGAATCTTTCCGTCGGAGCTTGGCGCTGCTTCACCCCCAAGTGGTTTCGTCCCCAGGAGTGTCTCGGCGACCGGTGGATCGTGTCCCTCGCCGGGCAGGAGGCCCCCCTCGATCGTAGTCTCCGACCTCGGCTTTGCCTTGAGGTCGCCGGCGAGCGGTGGAGATGGAGCCCTGGGACTGGATTGCTTTTCTTCTTTTTGTTCCAGGGTTCTTTTCGCAAAGTTTCGGCCCCTTTCTCCATCAGATCTTGTATGTGCAGTGGATGACTACAAGGGATTGGATGTAATTTGTACCCACCGTTTTAGTTAAGACAGCTTCTATGCCCTTTGGGGCGTTTCTCATTAAAAAAACAATAACCACCGAAATGACGAGCCCAATGTGAAGAAGGCACGCCACTTGCGAAAGAATCAAGAAGGCTAGGAGAGCATCAAAACTAAAAGGAAACGATCACCAACACACAGAGTAGGTGCATGGCATCACCGCCTAATAATGTGTGGCGAAGAGCACATTCAAGCTACAACCTCGACAACACGCCATCAAAGGAGAACCTCATCTATGCATGAATGCATTCTTCCCTTTCACCTTTGTTCTTTACTTTTCCCCCAAAAAATTTCGCCAAACGTTAAACACGGTAACATGGTTATTTGCGAAACACAACACAACACAACACAACATAAAAGTGCATGATCAGAAAGTAACTTTGATAGGGGCTGATCTTTCATCGTTAATCTGCCTCCTCGCTGAATCCTTCTCCTTACTAGTCTGTGGAAATCCAGTTTGGTAAAAATTACAGCCCCTGCATTCGTTGCGCCGCAGACGCACGTCTTGCAAATTCACTGCCACTTCCATGACACGTTTTATGTATTTCATGAATTTGTCTTGGACTTCATAGCCTTCAATGACGAGCATGGACAAGCTGCGGTGCTTGAAATCAGACGGCTGCCACTGTATATTATCTTTCTCGGAAAAGAATTGCCTTGCGACATCCGGGTCCACGCCTTCACAGACATGGTCCGATACCTACGTGTGCCGTAAGTAATACAGTTAACAGATGCATAAATTCAGTTGAACATTCATAGGAATCAACACAATATAGACTGTTAGTATTTAATCGAAACAATATATATAGATTCAGTTGAACATTCATAGGAATCGACACAATATAGATTCAGTATATAGAATGAGATACGGTACTGTTAGTATTTAATGGAAACAGAACTGTTTTAGTATTAATTACCGTAACACCAAGAGTTTTCAAGTGTGGTGCAGATTCCAGAATGAGCATTGTCCATGTGAGGTCGCATTGTTTCCTAATGTTATGAAAGCTTGCCAGCCTGAGATTGTGCATGACAGGAACCGGCTTTTCAGGTTGGATCCAAACCTGCACATCGAAAGCAAAACGTACGTCAAGGAAACAGATCAAAATAAACCTGCAGGTACATACAGTAGTACGTAGGAGCAACAAGGCAACTCACCCTTTGATTTTCAAAGTTAAGCACTAGCTCACGGATGGATGTAGCGGCATCCCCGACCAGCTCGCTCAATCTGAGATCCTTGATGTATCCAACCGCGGCAGCGTTAGAGAATTCCACGGCCGCAAGCTCCGGAACATGGCCGAACAGAAACGGGGGGATACTCTTCGAATGCATCCAGCGGCCGCAAGCCACCCGTCGGAGTCTCGGGAGCCACCTCAGGTGGACCGCCTTGCAGGCGCAGAAATCGGCGCGGAGCTCGCGGAGACGCGGGTGTTCCAGCGGCAGCACCGCCCGCAGGCCGGAGTCGCAGTTGATCAGGGAGAGGCGCTCCAGCTTGCCGCAGGCGCGCAGCAGGCGAGGCACGTCGGACCCGTCCAGCAGCCTGACGCTCTCCAGGTGCAGGTCCGTGAGGCAGGCGAACGCGGCCGGGTACGCGCCGAGGAGCGACAGGAGGCGCTCCGCGTGCCTGAGCATGATGTCGCCCTCCACGCAGTGCACGTCGAGCTTCTCCCCGAACATGGACAGCCCCGCGGAGGATATCCTACGCTCCCCGCTCGTGACGGCGTCGTCGACGGCGCGCACGATGCGGCCGGGGTCGTCGTCGCCGGTCAGGAAGAAGTGTATGGCGAGGCGGTCGATGGTGGTGCGCTGGCGCCGGTGCCGCGACAGCACGCTCTCCACTGCCCGGACCAGCCCCAGGTTGCGCCGAGGGACCGTCGCCTCAAACGTGTCGTCGTGCTTGAAGAAGGACCAGACGTCTAGATCGATGTTAGGGAGCATGCCGGGAAGATGTCTCCACTGCTTGCTTAGGATGCTGCACCTCACGGCGTCTCGTAGGTCGTCGAGATGCTTAAGGATGGAAACGAGAACGTCGTCAGGCAGCCTGCCGAGCCTATCGTCTAGCTCCTGCCCCACGACTTGGCTACTTGCCGCCGCCATGATACTGATACTCTCTTGACGCTGGTTGATCTGCCCATAAGTTATAGAGAAGAAGCTGTTGCAACAAACACACACGACAACCCATCGTCCGTATGGGATTCGAATCATGTCTGTTATTCACGCACCACCGCGACCGAGAAGGTCGTCAATTGCGTTAGGATTCGGACGGTCCGTCCCACTCAGGCCTTTGTTTATTCTCTCGTTTTCGTATTCGCGAGTACCGCAGAGGATTATTTCAATTCTCGCAAAGTATCAGATTATTTACCAAACCGGGTTTGATCAGGATAATTTTAGAATATCCCCACCACTACTCGCTTTTTTTATCCAGATTAAAATCTCTATTTCGGAATATCTCACACATACTCCTTTTTTTTAGATTAAAAACTATATTTTATACTTCATGTGTTTCAACATATAAGATGTTTTATCTAATATGAAATGAATGCATCTAGACCCATTTTAATATGTAGGTTCGGAGTAAATCTACACACTAAAAAGTGTTTAGATATAGAAAATAAGCGGGATGGCAAGAGCTACCTTAGCTCTGTATCCTGGCCACCCATATCCACTCTTAATTTGGTGAGTTTTGCCTTTTCAAAAAAGCTTCAAAAGATGCGAAAAAAATATCTACACCTAACCAAGGACGCACACCACACATCCGAAAAGTTTCAATATCAAATTCTTTATATTCCAGGCTCGGCAAAAAAGACAAAGTTTGATGCATTTCGTATGTGTATTGTTCATGCCTTAATCTGAAAATTTCTGTTTTTGGTTGAGCCCAAATATAATGTATTTTCACGTGATTTTTGGCATGTGTGTAGTTTATATCATGATCTACATGCGCATATTTTATCGCATTTTTTCGAATCTTCAAATTTGTTTTTCTTTTAAGTTCCAAAGAAGAAAAATAAATAAATAACTCCGTGTCGCCCGGATCCCATTACGCCACTCTCCTGGATATATTTGTTTC
The DNA here is from genome assembly GCA_030063025.1 of Avena longiglumis. Lineage (NCBI taxonomy): Eukaryota > Viridiplantae > Streptophyta > Magnoliopsida > Poales > Poaceae > Avena > Avena longiglumis. Next base: position 566,358,027 of record CP125976.1, read on the forward strand.
ATAAAATCTAAACATCTTATATTTTAAAAATGGAATGAGTACTAATGTATTTTAGGAAATGTATTTAAGAGGACTGAAGAGTGTTGGGTGAACACCAATCCAAACCTATAGAGAAGTAACAAGGCCTAATGTGTGATATTTTTTTAAAAAAGGAGTATATATTAATATGGTGAATATACCAATTACACTTGGATTTTGCAACAACGCATACAACCCATAAGAAAAGGAAGACGAATTAAAAAAAATCCTGCTACATATAACGATTCCTCAACTAGCAGAACAACACTAGTAGTCCCACCACTCCAATATAGAGGTCTTCAAAAAGGAAACAATATATAAGCGTCGTCGCCCGATCAAAGATCATAGGTTTTCACCTAGGAGAAAGTCCTTGCTTGCAAAACAATACTTTCAATAAGACTATTGCTAGCACAACCAATTAAGATCGGACCTTAGATTTTCATCCTGCAAGGTAAAACTGAAAACTCCTCATGTGTTGTTGCCCCCACAAATAGTCGCTGATGCGAGTCACAGATCACGCAGCCAGTTCCTCGTCACCACAAAGACTTAAATCACCATCAGTGTCCTCATGTTCCGCTTTTCAGACATTCTTCGCATCTAACTTCACCATGGATCATCGAAGACATGCCATATGATGGTAACAAACAGCAGAGCTTCACAATGCTTCCGCTGAAACCAAACGGCTAGAAAAAATATGGGTATGCACGACCGAATACCTTTCGATCCAGCAATCTCCAGGCATGATGTGTCCATGAGAGTTCATCGATGGAGCCTTCCAAAACTCGCCTCTCTAGGCTAGATCAACAAGGGCGGGCACCAAGCAGATCCACGTCTTCGTGTTGAAGGAACCATAGGACCGCGACCATTATTCGTGCCGAATCAGCAGTCCCCACACCGTCAGTCGGCTTCCGGTGAGCGAAACGAGCGGGTTAGCCTTTGGCCCTTTCGAGCCCATGGCCGAATCCAGAGATTGGGCCGAAGCGAGGATGTAACATCGTCGTAGGGTAGCCACCACCTCCAGGATCTTAGATCAATCAAATAACTACCTGTACTGAACTAATATGGATAGAGAATCCCTATTTAGTAATCCATTCTTATTCTATACCCTTTTAATGAATTTCCCTAATAAAGTAGGGGATGATCCATGAATTAATCTAATCATCAACTAAAAAAACTCCCTCCTATCTAATAGAAAAAGGTCCCAGGATCCCGAACCAATCTTACCTCACCAAATCCCCATCAGCTTCTCTGTGCCTCCCATCCGAGCCGCTAACCTGCGTAGCCCTAGAGCGTCGTCGCCTGCCGCCCAGAACCACCAGCGCAGCCTGATGACTACAAGAGCACATATCAATCGTAGCCACTGTTCAAAAATAGGCCGAATCAGTGATTAATAGGCCGATTAATCGCTACTAGGGACATGATCGTGTCGATTACCACTAATCGTTTGTGTTAATCGTTTAGCCCGATTAATAGCTCTGACACTCCGATTACTAGGTATGTTCCCGATTAACTACTGCACTTGGGTCAAAAAAGTTGCAAAATTATCAACACATATCGTCCATCCATTCGCTAGCCCCCCCAATGAATTAGGTTTTTTAAAGTTCCCACTCGATCACTGCCTCCAGGAGCTCAATTCCTGCCATCACCAGCCAGTTCCTTGTCGTTGTTGACTAGTTCCTCTTAGTTGCCAATCAGACCTCAGATACAAGGGCTCGCGCGCCTTGAGGATCTCATCTGGGAGCTCGAGGCTGCCTTTAATAGGGTAGGTGGTTGAGGTGCAAGAGGAGTCATATGTGTTTTAAGTGCTAATTTTTGTAGGTTGCACCAATTAATAGCCGACCGATTAAATCAGTTAATCGTCCGAATTCCAATTAGTCGCTACTCTTAAGACAACCGAGCAGTTAACGATTACCAATTTCCTTACCATTGATTGTAGCTAGTTTCAAAATAAGAGTATCAAACCCACAAAAAGCTATTTGGTTAAGTTCTTTATGCCCCTCGTCACTGTCTACCAAAGGATACTTGTAAGCCGTCTTTGATTTCAAGTAAAGGGTGTTTGAGAGATTTTGTGTTTGTATGCAAGTAAACAAGAAATGAAAACTTTGGAAAACGGTGTTGAACTCAATAAGACTAAAATGTTCTCAGGGATATAGGATACACCACTAGCATATGACAATTATTTATGATTAGGATAATCTATTCCTTTCGTCATGATACGTGCGCAAATAGCTCCATAATAAGATGCTCACTATAAGACTCGTGAGCATTCGCTTCTTGAACCGGATATTGAAGTCGTCTCTAAATAACCACCGCGATGCCTGAGAATAATCACTCCTATCTCTACTATCTAAAAAGAATTTTGGTGTTCCGTTTTCTCTGCCTCTCACGCACTACGTCGTTCTTTTCGTCGAGTTGCGTGACTTCCGTCATCGCATGTCCTTCGTCGCGTGGACGTCCCCCACCCAGAACCGAACCAGTGTCTATCGCCTCCCTCCTCCCTCCACTCTCTCCTCCCCATCCAGCCGCCTCTGCTGCCACGACACCTTGACGACGCCTCCCCCGCATCCGGCGCCCCTCATACCTCCGCCTCTAGCACCTCCTCGCACTGGCCGCCGAATCTGGCCTTCACCGCCTCCCACCTCGTCTGTCGGTGTCCTCCACCGCACGTCTTAGGGGCATGGAGGCCCGACGCCCTCCCCAGTAGCACGGAGGTGCGGCTGGAGGCATGGAGATCTGGATTTGAGAGTATGTGCCCGAGATCTGGACATGGTAGCCTAGATCAGACCTCTGCCGCACCCCGTCCATCCACGCGTTCTCCCCGCCTCACCCGTTCCTCCGATTCCGTCCAAATCAGCCCTATATCGTGTCCGAATGCAGGACCCCAAGATTCGTGAAGCTGCCAGCTACCTATCTATCATTCGTGAAGCTGCCAGCTAACTTCTCCTGCACTAACTGAATTTTTGTTTTCGATCTTGCGAATCCAACAGGACATAGTCCCATTCTAAAACGATTGAAGAAGAGTGGCGCATGAAATTGAGTGTTTCTATCAAGAATATTATTTCCGTGGCCTCGACAAAGGGGAACAAGCCGATAGGTAATTTCCATTCAACAACATATACTGTAATATCCTCTATAATTCCAATTCTCGCCCTCACAAATCGAGTTTCATGCCAATGTCATCTCCATCGCACATCTTGGGAAGACCTACCAGCTAGCCGAACTTCAAGATGCTCCGTGCGATCAACAAGAAGGTTGAAGAATATCTTGAGGTTTGCTCCCTAATTGTCATTGTTCTCTAATACAACTGTGTTTCTCTAAATTTTATCTGTAAGATCATTCGTTTGCAGAATCATGTAGGCGAACAGAAAGACTCTACGTGTCTCATTTCATCATCATGCAGCTGGAGAAGGTATGTACGATTCATAGCATGAAAGTAACTGGCATGATCGTCAAATGCAATCTTATCAGAAGAAAACATCAGTCAAAGTGTTTCAGAATACACGGGGCTTGACTTGGCCTTCTGCATTCAAGCCAATAGCTTCTTGATATTCTTCTTTCTGTTATAAAAATTAATTGTGTGTGTGATCGGATACAAGTACATTATACTGATCTTTTATTTTTAGAAAAAATAATTACCAACTATATTAACCGTAGCACGATAGGATCTACAATGAAAGAACCGAAGGAGCATAGGACCATATGTCTCTGAGTTCTCTCACTCTATATTCTGACATTAGGGGTTGCTATAGAAACAAACTTCTTTTTCTTTACCACGGTATTTTGTTTTGGCATATTATATACTAGCATCAATGATATTTAGACGCGAATTTAGAGGGTTTATTGCCATGCAATTTTTCCAGTATTGCTTTTTTCTATTTATTATTTGCATCTCAACATCTGTTGTACTTTATAGTTGAACTCTCCTTCTACTAATGATATTTTGTAATAGATGATGGCCGATAGACTTAATAATTATGTACATAAAATTAATCTTAGGCTACCAGTGCCCTCTATCTTATGGAGACATCATAGCAATGGTGGGGTTTGATGCATTAAAACCTGGAGAAAACAAAGTCGGCATGTACTTGTTAAACTCAGACTTTTAGGTTTGTTGCACAGTGTAAATTACCATGTCAGTTATCACTTCTGTTATTGAAGAATTATTCTTACTTTGTTTTTTATCCAGGCAGTAAATCAGTCATGGATTCATTTTGAATTATTCTTTGACAGCGGCAATGAATTATTAATTATTCCTCATTCCTCATTTTCTGATTTCGGGTGATTTTCCTCATTCGTGAAGCTGACAGCTAGCTATCTTCTCTCCCCTGCACTAGCCAAATTTTTGCTTTCGATCTTGCCGAATCCAACAGGACATAGTCCCATTCTCACGAACCGATTGAAGAAGAGCGACACCCGTGAAATTAAGTGTTTCTATCAAGAATACTATTTCCGTGTCCTCGGCAAAAGGGGAACAAGACGATGGCTTAGGCTACCAGTGTCATCTATCTTATGGAGACATCGTAGCAATGGTGATGTTTGATGCATTAAAACCTAGAGAAAACAAAGTCGGCATGTACTTGTTAAATTCAGACTCTTAGGTTTGTTGCATAGTATAAATTACAAGTTTCAGTTGTCACTTCTGTTATTAAAGAATTATTCTTACTCTATTTCTCCAGGTTGCGGAGTCATTTTAAATTATTCTTCGAGAGTGGCAATAGAGCAGCGTCAATAACAAGCCGTGAGTTGTCGTGCTTCTTTCTTCTGCTAGCTTTGTTGGTTGTACGCCTGTACACGGTGAACTGAGCTGGATGTTGGGAATCAGTGTGCGCCGCCGAGGTTGAGGCCATGAGGTGCACTCCCACGCAGCAGCTAGCAGCGGCCGGACGGCGCGAGGCTGCAACTTGCACTCGAAAGGCATGCTAGAGCAGGTGAATGCCAGTTCATTGGAGAGGAGCATGCAGAGCGGCTATTCCATTTCATTAATCTACGTGGTAGCCAAATGTGATTTTTTGGCTTGGATTTCAATTTTGCCAAATAAAATGAGGAAAGGGATTTTATTTTGTCCCCTTTTACCCACTGTTCTGCTCAACTGGAGATTGCTACACGAGGTATGTGCTGGAAAATTTGTGATGGCCATAAGTTGAATCTACATGCTGCCCTGAGGCTTCTGATGTGCACTTTTGGTCAGATTTTAGAAACCACCTCCAGTCCAGTGAACATGTCTTGGTTAAGCTTTCACTTATCATCATACTAAATAGAAACATACATTAGAGAAACATGTAGTAGAGATTTCCAATTAACTGTCATTAGCAGTATAAAATCAATATTATCTTTCAATTCTTCTGTAGAGCTGTCGTTTTATGAATAAATACAACTTATCTAGCAATAAACATATTTAACACCTTTGTGTAGCCATCAATTGCAATTTGCAATGGCAGGGATAATATTTAGTTTCATATTACCACCAAGCAACATGTTTTCTATTTTGTCTAATAAATTGTGTTCATGAAGATAGGAAAATCATCATAACCGGCATTAACATAGCTATCCCATGTAGGTCGCAAACATACACGCTTATCCTATTTTCTCTTCAGAATGGCATGGATTCTTAGCTCATACGATATTCCACTTTTTATTATGTTGTATATCTAATTGTCATTTGCTGTTTATATTAGATATTATCCTTTTGCTAAGTTTTGTTCAAACCTTCAGGGCATGCCCTGTTGCTCAATGGTTCATAGTATCTGCTGGCTATGTTGATGTTTACCAGTATAACACATTCTAAATTTAGCGCTTCATCAATTATAATGGTAAAATTAGCAGTGCATGTAAATTTCATATGATTCCATTTGCAATTTACATTTTTTCAACGGACTAACTTAAGAATACCTCTTGATTTTATGACTGGTTATTTTATTTTGGCATGTACCACCAAGCGCTTACATTTTTTACTCTTCCTTTTAAAACTGCATATGAATTATTTGATGCGTGCAGGTTGTCAAAAGGCAAGCTAATTCTCAGATTGGTAATGATGATAAAGTGCCATTCTAAGGAGGAAAGCGAGTGTGCTTTATTGTTGGCTAGGGATATTCTTTGAAGAGGAGACCCACCAGCTTCTCTATTGTTGATATATAAGGTATTCCCCTGTTTTGGGGACGGTCGTCTATATTATGGGTGCCTGATTAGTTATCTTATCTCCTTTCAATGTTTGTAAGATGACGACGTGCAAAATATGGGCTTACTTTCTAAGATGAAAAATCAGTGCGAATAGACATGTCGTCTTCCTCCCTTTCAGATAGTTGCATCTCCGTTAAATTACTCATTCAATTTACATCAGTTTGGATGTCTTCTAAATTGTATTACTCCATTTGATTAGTTGTTATAGATTGAGATTGGATTCCTTTTGAATTGCTTGCTCTAAGAAGAAATAGGTGTTTGAAGTACCTATTTTCTTTCAATGTACCTATTTTATTGTATGCCATATAGATTGGTACTGATAATTGTTCTACCTTAATTAATAGTTAACATGTGTTATTACTTCCTTGTGTGCTTCTAACTAGAGAGTAGAGTGTGCGGTAAGTTCCTTCGGCGGAACAATAAAATAACTCTTGCAACTGAATTAGTGATTTCTTATATCAAACATTTTATTGAACGCAATAGAGATCAGTATCCATAACTGGTCTACCTAAATCAACAGGTGGCATGTGTGTTGGTTTTTCCTTTTTTTTGAGAAGTTTCCACGCATCCATTCATAGTAGCAATAGGTTACAAGTTACAACGCGGAAACAACACGAACACTCCAGAACACCGGCTGTTCCAACACTTTGCACTAAAGACCTTGGTAAAATAAAAATTACAAAAAGGCCCTGGAGATCTTTGTGCAAACCGCCCACGAACACCTCCTGCAACCACCGCCGTCAAAGACGCCGATGGGGAAGGAGATGCAGCCAACACACCAAGACTCGGAGAAGCACCCTCGCAGTCACCGCTGCTTTGTGGACCTCTAATCGCACCTGCCGCGCACGGCCAGGTTGCCTTCTTTGGGGAACATCGGCCGGGGAGAGCCCCGAGTTCGTCCGAGTCGCCACGCCGCCAGGTCCAAACGACGAAGTCGATGGAGAACAGCAGCGTCGCCCACCAGCTCCCACGAATCCCACGTCGGCCAAACCAGCGCCTAGAGTGTGCCAGCACCAGACGCCGACACCACTCCTATACAACTCCTCCCCAGCTTCGTGGCGTTGTCAGAGTGCACGCAGCCACGACGGCGAATCCGGAGGACAAAATCCATAAGGGCGTTGGCGCCGCCACCACGTCGACCCTCCTAGGAACCCTAATCCCGCAGATCCGCCAGAACCACGGGCACACACGGCCTCCAGCTCTCCGACGCCGCAAAGGGGAGCGTCGTCGCAATGGGGAATGAGCTGAGGCTCCTTTATTCCGCCCGGCGTCGCCTCCGCCACCACAGCGCCACCGGTAGACACACAAACCCTACTATCTACATTCCGGACACGCAGATCTGCGGTTCCTCCACTCTCCCGCCTCCGAAGTAGCCGACGGAGAGGGAGGGAACTGACGGTCTGCCCGGCAGTGAGACAAGGGAAAGCTGGCTCTTTCTTTTCGCCTCTCACGGGCACTGTAGCAGAGTGAGGAGAAAGGAAAGGGCAAAATTGTTGTTTTTTGTGTGCTTCTAACTGGATAGTGTACTGTAAGCTCCTTCATTGGAATACTAAAATAACTCTTAGAAGTGTGCAGAAATATGTTATTGGTAACACAATGAACTATCCTCTCGCTATATGATGTGTCCCTTCTTGGCTTTGGTAGTATGAACAGAAGCAGAATTGGTAGGCATGAACTCATATGAATGATGATTACAAACAGTAGTATGTCATCACAATTCAGCGGTGCCATTTAAAAAATGGGTTTGGTGCAGAGTTGTTAGTCACGCACTGATATCTGTGGCAATACTATAGCATTTCCTACAAAATCACTATCCTTTGTCTCAAACAGAAAAATAGTGCCTGAATATTTTTGGACCGATTCATTCATCACATCTCATCTCAGTTTCTACAATATTGCCACAGTTTCCTTGCACTACAGTTGCTTAATCATTTTCTGGGTGAGTGTGCATGCCAAGATGTTGGCACCAACACTTAGGTTGTACATCTTGGTTACTGTTTTTGTTCAGTTTTAGTAATCAGAACTGGTAGGCAATGCGTAATACACATTGCGATTTCTGTGTTATAAAATCTACTTAAGTTCTTGACATGGTGTTCCATCCATAACTGATTTTGGTGTTAGGATTAAACTCTGTGAAACCTTTTGCAGATTGTTTTGAAGAGCCTGATCCATGTTTTTTCTGCAAGTCTTTCAAGATGAGCTGGCTAAGTCTTTACTATATATGATTGGCTTTTGCTGCGTCTTAACAAGGATAAACACTGTGATCTTAAGAATAACATTACCATCTACTTTCTGCAGATAGTTTTTACCGATTCTCTTGGTTGATAGGAAGGAATCGGATATGATTTAGATAGTACTACATTCTTGTGCTATTCTCACATTTCCATGTTTTTATATTTTTAACATATACACTCCCTTTTGACATTAAAGGAAGACTCATTTTGTGAGTATCTGGTTTAATCTTATGTTAAAAAAATCAATAAGTAGTTTATGTAGAATGCATGTGCTTAAATTATTATGGTGAAAAAATTTAAATGTTTTATCGAAGCCATCCTATGAAGCATCTGGCTACCTACAAAACGAGCAGATATTCTACAAGCAAAGAAGAAGGATGACATATGCATCCTTGTCATTCCTTTGTGCGTGCCAAGGAGCTTGTTATACTGAGTGTAGATCTTTTCCATCAAGTTAAACCGGGAGGCTTTGACCGAATTCTCGGTGTTTTGTTACCTATACAAATTGTTACTATATGCACGAACTGTCATTAGGGAGCAAAGTCAATGTTAAATAGAAGTGTGTTGTGAAATATACCAAGAGTATGACCTGCCAGATTTTTTAACACAAATTGCATGCTCCCCCCTTGGCAAAAGTGTTTTTTATATTGGAGTGATGATTACTAAGATATCTATATTGATGCATCACACATCACTGAAACGTTATGTACATTATGTTAACCTCGGCGGTAAGAAAATCATGATTGCTCTGTTTCCATCCGCTTGCTTATTAGTGATGACGTTGCCGCAGCTCCGTCGATGATATGATATTTGCATTTTAACCATTTTATTGGTTTATTAAGCTGCATTGTTGGCCGTGGCAACGCACGGGCATTTTACTAGTAGACCATCAAATAAGGGTTTTCCCATGGACTAGTGAGCGGGGAATACCAATGGTTGATGACCAGCTATATGATCTTGTTATCGCCATATTTTGGCCAAAGAAGGAGATGGGCCGTGATCAAGATGGGCTTGGAAGATACATATATTCAACGTGTTGTTGGATCGGCCTAGTGCGTGGATTTGGGCTAAATTGCCCGTGTATATTGTATCATAGTAGGTTTCGTTTCAGTTTAGGTTCCGTTTCAGTTTAGGTAAAAGATAGAGTTGTAGAGTTATTCCAAAGGTAGAAAGTCTCCGGACTATAAATATGTACCTAAGGTTATCGAGAAAAGGAGGACAATCACGTTCACAACAAATACAATCTCGCATCGCCACCCCTTGTTTCTAGGGTTTCTTTCGGGTAGTATGTCTTGCCTAGATCGCATCTTGCGATCTAGGCGATTTTTACTTATATCGTTATTTAGTGTTACTCGCTTTGAAGCCTTGTTGATGGCGAGTAACACTACTATCATGGATTTGTTGAGGCTAGCATCGGTGCTTTTCGTTATAATTGTTTGACTTATCTTCTAGTTACCTCGCTACCTTTGCACCTTTTCCCAAGTGCGAGGGTAGCATCTTGCTTGATCTTTATTTAGCTGATTCGATCTGTTATGGTTGTGCCTTGCTCACCAAGGTTTAGTTTGATATCTACGTAGTCAGGTCTTACAAACGGGTTGAACGATCCAGTAGTACGTAAGGACGTGGCTTACTCGGTCTAGAGAAGTTGTTCCGGTAATTGACTTTACGTTGGTTATTAGGCCTCTTCTAGGGTTAGTATTCTTCGTCTTTTGTATATACCAGGCTCAATTACGTGTAGGACGTTCCAGTTACGTGGTGAAAACGTTAAACTGTCGTAGATCGATTTAACTTGTAATGATAAAGCAAAACCCCATGTTATCGTAAATCTAATGCAGAACCATGGGATAATCGGCTCTAGGAGCCGATTCACGGAAACACGGAGCCGTCACGGCTCGAATTTTACGATACTTGTTTACCATGCAGGAAATCAATCGGAGCAATCCTTCACCTTCGACCAGGTATAGGTCGTGTGGCACGCCTCGAACCAAGCGGGACGTGTCGGAGTTTTGCGGGCCGTTGCGAGGGACCGTGGCCCACCGGCCCTGGAGCCTCCGGCTCGTGTTGCTCGTCGCTGCCGCCGTGGGTTTTGGCAAACAACACATTCAGCACGCCCGTGGGACCTTCAACAACGCTTCACGTCAACATCCGACGCTGCGATGGAGAATGAGACCACGATCTGACGAGCTCTGAGGAGCACAAAGGCGAAGTATGAGATCGAAATCTCTTGAAGCCGATCTCATCGGCTCTTTTGAGAGGACCCGTAAGCATGGCATCAAGTGGAGGGTTCTCCCGAGGGTGCTCTTGATGAGGTGGATCTGTCGTTTCCTTCGGAGCGCACGAGCTCTCTGACGGAAGTCAACTACATGGTGGCTCATTCTCTGCACCGCCATTCCGAGAGCACGTGAACGCTGAGCGGGTCGCGGTTCGTAGTTCAGAGATCATGAAACATCGATACTTCCGTCGGGGCCTACTTTAGGGACTCACCAGGGAGAAAGACCGCTCCAGACGGCCACAGCGCCATTCACACTTGCAGCCCAGAGCCACCAAGAGCGGCGACGTCGTCTACAAGGTTGGAGGCGACCCAGCGATGCCAATTCCTGTTTGAGCCACCTAAGGAAATCCCACACGGTATGTATGCACCTACGTGCGGACCGCAATAACCCGCCACGCACCAGATTGCAACCGCAGGAGTTTCCGCGAGGGTTCTGGGGCGGAGCTCCGAGCGGCGTTCGAGCGGCGATGTCTGGGATGGACGCTGACAAACAAGCGTGGCTAGCCAAGTACGCCACTGGAACAAGTCATGAGAATCTAGCCCTCGCATCAAGCGTGGAGCAAATCCGTACCATCTTGAGAGACAGTTCGGCCGTGTCAAGAGAAGGACAATCGGCTATTCAAAGCCGTACCCCAACGAAGTTTGATCCGATTCGCCGCCACCCAAGTATCGGCTCCTCGAGTTCTCAAGGTTTAGCGGTCGAGGGTCGAGCTCGATCGAGCACGTGGCCGATACCGCGCACTAGGCATGATTTCGACATCGGATCGATTCGCCAGAAGGTTTTTGCGCAATCCCTCACAGGACCAGCTTTGGGTGGTACACCTCACGCCACCGATTCGATTCAGACACGGAAGCAAGCGGAAGAGCGGTTCCACATCCAATATCATTCAGAGGCTACCGAGGCATTGCAGACTGCACAGTGCGCGAAGCGGAGAGATCAGGCCGAGTACATCCGGTGCTTCAGACCGTCAAGAACCGATGTTACTCGGCTCGTTAAGCGAGAAGGAAGCGATCGGTGGCGTGTTGGGTCTCAAAGGCACCCATCAAGGATCCGCTTTCAAGAGTATAACTCATTGGCACATGGCCCGAAACTAACGATGTATGAACAGCGCCACGAGTTGTACCAAGACAAGTTCAAGCGTCCGATAGGCCCGGTCGATGAAGAAGATGATCCTACACAAGACCGGAGGTGGCCGTGGCTGAATGGGCTCGGGGCGATCCTGTATCCTGCAAATGGGTGAAACAGCAAGGGCTGCAAAGGGTTCGACTTGACGTGAGCAAAGCTGAGCAGATCTTCGATTTGCCGAAAGAAAAAGTTGAAGTTGCCGAAGGCCACAAAATCCCCACGGCTCAGAGATGAGCGGAGACCATACTGCAAGTGGCATCACTCGTTCACCCACACCACCAATGAGTGCAAAGAGTTATGTCGCCGATCCAAGCGGCGATAGAACAAGGCCGTCGATCCTTGGGCGATTCGCCATGAAAGTGGACACAAACCCATTTCCGCGTCAACATGGTAGAACTTCGATCGCTCGCGGCGTCACCGGATTTTTCGTTCGGCGTTAATATGGCGGTGCAGGTACCACCATGACACGTACAAGGAGGCTGGTCCATGCGACCGGCCTAGCCACGATGACAGGCGGTACTTAACAGAGGAACAGGTGAGGAGAGTGCGGTATCAGAAGCCACATTCCACGCATCTCCTTAACAAATATGAGCGTCAGTATGACCAACGGCCGGCGCGAGAGACGATGAGGATATGAGCACCTCGCTAGGGGACCGTCGGAAAGAAAAGGAAGGCGCGGACAAACATTGGGATTGTCCCTTCTTCAAGTATTGCTGGGACGTGGGAATGAGCCGATTACCTGATCGACAACCGCCGGAATGCGGACGGAAGGAGGACACGAGGTCGTTCGGTGTTCAAACGTCTAGGGCGCTCCCACCTCGTAGCCGTACTGGAGTCCGCTCGGGCAAAGGGCCTCGAGAAGCCAAGGATGACAAAGAAGAAGACAGATATCACCGTCAAGGTGGTGTCCCGACGGACTCGAGACATACCCAAAGCGTAGAGTGCAGCGGTGCGTAACTTGGAGGAAGCTGAAGCGATATCCACGCTTTAAAGAAAGCGGCCCGATCCGTGGCCAAAAATTAGGCGACTTGGAAGCGGGGACCGCCGACAAGGAAAGAGTGGCGCCCCAAACGGTAAAAGCCGATGCGGACATCGGTGGCACAAACATGGTGTTCATACTTCCGTCAGAATTCTGCGCGCCAAGAATCAATGAGCTATCAGTGGCACAGTTCGACTGCGGCCCACGGCCGGTTATCTTTGAGAAGCCACGTGAGAAGGGTTACAAACATCTGAAAGCCACACTCACGAGGTTACATCAATGGGCAACTTGTCGAAGATGTTGGTGGACACCGGAGCGGTAGTCAATATCATGCCATACTCCATGCTACGACGTTTGGGACGCTCCACTGCAGATCTGATCAAAACCAACGTCACGTTAAGCGACTTCAACGGTAAGACTTAGGAAACACAAGGCGTACTAAACGTGGACCTGACAGTGGGCAGGAAAACCATACCCACGTCATTTTTCGTCGTGGACAGCAAAAGCACCTACGCTGTTTTGCTAGGGAGAGATTGGATTCACGCGAACTGCTGCATTCCGTCCACAATGCACCAGTGCCTAATACAATTGGATGGAGATGAAGTGGAGGTCATCCATGCAGATGATTCTATCGAGATCTCCATAGCTGGCATGAACGTCTGGGAAGCAGAAGACCAAGAGCCGATCTCTGGAATCAGTCTAGACGGCTGTGAGCGCATTGAAGCTACAAAACGGGTGAGGCTGGTCTTATCCATCGGCCGACAGAGTAGAAAAGACCACAATCATCAGGTGTAACGGCCGATCCTGCGATCGGCCACAAAAATAAAAGCAGCAATCATCGACAAGCGAGATCACGTAGTCGAAAGGGGAGATGCCCGCCATGGTAAAACAATAAGGTGTAAACCATCCCGACTAATGCAATCAAAAAGGGGCGATTCAGCAATCGCCCAAATTATTTTTGTTACCCTCACCCACCGTTTGCCTGTGTTTAGCATCGATTTGACAGTGACGGAAAGCTAGGGTATGGGTTTACATCCGTGATGAACTAGAAGAGATCGACATTGGTCCCGGGATAAGCCACGACCAACATTTATCATCAAAAGTTAGATCCAAGTCTGCGGGTCCGATGATAGCCCTGTTGAAAAATATCCGATCGCCGCTTTGGGACTACGTAAATGCAGGTTAGACAGAGCATCATTGAGCATCGACTACCGCTTAAAAGGGATTTCGCCGTTCGGTAGCGAGCACGATGATGAAGGCCAAATTCGAAGAAGTCAAGAAGGAGGTCGAGAAAATATTGATGCCAAGTTAATCAGCCCTGCGTATCTTTGAATGGATTTCTAGTATCGCACAGAGAAAAGGATGGCCGTTGGCGTGTTGCCATAGATTTTTGGGATCTCAACAGAGCTACCCCAAAGGATGAGTATCCGATGCCGGTGGCAGAGACGTTAATCAACGCAGCGGCTGGTCATAAGATCTTGAGCTTCATGGACGGCAATGCCGGTTACAACCAAATTTTATGACTCGGAAGACATACACAAGGCGGCGTTCGAGTCCTGTGTTCGGGGTTGTTCGAGTATGTAGTCATGACGTTTGGACTGAAGAATGTCGGCGCCACGTACCAAAGAGCCATGAATTACATTTTCCATGATCTGATCGGCAAGTTGGTGAAAATTTACATCGATGACGTGGTGGTCAAGTCTGCTTCAGCAAGGACACTTGGACGACCGAACGCAGCGTCTGGACCGAACAAGAAAATTCGACTCTGGATGAATCCAAAGAAGTGTGCCTTCGGGTGGCTACGGTCGGTTCTTGGGTTTTTGGTACATGAACGAGGAATTGAGATCGGCCTAAAAGTCGAGGCGAGACGAACAATGAAGCCACCTACCACAAAGAAAGAGCTGCATCTCTAATCGGCAAGATCAACTTCGGAAGATTCATCTCAATCTCGGGAAGAATATAACCGTTCATGGACCGGTGAAAATTAAATCGACGAGGAATTTATTGCCGGGGAACAACAACGAGCCTTGACGAGATCAAAGAATATCCGACAAGCCGCCAAGATTGGTTCCGCCCGGATGCATCGTTCTACATTTACTTGTCGAGTCGACACGTCCATCGCCTCGGTGGTGCAAGTTTATGATGGGCTGGAGCGAGTCGTATTTACATAAGCGTATGATCTTTGGGACGCTTGAGACAAGGTATCCCGATATCGATAAGTTGTGCCTCCGCTGTTTTTCACCGCACTAAGCTGCGCCACATTTTGCTATCACGGTGGAGATCATCATCATATGCAAATCGACGTCATAAAGCACATTGTCGCTCCCTATGTTGAAAGGGCGATCGGGCAAATGGATGTTTGCGTTATCGAGTTTGACATCCGTGTCAACCCGCGAAAGCGCTTAAGGGACAAAGGCCGACCTTATCGCTGAAAGGATCAACACTAACATAGCAAAGACTTGTCATAAGAGCGTGGGCTATGTTTTTCGATGGATCGGTTTGTGACGATGGCTGCGACATCGGCATTTTACTCGTGTCGCCCCGGGGGGCAACATTTTCCTTCTCCATCAGATTGTCTACCTCTCGCACTAACAATGTCGCTGAGTACGAGGCGATACGCAAGGGAATGGAGTTGCTCCTCGAGCCGAGCGGCGATAATGGAAATTTTGGAGACTCCAAGTTGGTGATTTCCCAACTCACGAGGAGTACAAGTGTGAGAGAGTCCCTCTTCCCATTATTATGGTTGCACCGCCGTGGTGATGGCGAGTTCGGTACATAAACTTCACTGGATCCCACGCGTAGAATACCGAGGCGAATGATCTTGCACAATGGCTTCGGCTACAAGGATGTAGCGAGGAGCCGATGTTCGTGCACAGCCTGGAAGTCGACGATCGAGAGCCGATATCTTCAATTACTTGAAGGATTCGGCTGGGGGCACCTAAACGGATAAGGTACAAGGCCATGAAGTATGTGCTTATTGGGGATGACATGTTTTACAGGACTCGAAGGGTTATTACTCAAATGTCCGGGGACAGAGGCCAATCGGCCTACACGAGGTACCAGGCGCGCTGTGGAACTCACCAATCGGCTCACAAGATGAAATGGTTGATCAGCGATCGTGGTTTTATTGGCCCACCATGCTTGAGGACTTTCAAGTACTACAAAGGGTGTCAAGCATGTCGAAATTTGGGAAAATTCAGATGGTACCAGCGTCGACAATGAACCCCATCATCAAGCCTTGGCCATTCCGAGGTTGGGGCATGGATATGATCGGCAAAATCAATCCTCCATCAAGCAAAGGCCACATGTGGATTTTGGCCATCACTGATTATTTCACTAAATGGGTGGAGGCTGTCCCGATGAAATCAGTAAATTCAAAGGATGTTATCAACTTTGTGAAAGAACATGTCATCCATAGATTCGGGATTCCCCAAACTATCACGACCGATGGAGGTTCGGTCTTTATTTCTCAAGAGTTTAGAAAGTTCTGCGAGGACATGGGGATTAAGCTGATCAGATCATCTCCATACTATGCTCAGGCGAATGGGCAAGCTGAAGCATCCAACCAGAGCCTCATCAAGTTGATCAAGAGAAAAGTCGATGAGCACCCTAGGCGTTGGCACGAGGTTTTGTCAGAAGCATTGTGGGCTTATCGCATGTCATGCCATGGGGCGATTAAAACCTCACCATACCATCTAGTATATGGACAAGAAGCCGTATTGCCCTGGGAAATTACGGCTGGATCGAGACGTGTCACTTTTCAGGACAATCTAACAATCGAAGAATATGCAACCACGATGAGTGGCGTGTTGAGGATTTAAGCGAGCTCAGTGTGGGTCGCTGAGAAAAGCAAAGAGAACAAGGCCAAGGTAGCTCGTGCATATAACAAGAAAGTGAGGCCAAAGGAGTTCCACGTTGGTGATCTGGTATGGGAAGCTGTGTTGCCATTAGGGACTAAGGATGCAACATATGGTAAATGGTCTCCAAATTGGCACGGGCCGTACAGGGTCGATCAAGTTTTAAGAGGAAACGCATACATGCTTGAGGAGCTAGACGGCGTGAAATTCCCGGTGGCGGTCAACGGTCAACATCTCAAGAAATATTTCCCAAGCATGTGGGATGATGGACAGTAAAACATGGGGGCCGATACATGAAATCGGCCAAGTAAAAAGCATGTGAGACGTTGGACAGTAAAAATGTGGGGGCCGATACTGGAAATCGGCCGAATAAAACCACAAATATATAGCCGATGCACGGTCATCGACTCTAGAGGTTCACACATGTTACAAACAGGTGCCAGTTTACACATACGAGCTACTGAAGAAATGCTTCGAAGGCGTGGAGTGCGTCAGCACGGACACGATCCACCTCGGCGATCTCGGCTTCGTCATCTTCATCCTTGCCCGTCACTGGCTGCTTGTTCAGGGCACGTATTTCGATGGGCAATTGGAGATCTGGTCGCTCTTTTTGAAGAAGGTCGCAGTTACCGCTTTGAAGCTAAGAAGTGGTCGCTAAAGTTTGCCTAAGTATGCGACCAAGTTTTGACCTTGTCAACGTTTTTGGGAAAGCCGATGTGCATCGGCTCTTTGAGCTGTGGCTTGGTTGACTGTATGAACGTAACAAGGTGAAAGCCGATACGGTGCTATCGGCTTCTGGAGCATCGACCTATTGTGGCTATCGCAAGATTGGGGCGAAAAGGATAATCTTCGAGAGACGGATTTTCATTCATTCATTCGGAAGCTGATTGCTTACAAAAGATTGATTACAAAAGGGAGCTTACTACTACTACTACTACTACTACTACTACTACTACTACTACTACTGGTTCCTAATCTAAAGGCCGAGATCGTCGCCTTGCCGCCGCCGCCTTGTTCCTTGTTCAGCCGCTTTGCCGTCGTCTGCCGCTTCTTCTTGAAGAAGCGATGGGGCCTCGCCTCCTCGCCGTCTTCGTGTCCTCGCTGACCCGGCGGAAGCGCTTCGGCGGGTACTGCGTCGGAGGAGGTGTCCTCCTCCGATTCCTTCTCCTCGTCGGAGGACTCGACGCCGCCCCAAGACCAAAGGCGTTGCTGACTTCGCCTCCGTTCCCGTCAACGAATCAGAGGCTCTCGCCGCCGTCGGACGCATCGTCCTCCCAGACGGCGAAATCGATCCTTTCGCCCCACCATCGTGGGGCGAAAATCTTATCGCCGCCCGTCTTGGTGCTCTGGCGCTCTCGGTCACCGATGTTGGAAGACTGGGAGGAACGGGCGGAAGAGGAAGAGGACATGGCGGAGAAAGAGGGTTTTTTCGGCGGAGGAAGAAGGGTTTCTGGCTACTGGAGGAAGATGGGGGCTGCGAACTGCTCAGACGAATTTAAATAAGAGGAATAGTGGAGAGACGGTTCAATGCCATAGCGGTTTCCCAGATTGTGCTGCCAAAATCGTCAAATCATGCACTGCGAAGGAGTTGAGAAGACAGGGCATCATGATGAAGGGGTGGCGTGGCGATCTGCTCGCAACGCATTACAACGCAACCCGATACAAAAAAAAGAGGGGGAAGAAAAAAAATATCAACAGAGTGGTTTTGGAATTATTATTGCCAAAACCAGGGGGGCATGTGTTATCGCCATATTTTGGCCAAAGAAGGAGATGGGCCGTGATCAAGATGGGCTTGGAAGATACATATATTCAACGTGTTGTTGGATAGGCCTAGTGCGTGGATTTGGGCTAAATTGCCCGTGTATATTGTATCATAGTAGGTTTCGTTTCAGTTTAGGTTCCGTTTCAGTTTAGGTAAAAGATAGAGTTGTAGAGTTATTCCAAAGGTAGAAAGTCTCCGGACTATAAATATGTACCTAAGGTTATCAAGAAAAGGAGGACAATCACGTTCACAACAAATACAATCTCGGCGCATCGCCACCCCTTGTTTCTAGGGTTTCTTTCGGGTAAGTGTCATGCTGCCTTGCGATCTAGGCAGTATTTTTACTTATACGTTATTTAGTGTTATCGTACTGAAGCCTTGTTGATGGCGAGTAACACTACTATCATGGATTTGTTGAGGCTAGCATCGGTGTTTTTCGTTATAATTGTTTGACTTATGCTGTCTCTAGTTACCTCGCTACCTTTGCACCTTTTCCCAAGTGCGAGGGTAGCATCTTGCTTGATCTTTATTTAGCTGATTCGATCTGTTATGGTTGTGCCTTGCTCACCAAGGTTTAGTTTGATATCTACGTAGTCAGGTCTTACAAACGGGTTGAACGATCCATGAGTACGTGGGGCGTGGCTTACTCGGTCTAGAGAAGTTGTTTTAATTGACTTTACGTTGGTTATTAGGCCTCTAGGGTTAGTATTCTTCGTCTTTTGTATATACCAGGCTCAATTACGTGTAGGGCGTTCGATTCACGGTGAAAACGTTAAACCGTCAGAGATCGATTTAACTTGTAATGATAAAGCAAAACCCCATGTTATCGTAAATCTAATGGATAATCGGCTAGGAGCGATTCACGAAAACACAGGGCCATCACTCGATTTATTTCGTATACTTGTTTACCATGCAGGAATCAATCGGAGCAATCCTTCACCTTCGACGGTATAGGTCGGTGGCATCTCGAACCAAGCCGGGGCGTGTCTTGGAGTTTTGCGCCGTTGCCCGAGGACGAGGCCCATATGATCACAGGAGCCTCCCGGCTCTTCGTGTTGCTCGTCGCTGCTCGCCGGTGGGTTTTGGCAGGCAACAGATCTTCAAGGACCTCTAGCTCAACTAGATGAAACGTCGGCCCTCGAGTTTACTGCCTTCATCTCCATGCAAAATTCGTGACCCACAAGTTCATGCTAAACTCCAAAGTGATCTAATGGAGCATTTTTAGGTTCTCAAAGGAAACGCTGCCTTATCCATCGACATGTATGAATAATACTATTTGTGTATTTTGAATTGTTGTGTGAATTGATTTTTATTTAAAGTGTGTAATAAGATTCGAATAACTGAAACTATGCAATATCTTGTTTGTTTCATCCAAATTCTGTTTAGGGCCGACGGTTTTGGGCACACCACTATAGGACGGCACCCAACTATTTAGGCAACATGTGCCGGCGCTTTCATGACGATATACCAATTGTGCTGATAGCTAGGATTTGATTTGGTAAACGTAGGTGAAGATGAAGATGCTCTGTACGGTGAACAAACTTTTAACCAAACTATTTCTAGTAAGGTGTTAAGCGGATTCCACTAAAATTCTACCTTTAGTTCATTTGCTGAAATCTTAGTTCTCTCACACCCTAATTCCTAGTACCTTTGGCGGGACCCGGTGTCAGGCTCAGCAATCCCGGTTGCTTCCCTCGTACTACTCCTACGCACAGACCAGTATAAAAAGAGACTACGGCCACGCATCCGTACGCACGCACCACGCACAACCTGACCGACCCGGAACCCACCAGGCCCCACGCGCCTCTCTCTCTCTCTCCGGTCTCCGCTGCGCTGCCCCGTCACGAAACTGTCTCGCTCTCTGACGGTGCCACGAAGGCCGTATCCGTCCCGTTCCCCCCTCGATGGAGGCAGAGTACACCCAAATAAACCCTCCTCTCCCACTCTGCCCCAGGCGCCGGAAAAGGGAGGACGAAGAAGGGCTCGAGCTGCTGCTCTCCATGGATCTTGACACGGACGAGACGCGGCCGCCACAGCAAGCGGCGGCTCCGGTCCCGGTACGTCTCCCCATCCTCCCCGTGCCCCGCGTTTCTTGGGCGAATTTCTGCTGGTCTGTCTTGCGGGAGATGCGTTTGGTCTTGTCGGCGCACGATCTTGGGGGTGGGGGACTGAAGTTCTTGGCGGCGGGATTTGGTAGGGTGGAGCGAGGATTTGCGCCTCTTTTGGGATCGGGAGGGTGCGCTCTTTCCGGATTCTTTGCGTGGGGGGTAGCCGGGTAGCGAGATTTTCTTGGCCGGAAAGGTCAGGAGATGGTGCGCTAGTTCGTTGCCATTTGATGCGCTGTGCTAGAAATTGCAGCTCTTGATGATGCGTGTTCACTTGACATCTTTCTGTGCCGAAGAGTGATTCTTTACTTGCAACACCCGCATGATGATTGGGGAATCCACTTGGACCTGGCCGTATGCCTTGCGGAAGAGGAGTTCTTTGACCTAGGTTTTAGTCCATGGTTTCTTTCAAATTACGGCTACCTCGTGCTGTATATGTTGGGAGCAGGGGATTTCAAGGGAGAAATAAGCTTGGTGCGGAAGCACTATTAGTTGGCCAGTTACTAGAACTAAAGATTTCGTAGATCCCTGCAAATGAAGAGCCTGCTGCTGTTGTTTCTCTCTTTCGTAGACTCTTGCAAACATAGCTTGTCCTCGGAAGTGAAGGATTAGCATTTTTTAGCACCACATTTTATAGCCTCCACGGCTTGCATTTGAGAGAAATTCTGTCTGTGTGAGCATTCATGACAATGCCAAGTTTAGGCGCTATCGGGAGCTTCCTCTACATGAAGCTACTTAATTTCTTACAGTATCTTGTTCAAGCTAGGCGTGTATGGTTATTGATTGGCTGGCAGAAAAACAGTACTGTATCTTGGGAAAAGTTTGGAGGGAGTCCGCCAGGTGTTCTGCAAAATAGTGTAATGACATCCACTTGTTATTAACAACATTAATGCTTGTTTCTTTGCCTCGATTGTTCATAATTGTTATGCTGTCAAAGTATGACGATTTGCTGTGAACTTCAAAAGACATTTATGCTTCATTTGGAATAATTTTTGGTGCCATCTTTCTTCTCGCATTGTTCCTTTTTCCAATGAACATACATGATTGTCCTTTTCCACTCAAGCCATTAGTTTAGAAAATTTGTGCCAAAATCATTGACAGGCTCAACAATTATATATGTTATTGATAAACAGTCAGTCGTAGCATTTTGCAGAAGCTTTTCTTTATTTATGTATGTCTCCATGAAAGTATGTTCTTTTTTGGACCAAACTTTTGTATTATGACTTTCCAAAAATAGAAAAATAAAACTTAAAGTCTTACAACTGTGTTTTCTTCGTAAATCACAGGCCAAGCTGAAAGCAGTGGCACAAGAGCTTGGACATGAGATCCGTATATTTTCAAGCACAACATTTGAGTCAATAACCAGCAGTCTGCCCAAGGCAGACCAGGGTACACACATCTATATGCCTTTTCTTTACTAAATTCTATTCTGTGTCTTTATGTAGTTGTGTTTTGACATGAAAGCATGATTTACACAGAGGAAGACGATGACTTCTATGAGTTTCAGCCTGCTGATTATTACAAGTTGTTTTCAAACAGGATGGCAGGTAACTTGTGTGCACTCTTAATATTGTTTGAGAACATTCACATTTATCCCTGTATCAACCCGCCTAGCATTGTTTAAATCATACTACATGCTTTCTAATTTCTTAACAGTAACCATGTTTAAATGTGACACCTTGCAGAACAATCGAAAGTTCTGAAGACTCGTAAAATACGGGAAGCAGAACTTGCTGCTCAAAGAGCAAGGATAACAAAGGTAGGAAGGAATACGATACACCATACTACTATTTAATTATCGTACTCTTTGTACTGATACTCCTTTTCCCCTTCTAGCTGATTATTTTCACTTATTTCTGTTATCTAGCCTTATCATTAACAGTACATTCAGACATCTTCTAAAAACAATTATATCTGCTGGCATGCGAAATCTTATGAAGAAAAACTAAAAAATGATGCACATGATTTGATCATTTAAAAATTATTATTTTTTGCCTCTTATTAATTTAGTCTTGGAATTCTCTGATAGAGCTGTCTTATGCTCATTTATTTGGTTTCTTTTTTTCTGTCTCTTTCTGGAACTAGTTTCAGGCAAAGTCCATTTTTGCTAACGCTCTTAACTGTAACTGTAGGCAGTAATGAGGGTTCGATTCCCTGATGGTTACATTCTTGAGGCTGAGTTTCATCCATCAGAGACGGTACATAGTCTGGTGGATCTTCTCATGAAAGTAATTGCTAGACCAGACCTGCCATTCTATCTTTGTGAGTTCTCCTGCCCTTTTGAGATGACTGATTTAGTGTTTGACAAGTATTTGTTTTCCCTTTTCCTCGTTCCTGCTTCATCAATTCCTTTTATTTCACCCTGGTAATAATGACTTTAGTTAAGATGAGCTTAATATTATCTATGATTATATATAATAACATTTGGCTGTCATTGGCAAGCAAATATGGTTGCACTCATGACTAGTAGGGAAACAAGTAATGTCCTGCAAATAGTTCCATGCTCTTGTCTTTACAGCTTATGCAAAATTTGAATGCGTCATTCTGCGCAAAGTGTTCTGCGACCAAATTTTTGATGCTAATATTCTTACCAGCAAATTGTTAGTAAGTGGCTAAGTGCTATAAATTCATCAATATTTTTGGTATTAATAGTACAACTATCCACAACACTGATTTGGCATGTTAGTAACATAAATGGGAAAACTATTCGCTTGTGCCGTCTTCTGACAATCTTGGTGCCACCAAATGGATTGCATAATCATTTGTCTTGTGCACTTCTTTTGAATGTCACCATGTCCTAATTAGTTCAGTACGATATACAGCGCTATTTACCTTTGCTTGAACTTGTAGAAGTTTGAGGATCCTTTAGTATCATCCATTGCTTGTTTCTCATAAATAGGATCTCCTTAGATCTTCCATAATCATGTATTAGAGATGTGTAAGTGTTACAATTTCTTAATTTCGGATTTATTTATTCCACAACAGATACAGTTCCTCCAAAGAGGCGAATACTGGACACCTCACAGGACTTCTACACAATTGGCTTTGTTCCTGGAGCCAATATCTTCTTTTCTTATGATCTGCCAGCAGGTATGTATCATCTGAAAAACTAGTATCATATTCAGAAAATACGTATTGGTTCTTAGCTTGAGGGTTTTATCCCTTTTGCATGTTTTGGCCAAAATCGTGTTTTCCATGTATATAAAGTTGTGTTTCTTGTGCATTTGATGGCGTGCACACGATCACGACTGCTGAATATTTTTAGCATTTGGCTCATATGTACTCCCTCCGTTCCAAATTATAAGATGTTTTAGCATTTTTCTGAAACATGTGTATCTAGACGCCTTTTACTGTGTAGGTTCGGAGCAAAATGAGTGAACCCACACACTAAAAGGCATGTAGATACATGTGTTTCAGAAAAAAGGCTAAAACATCTTATATTTTGGAACATAGGGAGTCTATGCATGAGCTGCCACTGGGCATTTATAATGCATTGTATTCTTTCTTGTTAATGTTAAACCAATGTTGTTATTAGACATTCAGATAATCACATGTTTCCTAGAGTTATTCATGTGTGTTGGGCATGCAGGGTCAGTGTTAAATACAGATGGTGTAATATCAGGACCATATCTTTGTGAAGAAATTCGAGCTTTGGATGGAATGTCACTTCTCTCGGAGCCGTCTGTACAGCCTGATGATTCTAAGACAAATGCTGATTCAGCTTATCAATCTGATGCACCCCGATCTAATCCTGCACCACCAGAAAATAAGAAATCAGGCAAACCGAAGTGGTTCAAAAGGTATAGTTGCTTTAGACTGTCATATAATGTTAGGAGAGAGCATTTGAACTGTACCTTTGTTTCTGTAAAACTAAATTCCCTTATTTCACTTAAGTTTCACTCATAAGTAGTCTGTTTTGTTATTATTGTTGAGGAACACTACTAAACCAATTCTTGGGTTCGCTAAGCTGTCTCTTTCTTGGCCCAATGGTTTTCCCTAAAAAAACTGTCTCTTTCTTGAGTTCTATTCAGAACTAGAGAATCTATGAAGACTAAGAAAATATTCCAAAAAAGTCTATTTTTCATGGTGGCCCAGTAATGAGCCTAATTTTACGACCTTACTGAATCACTTGCAAACATAGCTCTCAAGTATCATTTCTCCTTGTAATTACAAGATGTTACTTTCTTTCCTGCTGGAGCCTCCACTTCTTTCTGCATGTGTTGTTTTAACTTGTGCATTATAATGACAGCATATCTGATCTAACCCTTTGCAGGTGAGACCATGAGAGCTTGAAGAGTGCGCCACCAGCATATTAGCACTTGGTTAGGCGTTTCAGCACTGACAAGACATGATTCAACGACTTGAGTTTGGAAAAGGCCGTGTGGAACCATGGGAACTAGATCTCATATTTTTCCTGGTGGTAGCATGTAAATTTGATGTGTCGAATTGATGTGTTGTGGGTTTGTGGTGCTTACCCACTTTTAGAAATGTGTAAAAGACCCCACAGCCACAGAAACAGAAACACAGGAAAATGACAGCGCTTGGTGTTCTTAACACTTTACTGCATGGTTGTGTGTCCTTACATATAGTATCATCTTACAATATACTCCCTTTGTTTTAAAATATAAGATGTTTTAGCTTTGTGAACCAAATATATCTAGACTTCTTTTAATATGTAGGTTTACTAAGGTTTGAAGTGAATCTACACACTAAAAGTAGTCTAGATACATTTTCTTCACAAAGCTAAAACATCTTATATTTTGAAACAGAGAGAGCAGTTCACACTTGAGTTACTTGCATTATCCTGTTTCTGTAGGATGATGTCGCTTCATTTTGGTTTTCTGCGTCATCAGTTTCTTTATCTTCCCTCATGAGCAACTATTATTAATTGGTATTATCGTTTTTGTGAGTGCAAGTCAGTAAAGTGTCGTGCATTTTTCAATTGCTAAAGATGGTTGTGAGTGGATGCTTTTGGCAAGAAGGTCTCTGCTTGCCACTATGATCCTAGCCTAGCCTCTCAAGTTTAGTTTAGTCTGAGGCCTCCGCACAGTGACCCATTTTTCACTGTACTTTATATTATATAAATAAAAATGGCCCTGGGGGCTGCTACGTTTTCATTGTTTGCGAGTGGAGGCTGCTGCCTGTGATGGTCTCCGTCCCTATCAATGGATGCTTTGGCAGTTTACTTGCTCCTCTATCTTGGAAAGAAAGTATGAATCTAGCATTTATTATATCCGAAGTCCAAGGTGTTTTACCCAGGTCCAGGTGGCATGCGGATATTGGCGTGATCCGATCTGATACACATTTCAGCTAGCTAGCTACTACTCTCTCCGTTTCAAAATATAATATGTTTTAGTTTGTAAAGAAGATAAATCTAGACTTATTTTAGTATGTATGTTTATTCAACTTTGAGATGAATCTATACACTAAAAAAAAGTCTAGATTCATTTTCTTCACAAACCTAAAACATCTTATATTTTAAAACGGAGGGAGTAGTACATGCTTGAACTGAACATCCAAGTTGCGGTCGATGTTGACAGTGCTGTGATGTTTCATCAGATGCTAGCTAATCAGGTGATGTACTATTTTTGTGTGTGGGTGATTAGCTAATCAGATAATCAGGTGATGTTGTAGTGCTTCCTGCTGCGCTGGTAAATTTGTTCGAGAGAGAATGAGAAATTCTAGTCTATGATGACCCATAATATGGGGCCTATTTGTCAACGAATAGACAAACTGGGTCGGCCAATTTTCTGTCCGCGCGATAACCCATTTGGCCACAAAACCGACACGAACGGACACGTTATGTCACGTGTTGTGTCTCCCGGCTGGAGATGCGCATGAGGACTGACAGCGACCTCAAAAAGTTTCTCGGCAGCTGCCTGACGACGTCTTGTAGTTTTGACAGGTACAGAAGGAAAAGGCGTCGTGGAACGAAACGAGGTCTAAAGTCTGAACCTTGGAAGATTACTGCTAGGCGGCGCTGGCTCCACACGGCTTCGCTGGGTCTGCAAGTATGAAACAGAAGCTTCGGCTTGCACCTTGGCCGTGTGGTGGCCGGCCCGGCCGGTGGGTTCAGAGGGATCATCGTCGAAAGATAAAAAGTAGTACGGGGTGACAGCAGCCGGCCGGGCCGGATACTACTACACCCATGACTCCATTCCTCCCTCCGTTGCTTTTTCC
The DNA here is from genome assembly GCA_030063025.1 of Avena longiglumis. Classification (NCBI taxonomy): domain Eukaryota; kingdom Viridiplantae; phylum Streptophyta; class Magnoliopsida; order Poales; family Poaceae; genus Avena; species Avena longiglumis. Next base: position 566,384,737 of record CP125976.1, read on the forward strand.
TTTTTTTCCCCCGGTCCATGGTCAAACGCAGGAAGCACGTTTCACGCCTCAGAGCTCAAAGTCAGAGGGGGAAGAAAACGAGCACGTTGTCTCGCTCGCCATCGTCGTTGGGTTGGGGAATCATCGCGCGCCACTGCGCCGCAGCGCGAATCACTGGATCGTGAGATCGAGCGTGGCAGGAACAAACGCCGATCTCGGATCGGCTTAGTCCAAGACACGTACGCACGCACGCACGCACGTAGTACGTCTGACCAGCTGAAGGAAAAAAAAGAAACGAAGACGGCTCGGTTCATTCAGCGCGAACACACACGTGACCCGCGCGGAGGACCCTCCCTCGCTGTCGCTACGCATCTATCTCCCTCATCTGCCCATCCACAAGAGGGGTCCATGGTGTCGCTCGCAACTAGCGATCTGGGATGTCGCCGTGCCAGATATACGAAGCACGCACGTCTGATTCCATTTCGTTAGGGAGAAACGCATTGCACGTGTCGGGAGTGGTTACATCCAAACGGATGGGAGCAAATGCAGCTTCAAAACAAACATCAGGGTGTTTGTTTCGTTTATTTCCGCATAAGAGCATCTCCACTCGGGTTCTTTGACGATGTTTATAAGACGATTTTTTCATCAAAACGCCGAAAATGGGCTCAGTCGCGTTTCTAGGACCCCGGTTTCGTCCGGATCTGGCTCTACTCTTGTCTGGAGATCCCCAGGACGATTCCGGACGCCGGAAACATCCTGAGAACATCGGACAAAGCGAAAACGCGGGTGGGCCAACCCTGTCGACGAGATAACCCCATTTTCCACTACCGCTCGCCTCTCCAGCGGCGAAGAGCTTCCTCAGCTGTCCCTGTCGCCATGCCTTCGCCGGCGAAGCTCCACCACGCCGAGTTGTACACACGTCTATAGATAGGTCCGTCGACGTCGGCGTACCCTTTCCTCTCGGCCTAGGTCATCTTTCGCCCAGCTTAAGCCATAGCTTCAACCGCTCTAGCTCCCGCCACCTCGCCCACCAAGTGTTCGGCGTTTTGCCCGTTCGGCCATGGACTCCGACGACGAGGAGATGTTCGCCGTGTTGCCGAAGGAGGAGAACGCCGCTACCGCCGAAGATGCCGAGCACATGCAGATCCTCATAGAGCATGAACTGGCCGAACTAGGACAAAATATGTTTTATTTTTATTGTATGTCGAACTATATTTAATTTCATGCCGAACTATGTTTAAATTTATGCCGAACTAGGCCAAACAGTGTTATGTATTCGTATTATGCCGAACTATGTCAAACAATGTTCTATATTCATATTATGCCGAACCATACCGAAAACTGATCGAATTTGAGCTGAATTTGGGCGAAAAAATACCGACCTAGGAACTCGGCATGAAAATACGAGTGGAAAAATTGGACTGTTTCCAGACTAAAAACTAGCTCCGTCTAGCGCTATTTATGTCCGAATTTTAGCCTGAAAACAGCCAATGAGTGGTGCTCTAAGAAAGATAAAGTCTTGGACGTATACCCCTCTAATTCGTAAAATCACTGATTTGAATGAAGACTCGGGAATCAGATGCTTGATTTGTTTATTAGCGCTCCCACCATTGTCCTGATGATCCCAGCAGCTAACCAATACTCGACGTGACCAGACCAGATCGTAGCAACTTCTGTTCAAAAAAAAAAATCGTAGCAACTTCACGCACAGATCCCTTTCAAGGAAAGAGAAAACCTTCACCGATTCGATGCACATGGACGACGTTCAGCGACTACCGACAAGTCAAACCATGAAGGCTCGAGCATTGATGTGCGATTGCTCTCCGGATTACTCTGTGGTGTGTCCGGCTCCAAAGACACCTTTCTAAGGGTATCTCCACTCCGCTACTCATGACGTCGAATTTAATTTCAGATACCGAAAATCGGTTTCATCGTATACATAGAAACCTCTTCTCTGAATTTAGGTCAACTTTGGTCCGAACTCATTAGGCCATACTCAGGATCCCGGGTACGTCCTAGGAACACCGGACGCAGCGAATTGGCCGAGTGGACCAGCTGTCAGCGACAGAAGCCGAGTCGTCGTCATCCTTCCCGCCGTTTTCCTTTTCTTGTCCTCGCCGCTACACCCTTCACGCCCTCGCCGCCGAACTCGGCCTATAAAAGGCGTATATCTCGCCGTCTCCCTTCACAGTCTCTCACACCACTCCCAACTCTGGCGAACTCCAGACGCTCGCACCTTTCTACCTCCTCAACTCCACCGAAAAGCCATGGCCGAGAGATTTCCCGGCCGACGCACGTTGCAGCCGTGGGAAGCCCGATTACTCCACGAGGCGGGCTATATGGCATCGTGGAACTATCGTATCCCCTTCTCCTGGCAACTCAGCGCCGGCGGGATCCCTATTCCGCCGGTGTCGGCCGACGAAGACATCGCCGGAGAGATCCAGGCGGCTATCGCCGCTATGCAAGACCTGGATCTCGCTGAGGATCCTGGCAACCTGGTCTTCTGGAGGGAGTTCTTCGCCGACAGGCTCCTCCAGGATCTCGCCCGACATGATGGACCGCCGGGTGATACGCCCATTTGCATCACCCTTCTATATCATAATTTACCTCTATTCATTAATATATGTCTTATTATGAGGTATTACTTATGTATTTTCAACTGTTTATGCATGTTGGATGATTCTTGTAGGATGGACTGCCGGAGTCTGGATTCTGATGGAAAAGAAGGCGTTTCGGTGCAATTTCGTGAAGATCAGAAAAATACCATAAAAATATGGGGAAATATTGTTTTTCCAGAAGATTGAGGAAGCCAGAAGGAAGAGCGTAGAAGGGTCACAGGGGGGCCCACACCCCTAGGTGCAGGCCCTGGTCGCGCCTAGGCAGTGTGTCCCACCCGCTCAGCCTCCCCCTTCTCCTATATCTTCCTACAAAACCCTAAGGATAGGCGACCACGGATAGATTTCCGCCACTGGGCGGAAAACACCGAGAGAGAAAGATCTCTCTGGTAGACAGATTTCTGCCAGGGGAATTCCTTCCCGGAGAGGGGAGACCGTCTCCATCAACACCATCATCAAGCTAGGCTTCATCGAGATCATCATCATCGTCCACACTAGCATCTCCACCAGCACCATCATCACCACTCCGTCCCGCTGTAACAATTGTGTTGGATATTGCTTTAGTTCTTAGGGGAAATCTTCCCGGTGTTAATTACTATTATAGTTGATGCTTGTGAGTGGAACCATTGGATTATTATTTATGTTCAGATTGTTATCCATTATCATATCATCTTTGATCTTAATCCATATGATGTCTTGTGAGTAGTTCGTCTAGTTCTTGAGGACATGGGAGAAGTCATGTTGGTATTAGCGTATTTGTGTTGAGTTATTATTCAATGGTTTAGTATTTAAGTTGTGGTGCTATTCTTCTAGTGGTGTCATGTGAACGTCGACTATATGATACTTCACCGTTTATGGGCCTAGGGGAATGCATTGTGTATTTGACTATTAATTGTGGGGTTGCCAGAGTAACAGAAACCTGAACCCCCGATAGGACACCTTTGCACAAGGGAGCGTAGGATCTCAGAGTTTAAGGCTATGGTTAGATTTATATCTTAATTACTTTCATGTAGTTACGGATGTTTGTAGGGGGGTTTAATCACAAGTATGTATTAGTCCAAGTAAGGTCGGTATATTAGCACAGGTTCATCCACACAACACTTACAACACCAAAGAAGAGTACTCAGCTATTTGAAGCGAAAATACTTGACAAAATTCCCATGTGTCCTCGAGAATGTTTGGTCCTTATAAGTATTTCCACCGGCTTGTCCTTTGCTAAGAAAGGATTGGACTACTTGCTGCGTTTGTTCTTTATTACTTGCACTTTGTTTTGTTGCCTTATCAGAAATCCCTAAAAATCCGTTTGTTAAGTATTTGCAGAGAGTTCCTGCTCCATACCACTGTTCAACACCTTCTGCTCCTCGTTGGGATCGACACTCCTATTTATCGAAAGTACTATGATACACCCCTTATACTTGTGGGTCATCAAGACTATTTTCTGGCGCCGTTGTCGGGGAGTGAAGCGCTATTGAAGATTGGAACTGGTAAAGGAAACTTCTACTGTGAGTATTTCTTTTGTTACTGCTTGTTACTTTGTTTCCTATATGGACAACCCATTTGGTTTTATGTTTGGGAAAACTACTACCACTGCTAGGGTAGTAGATGGACCACCACCTGTTGAGATAGATCCTTTTAAGAGCATCTCCACTCGTTGGACGAACCCAGGCCGAAATCCGGACCAAACTTTGGCCGGACGACGCAAGTTTTCGACCTAGGTATGCCCAGTTTCCCACTCGTGTATCCAGGCCGAGTTTCCGGGTCGCCCGTTTTCGCTCAAATTCGGCTCAAGTTCGTCCAGATTTCGGCATAGTTCGTCATACAATGAGTACAGAACATTTTAAGACCAAAGTTTGGCAAAATTTTAAACAGAGTTTGGCGTAAACGTAAACATAGTTCGGCCAGAAGTGAAAATACAACATATTTCAGCCAGGTTCGGCCTAGTTCACGTTGGGCATCTACGACGTGTTGCCCCTGCGTATCCATAGGTTCTCAACAATATCATCATGCAGCCCATGTTGGAGGCACCTGATGATCAGGCTCGGCAAGAGGACCCTGTCTGTAGTATGGCTCGTCCTCCTCGAGCAAACTCACTGGATCCTTTCTCTCATCCTCAATGATCATGTTGTGCAAGGTCACACAACAGTTCATCACTTTCCACATCTGATCTTTCGACCAGGTCATAGCAGGAACCAGACAACTGCAAACCTCTGCTGGAGCACACCAAATGCCCGCTCCACGTCCTTCCTGCAAGATTCCTATTCCTTGGCAAAGTGAGAATGCTTGGGGATCATTGGGCTTGAGATAGTCTTCACAAATGTTGGCCATCTTGGATAGATGCCATCTGCTAGATAGTATCCCTTGTTGTAGTGGTTCCCACTTGAAAGTACCGATTTGATACGACTAGAGGGGGGGGGGTGAATAGGCGTCTACCCAATTTTAATTTGTTTCTCACTTTTAGGCTCAACGAGAAAGGAAGTTACTAGAGATGCAACTAAGTGAACAACCTAAAGCAAGAAAACAAACACCAACCACAACAACAGTAAATAGCAAGGAGTAAAGGAAGGAACGGCAAGTAAGGAGAGGGACACGGAGATGTAATTCCCGTAGTTCACTCCCAAGGAGCTACGTCTATGTTGGAGAGGTGTCGGGGCCACACAAGGTCACCCGAGCGCCACAAAGGTGTAGGGATCGCATCATAGAAAACAAAAAAAATTCCTACGATGGGAACAACTATGTACCAAGATCTATCTACTAGATACAAACAACGGGTGCGGATGTATATCCGTAGAGAACATACCCTTGAAGACCGACAAAGCTTAACGAGTCCAAACTCGTGGTTGATGTAGATGATCTCTTGCCGATCTCAAGATCGAGAGGAAGTCCTAGCGCCGCAAAAGCCAAGATCCGTTTCGCACACACGCTCGAGGCACCGAGCAACCTCCGCCTCGCCTCCAGATGCAGTGAAGCACAACTCTTTCTTGCCGAATAGCCACCGGAACATGTATCTCGCTAGTCCGAGACCATGGGGAATAAATTCTAGAGAGGAGAGAGATCCTTCACGAGGAGGCGTGAGTGAGAGAGGAGGGGCCTTTTATAGGGAGAGGGCACCCAAGGGGCCATGCGCCCAGCCATGGGGCTACCCCACCTCTTCCACATTCATGTGGTGGACACTCCACTCACTCAAATGCCTTTCAATTCCCTCCACTCAAAACCCACTCAAATTCCCATTAAATTTCCACCAAATTTAATGCAAACTCTCATTAAATAAAACTCCTTTTATTTATTCAGAATTTTGTCAATTACTTTAATGACAAACATTCACATATAACCCCTTGCTAGTATTTCATTTCACATGCAGAAACACTTTCTAGCTTTCACCAAAACCCGCTTTGTATCTAGTGAAATAAATTCCTGCGCTTGTTATTCTTTTCGGCATGAAACTTTTGCTCCAAATGGATGTCGGTGTCTCTTAAATGTGTCACCCTACGGTTCGCGAATAATGCGGACATGACCGAGACCCCTCTCGGATCAATAATCAGAAGCGGGGTCTGGAGACCCATACTGACTCCCACACATTCAACGATTTGTGATCGTCGGAACCTTTTATGCTAGTATCTTAATCCTTTTGTTTCGCGATATATTACATGTCCGAGATTCGATCATCGGTATCTCCATACCTAGTTTGATCTCGTTACTGACATGTACTCTTTTCTCGTTCCCGTGATATAACATTCTAGTGATCAAATCACTTGCTTGCAAGCTAATCAATGTGATATCACCGAGAGGGCCCAGAGTATATCTATCCGTCATCGGGATGAACAAATTCCACTCTCGATCCATGGGCCTCAACATAACACTTTATTAGTTCTGAATCCATCTTTATAATCACCCTGTTACGGTGTGACGTTTGATGTTATCAAGAAACTCTTCCGGTGTTAGTGATTGGCATGATCTCATGGTCTAAGGATTAGGATCACCGTAAGTTGTTATAGCAATATAAACTCAATGACTTTTGATCGTAATGCTATACTGATGAATGTTCATCACACCATTACCCTAATGTTGTGATCCCGTTATTAACAACATCCAATGTCCATGATCGTGAAACCTTGATCATCTTGTTAATCAACGAGCTAGTTTATGAGAGAGGCATAACTAGGAACTTTCATTTGTTTATTAAACACATATGTATTAACGCTTCCGTATTAATACAATTATAGCATGCAAAATAAACATTTATCATAAACAAGGAATACGATAATAACCACTTTATTATTGTCTCTCGGAATATTCCTTGGGTCTCCACTTGCACTAGAGACAATAATCTAGTTTGAAAACTTTGCGTATTTGAACACTTATGGATTTTCGGTGTTCCATATACGCAATTGCAAGTGGTTAACATAATCTACGGATCTGACATTTTCAGGTCCGTGTGTATTTGCATGTCTTTGCGTCTTCACGCATCACTCATTCTCCAATGAGATGGCATTGTATAAATTTGGTATTTTGGTGAGACCTTTAGTTCCTTGGGGTTAAAACACGTCGATACAATATATATTTAGTGTTAGCCCGTTGCGAACCACACCTTATTTTGATAACAAACTACTTGACACAAATGCCCTCCTTTGCTGCTATTATAGCAGTCATATACTTAGCATTTTTGTTGTAGTATTCGTCACAATGTCTTAACTATGGATTTCATCCAAATCCATCATGGAATCTTCTTTCCATTACATTGTGCCACCCATAGTTTAAATTGAGATAAACTTAATTTGTATCTTGTGACAAAACTAGTATCAATGTAACGCTTTACAGTGAACTATTTGTAATTGTTTGTCACCTCTATACAAATATATTCTTAGTTCTTCCAAAAGATCATAAGAATATCCTCACTATCGTCCAATGATCATTTTATGATTCATTCTGGTATATGCTCATAACACTTAGAGCATAGGACATATCTGGATGTGTACATATCATGGTATGATTGATCAAAACATCCTTGTGATTTCACTCATCAAGTGTCAAAGCACTTGAGTATTGTTTCACTTATCAAGTGTCAATACACTTGAATCTTGATTCAATTCCTTTCCATGCGACAAGAACCGTTTCTTGTTGTTTCTATATTGAACTCCTTCAATATCTCATATATATGTTTGGCACAACCATATTAGCCACAGTCTATCCACTATAGACATTCATGCTAAATATTCGGGTTTTGCCTAAGTTTTTCATTGAAATGAAATTCTTAACCTTTGTCAATAAAAATTACATCATTTCTAGTCAACAAGATGTCCTCCACATAATGTATTGTAAATATGTCTCAGCGCTCCCACTTAATTTCTTGCAAATGCAAGCATCTTCATCGTCTCCTGATGAAAACTCTTTTCATCACGGTGAAGATTCTAACTCCGCGATGCTTACTTCAACCATTGAAGTTTGTATGCTTTTTTAGCATCCTTTGAATTAACAAAACCCTTTGTATCGTGTCATGTACACGTCCTAGGTAACCATTCTATTAGAAAAACTTTGTTTTGTTTATTCATCTACCATATAACAAATTATATATAGTGGTTGCTACTTTAATCCGTCCAGACTAAATATCGCTATGAAAGATCAAATCTTGTCATAGTCAACTCCTTGAACATTGTCGTAAAATACTTTACGACATGTCGACTATTTCATAGATGTGAAACATCCATGTGCATTTCTTTATAGATCCAAATACGACCGATAGGTTTTACACCTTTACGGAGGGTCTTTCAAGTTTAAAACTTGATTTCGTGTATGGAACTATCACGGATTTTATGGCTTCAAGCCATTTGATGAGTCGGGGCCCATCATTGCTTCTTTGCATATAGTCGGTTCATCATTGTCAAACAATAATGATTTACTCTCAAATCTTAATCATTTGATTGTATATCCGACCTTCTTGGTTCAATAGGAACTTTAGACCTCCGTGACCGCAACCTTTGAGGCACGTAATCCATGAGCATTCTGGCTGCCTCCTAACATTTTCCAAATACGCAACTCAAAGACATATAGCTAAGGTGCGTTAACCTTATCAAAGTTTTATTGTCCTCCCGCTTAACATTTATGAAAAATTCCTTCTTCAAGAAACTTCACGTTTCAAGCGACAAACCCTTTTGTCCTTGGTGTTATGCAGGAATAACCAATTGTTATTCGAAATAACCTACAAAGACATGATCACCTGACTTCGGTTGTAAACATCTTACTTATGTTTAGTATACCAAAATTTAAGAAATGACAACTTGGGTTTTACCCCAAACCATAACTCATATGGTGTCATTTCAACGGATCAAGATGGAGCTCTTTTCAGTGTAAAAGTGGAAGTCTCTAAAGTTTTAATCTTTTAGAACATAATGGTAGTTTTGTAAATAACACCTTTGATCCAACCATGTCAAACAAGGTTTCATTACAAATCTCAAACACTCCATACTCCTATGGTGTTTCGGGAGATGTAAATCTAGGTGTTTTGCTAAACTTGCAACTCAAATAAATCCCTTTATGATAAAATCATAATTCATTTATTTTCTTGTTACACTTGTAACTCAAATAAATCCTTATGATAAAATCATAAACTATTTATTTTCTTGTTACAATGATTTTTACTTCATCTTGAAAGTCTTTGAAACATTTTCAAATATTTCATACTGCTTTCTCATTAAGTGAATATTCACTCAAATTTTCGAGAAAGCATATGAAGTTGAAATCCATCGCCAACTATACATAATGGACTACATACATCGATATGAATAAATTCCAATATTTTAGTCGCTCGCTCTTCTTTGGCCTTTGAACGAAGTTTTAATTATCACGTGGAAAGTCTCACAAGCGTCACTTGATCAAATCAAAGACTCCAAAAATCCATGAATATGGAGATTCTTCATGTTTTCTTTCCGATATAATTTAAACGGCGATGTCACTTCGTAAGTGATCTTTCAATCATTTGTCTTGCGACATTTTAGCATTAGGTTTTATGAATGTGATTTCTACAACTAGATTTGTAAATCATCCATCTTATATGGAATACGGTTATTATTTGAACAACCTTTGTTCCCATAATACCTGATTTAAATAACAATTATTAAAACAAATCTTGAAGTCAAGCTTTGATGTCAACGAGAAATACAAACAACGCTTTGTTTGTTTTCGATGAACATCATCACATATTCTCTTGCTAGTTACTTAGGCCATTGTAGTTCATGAATTGCGTCGTTCTGTATGACATTTCATACCAACCAATTCGGTATCCAATACCCAAGAACCACATTGTTTAACAAGAAAAGAATACAACCATAACATGTATATCATCTATATACCTAAATTGGATATTTCCAATCTTTTCTTTTCTGCCAAATATATTTTATAGATTCTCTTTCAGCATTTCCTTTTATTTTTAAAAGAATCTATCAACATCAAAAGTGGCGCCATATACATGACACATAGTCCAAAGCGTGTATATTCAAATAATAATACCTTTGGACCTGCACTTTGAAGTAGATCACCATCATCAAAATGATCGGTATTCTTTCAAAATCTATTCTTTAGTAATCTTTTAGTGTAGTAAACACTTTACATACATCTTCTATTCATCCTTATCATGACGACTTTCATGATCAAGCTACTGTAGCTTATAAAGGTGAATCGTGAGTATAACATTACTTTCCAAAACCCTTTTGGATGATTAGGATGTCTAGCATCTCCAACCTTCGTAAATTCTCATCCAATATGAGAACATATATTATACTCTATCATATTGCAACCAAAACATTGTTTCAGATATCGTTATATCCACACACATGATGGTTTCAAAACAATTCTTTAGCTCCTAGATAAACTTGATATTAAAACAATCAAGAATCATGGAGGCAAACATGATACTTAAGATACTAACATTGAATTGTTACTCTTGATTTAATACTAATTATTAAATCTCACGAATGTAGTTTGCTGAAAGTTTGCAATAGGACTTTAAACTTTAGATTGACACTCAACACAATACGATACCATCAGAAAGTAAATATCCAGAATTCTATAGTTCTATTATCTCAATTAGAACTATGCATAAGGTGGTGAACAAATGCCAATGACTACAACAAATTATGAAAATTCACTTTGATTTAATTTATGATAAATTGAGTTCTACTAATCCAAATTAGAAATGATATCCCACTCAAAAACGACATCCCTCGTGTCTTTTTGGTGATTACATGAACCAAATCCACTACACCAAGTCCGATCATCACGTGAGTCAGTGTAGCTTCAAAGGCGAGCATCCATATGGTCATCATATCAAAATATATGACTCATGCTTAACCTTTCGGTCCGTGTTCCGAGGCCATGTCTGTACATGCTAGGCTCGTCAAGTAAGAACCTTAGTATTCGCGTGTGTAACTGTCTTACACCCGAGATATGCTCATGGATTCAAGTACACCCGATCATCACGTGATGTCTTGAAGCGACGAAAAATTGGCGGTGCATACTTAAGGAAGAACACATTCTTATCTTGATATCTAAATGAGGGATCATCTTATTATGCTAATAAAACGCCAAACAAGCAATATAAGATGCAATCAAAACATCACATGTTTATTAAGTGAAATGATATGGTTCCCGCATATGATCTCCATCATGTGCTTCGTGGTATGATCACTATCATACCTTTATGTGTAAGGCCAAGGTCTATGGAACTTACACGCTATGTGTGTTGTAAGAGTATCATCTCATACTTCTACTTACAACATCACCATATCATAACACTAGCCCAACAACAATCTAAACTAGACGCCTCTAATTTATCCATTGCAAGTTTTACGTGGCTTAGGGCTTTCGAAGATAGAACCGTTCTTACCTACGAATATAAACCACAACGAGGATAACCAAATTTTTGACAACTCGTTGTAAATTAGATATTGACTATAGTAGGAGAGACAGACACCCGCTAGCCACTTATGCAAAACTAGTTGCATGTCAAGCGTGGAACAGGTCTCATGTGCGAGGACATATAAAGTTTGTCCGGGCCGCTTTAGCCCACTATGCCACCAATATCCAAAGTACAACTAAGAAGCAATAAAAATATCATCATCGCCCACATACTCATATGTGTACTACCCGCAAAAAGTATCTACGCATAGGTCCGGCTCTGATACCACTGTAGGGTTCGCACCATAGAAAACAAAAAATTCCTACGATGGAAACAACAATGTACCAAGATCTATCTACTAGATACAAACAACGGGCGGATGTATATCCGTAGAGAACATACCCTTGAAGACAGACAAAGCTTAACGAGTCCAAACTCGTGGTTGATGTAGACGATCTCTTGCCGATCTCAAGATCGAGAGGAAGTCCTAGCGCCGCAAAACAGCAGTGCATCCGTGCTCGTACACACGTTCGAGGCACCGAGCAACCTCCGCCTCCTCGCTCCAGCGATGCAGCGGAAGCACAAATCTTTCTTGCCGAATAGCCACCGGGAACATGTATCTTGCTAGTCCAAGACCATGGGGAATAAATTCTAGAGGGGGAGAGAGATCCTTCACGAGGAGGTGTGAGTGAGAGAGAGGGAGGGGGCTCCTTTTATAGGGAGAGGGGGGCACCCAAGGGGCCATGCGCCCAGCCATGGGGCTGCCCCCACATCTTCCACATTCATGTGGGTGGACACTCCACTCACTCAAATGCCTTTCAATTCCCTCCACTCAAAAACCCACTCAAATTCCCATTAAATTTCCACCAAATTTAATGCAAACTCTCATTAAATAAAACTCCTTTTATTTATTCAGAATTTTATCAATTACTTTATTGACAAACATTCACATATAACCCCTTGCTAGTATTTCATTTCACATGCAGAAACACTTTCTGCAATTTCACCCGAAAACCCGTTTCGGTATCTAGTGAAATAAATTCCTGCGCTTGTTATTCTTTTCGGCATGAAACTTTTGCTCCAGATGGATGTCGGTGTCTATTAAGTGTGTCACCCTACGGTTCGCGAATAATGCGGACATGATCGAGACCCCTCTCGGATCAATAATCAGAAGCGGGATCCGAGACCCATCGACTCCCACACATTCAACGATAACTTTCTTGTGATCGGAACCTTTTACGCTAGTATCTTAATCCTTTGTGTCGCGATATATTACATGTCCGAGATTCGATCATCGGTATCTACATACCTAGTTTGATCTCACATCGACATGTACTCTTTTCGTTCTCGTGATATAACATTCTAGTGATCAAATCACTTGCTTGCAAGCTAATCAATGTGATATCACCGAGAGGCCCAGAGTATATCTATCCGTCATCGGGATGAACAAATTCCACTCTCGATCCATGGGCCTCAACATAACACTTTATTAGTTCAATCCATCTTTATAATCACCCATTACGTGTAACGCTTTGATGTTATCAAGAAACTCTTCCTGTGTTAGTGATTGACATGATTTCATGGTCTAAGGATTAGGATCACTTAAGTTGTTATAGCAATATAAACTCAATGACTTTTGATCGTAATGCTATACTTCGGATGAATGTTCATCACACCATTACCCTAATGTTGTGATCCCGTTATTAACAACATCCAATGTCCATGATCAGGAAACCTTGATCATCTTGTTAATCAACGAGCTAATTTATGAGAGAGGCATAACTAGGAACTTTCTGTTTGTTTATTAAACACACATGTATTAACGTTTCCGTATTAATACAATTATAGCATGCAAAATAAACATTTATCATAAACAAGGAATATGATAATAACCACTTTATTATTGCCTCTCGGGCATATTCCCTTCAAAAGGCCTCACCTTCTTCTCCGGTGAGCTCCCCCACAAAGGAGGCCTCACAATCCACTAACTGGTGACCTTGAAGGAGCCAACTGAAACCTTTACACCAAGGTTGAGGGGGAGGCTCCACAACTCAATTGGAGTCCCTCAACGACACCTCGAAGATTTACAAAGCAAGCCTTAGCTCCGAGGATGCCTTACACCGTCTAGGGTTCCAAGAAACCCAAGAGCAACAAGATCCACAAAGGATGGGTGGGGGAAATCATATATTCTTTGGTGGAAGTGTAGATCTAGGTCACCTCCCTCACCTCTCAAAAGATCAGGTCATTTGAGTGGCTAGAGAGAGAGATCTAGTGAGGTGAAGCTCAAGCATTAATGGAGGAGAGAGAAAAAATCGAGAGAGAAAGGGAGGAAGAAGAGGGGTGCCTTAAATAGGCCCTCTCGCGCTGAACCGTTACAGCCCCCGCGACCTCACCGGATGTTCCGGTGAGAGGCCATAAGTTCCGCCCAGCCTAGCTCCAACGGTCATCAGACCGTTGACGCCCGCTCGAGCGCGGTTAAGTTCGGTCAAAACAGACGGAAGTTCCGGTGAACTTCGACAAGTTCACCAAGTTCCGCAAATAGAACACTTAAAATGCGAAGGTTAATGAGCCTTGAACTTGAGCGGAACTAGGCGGAATTTCCGGTCATGAATCGAATCGGCCGGAAGTTCCGGCGGCTGGGCGGAAGTTCCGCTGAGGACCTTTTGGCAGGACAAGTTCCGATGCAAGTTTCAGCCCAAGTTCCGGCAAATAGAACACTTCATACAGAAGATTACTGATCCACTAACGGAACTTGGGGCAGAACTAGCGTCGGAACAAAGCTTAGAACAACCCGCAGAAAAAGCCTGAGCGGAACTTCCGGCGCCAGGCCGGAAGTTCCGGTGAGACACAGAAGGCTCCAACAGACCAGGAACTCACTCTCTCACGGAATAGTAGGATGGCGGTGGTGGTGCATGTAGGTTTGTGCAAGAACAAGTGATTTCCCACAGCCTTCCAAGATGGAACCCCTCTTAATAGTACGGTGACCTAAAAACAACAACCGGATAGAAACTAGGAGAAAACTAAAAGGCCACCGTCTTCATGAGATCCCAAGAGAGCATCCACCACAATTGAAGGAGACATCAACAACGTTTCCCCTGAAACTCAAGCGCACAATTAAAACACAATTGGGATTATCATTAACACCAAAAACAACATGGGAAGATATAGTCCTTTCAATCTCCCCCTTTTTGGTGTTAGATGACAATCCCAAAGATTTGCATAGAATCAAAGCAATCTTTGCAATGGACAAGACAAGCCCCCCTGTATGTGTGCAAGGTAGAGAAAAACTCTAAGGACAAGACTGACAACACATACAAGGAGGCTCCCCTATCAATTGCAAAGATAGCACAAGTGCAAGGTACAAGAAAGGATAGATATCATACCAGAACCAACCAAATGTGGTGGAGACAAAAGGAGTGGAAATAACAATAAGAGCTATGAGGCTCCACCACCATATGCATATGCCCATAAGATGACAACAAGATACCACACGCACGACATTGCATAAGATATCACATAGTCTCGAACATAACAAGGTCCACAAGCACACAGAAGTTCACGGACATAAAGTCACAAGCACACAAATAAAACTAGAGAGTTCGCGAGCACGAAAAGATCAAAGGAAAAAACAGGCTCGCGACTCAACCCATGCAAATCCCGTAGACAACCTAATAGACATCTTTCTCCCCCTTTGGCATCGAGACACCAAAAAGGAAGAAAAGATCAATCTAATCGTCCTAGCCATGAGAGGGGGGAGGAGGAGAAGACTCAGGGACCCAAGGACCCCACTCAGGCGACGGACCAGTGACCTCCTCCTCAGACTCATCCTCGGACCAGTGGCAGTTGTCGCGAATCCAATCATCCTTGGGAATAGTGACAAAGCTTGTGATCGAAGAGCTGGGAATGTTGAGGGATGTCATTATGGCCTTCTGGCGCTGAATATTGTGACGCTGATCAACATAAGCCTGATACTCGTGCTCCTGCAGAAAGCAGAAAGTTTTCTTCACCTTCCCAAGCATCTTCTTTGCCCAAGACGGCTGCCTCTGGAGAGAAGGACCACCAGCACTAGAGCCACCAGGAGCAGAGGAGGGAACACCAGCAACATCTCGAGCCTTCTTGAGTTCAGCTTCCTTTTCTTCTTGAGAACAAGGCTTTTGGTGCTTACTCACACGTAGCTTCTTCTCTTCATGAATGGTGATGTTGTCTTGAGGAAAGCGGGTGCCAGTCGTCTCAAGCCACTTGTGATTGATGAGAGTCTGAATGTAGGGAGCATAGATGCAGGAGCGCTTTTCAATAAGAGCCGTCCATATCTCTGAGTAGATGAAGTGCATAATATCCATTGACCTGATAGAGTCACGACGAAGATAAGTTTGATGCATGAGGTCAACCCGATAGCCATGAAACTGATCAAAGTTGCCAGCCTTGGGAGAGATGGTGTTCAAGTACACCCTGCGCATGATGTCAAAAACTGGCAGCAGATGATTCACAAACCCAACAGTTCCCCACCCTTCAATGTAGAGAGGCTCCAGGACCTCAGGATCAGCAGCTTCAGGACCATGAACACGCCAACCATTTGCCCCGCGGCCAGGCTGAAGGGGATATCCAAGAATCTCAAAGAAACTCGGACCAAGTGGCGGTAAGAAACACGCCCTAGTCATCCACTTCAACACACTTTCAAGAGAGTACGCATGTGAATAAATAGTGTTGAGTAAAACCGAGCAATAGCATACATCAAAGTTCGACGGTGCTCCATGAGGGAACCAGCCCAAACTTCTGGCAAATATCAAGAGCCTCGCCAAAGTATGCATGCTTCTATTCCATGTGAGTCACATTGATGTACTTTTGAGGAGCAACCACGAACTTCTTCTTCGATGCATAGATTTCTTCATATATCTGTTTCTTTAGCTAGAAAGTGAGGGTCCAAGCAAAGACGATCACGAGCCACGAGGTAGGGATCCAGATCTAAAAGCAGAGTAAGCTTTCGAGACCACTTGGAAATCTTGGCTCGGTCATGTCCGCCCAAAGCAGCGGGCCTTCTCGAGCAAGAGCAGTTTTTCCTCGCAAAGACGGCGCAAAGCAGCCGCCTTCTGACGACTAGTCTGAGTGGTTGGACGCACGACCTCAACATCTTCTTCATCAATCTCAGGAGGAATGTCAGAGGATGGTCGACGGGTACGCTTGCCTTGGCGAGTACCTCTTTGCCCGGAGTCCGTGGCGGGAGATTGAGGTGGGGAAGGTTCCCATTGAGCAGATCTCATGGAGGAGTGGAGACGAAGGGCCGAGCACCTTCGGAGAGGTCTTGGCTATGTTGCTCCAAATAGAGGATGGGTCTTGGGGAAAAAGGAAGAAGATCTTGTTTTCCCCCAGGGCCCACCTTATATAGGACATGGAGCACCATCGGAAGTTCCGGTCAGGGACCGAAAGTTCCGGTCAGTCGAATGCCGTGTCACAGTGGTTCAGACGAACAACCACATCGAAGTTCCTGATCCGACGAAGTTCCGGTGACGCCAGGAAGACCTTCTCAGGTTTGGAAGATAACAAGGAAGAAATTGTGCAGGGAATAGAGAGGGCTTGAGGAAAGGAAAGGCTTAGGATAGAGAGCTCAAACTGTGAAGAACCAAAGCCAACAAAAGCCAAGAAAATCACAAAAAGGTCAAAGACAACAAAAATAAAAAAACGGGTCGGTAGCCGACGCCACCTTATATAAGAGTAAATGGCTTGACACCGCGAAGATATATCTTGGGTTCATTACCAACACTCATCATGAAGCTCAAATGGTCTCCTTTAGAGACTATAGAGTATGAAAACTTTAATGTGCGCATAATAGGGATAGCGTTTGTTCATAAGAGGAACTACACTCCCCCTAAATCCATGCCTACATCCAAAAGATACACATTGAGACGCTGGTGTGCAAGGTACTCAAGCAACATTGCTCGAATCGATGATATTTAGCTCATGCCTTAAATCCCGAAACCTTGCTTCATCAAGAGGCTTCGTGAAAAGATCCGCAAGATTTGCCTTGGTGGGAACATACTCCAAAGAAATGTCTCCTCTAGCAACATGGTCCCGAATGAAATGATGACGAATCTCAATGTGCTTGGTCCGGTTGTGTTGCACGGGATTGTGAGAAATAGCAATTGAACTCTCATTGTCACAAAGAAGAGGCACCTTGTCAAAAGATAGTCCAAGATCCTTCAAGGTTTGCTTCATCCATAGCAATTGAGCACAACATTATGCAGAGATGTATTCAGCTCGAAGTGGACATAGACACACGCTTTGCTTCTTCGAGGACCAACAAACCAAAGATCTTCCGAGAACCGACAAGCTCGAGGTTGACTTTCTTCCCACTTTGTCACCAGCCCACCGAGTCCGTGTAACCAATAAGATCAAAGCTGGCTCCTTGGGGTACCACAACCCAAAGTTTGGGGTATGAACTAAATATCGGAAGATTCTCTTGACCGCCACCAAGTGACTTTCCTTTGGTGCGGCTTGAAATCTTGCACACATACCCACACTCAACATAATATCCGGTCGGGATGCACAAACATAGAGCAAAGAACCAATCATAGATCGATAGAGTTTTTGATCCACTTCCTTACCCTTGGGATCGAGATCAAGATTAACCTTAGTTGGCATGGGAGTCTTGGCACCTTTGACTTGATCAAACTTGAACTTCTTGAGCATGTCTTGAATGTATTTGGCTTGGTTGATGAAAGTCCCTTTCCTCAATTGCTTGACTTCAAATCCAAGGAAAAACTACAACTCCCCCATCATGGACATCTCGAAGCGGTCGGTCATGAGCTTGGCAAAATCCTCATTAAAAGTTTTGTTAATAGACCCAAAGATAATGTCATCAACATAGATTTGACATACGAACAAGTGGTGATGGGGGAATACCAATCGGGTATACCCATCGAAGCGGATTCGCCACCGGATCGAGCCGATCGAACCTAGCCCTGGCGGGTCGACTACCCAATATGGCGATCGGCGATATCGACCAGCGACCCGGCCGATCGGAGGCCCAAGATAGCGACTCCAATAGAAAGCCCACCAAGATACTTGTAAACCCTAATTGGCTGCATATATAAAGCCACCAGGGGCACCCCCACGGGGCATCTTCCCTCATATCATATTACATCCTCTCTCATATTAGATTAGATCTAGTCTCTCCCATCGCCTCCGGCGACTCCATTGTAAACCAATCTATGATCATATACTGGATTGATAGCAGGACGAAGCGATCCTCCCGAGGGACGTGAACTCGGGTACATCGTGTGTCAATCTCGCCCCGGATTCTCCCACGCCGCTTGCTCCTCTAAAGCTACCCCAGAGCATCCGCCGTGCAATACCACGGCGTTGGCGCCACTGGGCAAGCGACGCTGAGGGTGATAATCCGGGATCCCTTTACATCATCAACATGATCGTTCATGTCGGTACCTGGATTTCTTTCTTCATCGACATCAGGCGGCGGTCAATTTTTCCTCTCAGATCGGTTTGAGTTGGCCGCCAAGCATACGCGAGTGCACATGTCCATCTAGAAAATCACAGGCGCGCGAGGACGCGAGCATACACCGATCGATCCTATGCATCTAGTTTTTAATTCAATCCATATGTCCATTGATTATTTTATTTGGATTTAACCCTTTGCTTGCAATTTCTGGTACGTATGGAGAGTGGACAATCGATTCAATAGCGACCAACTATTGTGCTAGATGAAACCATCCGGATACTGTACCCCAGAGCGAGGCGGACACGCCATTGCCGCCAGCGGGCCTCGGCGACTAGCCTAAAATCAAGAAGTCGACATCCTCTTCAATGAGCACTAACTCGGACACTAAACGCCCTAGTGCGGAACTGCGGTCGTCCAATCAGATTGCTTTTTCGCCAGTGGAGACAGATGTGATGCAGGCCTGATCGCACGTGACCAGTGACTCGTGGCTACTGTATTTTCCCATTCAATTTTATACATCTCGCTCTAATTGATTATTTATTCAACTGATTATTCTATCTAATTAATCGATACACATCTTTGGGAGAATCAATCTATACATGCAGAAATCAGCGACCTCGGCGCGCCAAGTGAACAAATCACGCCGTCGCAGGTTCTACGTTAGTATTACCACCGTCGATGAGCTCATCGCGAGTCACCGATCCCAGATCGATGGTTGCTGACCGCTGCCCAGATAAGAGAAAAGGTGAATCAAGCAAGGTGCACCAGCAAGTCGAGCATGGAAAAATTCATGCGATCATAAGCCTGAGGGATTTTCTTTATTCAATCCCATCTTTCTCTCTTAATTATTATCGCTTGATTATTTAACTTGGATCTAATCCCTTGCATACGATCACAAGCCTGAGACACGCATTCTTTCCGAGAAGCTTTGGTGCAAACAAACACGCGCGAGGACGATTTGGCCAGGACAGATGTGACAATCACATACGATTTCCTGATCTCTTAGTGGTTAATCTCTCACCGATTATTTCTAATCATCAACGATATGTTGTTTACTTGTGTACACATGACATTCCTTTTGAAATGATGGAGTCGCTGGGATCCAACTTCGCCGCCGCCATGACTCGCCAAGCCTGGAAATCACGTGATCATAGAATCGCCGCCGGGTCATGGAGCTCGTGGATCCTCCCCGCGGACTCGCCCTTCGTGGATCCTCCCGCCGCAGACTCCGCCACGTCTGCGACCCGTCCATCGCGACTCGCCATGCTGAACTCTCCTAAACACGGACACGCCAAATGCGGACTCGTTAAGCTTGGGAACTCATCTGGGGACTCACCCAACACGGTCTCGCCTTTCTCGGGATCGCCATCGCGATTCGCTCGGGTTACGCCGCGGCCGACATCGCCATAGCACGACCTCCGTCGCCGCAGATCGACTCGTGTCCGCCAGACATCGCCATAGCGCGACCTCCGTCCGCCGCCGACTCGGTCCGCCGCCGATCCTTTCCGACCACGCCAAATGTGTATGCCGCGCTTAAGGGACATTCATCGTCTGAAGTCGCCAGAGAGGGTCACATGCCACGCTGCATGGACTCACCATCACGCCTTCCTCGAAAATCAATTCGCCTTTGTCAACCATTGAAAGAGCGACTCAAACGGCCAAGTAGTGCGACGAGGACTCACAAACCGAGCCTCGATCGTCCACAAAAACGCTAACCGAGAGCCATCATTGAGTCTCCTTGCTCGAGCCTTCCGCCAAGACGTAATGGCTGTGCTACAAACAACACCATGTCCTCCTCAACCTTAGATAGTGCGACTCACACGTTGGCATCATGGACGAGGACTCGCAAACCGAGCCTCGGATCGCCCAGAAGAACGCCAAGTCGAGAGCCATCTTTGAGTTGCCATGCGATCGCCCCCGACAAGACGAGACTTAATGTAAACAACAGCGTAATCAACATCATCATGACTGCAATCATCGCGACTCGCCACACTCGGGACTCTCCTCGCGGACTCGCAATCATCGCGGACTTGCCACACTCGGACTCTCGCTGGACCCGCAATCATCGCGACTCGCCACGCCAGACTCTCGCGACTCACAATCATCGCGACTTGCCACGCCGGGGACTCTCCTCGTGGACTCGCAATCATTGCGGATTCTCCTCGCGAATTGCAATCATCGCGACTCGCCATTTATCAGATTGTCCTCGCGACTTCAATCATCGCGACCGCCGCCCGGGGACTCGGCGCTCACGGTCGCTTACCATGCCACTCGCGCTGGGACTCGGCGCCACCGGTCGCCGACCTCGCCACTCGCCGGGGACTCGACGCACGGTCGCCGATTCGCCACTCGCTTCGCCGGGACTGCGCCGGTCGCTGACCTCGCCACTCGTTTCGGGACTCGGCGCCCGCCGTCGCCGACCTCACCACTCGCCACGCCGCAACAACCACTACTATTTTCAAAATATGAGCCTCAAGTCGCCTACAAGCCAACTCGAGCCTCGGGGACTACTCCTAGGCATGCTGCGGTACGCTGCGGGTTCCACGACCGCGTTCACCTCATCGACTCGCCATCACAGATTAACGCTCGGGGACTCGCCGCTGCGGACTCCTCGCAGACTCGACACGCCGGGACTCGCGGACTGCCGCTTACTCGACACGCCGGGACTCGCCGCGTGGACTCGCTTGTGTACTCAACACGCTTGGGGACCCACCTCAGACTAACGCTTTGGGACTCAAGCGCCACGACAGGCCACTAGCGGTTACCCAACCTCGCCACTCAAGCACTGGGACTCCAGACTCTCGCCGCCGACTACGCCATCAAGGCCAAGGACTCGCACGTTCCACATTCATGGACTCGCCAAGAATCGACAGCTTCACCGACACCTGTCTTTCTCCAATCCATCACCGATCGCTCACGCCACGCCTCCCGCTTCACGGTTCTTTTCTTCGTCAGAGCTCGTCCGATTCGCCATGACCAATCGTCAAGACTCTCCGCGTCCTGCCTCAAGCCCGCATCGAATCGACAACGCGCTCGGGGACTACTGATGGGGGAATACCAATCGGGGTCCGGCCACTTCGAAGAGTGGGATCAATGAGACCCAACTTTCTTAGTAAAAAGAGGATCAATGAGACCCACTTGCCACGCCTAACAAGAGCTCCCTAAGGCAATCATACCACGACGGGGCTTGCTTGAGCTATAGAGTGACTTATTGAGCTTGTAGACATGGTTCGGAAAAAGTGGATCCTCAAACCGGAGGTTGCTTGACGATACCAACTCTTTCAAAGGACCATTAAGAAAAGCACTCTTAACATCCATTTGATGCAACTTAAAGTTATGATGGGTAGCGAAGGCAAGAAGCATACGAATGGATTCAAGGCGAGCAACGGGGGCATAAGTCTCACCGTAGTCGATGCCCTCAACTTGTGAGTATCCTTGGGCAACTAACCTTGCCTTGTTGCGCATTTATAATTCCATTCGCATCACACTTGTTCTTGAAGACCCACTTGGTTCCAATGACGTTTTGACAGTCTTTGGGCTGCTCAACCAATGTCCAAACATTGTTCCTCTTGAAGTTTTGAAGTTCCTCGTTCATAGCATCAAGCCAATCATCATCTTCAAGAACTTCGAAGACTTTCTGTGGTTCCACAAGAGAGATAAACGCATGGTGAGAGCTAAAGGAAGCTAGTTGCCTCCTAGTAGTGGAACCTTTATTGAAATCTCCATAGACATTATCAAGGATATGGCCATCTCGAATAAGCTTGGAGATATGATAGGCTTGACGGCGGGCTTGTGCTTCAACTCGAGATTCTTGAGCTACCACTTGGTCATTGCCACCAATTGAGCCGCCGCCTTGACTATAAGCACGAACATGAGGGTCATCTTCATCAATTTCCACTTCGGGGGAGTCATCACTTGGAGAGGATCCTTGAGGATCATTGACTTGCTCTTGATCTCGACGAGCTTGACCTTGGGGAGAGCCGTGACCTTGAGGAGGAGCCCCATATTGGGGAGGTTGATGAGGTTGATGAAGAGCTTGTCCGTGGAGGTGCCTTGAGGAGGATCCCCATCGTGGGAGGTTGATGTTGTTGATGAAGAGCTTGATCTTTGGAGCTTGGAGAGTCATGAGCATGGGAAGCTTCAAGAGCTTGAGGGAGCTTGTGCCAATAAAGTAGGTCCTTGAGGGCAAGATGATCTTGTGAAAGTGAGGGCTCCACTTGAGTAGAGCTTGGTCCTTCTCCTTCATCCATAAGGGATCCTCAATGGGAGGTGGAAACCCACACCCATTCTTCTTATGGCCTTGGGAGGAATTTCATCACTTGGATCACAAACACCATCTTGCCTAACAAGAGACTCATGATTTTCATCAAACTTCACGTTGCTCGTTTCTTCAACTCTTCCATTGGCTTTGTTGTAGACTCTATAAGCATGGGACTGATTTGAGTAGCCAACGACAATTCCTTCTTGAGCCTTGGATTCAAACTTGGACAAACGAACTCCTTTCTTGAGAATGTAGCACTTGCAACCAAACACCCGAAAGTAGCTAACATTAGGCTTTTTCCCGGTGAGAAGTTCATAGGGGGTCTTGTTCTTTTTCTTGTGGAGATAAAGCCGGTTGGTTGCATGGCAAGCGGTGGAGATGGCCTCGGCCCAAAAGTTGTATGGAGACTTGAACTCGGCTAGCATAGACCGAGCCGCATCCATCAATGTGCGATTCTTCCTTTCGGCAACTCCGTTATGTTGAGGGGTGTAGGGAGTGGAGTATTGATGCTTGATTCCTTCATCACCGAGAAACTCATCCAAGGTATAGTTTTTGAACTCGGTGCCATTGTCACTTCGAATAGAGAGAATAGTTGCATTGTGCTTCCGTTGGACCTCATTAGCAAAGTCAATGACGGTTTGTTGAGTCTCACTCTTGTACTTGAAAAAGAACACCCAAGTGTATCTTGAGAAATCATCCACAATGACCAAGCAATACTTTTTGCCTCCAAGGCTATCATGAGAGGGTGGACCAAAGAGATCCATATGCAAGAGCTCCAAACACCTCTCGGTGGTGATCTGATTGAGTGCTTTGTGAGGAGTTTCATGCATCTTCCCTTCAATACAAGCCCTGCAAACACGATCTTTGGCAAAAGAAACATCGTTAATTCCAAGGATGTGGCCCTCGGAGTGAAGTCTTTGCAAAGTTCTCATGTTAACATGGGCTAGGCGGCGATGCCACAACCATCCCTTGTCGGCTTTAGCATAAAGACATAGAGCATGAGGAGTAGTGGTCCCTGAAAAGTCCACCACATACAAGTCATGTTCTACATATCCTACAAAATCCACCTTGAGAGACTTGCTCCACATGAGGACCACGGTATGAGAATTGAAGAAAGAAGAAAGACCCATAAGATCAAGAGCACGATCTGAGAGTAAGTTGTAACCAAGATTTTGAAGGGTTTCGCGGCATAGTAAATCAAAATTTTCTACGGATGCGAACAGAGGGAAAGCCAAGATCTAATCTAGGAGATGCAATCAACGAGAGAGATTGAATTAGATCTTCATACCCTTGAAGATTCGCACAGCGGAACGTTCGTCGGAACGTGGGTGATGTAGTCGTACTCGCTTCTCCTCCTCGTGATCCGATCCGATCTAGCACCACAAGTGGCGGTGCCTCCGTGAGATGCACACGCAAAGACCTCGACGCTCCTCCTTCCTGACCAGCGAGTATGGTGGAGAGATAGATTGGATCTACAACACGACGGCGTGGTGTATATGGTGGAGAATTTCTGCTACAGGGCTTCGCCTACAAACAGTCGGGAGGGAGAGAGGAAGGTAGCAAGGCAACTAGGGCTTGGAGGAAGGGTGTGTAGTAGTTGGGGAAGGGGGCGCACCACCCCTCTATATATAGAGGGGGGGCGGCCAGCCCTTGCCCCTCATCCAAGCCTATCTCTAGTTTAAACAATTTAAACTCTCCCTTATCTAGAAATCCTATCTCTAGTTTAAACGATTTAAACTCTCCCTTATCTAGAAATCCTATCTCTAGTTTAAACGATTTTAAACTTATCTAGGATCGGCTGGGCCCTATGGGGTTTTGTGCTGGCCCAATGCGCCAGGACACCCTCATAGGCCATGCCCTCCCGGAAGGTGGGGCCATGTTGGTCCCTTCCGGAAGGTTCTAGAAGCTTTCGCACAATACCGATTAACCCGCAACAATTCCGAACTCCAAAACTGCACCGCCTTATATGAATCTTATTCTCGACCATTCGAACCTCTCGTGATATCCCGGATCCCATCCGAGACCAACAAAAAATCATAAACCAATTATCCAATCTATCCTAGCGCCGAGATACGTTATGTGTGACCTCGGGTTCGAGAATATGCGACATGATCTTCTATCAATAATCAACAATGTCCGCACCCATATTGACTCCCACACATTCATCGATGATCATATCGGATGAACCACGATGCCAGGATTCAATCAATCCCATATATATATTCCCTTCATCTCGCGATATTTTACTTGCCCGAGATTCGATCGCTTGCATGGCCATACCTAGTTCAATCTCGCTCACGAAGTACTTTACTGCTCCGTAATCCGATATCACTTTGTGATTAACTCCTTAACCACATGCTTGCAAGCGGTGTTGATATCGACACGAGTGGGCCCAAGTATATCTCTCCGACTTGGGAGGGACAAATTCCATCTCGATACATACAACCCAATGATACTTTCCGATCACCTAAGAGACACCTTTATGATCACCCTCTCATAGGATGAAGTTTGATGACCTCAAAGCTTTCTTCGGTACAGGGAGTTGCATTATCTCATGGTCTAAGGAATACAATATTTGACACGGAAAAGCTTCGCAAAGATGAACACGATGATACGATCTAATTGCTTCGCTTAGTTTGGTCTCATCCATCATATCATTCTCCCAATGATATGATCTCATTATCAATTGACAACTCATGTCTATGGTTAGGAAACCTTAACCATCATTGATCAATGAGCTAGTCCTTAGAGGCGTACCAGGGACACGGTGTTGTTTACAAACCACACAAGTATTAAAGTTTCCGCTTAATACAATTCTAGCATGGAATATAAACTTTATCATGAACATGAATTATAATAATAACATATTTATTATTGCCTCTAGGGCATAATTCCAACAGATTTTTGACAAGCATGCCTGAAGGGAATATGCCCGAGAGGCAATAATAAAGTGGTTATTATCGTATTCCTATTTATGATAAATGTTTATTTTACATGCTATAATTGTATTAATACGGAAACGTTAATACATGTGTGTTTAATAAACAAATAGAAAGTTCCTAGTTATGCCTCTCTTATAAACTAGCTCGTTGATTAACAAGATGATCAAGGTTTCCTGATCATGGACATTGGATGTTGTTAATAACGGGGTCACAACATTAGTGTAATGGTGTGATGAACATTCATCCGAAGTATAGCATTACGATCAAAGTCATTGAGTTTATATTGCTATAACAACTTACTTAAGTGATCCTAATCCTTAGACCATGAGATCATGTCAATCACTAACACCGAAGAGTTTCTTGATAACATCAAACGTCACACCGTAATGTGGTGATTATAAAGATGGATTCGTAACTACTAAAGTGTTATGTTGAGGCCCATGGATCGAGAGTGGAATTTGTTCATCCCGATGACGATAGATATACTCTGGCCCTCTCGGTGATATCACATTGATTAGCTTGCAAGTGATTTGATCACTAGAATGTTATATCACGGAACGAGAAAAGAGTGCATGTCGAACGAGATCAAACTAGGTATGGAGATACCGATGATCGAATCTCGTATATGTAATATATCGTGAAACAAAGGATTAAGATACTAGCGTAAAAGGTTCCACGATCACAAGAAAGTCATCGTTGAATGTGTGGGAGCAAGATGGGTCTCAGATCCCGCTTATGATTATTGATCCGAGAGGGTCTCGATCATGTCCGCATTATTCGCGAACCGTAGGGTGACACACTTAAGAGACACCGACATCCATTTGGAGCAAAAGTTTCATGCCGAAAAGAAAAGGAAAGCGCAGGAATTTATTTCACTAGACACAAACGCTTTTGCTGAAATTGTCAAACTGGTTCTCGCATGTGAAATAGAATACTAGCAAGGGTTTTATAGAATGTTTGTTAATTAAAGTAATTAACAAAATTCTGAATAAATAAATAAAAGAGTTTTATTTAATGAGAGCTTGCATTAAATTTGGTGGAAATTTAATGCATGTGAGTGGATTTTTAGTGGAGGCTTTTTAATGGGAGTGGAGGCTTTTCATTTTGAGTGGGAGCTCCACCCACATGAATGTGGAAGAGGTGGGGCAGCCCCATGGCTGGGCGCATGGCCCCTTGGGTGCCCCTCTCCCTATAAAGGCCCTCTCCTCCTCTCACAACACACCTCCTCGTGAAGGATCTCTCTCCCTCTAGAATTTATCCCCATGGTCTCGACTAGCGAGATACATGTTCCCGGTGGCTATTCGGCAAGAAAGAGTTGTGCTTCCTGCATCGCTGGAGCGAGGAGGCGGAGGTTGCTCGGTGCCTCAACGTGTGTGCGAAAGCACGGATGCGCTCATTTTGCGGCGCTTAGGACTTCCTCTCGATCTTGAGATCGGCAAGAGATCGCTCACATCAACCACGCAGTTTGGACTCGTTAAGCTTTGTCGGTCTTCAAGGGTATGTTCTCTACGGATATACATCCGCCTGCTGTTTGTATCTAGTAGATAGATCTTGGTACATAGTTGTTCCCATCGAGGGAAAATTTTTGTTTTCTATGTCGAACCCTTCAAAGTGGTAGGGCGGATCTATGCGTAGATGCTTTGCACGGTAGTACACATATGATTATGTGGGCGATGATGATCATTTTATTGCTTCTTAGTTGTACTTTGGATATTGGTGGCATAGTGGGATGAAGGCCGGACAAACTTTACATGTCCTCGCACATGAGACTGTTCCACGCTTGACATGCAACTAGTTTTGCATAAGTGGCTAGCGGGTGTCCGCTCTCCTACTATAGTCAATATCTAATTTGCAACGAGTTGTCAACAATTTGTTTATCCTCGTGGTTAATGTTCGTAGGTAAGAACGGTTCTATCTTCAAAGCCCTAAGCCACGTAAAATTTGCAATGGATAAATTAGAGGCGTCTAGTTTAGATTGTTGTTTGGGCGGGTTAGTGTTATGATATGGTGATGTTGTAAGTAGAAGTATAAGATGATACTCTTACACACATAACGTAATCTCCATAGACCTTGGACTTACACATAAAGGTATGATAGTGATCATACCACGATGCACATGATAGAGATCATATGCGAGAACCATATCATTCCACTAATAAACATGTGATGTTTGATAGCATCTTATAATGCTTGTTTGGCGTTTTATTAGCATAATAAGATGATCCCTCATTTAAATATCAAGATAAGAATGTGTTCTTCCTTTAGTATGCACCGATTATGTTCTCGCGCCCAAGACATCACGTGATGATCGGGTGTTTTGGATCCACGACCATATTTCGGTGTAAGACGATTACACACGCAATACTAAGGTTCTTACTTGGCGAGCCTAGCATGTATGCATATGGCCTCTAACACGGACCGAAAGGTTAAGCATGAGTCATATAGTAGATATGATGCCCATTTGATGCTCGCCTTTGAAGCTACACCGACTCACGTGATGATCGGACTTGGTGTAGTGGATTTGGTTCATGTAATCACCAAAAGGCACGAGGGATGTCGTTTTTGAGTGGGAGTTCATTTCTAATTTGGATTAGTAGAACTCAATTTATCATAAATTAAATCAAAGTGAATTTGCATAATTTGTTGTAGTCATTGGCATTCGCTCACCACCTTATGCATAGTTGTAATTGAGATAATAGAACTATAGAATTCGATATATACTTTACTTAACCGGTATCGTATGCGGTTGAGTGTCAATCTAAAGTTTAAAGTCCTATTGCAAACTTTCAAAAAATTCTATTTACTCCGTGAAATTTAATAATTGGTATTAAATCGAGAGTAACAATTCCAAAGGTTAGTATCTTAAGTATCATGTTTGCCTCCATGATTCTTGATTTAAACATCAAGTTTATCTAGGAGCTGAAAGAATTATTTTAGAAACCATCATGTGCGCAGATATAACGATATCTCAAACAATGTTTTGGTTGAAATATGATAGAGTATAATATATGTTCTCATATTGGATGAGAATTTGCGAAGGTTGGAGATGCTAGACATCCTAATCATCCAAAAGGGTTTTGGAAAGTAATGTTATACTCACGATTCGCCTTTATAAGCTAAAGTAGCTTGATCATGAAAGTCGTCATGATAAGGGTGAATAGAATATGTATGTAAAATGTTTACTACACTAAAAGATTACTAAAGAATGGTTTTTGAAAGAATACCGATCATTTGATGATGGTGATCTACTTCAAAGTGCAAGTCCAAAGGTATTATTATTTGAATATACACGTTTTGGACTAGGTGTCATGTATATGGCGCCACTGTTGATGTTGATAAATTCTTTTAAAAGGAAAAGGAAATTCTGAAAGAGAATCTATAAAATATATTTGGCAGAAAAGAAAAGATTGGAAATATCCAATTTAGGTATATGGATGATATACATGTTATGGTTGTATTCTTTGCTTGTTAAACAATGTGGTTCTTGGGTATTGGATACCGAATTGGTTGGTATGAAATGTCATACGGAACAACGCAATTCATAAACCACAATGACCTAAGTAACTAGCAAGAGAATATGTGATGATGTTTATCGAAAACAAACAAACCGTTGTTTGTATTTCTCGTTGACATCAAAGCTTGACTTCAAGATTTGTTTTAATAATTGTTATTTGAATCAGGTATTATAAGAACAAAGGTTGTTCAAATAATTACCGTATTCCATATAAGATGGATGATTTACAAATCTAGTTGAAGAAATCACATCCATAAATCCTAATGCTAAAATGTTGCAAGACAAATGATTGAAAGATCACTTATGAAGTGACATCGCTGTTTAAATTATATTGGAAAGAAAACATGAAGAATCTCCATATTCATGGATTTTTGGAGTCTTTGATTTGATCAAGTGACGCCAGAGACTTTCCTCGGTATAATTAAAACTTCGCTCAAAGGCCAAAGAAGAACGAACGACTAAAATATTGGAATTTATACATATCGATGTATGTAGTCCATTATGTGCAATGTAGTGGCGATGGGTTTCAACTTCATATGCTTTCTCCGATTTTGAGTGAATATTCACTTAATGAGAAAGAAGTATGAAATATTTGAAAACGTTTTCAAAGACTTTCAAGATGAAGTGGAAAATCATTGTAACAAGAAAAATAAATGAATTATGATTTGATCATAAAGGATTTATTTGAGTTACAAGTGTAACAAGAAAAATAAATGAATTATGATTTTATCATAAAGGGATTTATTTGAGTTACAAGTTTAGCAAAACACCTAGATTTACATCTCCAAACACCATAGGAATATGGAGTGTTTGAGATTTGTAATGAAACCTTGTTTGACATGGTTGGATCAAAGGTGTTATTTATAAACTGCCATTATGTTTTAAAAGATTAAAGCTTTAGAGACTACCGCTTTTACCTCGAAAAGAGCTCCATCTTGATCCGTTGAAATGACACCATATGAGTTATGGTTTGGGGTAAAACCCAAGTTGTCCTTTCTTAAATTTTGGTATGCTAAACATAAGTAAGATGTTTACAACCAAAGTCGGATGAGCATGTCTTTGTAGGTTATTTTGAATAACAATTGGTTATTCCTCCTTAACACCGAGGACAAAAGGGTTTGTCGCTTGAAATGTGAAGTTTCTTGAAAAAGGAATTTTTCATAAAAGTTAAGTGGGAGGACAATAGAACTTTGATAAGGTTAACGAACCTTAGCTAAATGTGCTGAGTTGCGCAGCGCCGGAAATCGTTCTGGAGGCTGTCATAATGCTCATAGCTTATGTGCCTCAAAGGTTGTGGTCACGGAGGTCTAAAGTTCCTATTGAACCAAGAAGGTCGGTTAAACAATCAAATACTAAGATTTGAGAGTAAATCATTATTGTTTGACAATGATGAACCGACTATATGCAAAGAAGCGATGATGGGCCCTGACTCCGTCAAATGGCTTGAAGCCATAAAATCCGTGATAGTTCCATACACGAGAAATCAAGTTTTGAACTTGGAAGACCCTCCGGAAAGGTGTAAAAACCTATCGGTCGTATTTGGATCTATAAAGAAACAGACATGGATGTCTCACATCTATGAAATATTCGACATGTTGTAAAGTATTTTATGACAATGTTCAAAGAGTTGACTATGACAAGATTTGATCTTTCATAGCGATATTTAGTCTAAACGGATTAAAGTAGCAACCACTACATATAATTTGGTATATGGTAGATGAATAAACAAAACAAAGTTCTTCTAATAGAATGGTTACCTAGGACGTGTACATGACACGGTCCAAAGGGTTTTGTTAAATTCAAAGGATGCTAAAAGGGCATGCAAACTTCAATGGTTGAAGTAAGCATCATGAGTTGAATCTTCACCATGATGAAAAATGAGTTTTTCATCAGGAGACGATGAAGATACTTGCATTTGCAAGAAATTAAGTGGGAGCGCTGAGACATATTTCTAATACATTATGTGGAGGACATCTTGTTAATTAGAAATGATGTATATTTTATTGACAATGGTTAAGAATTTCATTTCGATGAAAGACTTAGGCAAAACCCGAATATTCAGCATGAATGTCTATAGTGGATAGACGGTGACGCTAATATGGTTATGCCAAACGTACATATATGAGATATTGAAGGAGTTCAATATAGAAATGACAAGAAACAGTTCTTGTCACATGGAAAGGAATTGAATCAAGATTCAAGTGTATCGACACTTGATAAGTGAAACAAGATTCAAGTGTTTTGACACTTGATGAGTGAAATCACAAGAATGTTTTGATTAATCATACCATGATATGTACACATCCAGATATGTCCTATGCTCTAAGTGTTATGAGCATATACCAGAATGAATCATAAAATGATCATTGGACTATAGTAAGGATATTCTTATGATCTTTTGGAAGAACTAAGAATATATTTGTGTAGAGGTGACAAACAATTACAAATAGTTCATTGTAAAGCGTTACATTGATACTAGTTTTGTCACAAGATACAAATTAAGTTTATCTCAATTTAAACTATGGGTGGCACAATGTAATGGAAAGGAGATTCCATGATGGATTTGGAAGAGTTCCAAAGTTAAGACATTGTGACGAATACTACAACAAAAGGCTAAGTATATGAGCTATATTAGCAAAGAAAGGAGAATTTGTGTCAAGTAGTTTGTTATCAAACTAAGGTGTGGTTCGAACGGCTAACACTAAAGATATATTGTATGACAATAGTATCGACGTGTTTTAACCCCAAGGAACTAAAGGTCTCACGAAAGACCAAATTTATACAATGCCATCTCATTGGAGAATGAGTGATGCGTGAAGACGCAAAGACATGCAAATACACACGACAAGCGTCGATCCGTAGATTATGTTAACCACTTGCAATTGCGTATATGGAACACCGTAAAGCCATAGGTGTTCAATACGCAGAAGTTTTCAAACTAGATTATTGTCTCTAGTGCAAGTGGGAGATCAAGGAATATGCCCGAGAGGCAATAATAAAGTGGTTATTATCGTATTCCTATTTATGATAAATGTTTATTTTACATGCTATAATTGTATTAATACGGAAACGTTAATACATGTGTGTTTAATAAACAATAGAAAGTTCCTAGTTATGCCTCTCTTATAAACTAGCTCGTTGATTAACAAGATGATCAAGGTTTCCTGATCATGGACATTGGATGTTGTTAATAACGGGGTCACAACATTAGTGTAATGGTGAGATAAACATTCATCCGAAGTATAGCATTACGATCAAAGTCATTGAGTTTATATTGCTATAACAACTTACGAAGTGATCCTAATCCTTAGACCATGAGATCATGTCAATCACTAACACCGGAAGAGTTTCTTGATAACATCAAACGTCACACCGTAACAGGGTGATTATAAAGATGGATTCAGAACTAATAAAGTGTTATGTTGAGGCCCATGGATCGAGAGTGGAATTTTTTCATCCCGGTGATGGATATATATACTGTGGATTCTCTCTCAGTGATATCACATTGATTAGCTTGCAAGCAAGTGATTTGATCACTAGAATGTTATATCACGGGAACGAGAAAAGAGTGCATGTCAGTAACGAGATCAAACTAGGTATGAAGATACCGATGATCGAATCTCGGACATGTAATATATCGCGAAACAAAAGGATTTAGATACTAGCACAAAAGGTTCCGACGATCACAAGAAAGTCATCGTTGAATGTGGGAGTCGATGGGTCTCGGATCCCGCTTATGATTATTGATCCGAGAGGGTCTCGATCATGTCCGCATTATTCGCGAACCGTAGGGTGACACACTTAAGAGACAACATCCATTTGGAGCAAAAGTTTCATGCCGAAAAGAAAAGGAAAGCGCAGGAATTTATTTCACTAGACAATCAAATCAAGCTTTGTTGAAATTGTCAAACTGTTCTGCATGTGAAATAGAATACTAGCAAGGGTTTTATGTGAATGTTTGTTAATTAAAGTAATTAACAAAATTCTGAATAAATAAATAAAAGAGTTTTATTTAAATGAGAGCTTGCATTAAATTTGGTGGAAATTTAATGCATGTGAGTGGATTTTGAGTGGAGGCTTTTAATGGGAGTGGAGGCTTTTCATTTTGAGTGGAGCTCCACCCACATGAATGTGGAAGAGGTGGGGCAGCCCCATGGCTGGGCGCATGGCCCTTGGGTGCCCCCTCTCCCTATAAAAGGCCCCTCCTCCTCTCACAACACACCTCCTCGTGAAGGATCTCTCTCCTCTAGAATTTATCCCCATGGTCTCGGACTAGCGAGATACATGTTCCCGTGGCTATTCGGCAAGAAAGAGTTGTGCTTCCGCTGCATCGCTGGAGCGAGGAGGCGGAGGTTGCTCGGTGCCTCGAACGTGTGTGAGCACGGATGCGTCATTGCTTTTTGGCGCTAGGACTTCCTCTCGATCTTGAGATCGGCAAGAGATCGTCTACATCAACCACGAGTTTGGACTCGTTAAGCTTTGTCGGTCTTCAAGGGTATGTTCTCTACGGATATACATCCGCCCGTTGTTTGTATCTAGTAGATAGATCTTGGTACATAGTTGTTCCCATCGTAGGAAATTTTTTGTTTTCTATGCTGCGAACCCTTCAATGCCATCAACCAAGGATACATCCGGGGTTACCACCACTTTGCCAAAACCCCAAACCTGAGAGCTTGTTTTGTCACCGTAGGAGACCATGGTGTTGGCAATATTGGGCCTCAATTCGCTCATGATAGACTTGCTTCCGGTCATATGACTCGTGGCACCACTATCAAGCACCCATTTTGATCCACCGGAAGCATAGTCCTACAAGAAAATCAAGCCTTGGTTTTAGGTACCCATTTTGCAATGGGTCCCCTTTTGTTAGTGACAAGAGCCTTTGGCACCCAAATGGCCCAATGATAATCATGCGTGTAAGACGTTCCCACGTATCTAGCATATACATGACCTTCATAAGATTTGCAAAGAATATAAGAGGGATTGTTCTTTCCGGCAAAGTTGTCACTTTGCAAGAGGGTTAGGCCATTTGGTACCCCTTGGTCCATGCCCTTGTTATTTTTCTTCTTCTTCTTCTTCTTAGTCTTGGAAAGTTGATCCTTCAACACCTTGACTTCCTCTATTAGATGCTCATGATTGCAACAAGGATTAGGAGTGCTAGACAAGTCTATAATTTGCACAGCGGAAGACTTAGAGAGATCACAAGTTAATTGAGTTTGAAGCTGTTCATGGGCTTCAAAAAGATTTGAGAATTTACTCTCCAAGGCTTTGTGTTCCTCTTTGAGTTTCTCAAGATCCTTTTGAGTCATATCATGACCACCCACAAACTCAACATTTTCTTTCTTAAGAACCTTAATCAAAGCAAGAGCATGGTCACGTTCTTTAATTGTAGAGCACACAGTGTTGTTATGATCATCTAGAAGCTTAGACACATTTTCTTCAAGATTAATTCTCATATTTTGTTCATCCTCAAGACTTTGAGTGAGAGAGGCAATTTCATCGGCGGCATCTCTTTCATTTTTACTTAGCAAGTCAAGAAGTTATTCCTTTTCATCTAAGGCATCTCTAGCATTGTCAAGTTGTGCAAGTAAGGACTCAAAGCAGTTTTTAGTTTCTTCATCTAAGGTAGCAACAAATTCACACATGTCAATCATCTCTTTCTTCACCTCTAGACCAACAAGATCAAGAGAGGAAGGCTCACTGAGATGGGTTGAGGAGTGGGTTTCGGTGTTACCTCGGTGGCCTTGGCCATGAAGCACTTTTGGTTGGAGAAGATGACATTTTCATTTGGCGAGTCGAAGAGTGATAGACGTGGAGTTGAGGTAGTGGCAATAGCAGCAACTCCCACAGTCTCTCCACCATGAACTTCATCATCATCATCTTCATCCATGCCCGAAAGGTATTCTTCATGGACCACAATTGCTCGTTCCTTGTTAGTGGCGTTCTTGACGGCGTAGTTCTTGTTTAAGGGATGAGGAGGTCTTGACTTGATCTTGCGGATGAGACGACCACCATTGTCTTCACGGTTCTCAAAGGGACACTTGGCCACGAAGTGACTCTTGTCGTTGCAATTTTAGCACGACCTTGCCTTGGGAGACTTGTTGGGTGAGTTGAATCTTGAGTTGTCCCTTGATCTTGACTTGAATCTGGACTTGTTCCAAAAGGCCCTTGAAGCGAGAGCAAGATGTTCGTTGAAGGCACATTTGAGGTCCTCTTGAGACCACTCACTTGATGTATCATCATCATCAACTTCAATAGCCTTGGCCTTCAAAGCACGATTCACTTTGGTTGACCCAATGGCTCTAGCTCGAGCGGACTCCGCATTCTTCTTGGCAATAGTCATGGCAATTACTTCACTCAAGACTTCTTGGGAGGTCATTAGGTGAAAGTTGGTTCTTCCCTTGATAGAGTTGAGCTTTTGTTCTTCAAATGGGAGGAGAGCTTGAATGAACTTCCTCTTCATAAACTTGTCATCAACATAGTGAGCCCCAAGGTCCCTCATAGTGGAACAAAGGACCTTAAGGCGCCTATACATGTCTTCGGGGGTCTCATCATCTTTCATTGCGAAACCATCGCACTCGTTGGTGATCTCATCAAACTTGTAGCTTTGGATGCTTGCATTCCCAACAAAGAGCTCGGTGAGTTGATTCCAAGCTTCCTTGGCGGTGTCAAATTGGCGAATGTGAGCAAAATCCTTTGGAGTCAAGGCTTTTTGAATCATTCCCAAAGTTGTGGCATTGAGTTGCTTATCCACCACTTCACCTCGTGTCAACTTCTTTGGGTCATATGGAGAGAATCCATCCTCCACAATCCTCATTAACTCAATAGAAGAGCTGGAAATATGTGAGCGCATTAGATATTGCCAATTGGCGAAATTAGAAGTATCTAGCATGGGTGGTGCTCCTTGAGGTATAATGTGTGGCATGGGGATGGGTGGATCCGGAGTGTACTTCGGCGGTGGGGGTACCGAGTAGTCCTTTCCTCCATTTTACTCTTTGAAGTTGGGTTCTCGGGCTCCTCGGCGTTCTCACTTGGAACCTTGGTAGAGGTTTGAGCAACAAACCAAGTCCCAAGTGAGTGGTGGTAGTCATGGAGTTACCCCGGGGACACCGAAGTGGGAGGAACCTCGGTGGGTTGGGGTGTGTCAAGAGCAACCATGGGGTTTGGCTTGAGAGACTGCATGAGAGTCATCATTTCCTCGAACTTGGACATCATGGATGACTCCAATTGCTTGAGGTCATCCATAGTGGCCAAGTTCTTGGATTTTTCGGTTTCACTACCTCCTTCGTCGGCCATAGTCTCTTAGGCGGTAAAGCCCGAAATAAGAGCCTTTGCTCTGATACCAATTGAAAGTACCGACTTGATACGACTAGAGGGGGGTGAATAGGCGTCTACCCAATTTTAATTTGTTTCTCACTTTTAGGCTCAACGAGAAAGGAAGTTATCTAGAGATGCAACTAAGTGAACAACCTAAAGCAAGAAAACAAACACCAACCACAACAACAGTAAATAGCAAGGAGTAAAGGAAGGGAACGAAGTAACCGGAGAGGGGACACGGAGATGTAATTCCCGTAGTTCACTCCCAAGGAGCTACGTCTATGTTGGAGAGGTGTCGGGGCCACACAAGGTCACCCGAGCGCCACAAAGGCCTCACCTTCTTCTCCGGTGAGCTCCCCCACAAAGGAGGCCTCACAATCCACTAACCAGTGACCTTGAGGGCGCCAACCGAAACCTTTACACCAAGGTTGAGGGGAAGGCTCCACAACTCAATTGGAGGCCCTCAACGACACCTCGAAGCTTTACAAAGCAAGCCTTAGCTCCGAGGATGCCCTACACCGTCTAGGGTTCCAAGAAACCCGAGAGCAACAAGATCAACAAAGGATGGGTGGGGGAAATCAAATCTTCTTTGGTGGAAGAGTAGATCTAGGTCACCTCCCTCACTCTCAAAAGATCAGGTCATTTGAGTGGCTAGAGAGAGAGATCTAGTGAGGTGAAGCTCAAGCATTAATGGAGAGAGAGAAATTCGAGAGAGAAAGGGAGGAAGAAGAGGGGTGCCTTAAATAGGCCCCCTCACGAATCACTGTTTGCCTCACCACCGAAGTTCGGTGAGAGGCGAAGTTCCGCCAGCTGGCTCCAACGGTCATTAGACCGTTGACGCCCGTTCAAGTTAAAGCGGAAGTTCCGTCAAAACAGACAGAAGTTCGGTGAACTTCATGAAGTTCACCAAGTTCGCAAATAGAACACTTAAAACAGAAGGTTACTAAGCCTTGTTGAACTTGAGCGAACTAGGCGGAACTGGTCGCGAATCAATATGGCGGAAGTTCCGGGTCGCGTGAAGTTCCGCCAGACCTTTAGGAGACAGTTCTGATGCAAGTTCCGGCCCAAGTTCCGGCAAATAGAACACTTCATACAGAAGGTTACTGATCCACCAACGGAACTTGGGGCGGAACTAGCGTCGGAACAAATCTTAGAACATCCCGTAGAGAAAGCCTGAGCGGAACTTACAGCGCCAGGCCGGAAGTTCCGGTGAGACACAGAAGGCTCCAACAGACCAGGAACTCACTCTCTCACGGAATAGTAGGATGGCTGTGGCGGTGCATATAGGTTTGTGCAAGAACAAGTGATTTCCCACAGCCTTCCAAGATGGACCCCCTCTTAATAGTACGGTGACCTAAAAACAACAACCGGAGAGAAACTAGGAGAAAACTAAAAGGCCATCGTCTTCATGAGATCCCAAGAGAGCATCCACCACAATTGAAGGAGACATCAACAACGTTTCCCCTGAAACTCAAGCGCACAATTAAAACACAATTGGGATTATCATTAACACCAAAAACAACATGGGAAGATATAGTCCTTTCACCACTGATCTCAAATTCCACGAGGGGAGCATGACCCTCAACAAGCTTGGAAAAGACAGTTGAGGAGTTGAGGATGTTGATGTCGTTGTTCGATCCTGCCATGCTCTTTGTGGCCTAAACCCTAAACCCTAAACCCTAAACGTAACAATTGCCTCAAGTATCATAGTGCATCCTCCTTTGTGGCCTTTGTACATTCCTTGCCATTCAAATGGACAGTTCTTCCACTCCCAATGCATGCAATCTATGCTTCCAAGCATACCAGGAAATCCTCTACTTTCATTGACTGCGAGGATCCGAGTAGTGTCTTCAACAGTGGGTGATCTCAAGCATCTTTCCCCAAACATCGCAATCAACGCCTGCAGAACCTGTACAAGCAATCAAGGGCGGACTCGGCGATGCGAGATAGTCATCGACACCGCCGGCCCATATGCAAGCAACCTCATCGCCACGGTGCACTTATGAAGCGAGGAAAACCCAACCAAGCCGGTGCAGTTCTTCTTGCAAAGGAAATATGGGTCGAACTCCCGGATGGCATGCACGATCTTGAGGAAGAGATTCCGGCTCATCCTGAAACGACGGCGAAACACGTCCTCTCCATGGAGTGGCTGGTCGGCGAAGTAGTCGGCGTACAACATGCAATAGTCCTCTATCCTTTGTCTCGCCTTGCACTTCCGGCGACCTGGCGCCGAACCACCGCGCTTTGGCTTCACCATCTGCATGTACAGCTGGGCGAGCGATGCAAGGATCTGCAAGTGCTCTTCACCTTCGGCGACCTCGGCGCTCTCCTCCTCCAGGAGTACGGTGAGCATCTCCTCGTCGTCGGAGTCCATGGAGAGTATCTCGTCCTCGTCGGAGTTAATGGCGAGTATCTCGTCGTCGTCGGAGTCCATGGCCGAATCCGGCCAAATTCCGAACACTTGGCGGGCGTGGTGGTGGGAGCACGTAGCGAAGCAGAGCTACAGCGAGGCTAGGTCGGCAAGAACGGCGGCGGGTAAGGCGTGGTGGTGGGCGGCAACTACGGCGAGCGTATCTAGAGGCGTGGGCATGTCTCGGCGCGGAGGAGCTCCGCCGGCAAAGTCATGGCGACAGGGGCGCTGGGAGCTCTTCGCGGCAGTCTGGGCGAGTGGAGTGGGTGTGAATGGGAATGTCTCGCCGACAGAGCTGGCCCACGCCCTTTTTTGTAGCGTTCGACGTCCCCAGGGCGTACCCGGGAGCCTGGTTTCGGCCTGGGTAGGCCGGACCAAAACACGCCGAAATCCGGACAAAAA
Source organism: Avena longiglumis (assembly GCA_030063025.1). Classification (NCBI taxonomy): domain Eukaryota; kingdom Viridiplantae; phylum Streptophyta; class Magnoliopsida; order Poales; family Poaceae; genus Avena; species Avena longiglumis. The sequence goes on from CP125976.1 coordinate 566,424,511, forward strand.
CAGGTCCCTAGGTACGCGACTGGGCCGATTTTCGGCATCCGGACCTAATTTCGGCGTCCGGATCGACGTCCTGGGTAGGCGAGTGGAGATGCTCTAAGATACCTACAGGTATTGTTAATCGTGTTATGGATAATTATTATTTAGAGAATGGAACTGTCCATCCCGGTGATCACTTGCCTTTTATCCATAAATTATGCGAATTGTTTAAGTGTGCAGGTATCACAACTGAACAGGTGAAGAAAAAGTTATCCTCCAAGTGGCACCCGACCTTCAACTTATCCTCCAAGTGGCACCCGACCTTGGGATTCACTTACCGTTTTAGAACATCTCTAGCAACAGATAGCATATCCCACACGGTACTGCAAAACACGGATGCGGTAAACCAGAAACCAGATTTGCGGTGCGAGAAAGGCGAAACGGATCAGATGCGCATATTATACCGCAAAACAGAATATTCCATTTTATGGTTTAGTATGCTACATCTGTTCTGCCTATCTTACATACTGCAAAATAAGGTATAATGCAAATCAAATTCTGAAAACCAACAACTCAAATCAATACAATTTTTTAAAAGTTTACAACAACATGAAAAATAGGAAAATAAACATGCTAGGCTTCCTGATGATCAGCTCCACCATTAGCAGTAGCACTTGCAGTAGCTCTGCGAACTTTCTTTGCCTCGAGGATCTCCCTCCTTCTATCTTGCCACCATTCTTTTGTGATGGGATCCATCTTCTCAAGGTCCATGGTCATTACTCGTGTTTCGTTAGTTTCCCTAGATTTTTCCTCTTCGAGATAGAAGATCCTTGCTACGAACACCCAAAATATGGCAATTTTCAGGAAATCAAATTCTAGGGACATGTGCGATAAATCTAGGGCGGATTCAATTGCTATTAGATCAGCAGGGAATCATAGCTTCCAGGAACATGGACGGATTGGGTGGGCGGTCGTGGGGGAGTCGCCGTCACCGGCGTGCACGCAGACACGGGATTCCTGCTCACGAGTTTCTTTGACTTTGGGTCAGAGGGCAGTTTGGATCCGCTCAATTTCTTCCGACTGCCGGAGGGCGCTAGGCTAGTCGAACCAACGGCTGCGCAGGGTTGCGCTCCTAGCCACTTCCTCGCCGGTCTCGCCACCGGCGCAAGAGCAAGGCTATCATCGATGGCGAGGGGGGTTGCCGGCACGGATTCCGTGATGGAATCGGTGGACTGAGGCTGGGGAGTGTTCATGGCGGCAGTGGTGGGAGGCGGTGCGGTGGGGAAAGGCTGAAGGCACGACGACGACGAGATCGGAAAATGGCAGTGCCAACGATGGGAGCGGAAATGTCCCTCGCTCCAAGCAAAAGTGAGGATGTAGTTCCCCGCATCCGCAACCCTCGGTACGGAAAATATGCGGCACAAAAGCGACGATTTGTGGGGAACCGTATTTTTTTTGGATGCGATACGGTTTATGGTATCTGTAATGGCCACCTTTTGCGCCCGTACCATAAACTGGTAGTTATTTTGTGGTACGGAAAGGGATGCAATATCTGCTAGAGATGGTCCTACCAGAAAAAGGGGCTCGGTTCCAAGTTCCAACCCCCTCGCTCTATGTCGACGACAAATGTTGTATGTGATCTTCCGGTTAGGACGACGGAAACCTTGACCTCCCTCTTTGACAAAAACTAATAGGAATCCACTTTTAATATCTTGAGGTTAATTGGACGCTGGTGTGCACGCCGACATCGCTTGGGAGACTTGACATACTCAACATGGAAAAGTTTGTGAGGGCTTTGCGCTTTAAGTTGGGCTTGATTTGATCGGACTGCTTCGAAAATGCCATGGGACAGTAACGAAAAACCACACAACAAGGAAGACATGGACCTATTCTACACGATAACTAAGGTGCTCATTTGAAGGCGGAAACAAAGCCCTTTTTGAGTGCCCCTTGCATTGTACCTTCTATCTATGGGATGAAGTCCATATGCATTGTACCTTCTATCTATGCCTATCCAAGCGTAAGTTATGGTGCATTAGTCTCTAATCGCCCTCTCCAAACATCCTATGGGCGCCCCCAGTCGCCCTCGTAACCCTTTTTCATCTGACTCATCCCAATAGGCACCCGACCCATAGGGGAGGGGGAGCGAAGTCGCCGGATGGAGCTGCAAAGGGTGTGTGCCAGCACTACCATTTAGACAAAGGAAAATACCCCCGTCTCTCCCTTTTCCCACCCACCTGGCCCATGTTCTTCCTACCCCCACCATATCGGCGCCAGTGGCACCTCCCCCTTCAACATTCCCACGCTGATAGAAAGGCGTGACGCTGCATCGGCCCTTCCCTGATCCTCCATCCCGCTTCACCATTGTTTGGCATCTGCCAACAGTGCGAGTCCATCTCGCGTCCATCTTGCACATGAGGTGTTCTGCGATTTGTTTAGGCCATGGATTAGTTAGACGAGACGATGTTCATCGCTCTGATGTTAACCGGTCACATGCATTATATCTTGGAGGTGTCTCATTAGATTTCTTAGCCCTCGCGGTGCAATGGGTTCACGACGGCTAGGTAGGTTGACTTTTGATAAAGGGAATATATTAAATATCAAGTTGATACTATCTACACCTGGCCTCGCAAGAACATAATGTCAAGACATAGCCTAAACATCAAGGATGCACATGGCGAAAACCAAATTAAAAGAAAAGGCCCCGCTAAAGGATCAATGACTCGCAACATTCAGTACATGTCGAACATGGCTGCAAAGTATCAATCTCAAGGCTCACAGACGCAAGGCGCGCAACTTTGATGTGGATATCCCAACACAAATCAAACTGTATTCGCACAACGTATAGTGAACAGTCTCAAATTTGACATGAAACTTGAGACAATGCATTTCTCCTCTAGAGCTTTGATAATCTCTTCAAACACCACTGCCTTGATGCTATTCCGCACTTTGGTAATCGAGGCCAATGACTTGCCGTTGTCAACGCACCGTTGAGGCTGAAGTATCTTGTAAAGGCCCATACTCCTCGAGGCCGCATTGAAACCATAGCATCACAGTGCATCAGATCTAGGACGCCGTTCTCAATGACAGCTAGTTAAGCTTTTGAAGTCGCCGCCCTCCCCCGGACGGTGGTGGTATGTCGAGATGGTGGCCTCGGTCTCATAAAATGCAGATCTTGTTTTTAAATACCTTTTCTCACAATTTCTTCAAACTCACTAAGTGGATGCAACCTTACCTATCAAAGTTGACGTCATACATATGTCAGCATTTGCCACTACTATTTCTTAAGGCATCGGATACGATTCTTGTTGGTGTCATCTTTACGCACCAGGACCATTCTAAATTATCGTCTTGCTAACGTTATCAAATTCCAATGAGAAAAAGGACCTATAAATAAAAATATCTGAAGAGACACTGAACAAAAGCTCTCACATAGAACCTTCTGCTCTTAAACAAATTGCAATCCACAATTACACGGTGACAATCGGCAACTTTCCCCCCTTTGTCGCGTTACCAGGCCACATTTCACACAAGCCCCTGCTCGAGTCCCACGACTCTCCCAGCAGCCAGCACTGCGGGACACGTACGCTTCGGGGTTGGTGGGTGGCACAGCACGGAGCACGCAGCCACCCCTGCCCGGCCCGAGCGGAGAGAGCGAAAGACAGGTAGGTAGTGGACAGGTGAGGCGAAAGCGGGCAGGCGGCCGAGGTGACGCAGGTCTCATCGCCGTATAAATGGCGGGGCTCCCAATCCCAGCATAGAAGGAGGACGGAAGGAAGGAGCCACCCTACCACCCCCTTCCACCACCCAGCAGTAACGCTCCTACGGTCCTCCCACCCTCCGACGCGGCGCGCTTGCTCGCCGCGCGCGCGAATCTCGATCGCCACTGGTCAGTGCTCCATCTCCAACCCACCCTACCCCAACCCACTCCGGCTGCGCAGATTCTCTCGCTCGTCGCTCGTGGGAGAGTAGAGCCGCTCTTGTTTTTGCTTCCGCGAGTAGGAGCAGGTCCGAGGTTTCTCGATCGGTGTCTCGTCGCAATCCGCTCTGCTCCGCCGACCTTGTTCTGGCAAGATTTTTCAGCGGCTTTGCTTTTTTGGTTATTAGTTGGGTCTCCGTCTGTGCGCGCTTTTCGAGTTATTTCTAGATTTTTTCCCCCTCAACCGCGGCCGTGTTTTGTGTGGCGGCTGGGCGTTCGGCGCGGATCTCGTGCCGTGATGCCTACGCGGCGATGGAGATGTTCTTCCTGCTCCCCAGATTCGAGGATCCGTCATCCCTTGGCTCTGAGTCCGGATGCAGGGACTGCACGTTTTTCCATTTCGGGGAATCTGTTCTCGGCCGAATGTTTCGTTGGGCTGTTCTTTTTGCCGGGGAGCGGTTTCGTTTGTTACCCCGAATTTAGGGAATGTTGTTCTGGTCTTTTTGAGTTCCTGCCTGTTTCAGTTTTACTACCAGAATTACTCTGCTGCTATTTTCACCGTAAGCAAGTGTTGCAAGATCAAACACCGAACTGAAGTACGGGTTTGTTTTCCTGAAAGGTTGTCCAAATTGGAATTGGGTTGCGTATAGTTGTATCTGGATTCAGTGTTGTCAAGTTGCGATCGGTGTGATCCTTAACTGGACGTGTTTGCCAAATATTGTTATGTTGACCTTGGATGCACACAGTGATTTTAGTGAGCTTGGCAGTAGGAGAAATATAAGTTGACATCACTTTGTTATCAGAAGAATGAGGTCCACCGAGCAGTGCCATTTTAGATCTAGTCATGTGCAGTTTTTTGTTTCCAGATTCTCTTGGCTATTTCAATGCGTGGCATGACAGTTATTGGCCTAAATTCAGATAAGTTTACCATTTAATCCTATCTTGCTCACTTGGTTAGGTGACTGCTGAGGGGACAAGAGAATCATCCTATTTGTCATGGCGGGAACTGACTCTTCGGCGTCATCGAGACAAAGCAGTTCTAACTCTTTAGCAAAGGACCTAGAACTTCCTGTAGAGCAAGGGTGCCTCTCTATCGTGGTACTTGGGGCTTCTGGAGACCTTGCCAAGAAGAAAACCTTCCCAGCACTCTACCACCTTTTTGAGCAGGTAGCTTGATATTAACTAGTTGTTTCTTATGCAATTTTCAAATTCTATATTGTGAAAGGGAATCTATATTCAGCTGAGGCATTCAAGAGCAAGTAATCTGCATTCATTTTCTCGGAATGACTTGATCACAAGTATAAGTGCAAACAGCTGTAACCATGTTTCTTCCTGGATCTGAATTAATTCTTTAGGAGTCAGATCAAAAGGACTTGTTTAAGCTTCCACTTATTCAGCATTCACCTGTATTACACACCATTTTTAAATACATAAACATAGTCTTCACTTATTTGTGTGCAGTGTCTGTTGCATACACAATTATTAGTCAGGGGATATTTTATTTACTTTAATGCTGTATGTTACAGGGGTTTATACAATCTGGTGATGTGCATATATTTGGGTATGCGAGATCAAATCTCTCCGACGAGGGGTTGAGAGAACGCATCCGTGGGTAAGTCTCTGATGGCTTGCACTAATTCTATGGTAGCGTAACATATAATTTAAGTTTGTTCCGCTAAGAACCTCCTGGATTTCCATAGTAAATATTATTTAGAAGAAAGCTCTATTGTGTTCTCGAGAAAATGGCTCTGGCTTTTACATCTTGCTGTTGCATTTAGACTCTTGTAGCCTCTTAGAGCATGCTTGCATCTCTATCTACCGGGATTCTGCATAATAGGATGGATGTCTGCCAAATTAGACTTCATTCATGGACACTGTTTATTACTTGATCTGCGATATGCTATATGAACTGAGATGGTGGTTTCCTGAAATTAAAAAAACTTGTACCTATACTTAACCTCACTCGTCGAGTTAGCATGTTTTGATGGTATTCTCTCAAAACCATTTCAGATATCTCAAAGGAGCCTCAGAGGAACATCTTTCAGAATTCCTGCGATTGGTAAGTTGTTGTACATAACTACTCATAATACCTTATATAGCACGCGTCTCATTATGGTAAATTCGTATTGCAGATAAAATATGTCAGTGGTTCCTATGACAGTGGAGAAGGATTTGATAAATTGAACAAGGAAATATCAGAGTATGAGATGTCAAACAACTCGGGAAGCTCTCGCAGGCTCTTTTATTTGGCATTGCCTCCATCTGTCTACCCTTCAGTGTGCAAAATGATCCGAACATACTGCATGAATCCAAGTAAGGTTTCTTATCTATGCTTTTCAACAGTCTTCATCAGGCCCTTTTTCCTTTGCCTTCGTTTAGAAGTCAGTAAATACATATGTTTTTATCTCAGCACTTCCAGCTGTTCTGTAGTAACGAGACATGATCATTTGAAGTATTTCATGTCTACCTATTGTTCACTTCGGCAGTTAAGCCATAAAAAAACTCAGAACTGCAGTAATCATCAACCCTTGGCTTGCAGCTTCTCGCACTGGATGGACTAGAGTAATTGTTGAGAAGCCATTTGGAAAGGACTTGGACTCCGCAGAAGAATTAAGTTCCCAACTTGGGGAGCTATTCGAGGAAGATCAGCTCTACAGGATTGACCACTACTTGGGAAAAGAGTTGGTCCAAAACTTGGTAATGTTTACAACTTTATCCACCTTTTTTGTTTTGTTTTCCTAACATTGGGCTAACTCTTTTTGAACTAATCACATTTCACAGCTTGTGCTTCGTTTTGCGAACCGTTTGTTCTTGCCTCTTTGGAATCGTGACAATGTTGATAATATACAGGTATGCTTGTTTCTCTTTGTTAGTTTGCACTGAGCACAGGGGGCAAGCCCGGCCTAGCACTTTAAAAGGCGCTCACTGCACTAGTGCACTCCAATATCTGCCTTGGTTGGACTAGTTAGAAAGAAAAGGTTCCACCTGACGTGAAAGATATACTATACCGGGGATTGTAATTTCCAAAGTTACAATTGCTGATGCAAGAAATCCATAACCTGCAGTTACGGCATTAGTTTGTAGGTTATTGCATTAGTTTATAGGTCATTTCATTAGTTTTGTATTTGTAGGCTATTGCATTAGTTTTTACTACTTATAATTTATTTGTAGCTTTTTTTAGCTGAATTGAACTTACTACCACCGACATTTTTAGCTCACCAGCTTCAAAGTAGGAATCTTATAATTGCTTCATTGTGTAACGAATTCAACTTTGCAGATTGTATTCAGGGAGGACTTTGGAACTGATGGGCGTGGAGGATATTTCGATCAATATGGGTAGGTAGAAGCGCTAAATTTCTATTAAGTTATCTAATATACCCTTACAGTTCTATAATTAAATCATGCCCTTATGAAAGAATATTGATCTCGTAATGTCTCTGGTAAGCAAGGTAAGGTGTGATATATTTTAGATATGTCTAGTTGGTCCTTACAAATCAATATATCCATTTTTGTATTTGAATGTGTGACATTGTGTGGTTGGCAAAGGTCAACATTGAAAATTAATATATTACAAATTTACTGAATTCTAGTAAAATTCAGCTTGCTTTTATCATCCCAAACTATCGTAATTTCCCCTGCATATCTTCATTATTTAGCATAGAAGTACCTAACCTCCCTCTTGTTACTGCAGAATCATCCGTGATATCATTCAGAACCATCTGTTGCAGGTAAAAATCAACAATATTTGTTAATACTCCATATTATTATTATTTTGTAAGCATTTTCTACTTCTGTGTTTAGTCCATTATCGATTTGACACAGTGAACACTTACCTATTACTTTTATCTGTGCAACATTCAGTACATTTAACATTGATGGGCACAGCTTCCATGCTGGTTCATATATGGCTTAACTAATACATGATAGAACTGTTTGTAGAGTAAAAATGTTGTTGGAGTTAAACAGTCCAATAATACATTTTTCTATCTTGTGCAGGTTTTCTGTTTGGTTGCAATGGAAAAGCCTGTATCACTTAAGCCTGAGCACATTAGAGATGAGAAAGTCAAGGTTCTTATCTCTCTGCACTCTCCACGTGATACACTTTAGTGCAGCTTTGCTAGTATATTGTAACTTGATTTCCTCTGTGAAATGTAGCAGAGTATACATCTTTGTCCTGTTGGGTTAGTTCTAAGCAAAATCAATTTCCTGTGTTAATTGCAGGTTCTGCAATCCGTGAACCCAATAAAGGACGAAGAGGTAGTACTTGGACAATATCAGGGCTACAAGGATGACCCTACGGTGCCAGATGACTCTAATACCCCAACATTTGCATCTATTGTACTTCGAGTACACAATGAAAGATGGGAAGGTATGCCTTTTAATCAGTATTTGTTATTTGACTTGAGATGCCTTTGTCTGGATAATATCATCTTCTGTTTTGGTATTAATTCCCAAATATTCATATCTTACAGGTGTTCCTTTCATTCTTAAAGCTGGTAAAGCATTGAACTCAAGGAAAGCAGAAATTCGTGTACAGTTCAAGGATGTTCCTGGTGACATTTTTAGATGTATGTGCTCTGAAGTTAATCTACATGGTCTAGTTATCTCTATGTCCATAGAATTTCACTACCTATGTGTTTTCAGTACTTCTACTACAGAATACTAATGTAGTGCCCTTACATTAACTAGGCAGTAGAAAACTAGAAGTACTTCCATAAGTTTGATACCTCGAGATTGAAACACGAAACAGATCGGTAAAGTTTCACTGACAGTACAAAATGGGCAAGGCTGATCCATGCACAGGAATCCTGGAAACCAGGAAAGCACTTGCCTTGCGTTGAATAAAAAACACAACGAAATAATGTGGCAATAAATAGGAAGACCTGTGTGTACAATGCACAAAACTAGATAAACAATGCAAGAGGATCTGGCTTTCCACTACATAGTACTAATGCATTATTATTATTTTCAAGAATAGTATAATACATCAGTTGTCTTTTAACTTGTCTAAAGTTTGATTACTCTATGTGTTCTGTTGTTAAGCTAGTAAGTACTGCATAGTATAATGCATTCTATCATGGCATTTTAGTTGGTTTGTTAAGGTGTTAGATTAAGATGACTCTTTCTTCATGTTTAGCTTAGTTGAATACCTCTGTTTTTGATACATGCATTAGAGTCCTCTATTTGTTGATCTCTTTTTATGTCCAAGTAAAAATTTGAGATCTCTTGACTGAACTAAATTTTAATATATGTTAAAGGTAAGAAGCAAGGAAGAAATGAGTTTGTCATACGCCTCCAGCCATCAGAAGCCATGTACATGAAACTGACTGTAAGTCCAGCTACTTATGTCATGTGATGTCTAATGCATTTGTCTCATCAGTAAAAATTTCTGACATTTGAGCAGAACATAACTGCTAACATAATTTACTGATATTACATCAATTTGTGCAGGTGAAGAAACCTGGATTAGAAATGGCTACTGAACAGAGTGAACTTGATCTGTCATATGGGATGCGGTACCAAAATGTCACAATTCCAGAGGCATACGAACGCCTCATTTTGGATACGTACGTATCAGCCATCCTTCCTAAATTCACATCTCTTCCTGAAGGAGAAATTTGTTCAGTACTAAAATCAGTAAATCATGCATAAAGTACTAGAACCATGGTAATTCGCACTGATGGACATCCATGTTTCCACAGGATAAGAGGAGACCAGCAACACTTTGTGCGCCGAGATGAGCTGAAGGTTTGTTTCCACCCTAGATAATTTCCTTTGAAGGGATCCATCTGTTCGTTTCTTTTTTTTGAAATGGAACTGGTCCACTTTCCATTCTCTCCCTGAAAATGTATCTTGTGGTTCAGGCTGCCTGGCAGATCTTCACCCCCTTGTTGCATGACATCGACGCGGGCAAGCTGAAGACTGTTCCGTATCAGCCTGGCAGCCGAGGCCCCAAGGAGGCCGATGAACTGAGCGAGAAGGTTGGGTATATGCAGACCCACGGTTACATATGGATACCACCCACCCTTGCATAGAGTGCTGCCTCCGTTCAATCCTCGTAGGTATTGTTTAGATAGGAAGAGTGAAACTTTCACGGATACAAGTGTTACGAGAGCTTTCACTGTACTGCCGATTACATGGCGTTTTAATAACAGGTCTGCTTGGCCAAATGTACCCCCCCGCTACGGTGTGAAATAAAAAGAAATGCAGTGTTTCAATAATCGTTCATTTTGCTGCTAGTATTGATGTTGTTTTCTGTTCTGATGGAATGTTAGACATGGTGCATAGGCAGATCTTCTACGTGGTCAGATAAAGGGTTTTGAAGAGATTTCCACACGATGTGGACCACACCCAGTCTGATGTTCTTTACTCAACAGGAAATAATGTTCAAAGCGGTTGGTTCTTGCCGATATCATATCATCGAATATGTGTTGAAATTAGCTAGCTTCACCTCCAGCCCTCCACCGCCCTCCTCCTTCAGACATGGAGATGAACATACGGAGAAGGGCAGGGCAGGGAAGGGCATGCTCCACCCGTCGGCGGCCTCCCTGCCCTGCCCTGGGGTCTGCCGCCGTTCAGAAACCCTCGGATGCAAACATACAGTAAACCCGCGCAAGCAAGTGGTCGGCCGTACGCTCGTTGGCGTCCTCTCCTCCGGGACGTCTTCTCTGCTGCTGCGGCGGCTGATGAGTGATGACGACTACTTGATTTGTGTTTTGTGATTCTATATGGACGCTTTTACCCCTGCGCAGTGCGCCGAAGGAAAGGCTCGTCGGTCGTGTTCGACCCGGACCGAGACATTTTCGGCTGTCCCGTCCCGAACCCATACGGACGGAACCAGCGGCCCATCCACAAGCGGAGACCTAGCCATGGCAGCCTCTCCGCAGGCGGCGGCCGCCGGCCGTCACGCGCTCAGCCGAGGGGCCGGGCCGCCGAGGCCGGCCTCGTCGCTCGCGCTCCCGCGCCGCGCAGGTGAGACAGCTACCCACCCCCGCCATGACTCTTGCCGCTGTATTGCTCTCACGTTCACTGTAACTCTTCCAGTCTCGCCCCTCCTCCAAAGCTAGAGAGCATCTTAACTGAAGAGACTGACGCAGCTCATTTCCAAATGCGAAATTGTTTGCGAAATGCTCGCTGTAGTCCGCTTTAGTTTTAGTATTTTTTTATTGGTCTAGCTTACTGATTGTTTCAATGCAATCGATTCAGTTTGGCAAGCTTGTACATGTGGAGTCGGAGTACAAGGGTCCTATCTCCCAACTATAGATAAGAAGTAGAGCAGGGCTGTGGGATGTCATTTACAGCTGCTTAGAGTTTGCTTCGTTGCAGCATAAGCTGTGTTCGCCTGTCAGAAATGTTTACTTGCCCCAAGCATGTCTCCTTCCCTGGAATCAGGCAAGGAATAAGCCCTCGGTGGTTGCTTGCAAAATTCTTTCATGCTTTATCCATGAAGCGAGGCAATCTCTTCATACTAGTATAAGAGAAGCATAACATAAACTCTGTCATGTGTTACACGCACATTCAGAGGTTGGCCATTCTTGTGGAGCACTTCCTGTGTATGCTTTCCCAGCTGTTCCGTACTTATTTCCAAACTGCATCGCTGTTTAACATGCTTTCTAACCATTGAGTAGTTTCTTGTTTGTTCAGGACACTCCTGCCAATCCCAACGGCATTCTGCTCAACACCTCGTGTTCGGTTAATCCCGTCCGCATCCTTGCCAAGAAGAAACTTTGAAGGTTATATTCCCCGCAGCTGCTCGGGTTCCTCCTTGCAGATCTATACACGGACATCATTGCTATCTCCCTCGTCATCTTCGGCCCTTATGGTGTCTGCCCAGCTTCCCTCTTCTGATGTTGCCCAGCGGTCGGAGGAGTGGTTCGCTCTCCGCAAGGACAAGCTAACCACAAGCACCTTCAGCACCGCCTTGGGTTTCTGGGCCGGCAACAGACGGTCAGAGCTGTGGAGTGAGAAGGTCTTCGGGCCAAGCGACATCAAGTTGGCTGATGCAGCCCAGTCTGCCATGGCCTGGGGAACCAATAATGAAAGCATCGCCGTAGAGCAGTACACGACCATCACAGGACGGTCGGTGGGTTCCCTTGGTTTTGCCGTGCACACCGAGGTTAACTCTGGGTGGCTCGGAGCCTCACCTGACGGCATTCTTGGGTGTGACCCTGACGGTGGGATCCTGGAAGTCAAGTGTCCGTACAACAAGGGTAAACCTGAGATTGCTCTTCCATGGCGTATCGTGCCATACTACTACATGCCGCAGGTGCAGGGCCTGATGGAGATCATGGGCAGAGACTGGGTGGACCTCTACTGCTGGACACCCAATGGGAGCAGCCTCTTCCGGGTGCCTCGGGACCGCGCGTACTGGGAGCTCATCCACGAGGTCCTGCGTGAGTTCTGGTGGGGCAACGTGATGCCCGCGCGGGAGCTCGTGCTGCTCGGCAAGGAGGCCGAGGCAAGATCGTTCGAGCCGCAGCCCAAGCACCGGCTCACGAATCTGGTGCTATATAGGAGCAGGAAAATGGCTTCTGAAGCCAAGTTGTTGTGTAGGGATGTTGGTGGCCATGTAGAATTCTTCCCATGAGTAATAATTCTGTGGAAGGATGTACACTGTATTCTGATTATTCTTGAAATGAAATCATGAATTACTCATGTCAATCATGAATTACTACCTATGATGATTCCCATGTTCTTCAGATTTACTGATGAACTACTGAAACCAGAAAGAAGGTATCAGCGTGAATCAGGTGGGGGTCAGCCAAAGAAACGTGCAAACGCAATATATATGCTTCTTACGTATGGAAACGTGATCGTGCCGGTGTCTTTTTCTCTCTAGCATGTGGGTTTCAGTTATTCATTTATGTTTTCAAAACAGTCACGATGCACTATTTATTGCAAATGGACATCGAAGAGAACGAACTGCGGCTTCTCTAGAGCTCGCCCAAGCTTGTAGAGTTGTGGTGCCCAAGGTCGTAAGAAAACTGAGATATCTTCTAACATGGACACAGACAGTCCACGTCTACCGTATCACAACATTTCAAAGCCGGAGACAAAGACAACAAATTCAGTCGTGATAGTGTCAACATGCCCAATGCGGTCCAAATTGAATTGTCTACGATCACAGCACAATTTATCCTTTCCTTAGAGAGAGAAATTCGTTTCGATTACCGAGTAGTAGGTCGAATCTTGAGCTGAATTTTTTGTTACGCTGTAGGTGTATGTGTACTCAATTCTTTTTCAGATGTTCGTATATCAGACTGTAAATCTTGGACTCCAGGTGCCTCATACACTTTCTCAATCACGCAGGTAACTTAAATAGCGGGTTTGGTGAACTTATGTTTCCTAGCAGCAGGGCTTCCTTCCTTCACACTTCCGCCCGCTGTCTGTTATGTTTCATTCAGTTGGCCAACACGTTTTGCCCTAGACGCGAAGCAAGAAAAGCACAGGAATGCGACAGGTGCTGCTTGCTTGCCGGAAGTGGATTCCTCCTCAACCGGACGACAAAATGGATTGCTACTCTCGAAAGCCAGAATCCACCTTCTCCCGGCCGCTTCCTCGGCTCCCAGGAATCCTTCCTTTGCCTTTTGCCTGTTGGAGAAGCAAGCTATTCTGGGTCGACATGATTCCCAAACCAGGGGAGCTCACATTTGGCGCATCACCTGTCTAGATCACACGAGATTTGACCCGTATCAGTAAGGAGGCCAGGTGCCTCTACCCCTGACATCATCAGGAAGGAACACGCAACCTTTATAGTACAGATCGTCTGCAACACCACCTTCATCGTAGTTAACAAGGACGGCAACAGAACAGATTTCAGCACAACGGGGTATACATGATCACAGGCTCGCAATCAATTTCAAAGAAAACAACCAACGAAGCAACCAAAGTGAAGGTCCTGATGGTATGGTTAGAAGTCATAAATTTATTTATATATGAAAATTACATAGTATCAAGACACATGACACCACGACGACACCCAGAGAAATTATTACAATGTCATCACGAATATACAGATATAAAATAAATAACATATATGTCTTGTTTTTGGGAAGCGAAGGAACAAGTTCATCTTCGATCTTCCCAGATAGCTGCGGCATCAGGCAAACCCCACTGACACCATTTTCACGCTGTACTTTTACACTATTGGACTGCAAATTCCAGGGAGAAACATCATAGTATTAAACAAAATGAGTGTGCCTGATCAGGAAAGGACTAAACGGTACCAACAAAGCGGTACAGCAGGCAGCACCAACCTGATTGTCGCTGGTGAGACCATAATAGTAGAACCATCATTTCTTTTTGCTAGATTTTCCAACTTTTTTTTTGTTTTTCTTGCAAGCAAATGTAGCATATGTTAAGCGGCCAACACCTTCATGGATAGCAAACCTTCTTTTTTGTTTTTTTTTCCTCTTTCCATCAGTACAAGCTAAGCTAAGATGACTGACTGTTGCTCCTCTGTGGTCTAAGGAGACGGTATTCTTCCACTGGATAAACTGGAGACCAAATCCTTTTCCACAGAGAGAGGCGAAGCTGGGTCCCCTCGACACTTGTAGCAAAGGTAGGCCAGATCAAATTTCTCTTCAAACTTCTCGTTGCGTTCTAAACACCTTCCACACTGCCGGCATCTCTTGATGCAAACCTCACATGCCCTGCACTTGCCACATCTCCTATCGCTGCACTCCTCTTCGGGGCAGTCAAAGACAAGCTTGTAGCTCTGGCATATAGGACACATCTCAATATCAAGAGCATATCCGTCTTTGCAATCGAATAAAAGTTGATTGGCATGACGGAACCGTGGAGCCTGGTTGTGCAACTCCTGCTTCTTGTCGATGTTCAACAAAGATAATAACACCTCATAATCAGCTTTTGGCAGATTGAAGTTTTTATCAATCCTGAGGCTCTTAATACCAGATTTTTCCTTCATATTAAATGACTTGAGATTGGCAATAAGACCATCTAAAGTCAACCGCGGGCAACGCGCAATGCTCAACTGTGTAAGAAAGGAAATGTCAGAACAGGCAATAAACAAAAATGCTTCTGTCAAACTAAAAAATGTACAAGAACAAAAGCATTGCATAGAGGGGAGTTGTCTCTAAAATTGATAGGACAAGTTTTTCTCATGATGTTTCAACTTTGAACTATTGCAAAAAACTATGAGCATGCATGAATTTCAAGACATCCAGTTAAAGATTCTGCAGAGTACTTTTTGCAACACTACTCCGTTTTGAAATCGTATGGTAAATTACTACTGTGGCAAGAAAATATTATCCATTACTTTCTTCTTACTTCTGCTGCCAACTATCATAGCTCTTGCACTAACCTAACTAGTTTTCCCTAGAGACTGATCCACCAGACATACAGACAAGCTAATAGTATTAGCTAAATACAAAAGAAACAATGTGAGATCTAAGTTCTTATGTAACCATAGAAACCAGGAAAAAGACCAAAGCAAATAAGCAATCAGCAGGATTGGGTATCAACATACCAAAGAATCCATAAGTGAATATTCATGACAATAAATACTACCCACGTAGCTAGAGCTAGCAAATACACTTCATATTACATTTACATTAGACTAATTGAAGTATACAAAAGAAGTGGGGGGCCTTATATTTTTTTATCATAGTATATGCTTAGATAGGAAGTACAAAGGTACAGTTATGAACATATAAACATATACAGATAAATATATTGCCAGCAGAATTAGTCATAGACAAAAATTGCGAGAGGACTGTGACGGCACTAACCTTCAATAACTTAGGGTTGCTTTCTAGAACAGCATTCAAACCCTTATCAGTGATATTTATGCAGTCATTGATATATAGACACTGCAAAACACCTGGGGACTTCTGCGTCAGACGAAGAAGATCAGGATCAGATATCTTCCCGCTCAGGAACGGCTCAACATGGATACACTTCCACAGCAAGTCGTCGCCACGGACAGCAGAATGCAGAGACTTGCACACCATCTCCACCGCTAGGAGGTCGCGGAGTCCGAGATAGCGAAGAGCAAACACCATAGCATCATGCGGTGCGCTGCCCTCAACATCAACTGTACCATGGCGCACCAATGCAGCATCGCCAGAGGTAGATGGACCCTCCTCCCCAGACGCAAGTGACTCTGAGCAGGATGCGAGGGGAGGCAATCTTTGAGAGCAGTGGCCACGTCCGCCACCAAAGAGGCCTCCATGCCCAGAGGGGCCATCAAAGGCACTCCTGCAGCCACCATTCAGAGGCTCCCTGGAGAACGCGAGGGCCTGATTCAGGACGTAACTCAGGTCAACAGCACCGCCGCCTGATGGAGCGGCGGCGTTTCCAAAACGGCCAGAGCCAGACATGCCTGTGAGGTCCCCGATGCAGCTTGCGAGCGCGGCGGTGAGCGTGCTCTCCAAGTTCATCCCGAAGGGATCCGTGGGCAATAGATCCACGGGATCGAACTCCTCGTCCAGGTCCAAATCGTCCCACCAGAGGGAATTGACCCCTATGGAGGAGAGGGGCGAGGCCTCCTCGGACCAGCACCCGCAGCCCCGCATCATGGCGGCGGAGCACTCGTCGCTCACCAGGAAGGAGCACGACGGGTGGTAATTCAGCGCCATGTATGTATGTAGTAGACTTCCAAAATCTCCCTTCCTCCAACTCTCCTACTCCTCTTTTTTTTGTGTTTTTTTCTTTCTATGGATGGAATATGCACAGAAGGATAGATAGATGGATAGAAGACGGCAACCCTAGATCTCTTCCCCCTCCCAAAGAGAAGAACCCTCTATTCCTGATCCGGGCGAATCAAAAAATATCCCTAGGACCAAAAACTTCACGGAGCAATCTCGAACAACGGATCCCAAACCAATCCAGCGGCAAGAGAGAAAAAACCAGGGGGGGCTCGGGTATGTGAAGAAAGGCGAGGCAAGTCTCCGAATCAAACCCCAAATCGGAGCGCCGGCGGCCCCATGGAAGGAGACAGGGCCCGGAGAGGATTCGCCTTGGCAGGCGGCAGGCAGCAGCTCGGAATCCCCACCGGAACCGGCGACGATGGGAGCCGAGATCCACACGGGCCGAACAGGGGGCGGTGGGGTCTCGGGGATTGGCGACTCTGCAGCGGACGCGGAGGACAGACAGAGACACCTTCGAATGCGGCGGCGGTGGGGGGCGGGTACTGACTGGGATTGGGGGAGGGGGGGAGGGTGGAGGGACGGGTGGTGGTGGTGAACCCCCAGCAGAGGGAGGAGGAGGAGGGGAGACGGGTGTGGGGGTTCCGGGGAAATCGGCTTCTCCCGCTTGGCCTTCCGCGCGGCGCGAGGGAACGGGAGGAGGAGAGGAGAGGAGAGGAGGGGGAGGGGGGGCGCGTGGTGGCCTGCGCTGCCTGCCTGCCTGCTTCTCTGGGTGGGGGCGGCTCGCTCAGCCGATCTCCTTTTTCTACTCTAGGGGCGGGCGGGCGGCCTTCTTCTCTTTTTTGTTTTTGTTTTGTTGTGGATTTCGTTTGGTTTCTTCTTCTACCCTCCCTCCCTCCCGTGCGCGAGCGAGCGAGCGAGCGGGCGGGATCGCGCTTTCCGGGAATTTTTTTTCTTCTCCCCCGCGCTTTTTCCTCCCTTTGCTTGCACCGGCCTCGCGAATTTCGGGCTGGTTCGAGTGGTGGACCGCGTCCGTGCAGGTGCAGGTGCAGGTGTGGTTTGATGGGCAGTTGATGGCTTGTTGGTTTTGGAAGCTTTTTTTAGCAAGGTTTAGTTCTATCTAAATAAAGATTTTACAGATTTGTAGGCTTATTTATGTGTTTGTGAGAAAGGTAACCATAGAATGCAAATTAAAGTGGCATCGGTAAAAGGTAAGTTCATTAACTTCCTCCTGCCAAACAATCTAATCCTTTCGCATGGATTTGGTTAATCCATACGTCCACCCAAACCCAAGTGAACCATGTTAATCTTTTCCCCGTATTTTTTTTACATTTTAGCCCTTGCGTTAATCCATGCTAGACTGCGTGTGCGACTCGACTACTTTCTCCGTTCCGGATTATAGGGCTAGTAGCTTGCTCGCGCGTAGTGGAATTAATCCAGATATCAGATGATGATGTTTTTTCCAAACGGAGTCAATAGAGATGGACCAGATACGTTGGGTGGAGAATTTTGTCTAGGAGTAAGCGAACAAAACGAAGTAGCTGGGCTGGAAAAAATTCACCGCGGGGCTAAAAACCAGAATCGGGCCTTAATCGAGGTTAGTCAAGGCCAATCTTATAGGATTAAACGAACAAGTCTTAAAAGTAATAAATTTACAAATGAGTCTTTTTGTTATCCATTCAAAGCTCATGTTAGAATTCTTTTTGTCTTTTCTATGAGTCAAGCGCTACCTAAAGAAAATTTCTATAGGTTTCAAATTCTATAAGATTCAACCGGGCATCCAGCAGTTTTACTATTCCTGAATACAGAGAATCAAACATGCCTCAGTTCATGCCCTGCCAACCACTCGGTGTCGTCATCACATCAATACATCATCGTGCCCGCTGACATGCGGATCCAGGGATCCAGTAACTATCCCGTGTAGTACGTAAAACGTACAGGGCATGGATACCGTGGCAGTGGCGTGGACGGAGACCCGATCGATCGATGGAGCGAGCATTGATGGACAGTTATTAGTAGCCGGTGGTACAGTGGCGCTGCTACACGTGTAGCAGTCCGCCTGCACACGTGGTGCTCCTGCGCCCGGTCGGGCGTGCGCGTCCACGAGGCCGCCGCGGGGATGAAGCGTGCGTGGTGGACGGGTTCCACCTCGGAGCCCCCTTTTCTCCCCCGCTATCTGTTCGGATACGGTTGCGCTTCTGGTTTTTGGGACCTAGCGTCGTCCACCTCATTATCGCAGAACGCAGATCAAGATAGGGTCGCAGTAGTAGCAGCGAGCTTCAGAAAAACACAAAGCGTTTCAGGATTTATATGAAAAAGGATTAACGGATTTATTCGGAGGTACTACACGAGACGTGCTGCCATCTATTTGATGCACGAGCCAGTGCCCCGTGCGCGCGTGTTAACGCACGGTCTGGTCCGGTTAGTTGCGTGACGTGATGGTGTCCATTGCCCGTTGGGCGTTAAGTAGAAGGGGGATTTGGTATGCTGCTCGGGTGGCTCCGGTTTGTTTCGGAAGGGAAAGAATGCTCGGCTCCACCCTGCTGCTGCTGCCGCGAACCGTCCCTGAATGCGACGTCCTCTTTCGTGCCGCTCGCTCGCCTTTCCACGGTCCATGCTCGGCAGGGAGCGGCGGACGGACGGACCTTTCTCCGACTGGGCTCTGCGTAGGCCACGCACGCTGACAGCGTTTCAACGCGTCTCCGCACAGGGGCATTCCTTGGTGGCGAAGCACGGATCGCTCTCGGTCTCGATCGGGTAAACAACTCTCGCTCGCTCGCCGACGTGCGCTGCGCAGCAAAGGATTCGTTTTTCACTGGGTAGGGGTAGGGGCAGCAGGTGGTTCCTGTCAGCGCTTACGTGCGCGTCGCGCGGCACGGCACGTTTGCGCGTGTCGCGGCTTGGCCGGCACGGAAGCCCCTCCCCGGTCTTGTTCGGCCGCGAAGCAGTTTGGGTGCGGTCGTGACCCGGCAGCATACAGGAGCAGCGGCACGTGTACATGCGCTGGCTGGTGCGCCTAGTGGGCAGCAAGCAGGAGATGGAGCGCGCAGGCCGCAGGAAAGGCCATA
Source organism: Avena longiglumis (assembly GCA_030063025.1). NCBI lineage: Eukaryota > Viridiplantae > Streptophyta > Magnoliopsida > Poales > Poaceae > Avena > Avena longiglumis. The sequence goes on from CP125976.1 coordinate 566,444,082, forward strand.
CGTCTTGGGCGGGGCCCATTTTGTTTCTGCCAACCAATAGCAAAAAACGAGCATTCCTTTATTTTACAATCAATACTAGCACAGCAGTACTATATATATTTATATTCGCGAATAAATGACAAAGTTACGTAAGCTGTCTCTAGCTATTAGAAAATAAAGGCTAAAAACGAGTAAATCTTTGAGATCTCCAAGCACTTATATTTTGCACGACGCAATTTTGTGCTTTTCTTAAGGCGCCCCAAGAAAAAGACATAGGTATGAGACCATACATCCCTCCACATCCCTGTAAACACCAACAAGGTTCACCCATAAGTTTAATTTGAACCGCAAGGTCAATACTAAGTGCATGGTGCAATCAACCAACGTAATAAAAAAATATCAACACCAATATTTCTAAAGAAAAAGTGAACAATCTAATCGACATTGTTGGGAGCCGGGAGTACGAATAACCACTGTTAAGAACGTATCTCGAGGACAATCCTCCTCGTGCAATCCTATCTCAGATATGGCAATACAAAGCCAGCTGGTGAGTACATTGAATATACTCGCAACCCAAACACAAGATAGGACTAATCCAACAAATCATACAACAAGATAATAAATTTAATGACAGCAAAATAATATAAAGGTAGCATGACATTGCAAACAGGGAATATTATAGATACCGAGTCCAAACCAGGAGGGGTTGGATCGAGTACTGCAATCAAACAAAAACTTACATGGATGAAGATACGATTGTACCATATGGTACCAAGTAATCATAATCAGTCAGTTTCTCATCTCAATCACATGGGCATGTGTCAACACCCGGATTTTTAATCCCAGATGCCTATTATGCTATACATCGCAATCCCAGAATTACCATTTTTGCGAGACATAACAGATTGTATATCAAAGTACATCATCCATTACAAACCATACATAAGGTATTACACAAATACGGATCTCATGATCCAGTATTAATACAATTCAAGCAGCGGAAATAACATAATAATAACGATAACGTAGGCAAGACTCCATCTTTATAATCACAAGCAATGTTGACGATGGGAGATGATCCTAGTTGTCATAACCTTCCTGCTATCCGTCTTCCTGAAAGTCCTCCTCATAGTCTGGCCACGGGAATAGCCAGGGACAAGCCATGAGTATTCTTTAAGTACTCGCAAACTAATACTAACAAGTGAAGTGGTTTTGAGTAGGAAGTACTAGGCTCTAGGTTGTTTTGCAAAAACCATTTATCTCTCTTGGGTTCGTAAACAAAGAAAGCTAGTTGAAAATTTTATATCATCTAAGTGAGAACTTGAGTTTCATATCACAACTCACAACTCATTGTGGTCAAGTCAAAGTCATAAATCATTTCATAAGTCATTTTGAAAACATCCGATGACATAACAAGATGGCATCTAATCGTCCATAATCATGACGCTGCTATTCAATAGTTTGACACTCTACAAAGGTGGTACACTTTCACCACAGCATTCAATACATTCGTCAGGAACAATCCTGAATTCACCATACTCAGTATGCTGATAATCAATCCTAACCTTTCAATTACACGCCCTAGTATAGGCACCTCTCCTATGAGTTTAGCCTCCCAACCATGACCAATTGTCATCTTGGGAACAACATAGGTGGGCAATCTTCAAAAGGTAGCCTCAGATCAACCTTGGCCACAAGGGAACCCATACTAAGGTATATAAATTTCCAGTCAAGCCCTACCCAAATTTCGGGTATTGTGGTTATACAGTAAAATTGGAATGGTATCGCATCCATACAACCATTAGTTTTAAAAAGGGCTAAGGCTCATGCCTTAACATTTTCATCATCAAAATCATCTGGTGTTCAAGAACACATGGAAAAACATTTCAGTAGAATGACTCATCCTTCTAGGGTTTTCATAACCATTTCCACCAAGTATTTCCATCTAAAGTTGATCAAGTTTTATGCTTAGCACTAGCATCTACAAGTGGGGGTAAATAATAATGAGGGGTGGTAAACAAGTGTGAATTAGGGGTGGTAAACAAGTGTGAATTAGCTAAGTTCAACCTCACGCCTCAGGATGATATCAACTTAGGCCAAGTTTTATGCTCTTTATGCTACCTTCAAATATCTACAAGTCACCAAGTAAACTCAAATAAAAGCTTTGATAAAGAAATAAAATAGTACGCTTGCAAGTAAAGCTAGGATTGGGTATCATCAAATGTATCTAACCAAGCATGCTTAATGCATTGCATAGGTAAGGTAACTTGCAAGTGTTAGCTTGCTCAGTTAATAGCTTGCCAAGTCAACTGGTAGTATTAGGCTTGCCTTGTGTAGAGTAGTGGTTAAAGTTCTCCTCGTCTTCTTCCTCGTAGTATCCTCCTTCTTCCTCGTTACCTTGGTCGGTACTATCGTTTATAAATAAATACGAGGTACATAATCACCAAACAATACTTAACTATTTCTATTTATCACACCAAGGTTTTCACTAGAGGATATAGGATCATCACAAGCATTACAACCATTAGGGAAAATAGTTTTATTTCCTTTATTTTAGAAAAGTAATTTCTACTCATTGAAAATCTACTTAAGGTTTAATATTCTACAACTAAAACATGGGCTCATGTTGACACATGTCATCACCACATATTTTAGTACATGGGAATGTGATTTAAAGTGGTGTCACAATTTAATAAGGTTTAACCTTTTTATTTTAATTAAATAAAGTGACTAGAAATGCCTATGGGGCATTCTTTTATTACTTGATAATTATTTCTGCAAGTAAACCTATATATTTTTATATATTATGAAAGGTATGGTTAAATGTGATTTTTTAGAGTTGGAATCAACTGAAAAGCTTTTATGGTTGAATTTTGAAAAATGTTTAAATGCAGAAAAGCTTCTGCCTTGTTATTTTTACTATTGCTGATCCACACATTCAATTGGTTTGAATCCAATGGGCTTGGATTAAGCATTCGAGTCCCTTTCTAACAAAATTGGTTTCATGCATTTTGATTTAGTGAATCGACCTGGGTTGATTTTTAAATCTGGGTATAGAACTGAGTTTGAAACTAAAAGAATAAACCTAGATTTGAATTACTGGGTCACGCGGGAGGTTAATTGGGCCGGACCACTATGCACAGCGCGCGTGGGGGCTGGTTAAGTGGCTGTCCCCACTCGTTAGTGAGACACAGGGGTGCAAAGCGGTATGGGGGGGATGTGGACCGCACGATCAAGCTCTAATTAAACGGTTGTACGGTTGTGGTTCATCGTCCACGTCGGGAAACGCCGGTGATACAGAACCCTAGCGCGGCCAGTGGGGGTCGTGGGAGGCTCACCGGGGCTCAGGCGATGGTCGGCGACGGGGGTGAACGACGAAGTCGACGACGGCGATCCTCCTGATACCGGAAGCTCCTCCTGGGACGGATCCAATCGACGACTCCTTTCTTCCTCCTCCGTGGCAGACTCCGGCCAAATTCCAGCGATGCGCTTCTCGCCTTGCTCCGGGAGTGAGGTGGAGTGCTTCTAAGAGAGAGGGGAGTGAGATGGTGTGAAGAATTCGTGCTGGGGTGGCCTCTATTTATAGTGCCTGAAGGGGACCGACAGGCGTGGGCTGAGCTAGTCGTGGTCATCGGCACAACGAGCTAAAGGCATGGGAGACGATAGGGGCGGTGCTATGCTCCCTGGCGAAGCTCAACGGCATGGCTATGCGGCGTGGGGCGGTGCGAAACGGTCGGAACTTCGCGACGCTCTGGGCGGGTCAGACGGTGGTTTTAATGGCGTACATCATCTACGGTCCGCGTGGTGGCGAACGGGCACGTCCGCGGTGTTGCTGGGGTGCTGGCGTGTCAACACCCGGATTTTTAATCACAGATGCCTGTTATGCCATACATCGCAATCCCAGGATTACCATTTTTGCGAGACATAACGGATTGGATATCACAGTACATCATCCATTATAAACCACACATAAGGTCTTACACAAAAAAGGATCTCATGATCCAGTTCTTAATACAATTCAAGCAGCGGAAAAACGTAATAGTAACGATAGCGTAGGAGAAGCTCCATCTTCAGGTACACAATCACCAAACAATACTTAACTATTTCTAATCATCACACAAAGTCTCACATTAGATGATCTAGCATCATCACTAACATTACAAGATTAAAGCACTTGTCTCATTTATTTTATTTTTGAAAAGTAATTTCTACTCATTGAAAAACTACTTAAGATTTAATATTCTCCAACTCAAACATGGGATCATGTTGACACATGTCATCACCATATATTTCAGTATATGGGAATGTGATTTAAAGTGGTGTCACAATTTAATAAGGTTTAACCTTTTTATTTTAATTAATGAAAGTGACTAGAAATGCCTATGTGGTATTCTTTTATGACTTGATCATTATTTCTATAAGTAAACATATATATTTTTATATATTCTTAAAGCTATGGTTAAATGTGATTTTTGAGAGTTGGAATCAACTCAAAAGCTATTATGGTTGAATTTTAAAAATGTTTGAATGCAAAAAAGCTTTTTTCTTGTTATTTTTACCATGGGTGATCTACAAATCTAAATGGTTTGAATCCCACGGGCCTGGATTAAGCATTCCAGTACCTTTCTGACAAAATTGGTTTCATGCATTTTGGTTTAGGGAATCGAGCTGGATTGATTTTTGAATCTAGGTACATAACTGAGTTTGAAATTAAATGAATAAATCTAAATTTGAATCAGTGGGTCGCGCGGGATGTTTGACTGGGCCGTCCCACTACACATAGCGCTAGCTGGTTAAGTGAGCGACTCCACTCGTCAGTAAGACAACGAGGGGCGAAGCGGTATGGGGCGATTAGGATCGTAGGATCTAACTCTAATCGAATGGCTCTGGTTCATTGTCCAGAATCTTACTAGTGCAGTATTTGAACAATCATAACATGCTTCAATTTGGTTGGTTGAATCTTACTAGTGCATGCAAATTCTTCAGTAACAAATGAGTGGGATGCTCCAGAATCAAACAACACTCTTGCAAGTACTGAGTTAACAGAAAACATACCCAGCACGACATCTAGTGCTTCCTGGGCTTCTTCAGCATGCATGAGAAAGAGACGGCCATTGCGGTTGAGCGAGTTCTTTGGGGCAATCCTTCTTCTAGGCTTAACACGACGCTGCTGCTGAGCTGGGTCATTTACATTGCGGGCTGCAGCAATCTTCTTGGGGCACTCATTGGAATAGTGACCCTTGGTTCCACATTCATAACAAGTCACTTGGGACTTGTCCTTTGCTGCAACAGGCACAACATTGCTTCCAGTCCTTGGGGCAGTGTTGGTGTTGGTGGCGGAATTGTTGTTGTTGAACTTGGGTGGGGCAAGGTTGAAATTGCTAGGGTTGCCGGGGTTGTTGTGGTTTCCTCCGGGCCTTGGGTTTACACGGTTGGGATAGGTCGGACGGTTCATCGGCGGTCTGTTGGTTCTTGGGGCAAATCCTGGAGATGTGTTGGGGCGATACTTTGGTGTATGATAGGTTCCTGGTTGATGCATCATGCATCGCTTGCGGTTCTCATTAGCTTGGTTGATCTTTCCTTCCATCTGAATGGCAGAGTTAACTAAGGCTTCAATATCAACAAAGGGGATATTGACTAACACTGTCTGCATCTCATCGCGCAGACCATTCAGGAATCTCTCCTTCTTCTTGGCTTCAGTGTTTATCTCATCTGGTGCATACCTAGCCAATGACAAGAATTTTTCACGGTATTCCACTACTGTCATCCTTCCTTGCTTCAGTTCCCTGAATTCATCTCTCATCCTCTTGATCAAACCCAGTGGCACATGGGTTCTGCTGAACTTGACTTTGGACTCTTCCCAAGTGATCAGCTGACCTCCTGTCATTGCACGAACCCTGTTCCACCATGCTCTTGCATCTCCGACCAGATAGTTGGTAGCAAACAACACTTTATCGTTAGCTTCCACTCCTGCAACTTCTAGATTGTTCTCCATGGTTTGCAACCAATCATCTGCATCTAGGGGCTCTTCTGACTTAGTGAAAACGGGTAGATTGGTGTTCTAGAAATTCTTGAGCTTAGATCCATGGTTGTCCTGATTTCCATGGCCTTGATTGTTGTTGGCCATCTAAGCTATATGTTGAAGGGTGGATAAGTTGGCTTGAAGTTCGTCTCTTTCAGCTTCGCGGTCAGAAACCAACATTTGCAAGAGTTGCAACATCGGGTCCGGGGCTGAAGTGCTTCCTCCGTGAGGCATCTGAAGATTGAGATAGATCATGAGAAAAGAGGGAAATTTCTAAGGTTCAGGGGTTTTGAAAAGTTTTCAAAGTTTGACTCAGATTTTTCTAGCAACTTGCTTTTCATCCATTCAATCATAGCACACGATACAAAAACCACAACAAAGGAAAACATATGGTTTTACGAACCATTCTGGGAAACTACGATACAGTGGGACCGAATACAACTCACTAACGCTAGTGCTCAAGTGCTACTACTCCTTGGAGTTAGTGTCCTCATCATCCTCATCATCATCGATGAAGGCGAAGTCATCCTCATCAGTGAAGAAGTACATGGCCTGGTCCTCCAAAAAGTCATCATCATCATTGAGATAGGAGTAGGGGTCTCCACGAAGGTCTTCCCCTGCATTCTCCCTTTCCTCCAATTGCATGTCTCTCTCGTGGATGGTCTCCTCCAAATCCGTGATTCGGTGGCGAAGACGGGCAATGATGCGCTCCTTCTTGTCGAGATGACGGCGACGAGACTTGCGATCCTTCACTAGCATGGCAATGGTCTGATCCTTCTTGGAGGCGATGGCGTACTTGTGGTTGGCATAGGAACGGGCATTTTCCAACTCCTTCTGATGGTCATACATCATGAAGCTGAGGTGGTCCAATTGACTCCTCAGCTTGTGGTGATATGGGGCCTCTAGTGGTTGTCCCATAACATCACGCCTTGGGTAGAACTCAAAGCGGGTACCCTTGAGTTGACTGATACTCTGCCCACACAGACGGGCAAGAGCTTCCTGCATGGCCCTGGCAAGTCCATCGAGCCAGTTGTTCTCTCTCAAGGTAAACTGAATTCCCTCTGCGGTGGTGGGTTCAATCTTTCCTCGGAGACTTGCAACAACTAACCACTGCAGATCTTCTCCTTCTTGATCATTGAGCTAAGCTCCGAAGAACTCAGGGTGCAGATGCTCCAGCATCTCCGATAGCTGGTCCAAGTCACGCTCAAAGATGAGGTATCCTCCATTCCCCAACTGATAAAACTTGTTGTACTTCACGTCCATCTATAATAATATAGGATGAGTAAGTTAGTAGAGTGATCAAGTGTGTCAAAATTTATGTAAATTTGGCAAAAAAATTGAGGAACATGAATTGTCATGAAAGAGTCTATGTGGTAAGAATGAGAATAAGTTTTTGTAAATACTCACTTCCTTTGGTTTTGAAACTAAGTTTTTGATTCAAACGTCCATTCTAACTAGGGTCTCCTATGGTCAGGATGGCTCTGATACCAACTTGTCAACACCCGGATTTTTAATCACAGATGCCTGTTATGCCATACATCGCAATCCCTGGATTACCATTTTTGCGAGACATAACAGATTGGATATCACAGTACATCATCCATTACAAACCACACATAAGGTCTTACACAAATAAGGATCTCATGATCGAGTTCTTAATACAATTCAAGCAACGGAAAAACGTAATAGTAACGATAGCGTAGGCGAAGCTCCATCTTCAGGGTCACAGGCAATGTTGACGATGGGAGATGATCCTAGTTGTCGTAACCTTCCTGCTGTCCTTCCTCCTGATACTACTCTTCATAGTCTGGCCACGGGAATAGCCAGGGACAGCCATGAGTACTTTTTAAGTACTCGCAAACTAATACTAAAAATTGAATGGGTTATTGTAGTAGGATACTAAGATCTAGGGTTGTTTTGCAAAAAGCCAGATTTACCTCTACTAAGTTTAGAAGCAAAGAAAGCTAGTTGAAAGTTTTATAACACCTAAGTGGGAACTTGAATTTCATGTCACAACACTGTTGTGGTCAAGTCAAAGTCACAAATCATTTCACAAGTCCTTTTGAAAACATCTAACGATGGAACAATATGGCCACTCCAACTGTCCATAACCGCAGACGCGACTATTCGAATAGTTTGACACTCTGTAGAGATTGTACACTTTCACCACAACATTCGATGCAACTATCAGGAACAATCCTGAATTCACCATACTCAGTATGTGGATAATCAATCCTAACCTTGCAATTACACGCCCTAGTATAGGCACCTCTCCTGTGAGTTTGACCTCCCAACCATGACCAACTGTCATCTTGGGTACTGCACAGGTGGACAATCTTCACAAGGTAGCCTCAGCTCAGACCTTGGCCGTGAGGGAACTAATACTAAGGTATATAAATTTCGCCCTACCCAAATTTTGGGTATTGTGGTTGTACGGTAAAATTAGAATGGTATCGCATCCAGACAACCATCAGTTTTATAAAGGGCCAAGGCTCATGCCTTAACATTTTTATCATCAAAATCATCTGGTGTTCTAGAACACATGTCAAAACATTTCAATAGAATGACTCATCATTCTAAGGTTTTCATAACTATTTTCACCAAGTATTCCCATCTAAATTTGATCAAGTTTTAAGCTTAGCACTAGCATATACAGGCGGGGGTAAATACTAGCAAGGGTAGTAAAAAAGTGTATATTATCTACCGTCAATATCATGGCTTAGGATGACATCAAGCTTATCTAACTTAGGCCAAATTTTATGCTCTTTATGATACCTTCAATTATCTTTCTAGAATCTACAAGTAACTAAGTAAACTTTTGATAGAAACCTTTAATAAAGAGAATAAAATACTAAGCTTGCAAGTAAAACTAGGATGGTGTGTCAAGTAGGTATAATCACATATGCTTAAGGCATATAGTTGGCATAGTAACAAGCAAGTAGTAGCTTGCTAAGCTGCAAGTGTTAGCTTGCCTTGTGCAGAGCAGTGGTTGAAGTTCTCCTCGGCTTCTTCCTCGTAGTATCCTCCTTCCTCCTCGTATCCTTGGTCGGTACTAGCCTCTATAAATAAATAGAAGGTACACAATCACCAAACAATACTTAACTATTTCTAATCATCACACAAAGGTTCACACTAGATGATCTAGCATCATCACTAACATTACAAGATTAAAGCACTTGTCTCATTTATTTTATTTTAGAAAAGTAATTTCTACTCATTGAAAAACTACTTAAGATTTAATATTCTCCAACTCAAACATGAGATCATGTTGACACATGTTATCACCACATATTTCAGTACATGGGAATGTGATTTAAAGTGGTGTCACAATTTAATAAGGTTTAACCTTTTTATTTTAATTAATGAAAGTGACTAGAAATGCCTATGTGGCATTCTTTTATTACTTGATCATTATATATGTAAGTAAACCTATATATTTTTATATATTCTAAAAGATATGGTTAAATGTGATTTTTGAGAGTTGGAATCAACTCAAAAGCTCTTATGTTTGAATTTTGAGAAATGTTTGAATGTAGAAAAGCTTTTGTCTTGTTATTTTTACCATGGGTGATCTACAAATCTAAATGGTTTTAATCCCACGGGCTTGGATTAAGCATTCCAGTACCTTTCTAACAGAATTGGTTTCATACATTTTGGTTCAAGGAATCGAGCTGGGTTGATTTTTGAATCTAGGTACAGAACTGAGTTTAAAATTAAATGAATAAATCTAAATTTAAATTAGTGGGTCGCGTGGGATGTTTAACTGGCCGGACCACTACGCACAGCGCGAGCGGGCTGGTTAAGTGAGCGACCCCACTCGTCAGTGAGACAACAAGAGGCGAAGCCGTATGGGGCGATTAGGATCGTAGGATCTAACTCTAATCGAACGGCTCTGGTTCATCGTCCATGCCGGGCAACGCCGGCGGACAAAACCCTAGCGCGGCCAGTGGGGGTCGTGGGAGGATCACCGGGGCTCAGGCGATGGTCGGCGATGGGGGCGAACGACGAAGTCGACAACGGCGATCCTCCTGGTACCAGCAGCTTCTCCTGGGGCGGCTCCAATCGACGGCGCCTCTCCTCCTCTGCAGCGGCAAACTCTAGTGAAATTCTGGATAAATGGTGCTCGCCTTGCTCCGGGAGCAAGTGGGTGTGATTAGTGAGAGGTGGGGAGTGAACTGGTGTGAAGAAAACGAGCTAGGAAGGCCTCCTTTTATAGTGGCTGAAGGGGACCGAATGGCACGGGTGGAGCTCGTCGGTGTCGACGGCATAGAGTGCTACTGGCATGGGCGACGATAGGGGGCGGTGCTGTGCTACCTGGCGAAGCTCAACGGCGTGGTCTTGCGGCGTGGGGTGGTGCTGAACGGTCGAAATGTCGCGACGCTCTGGGCGGGTCTGACGGCAATTTTAATGGCGCACAACGTGCGTGGTCCGTGCGGCGACGAACGGAGTTGTCTGGCGGGGTGCTGGGATGCTGGCGAGCACGTCTACAAGTGGCGAGGGCGGCACGCGGTTTGTGGGTTGATGTCGCTGACGGCGCACTGGCGCGCTCTCGGCTCGCACGCAGAGAGACTGGGCGCGTGCTTAGCGAGTGGTCCAGTGGCTGGCTGCGCTCGGGGCTTAGACAGGGAGTGGCGGTGGACGGTGTTGCGTGTCCGAGACAAGGTTGGCGAGGCTAGTGCTTTCTCTAGCTCGCTGGCAACATGGGGGTGACAATGGTGCTCTCGGCATGGTCACCATTAATGGCTAGGCTTGCTCACCGTGGTGCTAAAGCTAGTTAGATTACTTTGATCATCTACTGAGAGTGTAGAGTGAGCTATAGAGGGAGCAAGTTAGGCATTGATCACTGCTGACTATAGTGTTTTGTGTTTGTTTGTTTGCTGGTTACAAGGTGTTTGATGAAATGGCCGAAAGAAATTCAAATTTGAATTTTGGATTCAAACTTGGTGGGTTTGCTAGGCACATACTAGGGAGTATCTGGTTAGTTGGATTGGTCAAGGGGCACTGGTTTGGTTGGGTTTTGAAAAGGTGTGATCTTCACATATGTTAAAGGTTCAATTTTGAATTAACCTTTAAATGGGGTTGCCAAATGTTTCTGTAAGTTTGAAAGGTGGGCTTTGATTCACTTTTACTTGGTCTAGCAAGGGGTGAATAGAAATGGAAAAGTTTCTGTTTGAAATCTTGGACTAGAAACACCCAAAGTGGCCTAGTGAGCAAGATTGGCAAAAATGACCATTTGCCTTATTTGATTTTTTTATTGATTTGTTTCAGCTTGGAAATGTTTTAGATGATGTTATATTCATATTTTAACCATTCCTTACTATTTAGTTGAATCACACAAGTCCATTCATGCATTCATCAAATCATCACATACACACATGCATTCATTTGGTTTTTATTTAATCAAAGTTTTTGTTAACCATAATTTTAGTTATTAGAGTTTGATGATCATTATTTCATATTTTTGGGATGTTACATGGTGATCCTACTTGCATGCGGAGAGGGCGGCGCGCGGTCTGTGGGCGTGTGTCGCAGTTGGCGCTCTGGCGCGCTCTCGGCTCGCTCGTAGAGAGGCTTGGCATGCTCAGGCTGTGTGGTACAGGGGCTGGTTGTGCTCGAGGCTTGGAAAGGGGGTGACGGTGGATGGTGGAGAGTGTCCCAAACATGATTGCTAGGCTTGGTGCTTCTCCTAGCTTGCTATCGACATGGCGGTGGCAAGTTAGGCTCGGCATGGTCACCATTGATGGCTATGGCATGCTCACAGTGGTGCTAAATCTTGTTAATTGAGCTAGATCATCTACTGAGAGTGTAGTGTGAGCTATAGAGGGAACAAGGTTGGCCAAATCACTTCTCACTATAGTGTTTTGTGTTTGTGTGTGTAACATCCCAAAAATACTAAACTTGGATCATCAAATTCTAATCATCAAGTTTAGGGTTAACAAAAACTTTTCTAAATGAAATCATGAATGCATGCATATGTGTATGCATAGATTTTGAAATTCTTTTAAACCACCTTGTTTGTGTGATCCATTGCTTGTAAAATGTTTCTTAGGTGAAATAAACATCATATAAAACATTTCCCACACTTTTCCTAAAGACAAGTAAATCAAAACAAATATATGAAATGAATGGTCATTTTGGCCAATTTAACTCCCATGCCTACTTTGGCTGTCTCAAACTTTCAGAACCTAACAGAAACTTTTCTGGATCTTTGCACCCCTTGAATGTACTCATAACAAGGTATCAAGGCCCACTTTGTGATCATCCAGAAACTTTCAAATGCATAGTTTAAATGACAATTCAAAATTGAATCTTCTTCATATGGGAAGATCCCACTTTTTCAAAAACCATTCAAACAAGCTCAACTTTCAAAACCCAAGCATCTGCAGACTCACCAGCACCAATCTAGCAAACCCACCAAAAATCTTTTCAAAATTCAAAACTTGATTTCATGCGGCCATTTCATCAAACAGGTTGCAGACACAAATCAAACAAACAACAAACACTATAGTGTGCAGTAAATTTGGCCTAACTTGTTCCCTAGTTAGCTCACACACAGCTCAGTAGATCATCTAGAAACATTAGCCCAGCACTAGCACCCCTGTGAGCTTGCCATTGCCATCAATGGTGAACAGCCGAGCACCCCTTGTCACCCCATTGTGGACAACATGCTAGAGGAAGAACTAGCCATGCCAACCTTATCTGGGAGGCAGCCCACCGTCCACCGCCACTCCCTGTCCCAGCCGCGAGCGTTGCCAAGCCATGGACCACGCGCACAAGCCGCGCCCAGACCATGCCGAGCGTGCGCCAGAGCGCCACCCTCGACCATCACACACAGACCGCGTGCCGCCCTCACCGCGTGCACACACGATCGCCATCAACCCAGGAGACCGCCAGACATCCCCGTTTGCCGCCCCGTGCCGCACAGCCACCGCCCACCGTCGAAGATGTCGCCTCTGCCGCGCAGAGCACCGCCTGTTCCAGACCAAACCACACCACCCCATGCCTCGAGACCATGCCATTGATCATCGCCAGGAGACACCACACCGTCCGCTACCCTTGCCCATGCCTTTAGCCGCCTATAACCTCGCCCCCGACGAGCTCACCGTGCGCCCCGACGGTCCCCTCGCTCGACTATAAATAGAGGACACCCCCGCACGAATTCTTCACACCATCTCACTCCCCTCTCCTCACTGATCGTGCCACACCATTCTCAGAGCAAGACGAGCACCACCTCGCCGGAATTTCATTGGAGCCTGCCGCTGCCGGAGAAGAAAGGAGCCACCCCAGGAGCTGCCGCGACCACCCCTGAGTTCGCCGTCGTCGACTTCGTCGTTCGCCCACCTCGCCGACCCTCGCCAAGACCCGGTGAGCCCCAATGACCCTCACCGCCGCTAGGTTTTGTTCTCGCCGGAGTTGTCTCGCGTCGACGATGACTCCCAGCCGTTAGATTAGAACTAGATCGAACGATCCACGTCGCCCCATACCGCTTCGCCCAGCCCCGTGTCACTGACGAGTGGGGACACCCACTTAAGCAGCCCGCGGGAGCACTGCGCTTAGCAGGCCGGCCTAGTAACTTTTCCCGCGCAAGCCCAGTTATTCAAATTAAACTTTTTATTTTTCAATTCAAACACACTTCTGTACCCAACTTCAAAAATCAATCCAGATCGATTCATTGCACCAAATTGAATGAAACCAATTTTGTTGGAAAGGTCTGTGAATGCTGAATCCAAGCCCGTTGGATTCAAGTCATTTGGATCTATAGATCACCCATGGTAAAAATAACAAGGCAGAAGATTTTCTGCATTCAAACATTTTTCAAATTTAAACCATAATAGCTTTTGAGTTTATTCCAACTCTCAAATATCACATTTAACCATACCTTTCAGAATATATAAAAATATATAGGTTTACTTGCAGAAATAATGTTCAAGTAATAAAATAATGCTACATAAGCATTTCTAGCCACTTTAATTAATTAAAATAAAAGGGTAAAACCTTATTAAATTGTGACATCACTTTAAATCACATTCCCATGAACTATAATATGTGGTGATGACATGTGTCAACATGATCCCATACTTGGTTTGGAGAATATTAAATCTTAAGTAGTTTTTCAATGAGTAGAAATTACTTTTCTAAAAATAAAAGGAATTTAATCAAGCCTTAACCTTGTAATGTTAGATATGATGCTAGATCATCTATAGGACCCTTGTGTGTGATGATTGCAAGTAGTTAAGTATTGTTTGGTGATTGTGTACCTCGTAGTAATTCATAGACGCTAGTACCGACCAAGGATACGAGGAGGAAGGAGGATACTACGAAGAAGAAGCCGAGGAGAACTTCAATCACTTCTCTGCCAAGGCAAGATATTAACCTTGCAAGCTAACACTTGCAATTTAGCAAGCTTATATTGATATTGATGTAAGCCTAATGCTACTAGTTGATTATGCAAGCTAACCCTTGCAAGATACCCTACTGATGCAACAAACCCATACTTGTTCTATGACTACTATATGCCTTAAGCATATATGACCATACCCACTTGATAAACCAATCCTAGTTTTACTCGCAAGCTTCTTACTTTATTTCTTTATCAAAGCTTACTTAGAGTTTACCCAAGTGACTGGTAGATTTGGAAAGATGCTGAAGGTTGCATAAAGAGCATAAAATTTGGCCTAAGTTAGAAACCTTGATATCAGCCTGAGACATAAGGTTGTACTTAGTTGAAATTCCACTAGTTACCACCCCTCATTAGTACTACCCCCACCTGTAGATGCTAGTGCTAAGCATAAAACTTGACCAACTTTTAGATGGGAATACTTGGTGGAAAAATGGTTATGAAAACCTTGGAATGATGGATCATTCTATTGAAATGTTTTGGACATGTGTTTCCAAACACTTGACGATTTTGGTGATAAAAATGTTGAGGCATGAGCCTTAGCCCTTTATAAAACTGATGGTTGTCTGGATGCGAAACCATTCCAATTTTTATCGTACAACCACAATACCCGAAGATTGGGTAGGGCTTGACTAGAAACTTATATACCTTAGTATTAGTTCCCTCACGGCCAAGGTCTGAGCTGAGGCTACCTTGTGAAGGTTGTCCACTGCAGCACTCCAAGATGACAGTTGGTCATGGTTGGGAGGCCAAACTCACAGGAGAGGTGCTTATACTAGGGCGTGTAATCGAAAGGTTAGGATTGATTATCCGCATACTGAGTATGGTGAATTCAGGATTTGTTCCTGACGGATGTATCGAATATTGTGGTAAAAGTGTACAATCTCTGCAGAGTGTCAAACTATTCGAATAGCCGCATCCGCGGTTATGGATAGTTGGAGTGGCCATACTGTTCCCCCGTCAGACTTTTCAAAATGACCTGTGAGATGAATTAAGACTTTGACTTGACCACAACAGAGTTGTGATATGAAATACAAGATCCCATTTAGGACTTATAAGATTGTGACTAGCTTTGGAACTTAGTAGAGATAAATTTGGCTTTTGCAAAACAACCTTAGAGCCTAGTGTCCTATTATCCAAAAACCCCTTACCTATTAGTATTAGTTTGCGAGTACTTAAAGAGTACTCATGGCTTTGTCCCTGGCTATTCCCATGGCCAGACTATGAAGAGGAGTATCTGGAAGATGGACCCCAGGACGGTTACGACAACTAGGATCATCTCCCATCGTCAGCATTGCCTGTGACCCCGAAGATGGAGCTTCGCCTACGCTACCGTTATTATTATGTATTTCGCTGCTTGATGTTGTATTAAGAACTGGATCATGAGATCCCTATTTGTGTAAGAACTTATGTATCGTTTGTACCGGATGATGTACTATGGTATCCAATTCTGTTATGTCTCGCAAAAATGGTAATCCTGGGATTGCGATGTATGGCATAACAGGCATCTAGGATTGAAAAATTCGGGTGTTGACAAGTTGGTATCAGAGCCATCCTGACCATAGGAGACCCTAGTTAGACTGGACGTTTGAACCAAAAACTTGGTTTCAAAACCAAAGAAAACAAATATTTACAAAAACTTATTCTCATTCTTATCTCTTTGATTCTTTCATAAAAAATCATGTTCCTAAAAAACTCTTGCAAAATACATAAAATTTTGACACACTTGATCACTCTGCTAATGTACTTATCCTCTATTTTTATAGATGGACGTGAAGTACGGCAAGTTTTACCAACTTGGGAATGGGGGAGACCTTATCTTTGAGAGGGATCTGGATCAGCTTTCGGAACTTCTGGAGTGTCCGCACCCCGAGTTTTTTGGAGCTCAGCTCAATGATCAAGGAGGAGAAGATATGAAGTGGCTAATTGTTGCAAGTCTCCGAGGAAATATTGAACCTCCCACTACGGAGGGAATTCAGTTTACCTTAAGAGAAAACAACTGGCTCGATGGACTTTCCAGAGCAATGCAGGAAGCTCTTTCCCGTCTATGTGGGCAGCGCATCAATCATATCAAGGGTACTCGCTTTGAGTTTTTCCCAAGGCGTGATGCAAATGGACAACCATTGGAAGCCCCATACCACCCCGAGTCAAGACTCAATTGGACCACCTTAGCTTCATGATGTATGATCGTCAGCAGGAGTTGGACAACTGCCGTGACTATTGCAACCACAAGTCCGCCATCATCAAGACGAAGCATCAGACCTAGCCATGCTAGCAAATGATCGCAAGTCTCGCCGTCATCAGCTCGACAAGAAGGAGCGCATTATTGCCCGTCTTCTCCACCGCATCTCATCTTTGGAGGAGACCATCCACGAGAGAGACATGCAGTTGGAGGAAAGGGAGAATGCCAGAGAGGATCTTCGTGGAGACCATTACTCCTATCTCAACGATGACGATGATTTTCTGGAGGATCAGGCCATGGACTTCTTCACCGATGAGGATGATTTCGCCTTCATAGATGATGATGAAGATGATGAAGCCACAGACTCCAAGGAGTAGTAGCACTGAGCACTAGCGTAGTGAATAGTAGTCGGGCCCACTGTATCGTAGTCTCCAGAATGGTTCTTAAAACCATCCGTTTTCCTTTGTTGTGGTGTGTGTTGTACTGTGTGCTACGAGTGAATGAATGAAAAAGCAAGTTGCTAGAAAAATCTAAGTCAAACATTTAAAACTTTTCAAAGACCCAAAACCTTAGAAATTTCCTCTTTCATGATCTATATCAATCTTCGATGCCACGTGGAGGAAGTGGTTCAGCCGGACCCGATGTTGCAGATCCCGCAAATGTTGACTTCGACCGTGAAGTCGAAAGAGAACGTCAAGCCAACCTAGCCACTCGCAATGAGCAGCCCAACTAGCCCACAACAACCAAGGCCACGGAAATCAGGACAACCATGGATCTAAGCTCAAGAATTTCCAAAATACTAACCCACCCGTTTTCACTAAGTCAGAAGAACCCCTAGACGCCGATGATTGGCTGCAAACCATGGAAAACAACGTAGAAGTCGGCAGAGTGGAAGCCAACGAGAAAGTCCTGTTCGCCACCCATTATCTAGCCGGAGATGCCAGGGCATGGTGGAATAGTGTTCGTGCAATGACCGGAGGCCAGATGATGACCTGGGAGGAATTCAAGGTCAAGTTTAGCAGAACCCATGTGCCACCAGGTTTGATCAAGAGAATGAGAGACGAGTTCAGAGTCAAGGAAGGATGATCAGTGGAATACCGTGACAAATTTTTGTCATTAGCTAGGTATGCCCCGAACGAGATAGACACCAAAGCTAAGAAGAAAGAAAGATTCCTGAATGGTCTGCATGACGAGATGCAGACGGTGTTAGTCAATATCCCCTTTGCTGATATTGAAGCCCTTGTTGACTCTGCCATCAAGATGGAAGGAAAGATCAACCAAGCCAATGAAAACCGCAAACGTCGCATGATGCATCAACCAGGAACCCATCAGACCCCAAAGTATCGCCCCACCCATCTCCAAGATTTGCCCCAAGAACCAACAGACCCCCTATGACCCGTCCAACCTACCCCAACCGTGGAAACGCTAGACCCGGAGGAAATCACAACAACCCCGGCAACTCTAGCAATTTCACCCGTGCCCCACCCAAGTTCAACACCAACAATGCTACCGCCAACACTAACACTACCCCGAGGATTGGAAGCAATGATGTTCCTGTCGCAGCTAAGGACAAGTCGCAAGTGACCTGTTATGACTGTGGAAATAAAGGCCACTATTCCAACGAGTGCCCCAACAAGAAGAATGCTACAACCCCAAATGCCAATGCCCCAGCTCAGCAGCAGCGTCATGTCCAGCCAGGGAGAAGATTTGCCCCAGGGAATTCACTCAACCGCAATGCCCGTCTTTTTAGCATGCATGCTGAAGAAGCTCAGGAAGCGCCAGACGTCGTGCTGGGTATGTTTTCTGTTAATTCAGTACTTGCAAGAGTGTTGTTTGACTCTGGTGCCTCGCATTCATTTGTCACCGAAGAATTTGCCTGCACTAGTAAAATTCAACCAACCAAACAGAAGCATGTTATGATTGTGCAAATCCCCGGATCAACCACCAAGGCTAGGCAAATTTGCAAAACCGTCCCTATCCGAATCCATGGCATAGATTTTTATGCTAATCTAATAGTACTCGGAACTAAAGGTTTGGAAGTAGTACTAGGAATGGATTGGATGTCCAAACATAAGGGATTGATTGACTGTGCTAAGAAAGCCATCACTATGACCAAAGGTCTTTTAATATCACGAGCATATATCCAAACCTTACCTCGCCAATTCAAGTGTAACAAGAGTCTAGCCCAACCCACGACCGACTAAGTCCGGATAATCTGTGAATACCCCTGTATTTCAGATGTTTTGCCCAGATGCCCCCAGATCGGATATCGAGTTTATCATCGAACTAATCCCTAACAGACCCATAGCCCGAGACCCTATAGTATGAACCCATCGTAACTAGAAGAATCAAGAAGCAACCGGATTCCATGCTAGAAATTGGATTGATTCAACCAAGTGCCACCATGGAGATCAATTCTTATTTGTGGACAAGAAAGATGGAGGTAACCGCAGTGTACGGATTATCGGAAGTTGAATGATGTCACCATCAAGAACAAGTACCCTTTGCCCAAGATAGAAGATTTGTTTGATCATTGACCGGTGCCTGTGTGTTTTCTAAGATTGATCTTAGAACGGCTATCATCAACTCAAGATTCGCGGCAGGATATTCCAAAGACTTCCTTTACCACCGTGATATGGATTATACGAGTATACTCATGTCTTTTGGATTAACCAATGCCCCGCTTATTTCATGAACCTCATGAATAAGATTTTTATGGACTTCGGATAAGTTTGTCGTTGTTTTCATCGATGACATTCGATTTATTCCAAATCAAGAAGAACATGAGCTACACCTAAGGACCATTCGGGAACCCTTAGAGAGCATCACCAGATGCAAAGTTTAGCAAATGTGAATTCGTTACAGGAGGTAGGATTCCTCGGTCACATTGTATCACCGGAGGAATTGCCGCTGACCCCGCCAAAGTGAAAGAAGTAGAAGATTGGCAAGCCCCAACCACTCAAACCCAAGTTCGTGCTTTTCTCGGATTGGCGGATATTACCGCAAATCAGAGAAGGATTCTCTAGTATCGCCAGACCCATGACCCAATTGCTGAACAAGGACAAGAAGTTTGAATGGACAGACAAGTGTGAAGCGAGTTTTCAAGAACTCAAGAGGACATTGATATCAGCCCCAATCTTGATCATGCCGGATATCACAAAGCCCTTCGATGTGTATTGTGACGCATCCAAGATTGGTCTCGGATGTGTGCTAATGCAAGAAGGCAAAGTTATATCTTACTTATCTCGACAATTGAAGCAACATGAGCAAAACTACCCAACCCATGACCTCGAACTCGCAATGTAGTTCTAGCCTCAAGACATGGAGACATTACCTAATGGGAAACCGCTAGAGATTTATTCGGATCACAAGAGTTTAAAGTATATATTCACCGTAAGGAGTTGAATATGAGGCAGAGAAGATGGATTGAGCTAATCAAGGATTACGACCTGGACATTCACTATCACCCTGGTAAAGCCAACGTGGTAGCCGATGCCCTTACCAGATTGCCGTGCCGCTTGAACTCCATGATTTTGAAGGAGCAACCAAGTTTGCACAAGGAGATGGAAGATTTTCGAATTGAATTAGTAAGTGAAGGATTTTTGGCTAGCATAGAACTTCAGCCCACTTTGATCAGTCAGATTAAAGAGGCGTAGAAGGGAAATGCCAAGATCGATTTTAATCAAGTGTCGATCAGACGGAAAAGTACCCGGATTCACTGAGGACGAAGAAGGAGTTCTGTGGTACAAAGGACGCCTTTGTATACCAGCAGATTCGGAATTGAAAGAAGTTATCTTGAAGGAGGCTCATGATACTCTTTATTCTATCCATCCCGGAGGAACTAAGATGTACCAAGATTTGAAAGAGCAATTTTGGTGGCATAAGATGAAGAGAGAAATCGGAAGCTATATCGCCAAGTGTGATATATGTCAACGAGTCAAGGCAGGGCATCAAAGACCCGCTGGATTGTTGCAACCCTTGCAAATTCCGGAATGGAAATGGGATTCTATAGGAATGGACTTTATCACTGGACTACCTACTTCTAGTAGGGGAAATGAATCTATTTGGGTCATAGTGGACAGATTGTCCAAAGTCGCCCATTTCTTGCCCGTCAAAACCACATATCAAAGTTCGAAGCTAGCAGAGTTGTACATCGCTAGAATCGTTAGTTTGCACGGAGTCCCCAAGAACATAGTATCGGATCGAGGAACTCGACACTCGAGATTCGGAAGAAAGTCCAAGAAGGTTTAGGAACCCGCCTAGATTTCAAAGATCAGATCACCCTCAGATCGATGGACAAACGGAGCGAGTAAATGAAATACTCGAAGATATGCTTAGAGCATGTGTGCTAGAATATGGATCCAAGTGGGAAGACTGTCTGCCATTTGCAGAATTTTCCTACAACAATAGTTATCAAGCCAGTTTGCAAATGGCCCCATTTGAGTTCATGTACGGAAGAAAGTGTCGCACCCCTTTGAACTGGTCGGAAGTAGGAGAGAGTCAGATATTCGGACCCGACATCCTACGAGAAGAAGAAGAGAAGGTTCACAAGATTCGTGAGCACCTCAAGACCGCCCAATCCCGACAAAAGAGTTATGCCGACAAGAGATGTTGAGACCTCGCCTTCAATATAGGAGATTTTGTTTATCTGAAAGTGTCGCCATTGAAGAGAATGCAGCGTTTCCAACTCAAAGGAAAGTTAGCCCCCAGATATATCGGACCTTTCAAAATTCTGAACCGTCGAGGAGAAGTATCGTATCAATTGGAACTACCTGAAGAGATGTCACCAGGCACAATGTGTTCCATATCTCACATTTCACAAGTGTCTCAAGTCCCCGAGAAGACCGGCAAGTGTTCAAGAATATCGATCACCGGACCATAGAGATCAACGATGACCTGACCTATCCCGAAGTACCCATCCGCATTTTGGAAGAAGCTTTTCGAACTACCCGAACCCGAAGCATCAAGTTTCTCAAGATTCAGTGGAGCAACCACACAGAAGAGGAAGCTACCTGGGAGCGCGAAGATCACATCAAGACGGAGTTTCCCGATCTCTTCAAATCCTAGGTAATCTTTTCGTCCTTTTTCAAATCTCGGGACGAGATTTTGTTTAAGGGGGGAAGGTTTGTAACATCCCAAAAATATTAAACTTGGATCATCAAATTCTAATCATCAAGTTTAGGGTTAACAAAAACTTTTCTAAATGAAATCATGAATGCATGCATATGTGTATGCATAGATTTTGAAATTCTTTTAAACCACCTTGTTTGTGTGATCCATTGCTTGTAAAATGTTTCTTAGGTGATATAAACATCATATAAAACATTTCCCACACTTTTCCTAAAGACAAGTAAATCAAAACAAATATATGAAATGAATGGTCATTTTGGCCAATTTAACTCCCATGCCTACTTTGGCTGTCTCAAACTTTCAGAACCTAACAAAAACTTTTCTGGATCTTTGCACCCCTTGAATGTACTCATAACAAGGTATCAAGGCCCACTTTGTGATCATCCAGAAACTTTCAAATGCATAGTTTAAATTACAATTCAAAATTGAATCTTCTTCATATGGGAAGATCCCACTTTTTCAAAAACCATTCAAACAAGCTCAAATTTCAAAACCCAAGCATCTGCAGACTCACCAGCACCAATCTAGCAAACCCACCAAAAATCTTTTCAAAATTCAAAACTTGATTTCATGCGGCCATTTCATCAAACAAAGTTGCGTACACAAATCAAACAAACAAGAAAACACTATAGTGCGTAAATTTGGCCTAACTTATTCCCTAGTTAGCTCACACACACCTCAAGAGATCATCTAGAAAGATTAGCCCAAAGACTAGCACCCCCGTGAGCTTGCTATTGCCATCAATGGTGAACAGAGGACCCCTTGTCACCCCATTGTGACAAAGGTTAGAGGAATAACTAGCCGTGCCAACCTTGTCTAGGAGGCAGCCCACCGTCCCACCGCCACTCCTTGTCCCACCATGAAGCTGCCAAGCCATGGACCACGCGCAAGATGCCACGCCATTCATGCCGAGCGGCGCTAGAGCGCCACCTCGACCATCACCCATGCATCGCCTCACCGCTGCACACACGATCGCCATCAACCTGTGAGACCGCCAGACATCCCCTTGTCGCCTGCGCATGTGCCCACCGCCCACCGTCAAGACGCCGCCGCCGCAGAGCACCGCCTGCTCTGCATCAAACCACACCGCCCCATGCCTCGAGACCATGGCGTTGAGCATCGCCAGGAGACACCGCACCGTCCCCTACCCTTGCCCATGCCTTTAGCCGCCTATAACCTCGCCCCGACGAGCTCACCATGCGCCCCAACGGTCCCCTCGCTTGACTATAAATAGAGGCCAGCCCCGCACGAATTCTTCACACCATCTCACTCCCCTCTCCTCACTGATCGTGCCACACCATTCTCAGAGCAAGGCGAGCACCACCTCGCCGGAATTTCACTGGAGCCTGCCGCTGCCGGAGAAGAAAGGAGCCAGCGATTGGAGCCACCCCAGGAGCTGCCGCGACCACCCCTGAGTTCGCTGTCCGACTTCGCTGCCGCTCGCTCGCCGACCCTCGCTAGTACCCCGGTGAGCCCCCAGCGACCCTCACTGGCCGCACTAGGTTTTGTTCTCGCCGGAGTTGTCTCGCGTCGACGATGACTCCCAACTGTTAGATTAGAACTAGATCGAACGATCCACGTTGCCCCATACCGCTTCGCCCAACCCCGTTTCACTGACGAGTGGGGACACCCACTTAAGCAGCCCGCGGGAGCACTGCGCTTAGCAGGCCGCCCAGTAAATTTTCCCGCGCAAGCCCAGTTATTCAAATTAAACTTTTTCTTTTTCAATTCAAACACACTTATGTACCCAACTTCAAAAATCAATCCAGATCGATTCAGTGCACCAAATTGAATGAAACCAATTTTGTTGGAAAGTTCTGTGAATGCTGAATCCAAGCCCGTTGGATTCAAGTCATTTGGATCTATAGATCACCCATGGTAAAAATAACAAGGCAGAAGCTTTTCTGCATTCAAACATTTTTCAAATTTAAACCATAATATCTTTTGAGTTTATTCCAACTCTCAAAAATCACATTTAACCATACCTTTCAGAATATATAAAAATATATAGGTTTACTTGCAGAAATAATGTTCAAGTAATAAAAGAATGCTACATAAGCATTTCTAGCCACTTTAATTAATTA
This sequence comes from Avena longiglumis, assembly GCA_030063025.1. Lineage (NCBI taxonomy): Eukaryota > Viridiplantae > Streptophyta > Magnoliopsida > Poales > Poaceae > Avena > Avena longiglumis. The sequence continues at coordinate 566,467,877 of CP125976.1, forward strand.
AAATAAAAGGGTAAAACCTTATTAAATTGTGACATCACTTTAAATCACATTCCCATGAACTACAATATGTGGTGATGACATGTGTCAACATGATCCCATACTTGGTTTGGATAATATTAAATCTTAAGTAGTTTTTCAATGACTAGAAATTACTTTTCTAAAAATAAAAGGAATTTAATCAAGCCTTAACCTTGTAATGTTAGAGATGATGCTAGATCATATATAGGACCCTTGTGTGTGATGATTGCAAGTAGTTAAGTATTGTTTGGTGATTGTGTACCTCGTATTTATTCATAGACGCTAGTACCGACCAAGGATACGAGGAGGAAGGAGGATACTACGAAGAAGAAGCCGAGGAGAACTTCAATCACTGCTCTGCTCAAGGCAAGCTATTAACCTTGCAAGCTAACACTTGCAATTTAGCAAGCTTATACTGATATTGATGCAAGCCTAATGCTACTAGTTGATTATGCAAGCTAACCCTTGCAAGTTACCCTACTGATGCAACAAACCCATACTTGTTCTATGACTACTATATGCCTTAAGCATATATGACCATACCCACTTGATAAACCAATCCTAGTTTTATTCGCAAGCTTCTTACTTTATTTCTTTATCAAAGCTTACTTAGAGTTTACCCAAGTGACTGGTAGATTTGGAAAGATGTTGAAGGTTGCATAAAGAGCATAAAATTTGGCCTAAGTTAGAAACCTTGATATCAGCCTGAGACATAAGGTTGTACTTAGTTGAAATTCCACTAGTTACCACCCCTCATTAGTACTACCCCCACATGTAGATGCTAGTGCTAAGCATAAAACTTGATCAACTTTTAGATGGGAATACTTGGTGGAAAATGGTTATGAAAACCTTGGAATGATGGATCATTCCATTGAAATGTTTTGGACATGTGTTTCCAAACACTTGACGATTTTGGTGATGAAAATGTTGAGGCATGAGCCTTAGCCCTTTATAAAACTGATGGTTGTCTGGATGCGATACCATTCCAATTTTTATCGTACAACCACAATACCCGAAGATTGGGTAGGGCTTGACTAGAAACTTATATACCTTAGTATTAGTTCCCTCATGGCCAAGGTCTGAGTTGAGGCTACCTTGTGAAGATTGTCCACCTCTGCAGTACCCAAGATGACAGTTGGTCATGGTTGGGAGGCCAAACTCACAGGAGAGGTGCTTATACTAGGGCGTGTAATCGAAAGGTTAGGATTGATTATCCGCATACTGAGTATGGTGAATTCAGGATTTGTTCTTGACGGATGTATCGAATGTTGTGGTGAAAGTGTACAATCTCTGCAGAGTGTCAAACTATTCGAATAGCCGCATCCGCGGTTATGGATAGTTGGAGTGGCCATACTGTTCCCGAGTCAGACTTTTCAAAATGACCTGTGAGATGAATTGAGACTTTGACTTGACCACAACAGAGTTGTGATATGAAATACAAGATCCCATTTAGGACTTATAAGATTGTGACTAGCTTTGGAACTTAGTAGAGATAAATCTTGCTTTTGCACAACAACCTTAGAGCCTAGTGTCCTATTATCCAAAAACCCCTTACCTATTAGTATTAGTTTGCGAGTACTTAAAGAGTACTCATGGCTTTGTCCCTGGCTATTCCCATGGCTAGACTATGAAGAGGAGTATCTGGAAGATGGACCCCAGGACGGTTATGACAACTAGGATCATCTCCCATAGTCAGCATTGCCTGTGACCCCGAAGATGGAGCTTCGCCTATGCTACCGTTATTATTACGTATTCCGCTGCTTGATGTTGTATTAAGAACTGGATCATGAGATCCCTATTTGTGTAAGAACTTATGTATCGTTTGTACTGGATGATGTACTATGGTATCCAATTTTGTTATGTCTCGCAAAAATGGTAATCCTGGGATTGCGATGTATGGCATAACAGGCATCTAGGATTGAAAAATCCGGGTGTTGACAGTGTGTTTGCTGATTACAAGGTGTTTGATGAAATGGCCGCAAGAGATTCAAATTTTAATTTTGGATTCAAACTTAGTGGATGTGCTGGTTACATACTAGGGAGTCTCTGGTTAGTTGGATTGGTCAAGGTGCACTGGTTTGGTTGGGTTTTTAAAATGTGGGATCTTCACATATGAATCAGATTCAATTTTGAATTGTGATTTGAATCAAGTTGCCAAATGTTTCTGCAAGTTTGAAAGGTGGGCTTTGATTCACTTTTACTTGGTCTATCAAGGGGTGAAAAGAAATGGAAAAGTTTATATTTGAAATCTTGGATGATAAACACTCAAAGTGGCCTAGTGAGCAAGATTGGAAAACATGACCATTTGCCTTATTTGTTTTGTTTTTGATTTTCTCTTGATTTGTTTCTGCTTGGGAATGTTTTAGATGATGTTGTTTTCATATTTCTTCCATTCCTTGCTATTTAGATCAATCACACAAGTCAATTTATTCATTCATGCAATTATCACATACACACATGCATTCATAATGATTTGAATTAACAAAAGTTTTTGTTAACCCTAGTTTTGGTGATTGGAATTTGATAATCATTGTTCAACATTTTTGGGATGTTACAAACCTTCCCTCCTTAAACAAAATCTTGTCCCGAGATTTGAGAAAGAAAAAGAAAACTAGGATTTAAAAAGATCGGGAAACTCCATCTTGATGTGATCTTCTCGCTCCCAGGTAGCTTCTTCTTCAGTGTGGTTACTCCACTGAATCTTGAGAAACTTGATGCTTCGGGTTCTGGTGGTCCTGAAAGCTTCCTCCAAAATACGGATGGGTACTTCGGGATATGTTAGGTCATCGTTGATCTCTATGGTGCGGTGATCAATGTTCTTGAAAACTTTAGTCTTCTCCGGAACTTCAAGGCATTTGCGAAGTAACGATATATGGAACACATTGTGCATGGCTAACATCTCCTCTGGCAGTTCCAATTGATACGATACTTCTCCTCGATGATTCAGAATCTTGAAAGGTCCGATATATCTAGGGCTAACTTTCCTTTGAGCTAGAAACGTTGCATTCCTTTCAAAGGCGACACTTTGAGATACACAAAATCTTTGATATTGAAAGCGAGGTCTCAATGTCTCTTGTCGGCATAGCTCTTCTATCTTGATTGGGAGGTCTTGAGGTGCTCACGGATCTTGTGAACTTTCTCTTCTGCTTCTCATTGGATGTCGGGTCCGAAAATCTGACTCTCTCCTACTTCCGACCAATTCAAAGGGGTACGACACTTCCTTCCATACATGAATTCAAATGGGGCCATTTGCAAACTAGCTTGATAACTATTGTTGTAAGAAAATTGTGCGAACGGTATACAGTCTTCCCATTTATATCCATACTCTAGCACACAGGCTCTCAACATATCTTCGAGTATTTGATTACTCGCTCCGTTTTTCCATCGGTTTGAGGCTGATACGATGTGCTGAAATATAGTCTTGTTCCTAGTCCTTCTTGGACTTTCTTCTGGAATCTCGAGGTAAACTGAGTTCCTCGATCTGATACGATGTTCTTGGGGACTCCGTGCAAACTGACGATTCTAGCGATGTACAACTCAGCTAGCTTCGAACTCTGGTAGGTGGTCTTGACTAGTAGGAAATGGGCTACCTTGGACAATCTGTCAACTATGACCCTAATAGAGTCATTTCCCCTACTAGAAGTAGGCAATCCGGTGATAAAGTCCATTCCAAAGGAATCCCACATCCATTCTGGAATCTGCAATGGTTGCAACAGTCCTGCGGGTCTTTGATGTCCCGCCTTAACTCTCTGACAAATATCACACTTGGCGATATAGCTTCCGACATCTCTCTTCATCTTATGCCACCAAAATCGCTCCTTCAAATCCTAATACATCTTTGTTCCTCTAGGGTGGATAGAATAAAGAGCATCATGGGCCTCCTTCAAGATAGTTTCCTTCAACTCAATCCTGGTACATAGAGACATCCTTTGTACCACGTAACTCCTTCTTCATCCTCGTGAATCCGGTACTTTTCCTGCACTAACACGATGTTTGATTCCGCGATACTAGCATTTCCTTCGAGCCTCCTTGATCTGACTGATCAAAGTGGGTTGAAGTTCTATGCTAGCCAAAAATCCTTCACTTACTAATTCCATTCGGAAATCTTCCATCTCTTTGTGAAAACTTGGTTGCTCCTTCAAGATCATGGAGTTCAAGCGGCACAACAATCTGCTAAGGGCATCTGCTACCACATTGACTTTACCGGAGTGATAGTGAATGTCTAGATCATAGTCCTTGATTAGCTCAGTCCATCTTCTCGGCCTCGTATTCAGCTCCTTCTGAGTGAATATATACTTCAGGCTCTTGTGATCCGAATAAATCTCACAATGGTTTCCCATAAGATAATGCCTCCATGTATTCAAGGCTAGAACTACGGCTGCTAGTTCAAGGTCATGGGTAGGATAATTCTGTTCATGTTGTTTCAAAGGTGGCATAGATAAGATATAACTTTTACTTCTTGCATTAACACACATCCGAGACCAATCTTTGATGCGTCACAATACACATCAAAGGGCTTCGTAATATCCAACATGATCAAGATTGGGGCTGAAATCAATCTCCTCTTGAGTTCTTGAAAACTCGCTTCGCACTTGTCTGTGCATTCGAACTTCTTATCCTTCTTCAACAATTGGGTCATGGCTCTGGCGATACTCGAGAATCCTTCTACGAACTTGCGGTAGTATCCCGCTAATCTGAGGAATGCACGAACTTGGGTTTGAGTGGTTGGGGATTGCCAATCTTCAACATCCTTCACCTTTGCAGGGTCAACGGCACTTCCTCCGGTCGATATGATATGTCCGAGGAATCCTACCTCCTGTAACCAGAATTCACATTTGCTAAACTTGGCATACAACTGATGCTCTATAAGGGTTCCAAGAGTCGTCCTTAGGTGTAGCTCATGTTCTTCTTCTGATTTGGAATAAATCAGAATGTCATCGATGAAAACAACGACAAACTTATCCAGGAAGTCCATAAAAATATTATTCATGAGGTTCATGAAAAAAGCGGGGGCATTGGTTAATCCAAAAGACATGACAGTATACTCGTATAATCCATATCTGGTGGTAAAGACAATCTTTGGAATATCCTCTATGCGAGTCTTGAGTTGATGATAGCCAGTTCTAAGATCAATCTTAGAAAACACTTTGGCACTAGTCAACTGGTCTTCTATCTTTGGCAACGGGTACTTGTTCTTTATGGTGACATCATTAAACTTCCGATAATCCGTACATAAACGGTTACCTCCATCCTTCTTGTCCATAAACAAGACAGGTGATCTCTATGGGGACGCACTTGGTTGGATCAATCCTATTTCCATAATAACATCAAGTTGCTTCTTCAGCTCCACTAACTCAGACGGGTTCATACTATATGGTCTCTAGGCTATGGGTGCGGTTTCAGGGATTAGTTCAATGATTAATTTGATATCCCGATCAGGGGGCATACCGGGAAAAACATCTGGAAATACATCGGGGTATTCACAGACTATCCAAACTTGGTCAATGGTTGGCTGGGCTATACTCTTGTTGCATTTGAATTAACAGGGCATGGTTTCAGATACATGCTCTACTGATATTCCGACTGTACTGTCATGGTTATGGCTTTCTTGGCATAGTTGATTAATCCTTTATGTTTGGACATCCAATCCATTCCTAGTACTACTTCCAAACCTTTAGTTCTGAGTACTATTAGATTAGCATAAAAATCTATGCCATGGATTCGGATAGGCACGACCTTGCAAATTTGTCTAGCTTTGGTGGTTGAATGAGGTATTTGAATTATCATAACATGCTTTAGTTTGGTTGGTTGAATCTTACTAGTGCATGCAAATCCTTTAGTAACAAACGAGTGCGATGCTCCAGAATCAAACAACACTCTTGCAAGTACTGAGTTAACATAAAACATACCTAGCACGATATCTGGCGCTTCTTGGGCTTCTTCCGCATGCATGAGAAAGAGACGACCGTTGCAGTTGAGCGAGTTTCCCGGGGCAAACCTTCTTCCAGGCTGAACACAACGCTGTTGCTGAGCTGGGGCATTTGCATTGGGGGGTGTGATACGCCCAATTTGCATCACCTTTCTATATCATAATTTACCTCTATTCATTGATATTTGTCTTATTACGAGGTATTACTTATGGCTTTTCATCTATTTATGCATGTTGGATGATTCTTGGAGGATGGACTGCCGGAGTCTGGATTCTAATGGAAAAGAAGGCGCTTTTGCAATTTTGCAAAGATCAAAAATACCGTAAAAATATGGAAACATATTATTTTACCGTAAGACGAAGGAAGCCGGAGGAGGATTTAAGAGGGGCCTCGTGGGCGCACACCCCTAGGCACGAGCCCACCTGACCCCGCGCCTAGGGAAGGTGTGGCCCACCTGACCAGCCTCCGACTCCGCCCCTTCGCATATTGTCGTGGTGGTATCACGGCATATGCCATGGGTAGGCTAAAGTTGGGGCCGATGGACGGAGGAACTGGGAGGGATGATGCGTGAAGACCGCACTCATATGAACAAAGAGAAATACAATGTATATTGGATCGAAGCTCTCAAGTGGAGATAACACCTCATTCTATACATCTAATCCCTTACAATCTTGCCATACTTGTGGCTACAATCATGCTCCTTGAGCTGTTTCCCCTATGCTTCTATATAAGCTCTCTGTGAGAGTGGAGGAAGAGGAAGAAGGAGAGCTCCTAGTGAGCATAAAGGAGAGGAGCCCTTCGGGGCCTCCCCTGTGAACGATCCCCCTGGTGCTCCTTATAAAGGGGAGCCCAGGGGACAAGGCTTGTTCCACAAGTTTGGCATCTACGTAGCATATTCCCGGCATCTTATCAGATGCTCATCATATGCCTTGGCATCTTTGGAGATGCCACAGCATATTCCTTAGCATCTTCTTGATGCCATGGGCATATTCCCTGTGCCCATGTGCTTGTCTGAGTTGGTTGGGTCCCAGGACTGGCACTATTCTTGTGTAGCTCGTCTTGGTTTGATCTGGTGATGTGCTTTATCTGGAGATGAATAGACTGGTACCTGGAGCAATATACCTCGGCCCGAATGACATTGCTGGAAGTGTTGTTCGGCCTGGGTAGAGCAGATTCGCCCGGCAACCGCTTAATTCGCCCAGTAAAGTGAATGGCTCAGCCGATTGATTCGGCCCACCTGGTCAGTCTGCCCTGCCCAGCCGAGTACCGCTGGGCTTAACCGGGCGGCCTCGTGGAGTCAGAAGGCTGAATCCCGCATGGGCCGAAGCCAGGCTCATTCGCCCACCCGGCGACGAGGAGGATCCGTGCCGAGAGTAACTTGGCGGAGAGGGCGCCGACCCGTGAGCTCGGGTGACGGTGGATTTAGGGCGCCACGGAGGCTCGTGACGTTGGCGGGAGTAGGAGGAAGCGGGGAGTCGGCCTTGGGCCGACTTTGGCCCAGTTAATTCGGCCAGACAGGATTTCTTTTATTCAACGCATAGCTAGCTGGCTTTGGCTTAGTCAATTCGGCCCAAGAGGGGCGGATTCTATCTTGACCAGGCCGAGTTATACTTAACTCGGCCCAGCCAGGATTTATTCTTCTTTCCTTTATTTTTTATACCTCTTTTCACCCATTCTTTCTATTTAATTGTTTTATTCTTCTACACAGATCACTTTATAGCCCAACTCTGGGGTACACCCCCGACATTAGTCCCCGAGGCCATGTGGGATTCGTAGAATCGTTCATGGGCTTTATATCTAAATACCCCCATAGTTGTTTTCTGCCATACAACTTCCTTGTCATATATTTCTTGGTCGCATAATCCTTTTGGGCAAGCTTGTAACTTTGGCTTTCCTGGGCTTTGTTCATAACCTCTCTGAGCAGGTTTTTTGACTTCTGGCCTTCTTGGGCTCTGGTCATAACCTCTTTTGATAAGTTTCTGGACTTCTGGCCTTCATGGGCACTGGTCATAACTCATTTGGGTAAGTTTCTGGACTTCTGGCCTTCATGGGCACTGGTTATAACTCCTTTGGGTAGGTTACAAGTCCTTGCCTTCTTTGGCATTGCTCTTTTAACCTCATTGGGTGAGTTATGAGTTCTGGCCTTCTTGGGCACTGTTCTTTTAACCTTATTGGGTGATTTATGAGTTCCTGCCTTCTTGGGCATTGCTCTTTTAACCCCACTGGGTAAGTTATGAGTTCCTGCCTTCTTGGGCATTGCTCTTTTAACCCCATTGGGTAAGATGTGAGTTCGCCTTCTTGGCACTCTTTTAACCCCATTGGGTAAGTTGAGTTCGCCTTCTTGGGCACCGCTTTTAACCACATTGGGTAAGTTGTGAGTTCGGCCTTCTTGGGATCGCTTTTTAACCCCATTGGGTAAGTTGAGTTCGCCTTCTTGGCGCCGCTTTTGACCCCATTGATAAGTTGTGAGTTCGCCTTCTTGGCACCGCTTTAACCCCATTGGGTAAGTTGTGAGTTCTCGCCTTCTAAGCGCCATTTTCAATTCTATTGGGTAAGTGGTGATCCGAGTTATCTGATTCCGAATCCGAGTTACTTTACTCAAATTTGACCCTATGTCTTAAGTCTGAGTCATCTGACTCGAATCCGAGTTATATGACTCAAATCCGAGTTAACTCATCCCAAATCCGAGTTACTTTACTCAATTTTGACTTATATGTCTTAAGTTTGAGTCATCTGACTCAAATCCGAGTTATATGACTCAAATCCGAGTTAACTCATCCCAAATCCGAGTTACTTTACTCAAAATTGACTTTATGTCTTAAGTCTGATTCATCTGACTCGAATCCGAGTTATATGACTCAAATCCGAATTAACTCATCCCAAATCCGAGTTACTTTACTCAAAATTGACTTTATGTTTTAAGTCTGAGTCATCTGACTCAAATCCGAGTTAACTCATCCCAAATCCGAGTTACTTTACTCAAAATTGACTTTATGTCTTAAGTCTGAGTCATCTGACTCAAATCCGAGTTATATGACTCAAACCCGAGTTAACTCATCCCAAATCCGAGTTACTTTACTCAATTTTGACTTATATGTCTTAAGTCTGAGTCATCTGACTCAAATCCGAGTTAACTCATCCCAAATCCGAGTTACTTTACTCAAAATTGACTTTATGTCTTAAGTCTGAGTCATCTGACTCAAATCCGAGTTATATGACTCAAACCCGAGTTAACTCATCCCAAATCCGAGTTACTTTACTCAATTTTGACTTATATGTCTTAAGTCTGAGTCATCTGACTCAAATCCGAGTTAGCTCATCCCAAATCCGAGTTACTTTACTCAATTTTGACTTATATGTCTTAAGTCTGAGTCATCTGGCTCAAATCCAAGTTATATGACTCAAATCCGAGTTACTATTTGCCATGATATAGCTTGATTTGGCGTGATGACGATAATTTGCCTTTGGTATGGATCCGAGATATAGATCCGAGATTAAGCTTTGGGATATGATAATAGGGCTAACCGCTGAGAGATCTGATTCGAGATGTAGATATGAGATATAGATTCGAGATATGATAAGCTGGCCAATAGTCATCCGAGATATGGGATAACCTGGCAAGATGGTGAGATATCAATCCGAGTCATAACATAACCCGCAACTGGTGAATCAATAAAGTTTTGATCGAATCGTAGATAAGATTAGTACGCCGAGTTTGAATACCAATCCGAATTATAATATACCCTGGCAAGCTAAATCAAATGTTAGTCCAAATCGTAGACACCATCGAAATGAGTTAAAGGTTAATTCAAAGCATAAACAAATTGACTTCAAGTTATATCCGAATCATCAATAAGTCGGGTAAGCTAAGTTAAAGGACAATCCAAAGCATAAATAAATCGACTCAAATTCGTCTCAATCACAAATAAGTCGATTCAACTTATGGCCGAAGTTAACTGATAAGTCGGTGGTGAGTCGAGTTAATGGTTAATCCAAAACATAAACTAACTGACTCAAAATCTATCTGAATCACAAATAAGCTGATTCAACTTATGGCCGAGTTAACAGATAAGCTGGTTGGTGAGCTGAGTTAATGGATAATTCAAAACATAAACTAACTGACTCAAAATCTATTTGAATCACAAATAAGCTGATTCAACTTATGGCCGAGTTAACAGATAAGCTGGCTGATGTACAGATCTAAATCAACATGATGTTCTCTTAATCCAAAGGTGACTCTAAGGATAAGTCGGCTAGTCCCCGGGTTATGTTCTTTTCTCCCCGGGGTGAAGGATTGAGTGTAAGTGACTGAGTTATCTGGCACTTACAGTATACTTGGGGAAGTGTTTGAGTGAGCCTTGCTAAGTCATACGTACCTTGCTGAGTTATTTGGTACTTACAGTAGGCTTGGAGTAGTGCTTGAGTCCTTCATGCTGAGTCTTATCTGTTTTGTTGAGTCAGACTTGGAGACCCTTTGCGCTTACCTCTTTGTTCTCTGTTCGCTTGGTGAAGCTGAATGAGCCCTATGAGGAAGAAGTTGATGAATATGTTCCCGTCCGGATGAAAACCCAACCAACGCCACTAAAGGCCCCACGGTGGGCGCCAAATGTCGTGGTGGTATCACGGCATATGCCATGGGTAGGCTAAAGTTGGGGCCGATGGACGTGGAGGAATCCGGGGAGGGATGATGCGGTGAAGACCGCACTCATATGAACAAAGAGAAATACAATGTATATTGGATCGAAGCTCTCAAGTGGATATAACACCTCATTCTATACATCTAATCCCTTACAATCTTGCCATACTTGTGGCTACAATCATGCTCCTTGAGCTGTTTCCCCTATGCTTCTATCTAAGCTCTCTGTGAGAGTGGAGGAAGAGGAAGAAGGAGAGCTCCTAGTGAGCATAAAGGAGAGGAGCCCTTCGGGGCCTCCCCTGTGAACGATCCCCCTGGTGCTCCTTATAAAGGGGAGCCCAGGGGACAAGGCTTGTTCCACACGTTTGGCATCTACGTAGCATATTCCTTGGCATCTTTGGAGATGCCACAGCATATTCCTTAGCATCTTCTTGATTCCATGGGCATATTCCCTGTGCCCATGTGCTTGTCTGAGTTGGTTGGGTCCCAGGACTGGAACTATTCTTGTGTAGCTCGTCTTGGTTTGATCTGGTGATGTGCTTTATCTGGAGATGAATAGACTGGTACCTGGAGCAATATACCTCGGCCCGAATAACATTGCTGGAAGTGTAGTTTGGCCTGGGTAGAGCAGATTCGGCCTGGCAGTCAGTTAATTCGGCCCAGGCAAAGTGAATGGCCCAGCCGATTGATTCGGGCTCAGCCGTCGTCTGTCTCCCAGCCGAGTACTTCTGGGCAAGCTTAACTGGGCGGCCTCCGTGGAGTCAGAAGGCTGAATCCCGCGATGGGCCGAGCTTGTGCTCATTCGGCCCACCCGGGCGACGAGGGGAGGATCTGGTGCTGAGAGTAACTTGGCGGGAGAGGGCGTCGACCCGGTGAGCTCGGCGTGACGGGATTTAGGGCGCCACGGGAGGCTCTGGTGACGTTGGCGGGAGTAGGAGGAAGCGGGGAGTCGGCCTTGGGCCGACTTTGGCCCAGTTAATTCGGCCAGACAGGATTTCTTTTATTCAACGCATAGCTAGCTGGCTTTGGCTTAGTCAATTCGGCCCAAGAGGGCGGATTCTTTTGACTGTGCCGAGTTATACTTAACTCGCCCACCAGTGATTTATTCTTCTTTCCTTTATTTTTATACCTCTTTTCACCCATTCTTTCTATTTAATTGTTTTATTCTTCACACGCATCACTTTATAGCCCAACTGGGGTACCGGGTAAACCCCGACATATATCTTCCCTTCAAACCCTAAGGCCTGTGGAGCGACCATAGATAGATTTCCGCCTGGCGGAAAACACCGAGAGAATATCTCTCCGCATGATTTCCGGGGAATTCCTTCTCGGAGAGGGGAGACCGTCGCCATCAACACCATCATCAAGCTAGGCTTCATCGGGATCATCATCATCCACACCATCATCTCCACCAGCAACATCACCACCACTCTGTCCCGATGTAACAGTTGTGTTGGATATTACTTTAGTTAGGGGAAAATTTCCCGGTGTTGATTACTATTGTAGTTGATGCTTGTGAGTGGAACCATTGGATTATTGATTATGTTCAGATTGTTATCCATTACCATATCATCTTTGATCTTGATCCATATGATGTCTTGTGAGTAGTTCATTTAGTTCTTGAGGACATGGGAGAATTCATGTTGTTAGTAGTGAATCTATGATGAGTTATTATTCAATGGTTTAGTATTTAAGTTGTGGTGATATTCTTCTAGTGGTGTCATATGAACGTCGACTACATGATACTTCACCATTTATAGGCCTAGGGGAATGCATTGTGTATTTGGCTACTAATTGTGGGGTTGCCGGAGTGACAGAAACCTGAACCGCCGTTAGGAAACCTTTGCACAAGGGAGCATACGATCTCAGAGTTTAAGGCTATGGTTAAATTTATATCTTAATTACTTTCCTGTAGTTACGGATGTTTGCAGGGGGTTTAATCATAAGTATGTATTAGTCCTAGGAAGGGCGGTATGTTAGCACAGGTTCACCCACATAACACTTACAAACACCAGAGAAGAGTACTCAGCTATTTGAAGCGAAAGCACTTGACAGAATTTCCATGTGTCCTCGAGAACGTTTGGTCCTTATAAGTATTTCCACTGGCTTGTCCTTTGCTAAGAAAGGATTGGGCCACTTTCTCCGCTTGTTCGCTACCTTTGTTACTTGCTCCTTGTTTTGTTGCCTTGTCGTAAAACCACTAAAATCTGCTTGCTACGTATTCATTGTGGATTTCTGCCCATACCACTGCTCAAAGACCTTCTCGCTCCTCGCTGGGATCTACACTCCTATTTATAGAAAGTACTACGATACACCCCTATACTTGTGGGTCATCAAGACTATTTTCCGCACCGTGTGAAGCGCTATTGAAGAGTGGAACCGGTAAGGAATCTTTATCGTGAGTATTGCTTTTGTTACGCTTGTTACTTTGTTTCCAATATGGATAACCCACTTGGTTTTCTGTTTGGGAAAACTACCACCGCTAGGGTATTAGATGAACCACCACCGTTGAGATAGATCCTTTAAGATACCTACAAGTATTGTTAATTGTGTTATGGATAATTATTATTTTGGGATGGAACCGCCCATCCCGATGATCACTTGCTTTTTATCCCTGAATTATGCGGGTTGTTGAAGTGTGCAGGTATCACAACTGAACATGTGAAGAAGAAGTTACTCTCCATATCCTTGAAAGGGAGGAATGGGAGGACACCTCTCTTTCTTATCCTCCCAGTGAGATTCATAAGGATAGAAATCTTATATATAAATTTTGGCCTCTTGATGGAGAGAGTGCAGATCAAGCTTGGGGGAGATTGAAGTTACTAATGCTTAAATGTCCTATTCATGAACTCCCTAACAATATTATTCTCAATAACTTTTATGCTAGGCTTTCTCTTCATGATAAAGATTTACTAGATGCTTCTTGTGCTGGATCATTCACACGTATGAAGGAAGAAGCTAAATGGGATCTTCTAGACCGTATTCAAGATAACACTGAAGCTTGGGAGAATGACAAAGGAAGAAAGTCAGGTATAAACTATGATTATGATTGCATTAAATCTTTTATGGGAACTGACAAATTCCGTGATATTAGCAATGAGTTTGGTCTTGATTCCCAAAGTATTGCCAACTGTTTTAAAGCCTTTGCCTCTTACATAGAAATTCCCAAGAAGAAGTGGAATAAGTACCATGCTCTGTATAAAGATGTTGTTAGTCATGTTCCAATTAGAACTACTCAAGTTTGTACTACTAATCATATTGTGCCTGAACCTCATGTTGAGAAAATGCCTTTTCCAGCTAAGGTAAAGGAGTATTCTATGATTATTAGTGCAAATAACAAAGGTACAATGAAAACTGTGGAGCCTGGTAAGCATTTGAGTGATGAACCTGTGGTAGCTATTGTGAAAGACACTGTCACTAGAAATATGGAGGATGAGCACATTGTCTTCTGTGAAGATGCTTCTAATATTATCTCTCATCCTAGTAAGGCTAGAAAAGCTAGTGTTCCTGTGCTTTCTGTTAAAATTGGTGATCATTGCTACTATGGTTTATGTGATATTGGTGCTAGTTCTAGTGCTATTCCTTATGAGCTTTACAGGGAAATTATGCATGAGATTGGTCCTTGTGAGCTTTAGAACATTGATGTGGTTATTCACCTTGCTAACAAGGAGACCATTTTCCCCATTGGCATTATAAGAGATGTGGAGGTTCTCTGTGGTAAGATTAAGTATCCTGCTGATTTTCTAGTGCTTAATTCAGCAGCTAGCAAAACTTGTCCTATCATTTTTGGTAGACATTTCTTGAACACTTGTGGAGCTATTATTGATTATAAGAAGGAAAAAGTTTTAACTAAGTTTGATGTAGATTCTTATGAGTAACTTTTCCAAATTTGCTAAAGCTCCTTGTGAAAATAGCTTGCCTAATTAAGATTTCAGGATGGAACAACTTGCTTCTATTGATCCAGTCTATGACATTGGACCTATTTTTGGTGACTGTAAGTATGGTTATTCTGATGATAAAGTTGTTTCCACTGACAGTTATATTGTCAACTTTATTCAAAGTGATACTGCAAGTTATTTTGAGAGAGGGAAACATGGTTTTATGCATCTCAATGATGTTAAGTTTCCCCGTTTTATGTTGAAAGCTTTAAAGTTGCATCTGTTTTGTCTTCCTATGCTTGTGGCCTTTTGTGACAACAATTACTTTTTTCATGATACTCCTAGGCATAGGAAGTGGGTTAGACTCAAATGTGTTGGTTATTTGCTTCTTGATGCTCTCTTTCACTTCAAATATATATATATATATATATATATATATATATATATATATATATATATATATCCTATGTGAGCATCTTTGGAAGTTTCAAGCCTAACTTAAAGGCATTAAAGAAAAGTACTTGTTGGGAGATAACCCAATAGTTTTGTCGAGTCTTAGAAGTTATTACCCAAGTAATAACCGCTCCTTATCCTTTTTGTTTTGGTTTTTGTGTCAAGTTCAACTAATTTTGTGTAGAGGAGTTGTGAAAAGTGGCTGTCCTAGGACAGATTTTTGTGCTGCATTGTAAAAATTCTTGAGGAAGCTCAGTACTTCGGATGGAGCTGCATTTTTCTGAGCTTGTTCTCCAAGTTGTTACCCAACTTTCATCAGTTCTGCACTTTTTGATTTGAGCAACAAACGTTCTTTGAAAAAATCAATATTTACCTGCTGGTCTATTTTGACAGATTTCTGCCATCATTTGCATTTGCCTCTTACAGAAGCTTTTGTTTTGATGGGTTTTCAGTTGAAGTGTTTACCAAAGGTTTATTGTTTTTTCTTACACTAATGTTGTCATTGAGTTTGTGCAAAAGTTTTGTATGAAGGAAATTCTCAGGAGAAAGAGAGAAGGAATCTGCGGAGTGCGTCTTTGAATAGGTAAAAGTGGTGAAATGAAGGTCTGTGAAACCCCAATCTTTTTATATTTTCGATGTTTTTAATACATAAGGGAAGTTAAACTGAAGACAAAACGGAGCCCGTGGTGGACAAACCCACCCAGGGCGCGGGCCCAGCCTGTCCGCGCCTAAGGGGGTGTTCCCCCCCCCTCAAACTCCGTCTCCGCCTCGTTTCCGTGTCAAAACCTTCCTTATGCATTACAACTTCGTAATATATAACTGATACTTTGGAAACATATCTATAATTTTTGATGCTCCATGCTTGTTTAGTATCTACTTTGCTTTACTTGTCCACACTTTGAGGTGCTTTTTACATGTTTTCTGGTACTAACCTACTAACAAGTTGCAATAGTGCCAGATGCCTGTTTTCTGTTGTTTTCGGTTTCAGAAAAGTTAGTAAAGAAATATTCTCAGAATTGTACAGGACAAACATCAAAATCATTTACTTTCCGTGGGGAAGAAGAAGTCCAGAGGGGAGCCGGGGAGGCGAGCCAGAGGGGCCACACCCCCCAGGTTCGTCCATAGGTGGGCTCGCGCCTGGCTATGGTTTGGGGCCTCGGCGCCTCGGCCTCCCTTCGCCTATAAGAATCCTCGATGCGAAACCCTAAGCACCCGATCAAATCTCCACGAAACTGCTTGTAGCCGCCACCATCGCCCCTAGATCGGGCGGGTTCAAGTTCTTCCCAAGACTACCTGGAGGAGATCATCCTAGAGGTCTTCTCCCAGATGATGCATGAGTAGTTCCACCTTGGACTATGGTGTTGGAGATATGCCCTAGAGGCAATAATAAATGTAGTTATTATTATATCTTTGTGTTTATGATAAATGTTTACATTCATGCTATAATAGTATTAACAAGGAAACATTGATACTTGTGTGATTTGTAAACTTAATTTGAAGTCCCTCGAAAGCCTCTATATAATACTAGCTTGTTGGTTAATAGATGATTGTGGTTTCCTATCATGAACATTCGATGTTATTAACAACAAGATCATATCGTTAGGAGAATGATATGGTGGACATACTCCTATAGATAAGCGTAGCATAAAGATCAAGTCATTTTAATAGTTCAATTGCTATATGCTTTCTGATACATAGTAATCTAATTCCTTCGACCATGAGATCATGCATATCACCTTTACCGGATGAATGCTTTGATGACATCAAACACCACACCGTAACTGGGTGGCTATAAAGGTGGCATTGAGTGTTCAGAAAGTATTGGTTGAAACACATGGATCAAGAGTGGTATTTGTCCATCCATATGACAGATAGATATACTCTGGGCCCTCTCGTTGAAATGTCATCCAATTAGCTTGCAAGCATGTGACTGGCTCACAAGGGATCACATATCACGGGAACGAGAAAAGAGTACTTGTCGGTAACGAGGTTGAACTAGGTATGTAGAGATACCGACGATCATAACCTCGGATAAGTAAACTATCGTAAGACAAAGGAAAATTGATATCGTATGTAAGTGGTTCATTCGATCGCAAAGTAATCATAGAAATATGTGGGAGCCATATGAATTTCCAGATTCCTCTATTGGTTATTGATCGGAGAAGTGTCTCGATCATGTCCGCATAATTCACGAACCGTAGGGAGACACACTTAAGGATTCGACGTTGTTTGAGTAGTTATGGAATGATGAGAAAGAGTCTGAATGTTGTTCGGAGTCTCGAATGGGATTCGGGATATCACGAGGAGATCCGAAATGGTCCGGAGAATAAGATTCATATAAGGAAAGTCCTGCTTTGAGTTGGAGAATGATTCCGTGTTTTCATCGGGAATGTTCTAGAAGGTTCCTAATGTCCCAAGACTGGGGAGGGTACATGAATGTGTTATATCAAGTTGATATGATTGCATCATGTACTTAGTGTCATCGCTGAACAAAAATAGAGGGTTTATTCAAATCCTAGTTTGAAAAGTCAAACGGCTAGTTTGAAAGTCAAGCGGCAGTTTTTGGAAAGAGGAGGAGGAGTGGGAAACCGAGTTGGGGAGGAGTTCCCTCCTCCAACCGGCGGCGCCCACCCAAGCCGAGTTGGGAGGGACTACCCTCCCTACCCTTGGCCGGCCGGCCCCTCCACCTATATAAGGAGGGGCAGGGCTCCCTCCTAGAGACACACAAGATCCTCTCCTCCAAACCCTAAACCGCCGGCCACTGCCGCCGCCGCCTAGGGAGAACCGGCCGCCGCCTAGCAACCCTAGCCGCCTAGCCCCTCCTCGGCGTGTCTAAACCCTAGATCGTCGAGGACTCTCTCATACTCCACCATACTCGCCCGGCTTAAGGCGTTCTGCGAGATCTCCTCTACTTCCAGGTACCACGTTGTCACAGGCCGAATCGCAAGAGAGTGCTACAACCTCCATTGCTGGAACAAGGGAGAGGAAGGTCTTCGCCGAGTACCGAACGTGACCGATCATGGAGCGCATGTAACGCAGTCTTGGGAAGGATCGCACGCGATCTTGAGATCGGAAGAGTACTACATCACCCACGAATCCGCCTCGTTAAACACTTTGGAATATTCGAGGGTGAGTTATTCTATCGGCTCGCTACAATCTAGTAGATAGATCTTGGCTTGTTTGTTTGTATGCGATAGAAATTTTTGTTTTCCATTCTACGAAACCCTTCAAAGGGTATCGAGCCGTGTCTATATGTAGATCTTGACGAGTAGAACACAATGGTCATTGTGGGCGTTGATGCTTTTATTGTCGATTGCTTCTTGTGTACTTTGCATCTTGCGGTATGTTGGGATGAAGCGCCGGCTAACCTTACATGACATCGCTCATGAGACTTGCTCCACGCTTGACATGCAACTTGTATTGCATAAGTGGCTTTATGGTGCCTGTTTATCCTAGCATAGTTAAGATCCAATTTACAACGGGTGATTAACAATACTAGTATCAATGTTGTGGTTCATGTTCGTAAGATAGAACGACACTTATTGAAAGCCCCAAACCACGTAAAATATGCAAAGAAAGTAGAGGCGTCTAACTTTGTTTTGCAGGGGTGTGCTGTGATGTGATATGGCCATGATTGTGATTATATTTGATGTATGAAATGTTCCTTATTGTAAGTTGGCAACCGGAAGGAGCCATATGGTTGTCTTTAATTTATGTTAAGACCCGCGTGTCTATTCAAAGTAGTTGTAATAGTTGAAGCCGGTGGACGACAACCATGGAGAAGCGTCATTGACCTTGATGCAATGCCGGTGATGATGGAGATCATGTTCGTAGAAGATGGAGATCGGAGGCACAAAGAAGAAAGGCCATATCATATCACATATTATGAATTGCATGTGATGTTAATCCTTTATGCATCTTGTATTGCTTAGTAGACGACGGTATCATTATAAGATGATCCCTCATGCACATGAATTTCAAGTCATAAAGTGTTCACCCTTAGTTAGCACTGCTAAAGCTTATTGTTTCGAAGCACCACGTGATGATCAGGTGTGTTAGATTCCGCAAGTGTATACAACGTGAGCAAGCCAGATTTGCTCATGCGAAAACTAAGGTTTTGATCTTGACGAGCCTAGCATGTACAGACATGGTCTCGAAGCACGGATCACCGAAAGGTAAAGCATGAATCATATAGTAGATATGATGAACATGTCGATTGTTCGCCATTGAAACTATATCAACTCTCGTGATGATCGGTGTTGATGTGGTGGATTTGGTTCGTGTGATCACTAAAACAATGTGAGGGATATTGTTTTGAGTGGGAGTTCACCTAGATTAATTTTATTATTAATTTGTCATAAACTTAGTCTAAACTATTGCAAATATGTTGTAGATCAATGGCAGCCCTACCATCAATTTTAATGCTCCTAGAGAAAGAAAAGTTGAAAAACAATGGAAGCAACTTCATGGATTGGTTCCGCAATTTAGGATTGTCCTCACCTGGTAATTTGACCTATGTCGGATGCACATTGGTGACCCACTGATGTCGCTGATGAAGTAAAGAACGTTTACCTCACTCGGAAGACTCAAGACTCCACAGATGTGCTATCTTGTATGGTTTAGAATCGGAGCTCGTAAAAGGTTTGAGAATTCAGACCCATATGATATTGTCGAGGATCTCAAATTGATCTTTGAGACTCATGCAGCAATTGAAAGCTATGAGGCTTCAAAAGTTCTTTAACCGCAAGATGGAAGAGGGCAGCTCACGGTGAGCATGTGCTTAAGATGTCTGGGCACGCAAACAAACTTCAAAGCTTGGGTATTGTGATTCCTAATGCTTTGGGGATTTACCGTGTCCTCCAATCACTACCACCAATTTACAAGAACTTTGTGATGAACTACAACATGCGTAACATGAACAAGACGCTGCGTAACTCTTGCCATGTTGAAGTCTGCAGAAGTGGAGATCAAGAAAGAGCACCAAGTGTTGTTGGTCAATAAGACCACCAAATTCAAGAAAGGCAAGTCTAAACAGAAGGGACATTTCAAGAAGGGTGGTAAGAAAGTTACCACGCCGACGAAGAAGAACAAGGCTGGACCTAAGCCTGATACTGAGTGCTTTTACTACAAGGGAGAAGGTCACTGGAAGCGGAATTGCCCAAAGTACTTGGCGGATTTGAAGAACGGCAACATCAAGAAGAAAGGTATATCTGATATACATGTTATTGATGTGTATCTCACTAGTACTCATGGTAGTGCCTGGGTATTTGATACTGGTTCGGTTGCTCATATTTGTAACTCGAAACAGGTGCTGCAGAATAAACGGAAGCTAGCGAAGAACGAGGTGACGATGCGCGTGGGAAACGGATCAAAGGTTGATGTGATCGCGGTCGGCACGCTACCCCTTCATCTACCATCGGGATTAGTTTAATACTTAAATAATTGTTATTTGGTGCCTGCGTTGAGCATGAACATTATATCGGGATCTTGTTTATTGCGAGACGGTTACTTGTTTAAATCCGAGAATAATGGTTGTTCGATTTATATGAGTAATATGTTTTATGCACATGCACCTTTAATAGATGTTCTATTCTTGTTGAATCTCGACAGTGGAAATACACATATTAATAACATTGAGGCTAAACGTTTGAAATCGAGCGATAACTCGACCTATATGTGGCACTGTCGTCTTGGTCACATTGGAGTGAAGTGTATGAAGAAACTCCATTCCGATGGACTTCTTGAATCACTTGATTTTGAATCACTTGATAGATGCGAAGCATGTCTGATGGGTAAAATGACTAAGACTCCATTTTCTGGTATGATGGAGCGAGCTACGGACTTATTGGAAACCATACATACCGATGTGTGTGGTCCAATGAGTGTAGCATCGCGCGGTGGTTATCGTTATGTTCTTACCTTCACGGATGACTTGAGTAGATATGGGTATATCTATTTTATGAAACATAAGTCCGAAACTTTCGACAAGTTTAAGGAATTTCAAAGTGAGGTAGAGAATCAACGTAACAAGAAGATTAAATTTCTACGTTCTGATCGTGGAGGTGAATATCTAAGTTACGAGTTTGGCGAGCATTTGAAGAAATGCGGAATACTTTCACACTTGACACCGCCGGGAACACCACAGCGTAATGGTGTGTCCGAACGTCGTAATCAAACTCTCTTAGATATGGTTCGTTCTATGATGTCACTTACAGATTTACCGCTATCATTTTGGGGTTATGCATTAGAAACAGCCGCATTCACTTTAAATAGGGCACCATCTAAATCCGTTGAAACGACACCGTATGAATTATGGTTTGGAAAGAAACCTAGATTGTCGTTCCTTAAAGTTTGGGGATGCGAAGCCTATGTAAAGAAGTTACAGCCGGACAAGCTTGAACCCAAAGCGGAAAAATGCGTCTTCATAGGATACCCAAAGGAAACTATTGGGTATACCTTCTATCATAGATCCGAAGGCAAAATCTTCGTTAAGAATGGATCCTTTCTAGAGAAGGAATTTCTCTCGAAAGAAGTGACTGGAAGGAAAGTAGAACTCGACGAGGTTGTCGAACCTTCTCTCGAATTGCAAGTAGCGCAAGACCGGAAGAAGTTCTGTGGTGCTCGCACCAATAAGAGAGGAAGCTAATGATGATGATCATGAAACTTGTTGAAGTTGCTACAGAGCCTCGCAGTCAACGAGAACTCGTACTACCTGCATTGGTATGATCCCGTTATGAGTGTCATGTTGGTGGACAACACCGATGACCCTGAGACATATGAGGAAGCGATGATGAGCCCAGATTCCAATAAATGGCAAGAAGCCATGAAATCCGAGATTGGATCCATGTACGAAAACCAAGTATGGACTTTGGTGGACTTACCGGATGGCCGGAAGGCTGTCGAGAATAAATGGATTTTCAAGAAGAAAACAGATGCTGATGTTAATATTACTGTCTATAAAGCTCGACTTGTCGCAAAGGGGTTTCGACAAATTCAAGGAGTTGACTACGATGAGACTTTCTCACCAGTAGCGAAGCTAAAGTCTGTGAGGATTATGTTAGCAATCGCTGCATATTATGATTATGAGATATGGAAGATGGATGTTAAAACAACATTCCTCAATGGAGACATTGATGAAGAGTTGTATATGATGCAACCCAAAGGTTTTGTCGATCCTAAAGATGCTAACAAGGTATGCAAACTTCAACGGTCCATCTATGGATTGAAGCAAGCATCCCGAAGTTGGAATCAACGTTTTGATAAGGTGATCAAAAGTTTTGGTTTTATACAAACTTATGGAGAAGCTTGTATTTACAAGAAAGTGAGCGGGAGCTCTGTAGCATTCTTAATACTATATGTAGATGACATATTGTTGATTGGGAATGATGTAGACCTTCTTAATAGTGTCAAGGAATATTTGAATAATAGTTTTTCAATGAAGGATCTTGGCGAAGCAGCTTACATATTAGGCATAAAGATTTATAGAGATAGATCGAAACGCCAAATATCATTGTCACAAAGTACATATTTGGACAAAGTTCTAAAGAGGTTTGGAATGGAAGATAGCAAGAAAGGGTTCTTGCCCATGTTGCCCAATACGACCTTGAGTAAAACTCAAAGTCCGACATCGCCAGAAGATAGAAAGGATGAGTAAGACTCCTATGCCTCAGCCATAGGATCTCTAATGTATGCCATGCTATGTACTAGACCCGACATTGCATATGTCGTTAGTTTAACTAGCAGATATCAAAGTGATCCAGAGTGGATCATTGGACAATCGAAAACATCCTTAAGTACCGAGAAGAACTAAGGATATGGTTCTTTCTTATGGAGGTGATGAACAGCTCGTTGTTAATGGTTACACCGATGCTAGTTGGAACACCGATCCGGATGATTCTAAATCACAACTGGATACGTATTTATTTTGAATGGTGCAGAAGTTATGGAGGAGTGCAAAGCAAAGCGTTGTGGCGAGATCTTCAATGAATCGGAATACATGGTCGCTTGGAGGCTTCACAAGAAGCGATATGGATGAAAGAGTTCATTACAGGTGGTGTGGTTCCTAGTGCTGGACCCAATGTCTATGTCTTGTGATAACATGGGCGCCATAGCCAATGCGCAAGAACCAAGGTCACACAAGAAGTCAAGCACATCGAGCCACGTTTTCACGCTATTCGAGAACATATCCAAGATGGGGATATAAAGATTTGCAAAAGCACGCAGATCTGAATGTGGCGGATCCGTTGACTAAACCTCTCCCGAGGGCAAAACATGACCAACACCAAACCGCCATGGGTGTTCGGTATATTACCATGTAATCTAGATTAGATGACTCTAGTGCAAGTGGGAGGCTGTTGGAGATATGCCCTAGAGGCAATAATAAATGTAGTTATTATTATATCTTTGTGTTTATGATAAATGTTTACATTCATGCTATAATAGTATTAACAAGGAAACATTAATACTTGTGTGATTTGTAAACTTAATTTGAAGTCCCTAGTAAAGCCTCTATATAATACTAGCTTGTTGGTTAATAGATGATTGTGGTTTCCTATCATGAACATTGAGATGTTATTGTGACAAGATCATATCGTTAGGAGAATGATATGGTGGACATACTCCTATAGATAAGCGTAGCATAAAGATCAAGTCATTTTAATAGTTTAATTGCTATATGCTTTCTGATACATAGTAATCTAATTCCTTCGACCATGAGATCATGCATATCACCTTTACCGGATGAATGCTTTGATGACATCAAACACACAACTTCGACCATGAGTTGGGGAGGGATTCCTCTCCCTCCCCTTGGCCGGCCGGCCCCCTGCACCTATATAAGGAGGGGCAGGGCTCCCCTCCTTGACACACAACTTCCACGCCTCAAACCCTAGCAGCTGCTGCCCACCATAGCCGCCGCCCCCTAGGGTTTCTCCCCTAGCCGCCGACTTGGGCACCTCCAAGCCCTAGCCGCCGGCTCTAGCACCTCTTCCTCGGCGTGTCTAAACCCTAGATCGTCGAGGGACTCTCTCATACTCCACCATACTCGCTCCGGCTTAAGGCGAAGCCCTGCGAGATCTCCCCTCTACTTCCGATACCACGCCATTTGCCGAATCGCGGAGAGTGCTACAACCTCCACTTCTTTGGAACAAGGAGAGGAAGGTCTTCGTCAATCGAACGCAGTGACCGATCAAGGGAGCGCCGAACCTTGCCTGCGGAAGGATCGTCTACGCGATCTTGAGATCGGGAAGAGTACGACTACATCACCCACGATAATCCGCTCTCGTTAAACACTTTGGAATCTTCGAGGGTGAGTTATTCTATCGACTCGTTGCTACAATCTAGTAGATAGATCTTGGCTTGTTTGTTTGTATGCGATAGAAATTTTTTGTTTTCCATGCTACGAAACCCTTCATATGGGTCCATGTAGTAGCTAGATGGTTGTATCTCCTCCTTTGTGCTTTCATGTATAGATCTTGTGAGCTCCGTTCATGATCAAGATCTAATCTATTTGTAATCATGCATGTTGTGTTTGCAGGGATCCGATGGATATTGAGATTATTATGTTGGTTTGATTAATGGTTTTGTCTTTATGATTATATCATGTCTATGTTGTTTGTAATCTTGCATGCTCTCCGTTGTTAGTTGTTATCTTGGCCAAGTAGTTGCTAGTGACTCCAAGAGGGGGTATTTATGCTCGATAGTGGGTTCATGCCTCTAGTTTCCAAGGGAAGTGATAGAAATCTCTCCGGTTGTAGATGTGTTGTTGCCACTAGGGAGAAAACAACGGTCTCTAGTTCATGGAACATGTGGACTGTTTACCTTACACACTTTGCTTAAAGCAGTTGTCTGTTGCTTGAAACTTAATACTAGAGGGGGTTCAGATGATAACCCGAAGGTGGACTTCTAGTCATAGGTGCAGTTGGATGGCGGTCTATGTATCTTGTTGTATTGCCCAATCGAATCTCATAGGATCTTTCTGACTAGTAATTGCATTGTTATGTCTTGCTCAGTTCCTGTCAATTGTCCTGCTGTAATTTGTTTACCCTTCATGCCATGTTGTTTATCTAAGTAGAGCACCTCTAGTGAACTATGGACCCCGGTCCAATCTTTACCATTGATACATCTTCCACTGTTACATGTTTACTTGCTGCAAACCATTACCTTCCACACCATACGTTTAATCCTTTGTTATAGCAAACCGGTGAGCTTGACAACCTCACTGATTCGTTGGGGCAAAGTCTTGAGTTTCTGTTGTGCAGGTCTCCGCGTTGCTTGCAACACCTGTGTGACGTTTCCTTCCTCCTACTAGTTCGATAACTTCGGTTTCTTACTGAGAAAAACTTGATGTTGTACTGCTTCACACCTTGCTCTTGGGGTTCCCAACAGGCTCACATAAGATGTGCAAGCCATCAAGCTTTTCTGGCGCCGTTGCCGGGAAGGCTAAGGACGTCTTCACTAGGGGAGTCCTTCACTTCCTTTCTCTTTACTTTGATTTTAGTTTGCTTTGTTTCTTTTGCTTGGTTTTGTTTACCTCTTTCCAAAAAACACAAAAAAAATTAGTTCCTGCTCTAGCTGCTGCTGCTGTTTTTGGCTTGCCCACCTTTGCCAAAATGAACTCTACTGAGAACACTAAGTTGTGTGACTTCACTAGCACCAAAAACAATGATTTCCTAAGCACACCCATTGCTCCACCTGCTCCTGATGCTACCTTTTATGAAATTAAGCCTGCTTTGTTAAATCTTGTAATGAGAGAGCAATTTTCAGTCTTTGGTCCTGATGATCCTGTTGCCCATCTTAATAGCTTTGTTGAACTTTGTGAGATGCAAACATATAAGGATGTAGATATTATTAAGCTCGCTTTTTTCCTTTCTCCATGAGAGGAAAAGCTAAAGAATGGTTGCTTTCTTTGCCTAAAAATAGTATTGATTCTTGGACTAAGTGCAAAGATGCTTTTATTGGAAAGTACTATCCTCCTGCTAAGATTATATCTATGAGAAGTGATATTATGAAATTTAAACAACTTGATAGTGAACATGTTGCTCCAGCTTGGGAAAGAATGAAATCTTTGGTTAAAAATTGCCCCACTCATGGACTCACTACTTGGATGATTATCTAGACTTTTTATGCAGGTTTGAACTTCTCCTCAAGAAACCTGTTGGATTCAGCTGCTGGAGGTACTTTTATGGGGCTCACTTTGGGTGCTGCAACAAGGCTACTTAATAATATGATGGTTAACTACTCTGAATGGCATGTTGAGAGAGCTCCACATGGCAAGAAGGTAAATTCTATTGAGGAAACTTCCTCTTTGAGTGAAAAGATTGATGTTATTATGGATATGCTTGTTAATGGGAAAGCTCCTTTAGATCCTAATAGTGTTCCCTTAGCCTCTTTGGTTGCTCAAGAAGAGCAAGTTGATGTGAACTTCATTAGAAACAACAATTTCAACAACAATGCCTATAGGAACAATTTTGGTAACAACAACAATTATAGGCCTTATCCTCCTAATAATGGCAATTCCTATGGAAACTCTTATAGTAATGCTAGAAGTGCCCCCTCTGAACTTGAAGTCATGCTCAAAGACTTTATTAGTAAACAAACCACTTTCAATAAGACTATAGAGGAAAATATTTTAACTATGGAGAAAAATATATCCTCTTTGTCTGAAGCTCAGTCCTCCTTGATTAATAAAATGACTGCTAAACCTGAAGCCATGGAAAATACCTTTGCTACTGCTCATGCCATACAAGTTACTATTGATGAAAATGTTAGGCTGTTAGCTCAACTTCATGCTAAGTGGGAAAGGGAAGCTGAAATTGATAGAAATAATAGTGTGTCCACTATCACCACTAAACCACAAGTAGTCCCTATTCCTACTCCTACTATGCCTAAGCTTATTGAGCCTACTACTAGTGATGCTAAGTTTGATTTTGATATTGATGGTTGCAATATTTCTGAAGTGATTATGTTCCTACAAAAGCTTGCTAGAAGTCCTGATGCTAGTGATATGCATGTTGCCTTTACCAAACACATTACAGGTGCTCTTGTTAAGATTAAGGAAGAGAAGCTAAAACACAAATATTCTATTCCTAGGAAAGTAGAAGATAGTTGGGAACCCATTATTAATATGCAAGTGAATGACTTTGACCTCAAAGCTTCATGTGATCTTGGTTATAGTGTCTCTATTATGCCTAGGAAGATTTATGAAATGCTTGATTTGCCACCATTGGAATATTGTTATTTAGATGTCCCACTCAATGATAATGCTAAGAAGAAACTCATGGGGAGTATTAATGATGTTATTATTATGGTAAATAATGCTTATGTCCTGTGGATTTCTATGTTTTGGATGTTGAATATAATGCTTCTTGTCCTATTACTTTGGGAAGACCTTTTCTTAGAACAGTTGGTGCCATCATTGATATGAAAGAAGGCACCATCAAATATCATTTTTCATTCAAGAAAGGTATTGAACACTTCCCTATGATAAGAGAGAGATTGACTTTTTCTCCTCCTTTGAAAGCAAGATTTGATGTTAATGCTTCTTCATTTGAAAATACTTGATTATTCTTGCTTCTTGTGCCTAACTTAAAGGCGTTAAAGAAAAGTACTTGTTGGGAGATAACCCAAGAGTTTCCTTGGGTCTTGGAAGTGTAATGACCTCTAATTATCCTTTTTGTTTGCTTTTTGTGCCAAGAATGACCTCTAATGAGAGGAAAGTAAGATTTGTGGAGTTGCTGTCCCGAAACAGATTTCTGTCCTCCACCAAAAAAATTCGCGAGGAGGATCTGTAAATCGAATTGAGCTCAAAATTTACTAATAAATCCCCCAGTATGTTAGATAACTTTTGTTAGTTCAAAACTCTTTGATTTGAGTAACAGAAGATGTTAGAAAAAATCGGTTTCTACCTGCTGGTCTGTTTTGACAGATTTCTGCCATTATTTGCATTTGCTTCTTATTAATTCCTTTTTGAGTTCTCTTCAGGTGAATTGAGCTTTTTGAAGGAGTTACTACAGTAGCTTGTGTTTTTAGTGAATAGCCTTGATGTTCCAAAGCTTTTCCAGGGGTCTAATATCTTTTGAATACACTAATGTTGCTAATGAAGATTGTGTGAAGTTTTATATGAAGGAAAAATTTCAGGTGTAGAAATAGAATGGTGCGATGAGATTAAGAATAGACAAAAGCTCAAGCTTGGGGATTACACCATGGTGTCACCCCAAGAAATATCCAAGAGGTACAAGCGTCAAAGCTTGGGGATGCCCAAGGCATCCCCTTCTTCATCAATAAAAAGCTCAGGTCTGTCTAGACACTTCGTTTTTATTGTTTCATGCATAGTTGTGTTGTTCTTGGAGCGTCATAGTTTTCGTTTGATTTTCTTAGGTTGTTTAGTTTGCTTAAATAAAGTAGTTTGGACCCCCGTTCTTGCTGTGTTGTTTTACAAATAAGTTGCTTGGTGTTGGAAAGGAGTAGTAAGTTCTTGCTTGAAGTGCAAGAGGAGCTTGCATTGAATGTGACTTAGACTTTTGCTTGACATGCTAGGTGTTGTTTCAGCATTATTCTTAATGATTATTGCTATATCATGTTTTGTTCCAAACAATTGGAATTGCTTAGTGTGCCTTGAAGAAATTATGCGTTGTTTTAGCATGCAAAAGAACAGTATTGTGGTATTCTCCTTTGATGCTTTGTTTGGGTTGACTTGGCACATGCTCACACCATGTTATGACTATGACAAGTCACAATTAGCCTCTATGATCATTTAGTCCTTGACTTGTAGTACCACTCTATGCTTCGATTAGTAATGCTTTGTCGCTCAACTTGATTATGACCATTATGCTCTCTTAGTTGGTTGCTCTCAGTCTTTTGCTAGCCTCTACTTGTATGAGTAAGCTCTACTCATGCTTTCAACTCCCAAAAAACCAAGTTATTCCAAAGTGTCCACTATAAACTCTTATGCATGGTGTGTTACACCATTCCAAGTATATTCTTGTTTTCAACTATCTTCCAATTAAAAACTATTTTATTATGTCAAAACTTAGTGACTAAAGCCCTCACAAACTTGATGGCACACTTAATATTCTTAGCCCCTAATAAACTTGAACCATTGTGACTTAGCCTGTAAGTGGCACCTCCATGGTCGTCCGTGGGCTTACCGCTTATGTCCGATTGATCAAATGGGAGTATAACTTTTTCCACTTAATTATTGTCTAGTGCCGCGACATCCGCTTAGTCCCACCAACATGGACTGGCAGTCAAGCTGTAGCTCTTGTCAACTCGTTTTTCTCATATATGTGTTTATCTCGTGTACTTCTGCTGCTCTTCTTAGCTCGTTCTTCCGTTACACCACAAACTAGACACACACATGCACACGAACCAGTTCAAAATCTTGTATCTGGCGTGGCACATATTCCCATTCATGGCCGTGCCATTAGCTTCTCTGATGACGGCCGCCGTCGGCACGCTGCCGGACTTGACCCCGTGTTGAGCTACACTTCCGTTTCTGCTCCAAAAAAAGTAAAAAAACCTCCGATGACAGCGCTCATGGTGGCGGCGCACCCACGTCCCGCCGCTGATCCTGCCAGGGCTGCTGATCTATGGCGGCGCTGTCACGGGTCTACTCATCATGAGAGACGGTGGTGTCGTCGTCGGAGTAGTCAATGGCGAAAACGCCGAGTCGCTCTTGGTGCTCGCATGCGGAGCGACGCATGACAAGGTGAAGATAACTCTCCTCCGCGGTGTGCGCAAAATTACGGTGCTTTGCGTGTTCCGAGACATCGAAGACGAGGGTCCCGAGCGCCAGCGCGCCACGCGCGTGCCTGCTCGAAGCGGTGTCGGCGGACCTCCTCCTCCGATGGCGGCGACATGCGAGATCGCGAGCCAAAGCTCCCGCCACGACGTGGAGAAGCGCCGCCGCGTCTGTCCAAATTATGGCACGATTGGCCATGGGTAGGTAGGGGCTGGGAGTTGCGGGCGATGGCGATTTGATTTTCAGCATCGTAGGTGGCCAGAATCGAAGACAAGGGCAGGCTGATGAGGATTTGTGCAGGAAGGAAGATGGGAATAGATGAGGTTTCCTGCATGCAGGCCCCGCACTGAATATACGCAGGATTGATGAGCCTCAATGTGAAAAGCGACAAAATTTGTGGTTTTGGGCCCTTTACGGTATCTATGCATTTTTTAGCCTCAGTATCGCATATCGGTCAAAACATTTACGGGCCAGACGATATGTGGTACTCCCATCGTCCGCAAATAAGTGTACTTCTAGGATTGTCCTAAGTCAAAGTTAGTAAAGTTTGACTAACTTTCTAAAAAAACGTAGCAATATTTATGACTCTAAATTGGTACTACTCCCTCCGATTCATTACTTGTCATTGAAACAAACGTATCTAGTACTAAAATATGTCTAGATATATCAATTTCTACGACAAGTAATATAGATTGGAGGGAGTAGTAGATATATTTTCAAATTTAGTTTCATAATATATAAATTTATTATAATATATGTTGTTATATTTATCTATAAAATTAATCAAAATTAATAAAGTTTGACTTAGACAAAAACTAAAAATACATGAAGGAAGCTGCTACAGATGCTTTGACAAAGTTTATACATACATCCGCATGAATCTCTTTGAGGAAACACATAACGCCATTCCGACTGCAAGTTTGATTCGTCTTGGATCTAATCAATCTTAGTGATGACAAACTCGCCCGTTAAAATTGTACGGTTCGTAGACAGACCTGACACCTTGTACAATACACGCAGGAACGCAGGGAGAGGCAGGTACCAATTGGGCTGTAGCGGCGATAGCGGGCCAGCCGCGGCTGCCTGCCAATTTCGTAGCACTGCTCGTGGGGTGTCCAGTAAGGCATTTAAACGGGAACGGCTGGCGGTGACGTGGACAGGCCGTGGCCACTTACACCCTGAATTGTGACAATTTTGTTGTATATGCTTGCACTTATAAGATGGAATTAGCGGAACCGTGTTGTCACGGGGAACGTTTTCAACATTGCACTTGTACTTTGTACTCAGTTGATATCATGTTCTTTTGTCTATGGATGTCACCGGTGTGAAATAAAGAGGGAACTTGTAAGTTCATGGAGTTTGTATCCTGTATTAGAGAAAAACGCCTGAACCGCTAGCCTAAGCCATGCCTAATCATGGTGGAAACTTGCAGCATCACCATAGTGAGCTATCTATGAAGCATCCTCAATAAAGACTATGCATATGGTAAATAAAAAGATTGCTGAGATGCTCATTGTCTGCTTGCCTTGTCATTTTGGTTATGGGAAATTTCCTGTACCATGTGCAAGGGATACCCCGTTGTCGGTTATCAATGATATGCAAATACTTACAATGACAAGAACTTACCTGGAACCAAAGTTGAGTATGCATAAGGTGTGGCCCTCGTATTCAAGTGACTTGAGATTGCCAACTTATACTTCGTCAAGCATATACTCCACCTTTGCCACTTTAACCTTAATCACTTCAAGATGCTTATGATAGGGGCAATGAGGGCTGAAAGCTAACAAGTACCATAATTTTTGGAAGCTCTTTTTAAAACTTGTAATACCTGCTTCCTTCAAAAAAAAGGCCTTTCTTTCACCATTGTTGAGTCTCCACCTTCTACCTTTAGGCACCATTAAGAGAGCATAGTTGTCATTCTGTCTGTAGTGTTCCAAAGCTTATTAATTGATGCATATTGCCTTATTACTTGTTCTTGTGCTATTTGTTTCTAGTCACCCTTGTGAACTTTGAAGGTGTCCTTTGCATCTATATTGCTACTCTATGAGGGACAAGCTGATTGCCACTATGCTATGTATTCTGTATGTGAAACAAACAAACGTTTTTCAGTGCATGTTATTCATGATCTTTGTTTGTAGCTTATCATGTTGCATGCATAGTTACTATGTCCTATTGTTAGAACTCCATCTTTCATGCACATGTTTAGAGTTCTTTGATCCCAGCTTTCAATGCTTGCAAATGGCTGGATCTTTATTGTGAGGGTGCATCTCAGCTCAAAAATTACTCTTTTTATCACTTACCTACTCGAGGACGAGCAGGAGTTAAGCTTGGGGATGTTGATATGTTGGAAACGTATCTATAATTTTTTATGCTCCATGCTTGTTTAGTATCTACTTTGTTTTACTTTTCCACACTTTGAGGTGCTTTTTACATGTTTTCTGGTACTAACCTACTAACAAGTTGCAGTGATGGATGCTTTCTCTGTTTTGGTTTCAAAAAAGTTAGTAAAGAAATATTCTTGAAATTGGACGGGACAAACGTCAAAGTCAATTACTTTCCGTGGGAAACAAGAAGTCCAGAGGGGGGCCAGGGAGGCGAGCCAGAGGGGCCACACCCCCCAGGCGCGACTACAGGTGGGCCCATGCCTGGATAGGGCTAGGGGCTCCTGACCGCCGCCTTGTGTGGCATCCCGCAAAACCACTACTAGAAAATCGCGTTGAATTTGTGCATTGCATCGTCATCATCATGCATTGTTTGCCAAAACTATTTTCGCTAAGCCCGTTTTGTTTTCTAAAACGCCCCATCTTTATTCAAACGCCAAACCCCGGGGCTCCGGAGTATTTTGTTTTGTTGCTATCGGTTTGCAAATGGTCCAATTAAAACAAATAAAATTTATATTTATTTAGCGGGGGCAGTCGAACGGGCCAACTCGACCCGAACGACCACCCCCAGGAATAATAATCGGTCCAACTAGTCTGCCCCTCTAAATCCTAAAGCTACCCAACTATCCTACCCACACACCCTGGCCACCTCACTCCCTCCAATCAGATCTCTCCACCTCACCCTCTCCTCTCCCTCTACCCTATCCCACTCTGCCACCTAGGCAGCCCTCTCACCCCACACCCCCGCATAGCATGTGCAAGCCCCCTCTCTCCTCAATTTGAACCCACCACCCCAGCTCTCTCTATGCCCTGGGTCCCACCCCAACTCCCCAGTCCGCCTGGCCACCCACTGAACCACCCTTGGGACCCGCCTTGTCCCCACTCTCCACGCTCCCTCGAAGCCTCCCCAACCCAGCGTTCGTCTTCCTCCTCCCTTCTCCTCCTCTGCCCTCTCTCCCGGCAGCCAGCGCCATGAGGCTCTTCCTCCGCCCGCCTCCGCCACCACGCCACCGCCCTTCTCCCCGGCCCCGACGCTTCCTCGCCTCGGGAGCCGCTTTCTGACTGCTAGCTCCTCTCCCACCGCCTTCGCCCGCGCCCGGCTGCGCGCTCGAGCCAGCGCGGCCGCGCCTCCGTCGGCCTCGCCACTCGGCTGGCCTCACTGACCTTCCTCGCCCGCAGCTCATGGCCCAGCGCCCCATGAAGGCCAAGGCCCCTTCGGCCATGCGCGCTCCTCAGGCCCCTCCACCCGCGACCCGAGCTGCGGCCCCTCGCTGACGTTCCTCAAGCCCTGGCGGCCCTCCTCGTCATGCGCCTCCCGCTGCTCGTGCTTCGCCCGTCGCCGCCCTCGGCCTCCTCGGCCCCGCCCGACCTCCGTCGCCCGATCGCGTCGGGCTCCTCGCCGCTGCTCCACAGCGCCGCTTGTCGCCCAGCCCGCCGCTTTGGGCCTCCCCGCCGACCACGTCCGCCCTCGCCAGCCCCGGCCGTCCTCGCCTCGCCGTCCCGCCGAGCTCGCCATCCTCCCCGGCCCGCGACCCGGCCCCATCTCGCCTGGCCCGCCACCGTCGACCTGTGGGCCCGCTGCCCCGTGTGTGCGCCTGTGTGTGTTCGTGTATGTGCGCCATGGGAATCTGCTTATGTTTCCGATGGTCGTCTTGATGCACCCAAGTTCGCCAACCGCCGGTCGTGCCGATGACCGCCAAGCTCGGCACCAAAGCGACTAACTGCGCATGAGAACCGAGGGCCGACATGATAACCCCAAGATCGACAAGATCCACGCGACGACCATATCTGCTTCATGGATTCGAGACCAATCCAGAACGCCAAGTACTTCTTCCCCGGACGCCAAGACCGATAAGACCTACCCCGATCCGAAGACCCTAACCTGCAGAATGCCAAGATCTTCACCCGACACCGAGACCCCGACGCGACAAGTGCTTCGGCCCGGAAGAATCCGACGCGCCCTGACACCGAACCAAGTCCGGCTTCCCGGAACGACAAGGCCGACAACATGACCCGAAGATCACGGATGCGCCAAGACCTACCCCTTTTATCCGAGAACGTCTCCGTCGAACCCTGGACCCTGAGACCGACCCCGAACCCCGGAACCCCAAGATCGTCGAGACCCCTAATGTGTGAACCCCTTCCCGGAACCCTAATTTCATAATATAATACAATTGTTGCATATTTAATTGTCATACTCACATGCATATCTGTGGTTTGGGGGCCTTATGCCGATTCACCTAATAATTAAATATGGGGCCCATATGCGGGCAAACCTAGCCTTATATTGGCCTCATTTAAACATGTGTAGCGAACCGGTTCCATCTGTTGCATTGCTAAACAACATTTAAATTGCGGGCCTTATAAATAATTGGCACCATCTAATTAATTGTCGGGACCCCGGTTCCGCTTAATCTTGACCTAATTGCATCGCACCTTGCCATGCTATGCATCATACATGCATCATGCCGATCTTCTGCCGTTGTATTAAATATTGCATCCGGTGTTTATTCTAGTGTTTTGCTTCTTCGCGGATAAGGTCGTTGAGTTGATGTGAGCTTCGCCCCGATCTTCGGAAAAACCTTCGACAATGTTTTCAGGCGAGCATCTCCCCCTTTCTACCTATCTTACTTTTATAGTATTTACTTCCCTCCTGTTGATCTATTGCTATCTGTGTTGCGATGCTCTAGATTCCGTACCCTTGATATCCCTTGCAGCCATATATTGCCTTGGACACCTCCTATTACTTGTTGATTGGTAGATAGTTGGACTTGCGCGTCGTAGTTGCTTGCTCAAGCGCTGATGTGTGTCGTCATATGCCACGATTCTGATGTATTGCCGCATGTTGATGTTGGAGTTGATTCTAGTTTTACTTATCGTCACTTTAATTTCTGTTTAACAACTAAAATTGAAATAAGCAGAGGCATCGGTGGGTGATAGAAAATATTTGGTTTCAACGCCCACTTGTCCCGTAAGACCCCGAGTACTTGATACTGTTCCTTGATTTATCGCTATCCACATCCGGGAGGTATATGGGACCCCCCTGAGCCATAGCTTGATTCATTCTTATTTCTTGGGGCCACAAACTAGTTTGAGGTTTTATTTACGATCCTGTACTTATGCCATGCTACTTTCCGTATTTAAATTGTGCGAGGCACCTTTGTCTTGTTAGGAAGGCGGAGTGATTACGCGGTATCGACAAGCCCAGCCACACTTTCGGGTTCCCGATTGGCGCTTACGCTAACCTTGAGGCCGTCTCGAGCTTGCTTACTCGTTGCGGGATCTACTCAAAGGGTGGCCCAAATATTTGAATCCTGTGATTGTTCAGTCGTGAAAGCCTCGTTGGGTTTTGATTTGGTTTTTCCGAGGTTGATCGAGCGTGTGTTGCTATTGGTGCACCCCGGCCGGGTAAAACTTTCTGAAAGCCGTGTCCGCGGATATGGACGACTTGGAGCACAGTATCTCGATCATAGACAAGCATAACTAAAGTTTATTTTTATAAATTTGACTTATAATGACTAGTAATCAGCTTCACTATAATGGAATGGCTAATTAATACTGCCCACAATTGCTTGTTTGGTTGTCGCTTGCGACAATTGTATCTGACTAGTAAGTATTGCAACTACAACGAAATGGCTGAATAAAAGTACCAACAACTGCTGGGTTATGGGTTTATCTCATGCTACCATGTCGATTAGTAATTGGCCAACTATAACGGAATGGTTAACTAAAATTGCCTTTGCTTACTTTATCGGGATGATTATCTAAACCTGACTAGTAATTGCTGCAACGATAACCAAATAAGTAAAACTGCCAACTGTGTGAGTTCCTCGGTTGACTTCCTCGTTTGGTATCGAGGGGGAAACACCAGGATGGGTTTGTTTGATGCTAGTATCAGGTTGGATCCGAATAGGTCTTTCTTACCCCCTCTGATTTCCGCCAGTTATATCGAGTCTCTATAGGTTGTTTAGTGCATGCCGCTTTGCTTGATCCACCATACCTATGTAGCGAGGACTTGAATTCTAGCCTCGGTGTCTTGGCCTCGATCGACGCTCCTTCTTTTCCTTTGCCCTTCGGCACCTTTTGTTTAAGCAGGTTTTGAGATCGACGCCGTTAGCAGGGTTACCCTTCCGGCTTGGCCTGGGTAGGGTTATGGACGCCATTGGTTATTCTTCAGGGCTCTTAGCCCCATTTGCATCTTGTCCGTAGCTGGACGCTCTATCGTTTTCAAGGTGATATGGATATTTGTATATGATATCTGTATTATTGACTCTTTTGGTCGCTGTTATATATATATCTGTTCTGTGGGTCCCATCGAGGACTGTTGTGTAATGTTATTACTTCGTTTTCCACCCGCACGAAAGTGCCTGGTAGGCACCTTTGAATCGTTTCTATGCGGGTTTGGCGAATTTTGCTCAAACTTGCATAGGTCCGATTCTGAGGGTGTTACACCTTGGCCTCCCCCTTCGCCTATAAGAAGCCCCCGATGCAGACCCTAAGAACCCGATCAAATCTCCATGGAACCGTTTGTAGCCGCTACCACCATCGTCCCTAGATCGGGGGGATCTAAAGTTCTTCCCGGCACCCTGCCGGAGGGGAGATCATCCCGGAGGTCTTCTCTCCAGTATGATGCGTGAGTAGTTCCACCTTGGACTATGGGTCCATGTAGTAGCTAAATGGTTATATCTCCTCCTTTGTGCTTTCATGTATAGATCTTGTGAGCTCCGTTCATGATCAAGATCTAATCTATTTGTAATCATGCATGTTGTATTTGCGGGGATCCGATGGATATTGAGATTATTATGTTGGTTTGATTAATGGTTTTGTCTTTATGATTCTATCATGTGTGTGTTGTTTGTGATCTTGCATGCTCTCCGTTGTTAGTAGCTATCTTGGCCAAGTAGTTGCTAGTGACTCCAAGAGGGGGTATTTATGCTCGATAGTGGGTTCATGCCTCTAGTTTCAGGAAGTGAGAAATCTCTTGTTGTAGATGTGCTTTTGCCACTAGGGAGAAAACAACGGTCTCTTGTTCATGGAACATGTGGATGCTTACCTTACACACTTTGCTTAAAGGTTATGCATTGCTTGCAACTTAATCTTTGGAGGGTTCGGATGATAACCCGAAGGTGGACTTCTAGTCATAGATGCAGTTGGATGGCGGTCTATGTATCTTGTTGTATTGCCCAATCAAATCTCATAGGATCTTTCTGACTAGTAATTGCATTGTTATGCCTTGCTCAGTTCCTGTCAATTGCCCTGTTGTAATTTGTTTACCCTTAATGCCATGTTTTTTATCTAAGGAGAGCACCTCTAGTGAACTATGGACCCCGGTCCAATCTTTACCATTGATACATCTTCCACTGTTACTTGTTTACTTGCTGCAAACCATTACCTTCCACACCATACGTTTAATCCTTTGTTACAGCAAACCGGTGATCTTGACAACCTCACTGATTCGTTGGGGCAAAGTCTTGAGTTTGTGTTGTGCAGGTCTTCGTGTTGCTTGCAACACCTGTTTGACGTTTCCTTCCTCCTACTGGTTCAATAACCTCGGTTGCTTACTAAGGGAAAACTTGTTGCTGTACTGCTTCACACCTTGCTCTTGGAGTTCCCAACAGGCTCACATAAGCTATGCAAGCCATCAATAACCCCCCGGATCCCCCGAGGTTCGTGCATTGTGTTATCGTCGTATTTTCGTTTCGATCTGTTTTTGTCAGGAAATATTCTCAAGTTTAGAGCACCATGGTCTCCACCAACGACAAATTCAAGAAGCGCGGGGAAGAAGAACCTCAAGTCCCCAAGGATGAGGAGATTTTGGTAGGTTATGAAGGAGACATGGAGTAGGACAAGCATCCGGACTCCCGTGCTACCGTCGCAAGCATTGGTTTGGTGGCACAACCTACCCATCTTAGGAGGACAGCACGGATGTCTACAGGAGGGAGAACTCCGCGTCATATCCTTGCTCCGCGCACACTTCCTCCTAGTACCCCTTGTTCTAACTGTGCAGGAAAGAAACACTCTAATTTGGAAGAATGGAGAAAGAATAACAAGGACTGGGATCCTTGGTCCGAGTTGATCATGGGCTGCATTGAGCATAATTCAGATTTAATTCATACTCTGACCTTCGATCTGGAGGATTTGAAGAAACTTATTGAAGAGCTTATCAAGAGAACACCACCACCACCGAAGGAGTAATTCGTCATCAGGTTTGGCATCCCCTTGGCTTGTTCCAAGCTTGGGGGAGTGTCGCGGTATCACCACCATTATCTTTTATCTTTTACCTTTTTAGTGGATTCATATTTGTGGTAGAGAGGTTATTTTATAGTTTGGTTTGCATGTGGAAGTATCTCTCCTTTAGTTGATTATCTATGTATCCCTTGGTGTGAGTGCCTTTATTGAATATTAATGAGAAGTCTCATCTTTTACTTTTTCCACTTCTTATTTTAGTATGCAATCTCTATTATATGATGGATCTTGTTGATCAGTATTGGCACCACTTTGGGATCATCAAGTGGATATAATGGTTTTGGCAAACTGAGTTCTGGTCAGTGGCATTAGTTTGAAAGAAAAAGAAAGAAAGAAAAAGCTTACAGGTATTTGGTATCATTTGTTTTCTTTCTTATTGGCTCATAAGCTTAGTATTATTTATTTAAGATTCTTTTGTGTCTTTAAGGAAGATTGCATGTTTGGCTTTATTACTTGTATGTTTGCTTGTTTCTTTTAACTCTCTTTCTTGCTACCCAGCCTTGCTAGCCAAAAACCTGTTTTGAGAAGGCATACTTCTCATGTTTACAAAATCCTTTGAACCCAAAACTTTTGGCACTTGTGTCCACCATATCTACCTAGTAGCTTTTGCTATTCCAAGCAAGTTCTCAAGCTTCATCTACCTTTCGAATTAAAATGTATTTTGTTATGTGAAAAGTAGTTAGTAAAGCTCTCACGAACTTGATGGCACACCTTATTTCCTTGGCCCTAATAGACTTGAAACATTGTGAACATCGAAGTTGTATATGCTTGCATCGATACGTTGGAATTAGCAGAACCGTGCTGTCACGGGGAACGTTTTCAACATTGCACTTGTACTCCGTACATAGTTTATATCGTGCTCTTTTGTCTATGGATATCAACGGTGTGAAATAAAGAGGGAACTTGTAAGTCCATGGAGTTTGTATCATGTGTTAGAGAAACGTCTGGGCCGCTAGCCTAAGCCATGCTTAATCATGGTGGAAACTTGCAGCATCACCATAGTGAGTCATGTATGAAGCATCCTCAATAAAAAGATATACACATAGTAAATAAATAGATCGTTGAGATGCTCATTGTATGCTTGCCTTGTCGTTTTGGTTATGGGAAAGCTCCTATACCATGTGCAAGGGGTACCCCGTTGGCGGTTCTCAATGATATGCAAATACTTACAATGACAAGAACTTACCTGGACCCAAAGTTGAGTATGCATGAGGAGTGACCCTCATATTCAAGGGACATGAGATTGCCAACTTATATTTCATCAAGCATATTATCCATCTTTGTTCACTTTAACCTTAATAATCTCAAGATGCTTATGATAGGGGCAATGAGGGCTCAAAGCTAGTAAGTACCATAATATTTTGGAAGCTCTTTGTGACTTGTAATCCTTGCTACCCTCTAAGAAGGGACCTTTCTCCTAGTTACCAGTTGAGTTAGTAAACCTACTTACTCTCTATCTCCAGCAAGCTTTTGAGTTGTTGTGTTTCAAGCATTCATATGGAGATTTATTCAATCATGTTCTCTATCTTCCTTGTTTGCACAAAACTCTTATCTATTGAGTATACTTTGAAAGCCTTCACTTGTGAAAAACCTTAGCAAAGAGTGCTCCTGTTTTGAAACTTCTACAAAAAGCTTTTGTGAAACTGTTTACCAGGTGTTCTCTGACCAAGAACAAGTTTGCCAATTCAAATTATGATTTATCTTTATGCATCTCTATTGTGACTGTTGTACTTGGTTGCAAGCTAAGTTATATAATGGTGAGTTGCTTTCTTCTATGAGTTGTGTAATGGTAAGTGTGATGCTTCTTGTTTGTATTCTTTTATCGACACTTCACTCCATAAACTTGTGGACATGTTTACTGATCTCAGTTTTCGCTTGGGGACAAGCAAAGTCTAAGCTTGGGGGAGTTGATACGCCCAATTTGCACCACCTTTCTATATCATAATTTACCTCTATTCATTGATATTTGTCTTATTATGAGGTATTACTTATGGCTTTTCATCTATTTATGCATGTTGGATGATTCTTGGAGGATGGACTGCCGGAGTCTGGATTTTGATGGAAAAGAAGGCGTTTTGGTGCAATTCGCAAAGATCGGAAAAATACCAGAAAAATATGGAAACATATTATTTTACCAGAACACGAAGGAAGCCAGAAGGAGGGACGAAGAGGGGCCTCAGGGGGCCCACAACCCCGCTAGGCGCGGGCCCACCTAACCCCGCGCCTAGGGCAGGTGTGGCCCACCTGCCCGGCCTCCGACTCCGCCCCTTCGCCTATATCTTCCCTTCGAAACCCTAAGGCTCAGGGAGCGACCATAGATAGATTTCCGCCGCCTCTGGGGGGCGAAAAACACTGAGAGAGAAAGATCTCTCCGGCAGACAGATTTCTGCCAGGGGAATTTCTTCCCGGAGAGGGTAGACCGTCGCCATCAACACCGTCATCAAGATAGGCTTCATCAGGATCATCATCATCATTATCCACACCATCATCTCCACCATCACCATCACCACCACTCCGTCCCGCTATAACAATTGTGTTGGATATTGCTTTAGTTATTAGGGGAAACTTTCTCGGTGTTGATTACTATTATAGTTGATGCTTGTGAGTGGAACCATTGGATTATTGTTTATGTTCAGATTGTTATCCATTACCATATCATCTTTGATCTTGATCCATATGATGTCTTGTGAGTAGTTCGTTTAGTTCTTAAGGACATGGGAGAAGTCATGTTGTTAGTAGTGAATCTATGATGAGTTATTATTCAATGGTTTAGTATTTAAGTGTGGTGCTATTCTTCTAGTGGTGTCATGTGAACGTCGACTACATGATACTTCACCATTTATGGTCCTAGGGGAATGCATTGTGTATTTGGCTACTAATTGTGGGGTTGCCGGAGTGACAGAAACCTGAACCCCCGTTAGGACACCTTTGCACAAGGGAGCGTAGGATCTCAGAGTTTAAGGCTGTGGTTAGATTTATATCTTAATTACTTTCCTATAGTTACAGATGTTTGCAGGGGGTTTAATCACAAGTATGTATTAGTCCTTGGAAGGGCGGTATGTTAGCACAGGTTCACCCACACAACACTTACAAACACCAGAGAAGAGTACTCAGCTATTTGAAGCGAAAGCACTTGACAGAATTCCCATGTGTCCTCGAGAACATTTGGTCCTTATAAGTATTTCCACCGGCTTGTCCTTTGCTAAGAAAGGATTGGGCCACTTGCTCCGTTTGTTCGTTACTTTTGTTACTTGCTCCTTGTTTTGTTGCCTTGTCAGAAAACCAGTAAAAATCCGTTTGCTAAGTATTCACAGGGATTTCCTGCTCCATACCACTGTTCGGCACCTTCTGCTCCTCGTTGGGAGCAACACTCCTATTTATCAAAAGTACTACGATACACCCCCTATACTTGTGGGTCATCAGGCTGCATCAATCTTCTTGGGGCACTCATTGGAGTAGTGACCTTTGGTTCCACATTCATAACAAGTCACCTGAGACTTGTCCTTCGCTGCAAAAGGCACAACATTGCTTCTAGTTCTCGGGGCAGTGTTGGTATTGGTGGCGACATTGTTATTGTTGAACTTAGGCGGTGCACGGTTGAAATTGCTGGGGTTGCCGGGGTTGTTGTGGTTTCCTCCGGACCTTGGGTTTCCACGGCTGGGATAGGTCGGACGGTTCATCGGGGGTATGTTGGTTGTTGGGGCAAATCCTGGAGATGGGTTGGGGCGATACTTTGGTGTATGATGGGTTCCTGGTTGATGCATCATGCGACGCTTGCGGTTCTAATTAGCTTGGTTGATCTTTCCTTCCATCTGAATGGCAGAGTCAACTAAGGCTTCAATATCAGCAAATGGGATATTGACTAACTGTCTGCATCTCATCATGCAGACCATTCAGGAATCTCTCCTTCTTCTTGGCTTCAGTATCTATCTCATCCGGTGCATACCTAGCCAATGACAAAAATTTGTCACAATACTCAACTACTGTCATCCCGCCTTGCTTCAGTTCTCTAAATTCATCTCTCATCCTCTTGATCAAACCCGGTGGCACATGGGTTCTGCTGAACTTGACTTTGAACTCTTCCCAAGTCATCATCTGTCCTATAGTCATTGCGCGAACGCTATTCCACCATGCTCTTGCATCTCCGGCCAGGTAGTGGGTGGCGAATAGTACCCTCTCGTTAGCTTCCACTCCTGCAACTTCCAGGTTGTTTTCCATGGTTTGTAGCCAATCATCCTGCATCTAGGGGCATCTAGGGGCTCTCCATGGTTCTAGAAATTCTTGAGCTTGGATTTATGGTTGTCCTGATTTCCATGGCCTTGATTGTTATTGGCCATCTGAGCTATCTATTGAAGGGTGTCTAAGTTGGCTTGACGTTCGTCTCTTTCGTCTTCACGGTCAGAAACCAACATTTGCAAGATTTGCAACATTGGGTCTGGGGATGAGTTGCTTCCTCCGCGAGGCATCTGAAGATTGAGATAGATCATGAGAAAAGAGGGAAATTTCTAAGGTTCAGGGGTTTTGAGAAGTTTTTGAAGTTTGACTCAGATTTTTCTAGCAAGTTGCTTTTCATTCATTTATCACACATCATACAACACACACACCACAACAAAGGAAAACAGATGGTTTTAAGAACCATTCTGTGAAACTACGATACAGTGGACCGAATACAACTCACTAACGCTAGTGCCCAAGTGATACTACTCCTCGGAGCCAGTGTCCTCATCATCCTCATCATCATCATTGATGAAGGCAAAGTCATCCTCATCGGTGAAGAAGTCCATGGCCTGATCCTCCAGAAAGTCATCATCGTCACTGAGATAGGAGTAGGGGTCTCCACGAAGGTCTTCCCCTGCATTCTCCCTCTCCTCCAACTGCATATCTCTCTCGTGGATGGTCTCCTCCAAATCCGTGATCCGGTGGCGAAGATGGGCAATGATGTGCTCCTTCTTGTTGAGCTGACGGCGACGAGACTGGCGATCCTTCACTAGCATGGCAATAGTATGATCCTTCTTGGCGGCGATGGCATACTTGTGGTTGGCGTAGGAGCGGGCATTGTCTAACGCCTTCTGATGGTCATACATCATGAAGCTTAGGTGGTCCAGTTGAGTTTTTAGCTCATGGTGATACGGGGCTTCTAGTGGCTTTCCCATAACATCACGCCTTGGATAGAACTCAAAGCGGGTACCCTTGATTTGATTGATACTTTGCCCACACAGACGGGCAAGAGATTCCTGCATGGCCCTGGCAAGTCCATCGAGCCAGTTGTTCTCTCTCAAGGTGAACTGAATTCCCTTTGAGGTGGGGGGCTTCAATCTTTCCTCGGTGACTTGCAACAACTAGCCACTGCAAATCCTCTCATTCCTGATCATTGAGCTGAGCTCTGAAGAACTCGGGGTGCGGATGCTCCAGCATCTCTGACAGCTGGTCCAAGTCACGCTCAAAGATGAGGTCTCCTCCATTTCCCAACTGATAAAACTTGTTGTACTTCACGTCCATCTATAATAATATAGGATGAGTAAGTTAGTAGAGTGATCAAGTGTGTCAAATTTTATGTAATTTTGCAAGAATTTTTGAGGAGCATGAATTTTTCATGAAAGAATCCAAGTGGTAAGAATGAGAATAAGTTTTCATAAATACTCACTTCCTTGGTTTTGAAACTAAGTTTGGGATTCAAACGTCCATTCTAAACTAGGGTCTCCTATGGTCAGGATGGCTCTGATACCAACTTGTCAACACCCAGATTTTTAATCCCAGATGCCTGTTATGCCATACATCGCAATCCCAGGATTACCATTTTTGCGAGACATAACAAATTGGATATCACAATACATCATCCATTACAAACCATACATAAGGTCTTACACAAATTTGGATCTCGTGATCCAATCTTAATACTATTCAAGCATCGGAAATAACGTAATAATAACGATAGCGTAGGTGAGGCTCCATATTCATGGTCACAGGCAATGCCGACGATGGAAGATGATCCTAGTTGTCGTAACCTTCCTGCTATCCGTCTTCCTGATAGTCCTCCTCATAGTCTGGCCATGGAAATAGCCATGGACAAGCCATCAGTACTCTTTAAGTACTCGCAAACTAATACTAACAAGTGAAGTGGTTTTGAGTAGGAAGTACTAGGCTCTAGATTGTTTTGCAAAAAGCCAGATTTATCTCTACTGAGTTTAGAAACAAAGAAAGCTAGTTGAAAGTTTTATATCACCTAAGTGGGAACTTGAGTTTCATATCACAACTCTGTTGTGGTTAATTCAAAGTCATAAATCATTTCATAAGTCATTTTGAAAACATCTGACGACAGAACAGTATGGCCACTCTAACTGTCCATAACTGCGGACGCGGCTATTCGAATAGTTTGACACTCTGCAGAGGTGGTACACTTTCACCACAACATTCGATACATCCGTTAGGAACAATCCTGAATTCACCATACTCAGTATGCGGATAATAAATCCTAACCTTTCAATTACACGCCCTAGTATAGGCATCTGTCCTATGAGTTTGGCCTCCCAACCATGACCAACTGTCATCTTGGGAACTGCATAGGTGGACAATCTTCACAAGGTAGCCTCGGCTCAACCTTGGCCGCAAGGGAACCCATACTATGGTATATAAA
Source organism: Avena longiglumis (assembly GCA_030063025.1). Taxonomy (NCBI): domain Eukaryota; kingdom Viridiplantae; phylum Streptophyta; class Magnoliopsida; order Poales; family Poaceae; genus Avena; species Avena longiglumis. The sequence goes on from CP125976.1 coordinate 566,512,793, forward strand.
TTTCCAGTCAAGCCCTACCCAAATTTCGGGTATTGTGGTTGTATGGTAAAATTGGAATGGTATCGCATACAGACAATCATCAGTTTTAGAAAGGGCTAAGGCTCATGCCTTAACATTTTCATCATCAAAATCATCTGGTTTTCAAGAACACATGGCAAAATATTTCAGTAGAATGACTCATCATTCTATGGTTTTCATAACCATTTTCACCAAGTATTCCCATCTAAAGTTGATCAAGTTTTATGCTTAGCACTAGCATCTACAAGTAGGGGTAAATACTAATGAGGGGTGGTAAACAAGTGTGAATTAGCTAAGTTCAATCTCATGCCTCAGGATGACATCAAGATTATCTAACTTAGGCCAAGTTTTATGCTCTTTATGCTACCTTCAAATATCTACAAGTCACCGAGTAAACTCAAATAAAAGATTTGATAAAGAAATAAAATACTACGCTTGCAAGTAAAGCTAGGATTGGGTATCATCAAATGTATCTAACCAAGCATGCTTAATGCATTGCATAGGTAAGGTAACTTGCAAGTGTTAGCTTGCTCAGTTAATATCTTTCCAAGTCAACTGGTAGTATTAGGCTTGCCTTGTGCAGAGCAGTGGTTGAAGTTCTCCTCAGTTTCTTCCTCGTAGTATCCTCCTTCTTCCTCGTATCCTTGGTTGGTACCATTGTCTATAAATAAATACAAGGTACACAATCACCAAACAATACTTAATTATTTCTACTTATCACACCAAGGTTTTCACTAGAGGATATAGGATCATCACAAGCATTACAACCACTAGGGTAAATAGTTTTATCTCCTTTATTTTAGAAAAGTAATTTCTACTCATTGAAAAACTACTTAAAGTTTAATATTCTCCAACTAAAACATGGGCTCATGTTTACACATGTCATAACCACATATTTCAGTACATGGGAATGTGATTTAAAGTGGTGTCACAATTTAATAAGGTTTAACCTTTTTATTTTAATTAAATAAAGTGACTAGAAATTCCTATGGGGCATTCTTTTATTACTTGATCATTATTTCTTCAAGTAAACCTATATATTTTTATATATTCTGAAAGTTATGGTTAAATGTGATTTTTGAGAGTTGGAATCAACTCAAAAGCTTTTATGGTTGAATTTTGAAAAATGTTTGAATGCAGAAAAGCTTCTGCCTTGTTATTTTTACTATTGCTGATCCACACATTCAATTGGTTTGAATCCAACGGGATTGGATTAAGCATTCCAGTACGTTTCTAACCAAACTAGTTTCATGCATTTTGGTTTAGTGAATCGAGTTGGGTTGATTTTTGAATTTGGGTATAGAACTAAGTTTGAAACTAAAAGAATAAACCTAGATTTGAATTACTGGGTCGCGCGGGAGGTTAACTGGGCCGGGCCACTATGCACAGCGCGCGCGGGTGGTTAAGTGGTTGTCCCCACTCGGTAGTGAGACAAAGGGGTGCGAAGCGGTATGGGGGGATGTGAACCGCACGATCAAGCTCTAATCGAATGACTGTGGTTTATCGTCCATGTCGGGCAACGCTGGCAAGACAGAACCCTAGCGCAGCTAGTGGGGGTCGTGGGAGGCTCACCGGGGCTCAGGCGATGGTCGGCAACGGGGGCGAACGATGAAGTCGACAACGACGATCCTCCTGGTACCGGCAGCTCCTCCTGGGGCGGCTCTAATCAACGGCTCCTTTCTTCCTCCTCCGCGACCGACTCCGGCCAAATTCCGGTGATGCGCTGCTCGCCTTGCTCCGGGAGTGAGGTGGGGTGCTTTTGAGAGAGAGGGGAGTGAGATGGTGTGAAGAATTCATGCTAGGATGGCCTCTATTTATAGTGCCTGAAGGGGACCAACGGGCGCGGGCTAAGCTCGTCGTGGTCGTCAGCACAACGAGCTAAAGGCATGGGTGAATATAGGAGCGGTGCTATGCTCCCTGGCGAAGCTCGACGGCATGGCTATGCGGCGTGGGGCGGTATGAAATGGTCAGAACGTCGCGATGCCCTAGGCGGGTCTGACGGTGGTTTTAATGGGGTACAACGTCTACGGTCCGCGCGGTGGCGAATGGGCATGTCCGCGGTGTTGCTAGGGTGCTGGCGATCCTGCTTGCACGCGGCGAGGGCGGCGCGCGGTCTGTGGTCATGTGTCGCGGTTGGCGTTCTGGCGCGCTCTCGGCTCGCTCGCAGTGAGGCTTAGCATGCTCGGGCTGTGTGGTCCAGGGGTTGGATATGCTCGAGGCTTGGACAGGGGTTGCTAGTGGACGGTGGAGAGTGTCGCAGACATGCTTTCCAGGCTTGGTGCTTCGCCTAGCTTGCTGTCGACATGGGAGTGGCAAGTTAGGCTCCGCATGGTCACTATTGATGGTTATGGCATGCTCACAGTGGTGCTAAAGCTTGTTAATTGAGCTAGATCATCTACTGAGAGTGTAGTGTGAGCTATAGAGGGAACAAGGTTGGCCAAATCACTGCTCACTATAGTGTTTTGTGTTTGTGTGTTTGCTGATTACAAGGTGTTTGATGAAATGGCCACAGGAGATTCAAATTTGAATTTTGGATTCAAACTTAGTAGATGTGTTGGTTACATACTAGGGAGTCTCTGGTTAGCTGGATTGGTCAAGGTGCACTATTTTGGTTGGGTTTTGAAAATGTGGGATCTTCACATATGAATCAGATTCAATTTTGAATTGTGATTTGAATCAAGTTGCCAAATGTTTCTGCAAGTTTGAAAGGTGGGCTTTGATTCACTTTTACTTGGTCTAGCAAGGGGTGAAAACAAATGAAAAAGTTTCCGTTTGAAATCTTGGACTATAAACACTCAAAGTGGCCTAGTGAGCAATATTGGCAAAAATGACCATTTACCTTATTTGTTTTGTTTTTGATTTTCTCTTGATTTGTTTCCGCTTGGTGTTTTAGATGATGTTGTTTTCATATTTAATCCATTCCTTGCTATTTAGATCAATCACACAAGTCCATTCATTCATTCATGCAATCATCACATACACACATGCATTCATAATGATTTGAATTAACAATTTTTTTGTTAACCCTAATTTTGGTGATTGGAATTTAATAATTATTGTTCAACATTTTTGGGATGTTACAGCATGCACCGACGATAATGGTTTGCCCTTGATGGCATCGAACTATCGTACCGCTACCCCATATGACATATTAACAATTCCCGCTGCATGTCATTGTTCACCTAGTGAAGTTGTTCATTAGTTTCTTTCCGACATACTTATGTTTACCTCCGGGCGACAATGATTTGACTAGTGTGACTCACATTGAACTATTCCATCACCCAGGAACAGGGTAGCTGCTTGTTCGGCTCTCAAGAGGGTGCTGTTATCATCTACCAGAATGCACTCACCGACGCTTATGGGAGCAAATCCTCAAGCACCCGACAAGTACACTCAAGAGTCTCTCTCCTAGCAAGACACTATTCCTAGCCACCGACCTAGTCCTAAGACAATAGTATTATGACGAAGTGAATCCGACACACACTCCTATGCATAGAGGGACGCCTAGCCCTGGAACCTTCGCACGATTTAGCCCCGACCGCCCTAGCGATGACCGAGTAAACCTTGCCACATGGGTGGCATCAAAGGAGTCTTGGATAGGTTACACAGACTATGATCTTCCCACAAGGACAATGATAATAAAAGCGTTCTAGGTTAAATTAGTGGCACTAGACTGATTGTATCGTGTTTGGAGGTGGCTTTGAATTAGTACAGTTTTTGATAGCGACCATTCTATAGAATAGATAAATATTTCAACAATACATCACATAAATAATGCAACCTGGTATGGGGTGATATAAGACAGACAATAAATGTTAGTCAAGCCGGTAATTAGTGTTAGCACCCATTTTGGACATGTAGAAATTATAGAGGTTGAAAGCCAGAAAAAAGTGGCCTACAGATGGACGCATTTTGCTGCTTACCAAAATTCATCCCAAAGCTGAATATTTAAAATAGTCGGCTATGGACTATTGGAAGAACCAGCCCAAAATGAAGCATCGATGAAGCCTGCTAAGGAGAAGCTTCCGAAAGCTGATTGGTGGAACAGACTCATGACCAAAACAATGACTTAGCCGGCAAGAAAACTCGAAGACCGCGATGACTACGCTAACATGGAAGGAAAAGAAACTTCACAAGGAGTCAACTGGACACTTGGAGACTGGATCCAGTACGAAGTCAGTGGTAGTTACCTAGTTTAGAGTTAATTTCCTGCTAAGAAATCTGCATTCCACTCACAAAAATGTAAATTGTGAGGGGTGATGGCCGATTGTACTTAAGCTCACAAAAATGCACAATCGTCAAACTCAATACATTACTTTTTCGCGTACTTTCAACTACTAAGGATCGACAATCGAGTTAGAACGGTCAGGCCGACTAGCTCATCCAATAGCCACTGGAATCTCAGACAGTCCCTCCCGAAAAATTAGGACTTCTAGTTTAAAGAGCGCTGGCTTACAGTCTTGCGTATCACGTTGTAAGATCGGCCTCTTGAAAACACATTGAGGTGCATCACCCTTGCTCTTCCAGGCACCCAAGTAATACCTTATATGTTAGGTCAAATGTATTGGAGACTCCAACCATACGATTAGGGATAGTAACATAGATCAGGCAACAATGGCTGGTCCTACGATCCCTTAGCCAGGCAAGATCGATCCGTCTAACATCATACAAGCCGCCTATGATGAACTGCCGGAAGATCAATGCAACATCTTCAAAGCCATGAAATTTCAATGTCAAAAGGAGATCGAGGAGCTTCGGAATAAGGAGAAAGAACTCTTGGATGAGCTGCAACAACTTCAGAAGAAGAAGGAAGAGGAAGATCGAGAAGCTTTCCTGGCGACTTTTAAGAAGGATCGTACCGAGAACTAAAGATGGATAAGGTCTAGACAAAATTTGATAATTAAATATTGCTTACTGTAGAGAATTTAAGTGAAGTGAAACATGTAAAAATAAATAAACAGAATGCATACTTCATGTTAAGTGAGTGGAGATTTTTGTCTCCCGAGATCCGGTGCTCTTGCTATTTAAAAAAATCAAAATCATATTTGCGAGTTCTAAAATATATTAAAAAAATATTATGTATCCCATGATTTACCCCACAAACATGCAAACTATCAATTTCAAGTACTTTGTATTCTGAGTTGTACAAAAATGACAACAGTGTAGATCTGTACAAGTATGTTTTCAAATCTCCAAATTTTATAAGATTTTTCATTTTTATGTAGGCCAATTTCACATCACGTATCGCTTAATACAATCCAATATTAGCGCATAAGCTTCCCAAATCTTCATAGTCACTACATGATCATGTATTCTTCCGTTCTTTCTCCTGATCAAGCTCGTGGCCAATTCAAAACTACATCTTTTATTGTGCAACTTCACTAAATGTTAAATACAGTTGAAGATAGTGGTTTCATTGTTTGCTTGCAGTATGTTTGTTCGGGTTTCATCATTGGCGGTAGCAGTAGTTCCTGACCTTAACAATAACAGTGGTAATGATACAACAACGATGACAACAACATAACTTCATTTGTTCCTCAGAGTATGATTCCTATGGAAAACAAAATCATTCACATATGGGTTTCTTGATTATATTTTGTTCACTCAAGCTTTGAGTAGATAACTTGAGACATTCAGCTTTTCGTTCTTTTATTGTTACACTGTCTCTTGCTTCAGCTTTTGTTTCTCTTAGCAATTGAATGCATATTACAAGCTTGCAAAATCTTGCTTCATTGTATTAAATAATATGTTCTCGACGTGGCTCGGTGAGAACTATATAATATGAAAGAAAAATGTCTTAAAGCAATGACACTCCGATGTGGCTTTGGGCCATTTTAGCGGGTCCTCACAAGCCCTGGCTTCCCCTAATGTTACAAAAATGAAATACACTAATCCACCACACCACCCTGAACAGGTTCTTAAAATGTACTCCCTTCGTCTCAAAATAGATGTCGAAAATTTGTTAGAAGTTTAAAATATCTATATAATAAATTGTGTCTAGATTTATTAATTTTGACAAATCTATGACATCTATTTTGAGACGGAGGGAGTAGTTGAATTACTTACAAAGCATATATTTTGTCAGCTTACAAATTACAACAATAACCTAGCAGAAAATACATGCTAGCTTATGCAACTGTCTTTTTTATGGATTGCTGCAACTTTATTTAAACACCAGTAGAGTCCTCAATACATCACTTACTACATTAGCCATGTGTCGCACATCTCTAACTTCAACCTGATTGAAATCGCGAAGGGAGCTCTTTTATGAATGGCATCACTGGCCTATCTCCCGAAACTCCTCACACTGCTTAATTTGGTCATGGCATCGTGTGGCACCATGGGGCCTTAAAAACCAGAAGTATGTAAATCTTTAGCATAATTCAACCCAGAAGGGGTATTCCTACAATATGTATACAAACTCAATTAAGCAGCATATACTTTATTAGTATGCAAACCTTTTAAAATGCAAGATCTAAAATACTTTTTATGAACATATGATAATTAGAAGTAAATAGTAGGTAGTAGACTTATGTTATTGGTTTTGTATATCCTTGAAGACCCGATAGATATACAAATATCCTCCCAAATAATGTGAATAGTTGTCTGCAAAACTTGGACTAGACATGTGACATGGTCTGATGAGCATTGCAAATTTAAAATGAAGCACATGGCAGTAAACCATTAGGTGTTGACGGCCTATAAATCTATAGACAATGCACAATGTTATTGGCTTGCAAAATCTCATGATGACAAAAAATAGAACACGATATTAGGAGACAGACAAACAAAATGTTACTACTGAAAATAACAGCCACAAGTGTTAGTTAGGATAGTAACTTCCATGAACCCTCTAGAAGCTCCATGGAGCACCTGCATCGAAGTCGTTGTCATCATTATAGCTGACAGTTTTCAAGCGACACGACAACTTTTTATTGGGCCTTCCATGTGGCTTCAGCAACTTCTTTCGCCTCGATTAGTGAGTGATTTCTTTCTTGAAGCAAAGTCGCTACATAGCTAGCCTGAATATTTTGCATCAAACGAAGAGAGATCTTTATAGGAAACAGTATAAAGGATGACACCTTCCTATTTGTGATTGTGACATGACTATTTGGTTTAGTATGCTCTTGTTATTATCATGCTTGCATATAAAATGAGTCTGGTTAGAGGATATAATCAGCAGAGTAGTATCAGCATGCCCGTTCCTTTTCTCGATAGAGAATATCAATGTACTGATTCATAATACCGAGAACACGAACCTGAGTCTGGTCCCTGTTTCCAGCTGTGACAATTGAGATTGTCAGTCATGCTTCTTTCTTGTTGCTCTGCTTCTCTAATGATTGGTGGCCAAAAGGTATGAGGCAAGAAAATGCTTGATGAGCAATGGCACACTGCAGCCAGGGATAAATATTAAAGACAAATACATATAGCATAGATATAAACTGCAATCATTATGAACTGTGTATATAAAAAATAGGATGATGAACATAATCTTGAGATACTTATTCCTTTCATAGACGTGGCAAAATTCACATGACATAAACTGCAATACTGCATTGGTAAATGAAACAAAGACGCCCATGCACTCCATGGAGTAATACCACTGTTCAAGCTAGGCCTACACACGCCAATATGGGTTAACCAAAAGGAGAACTACGTTACTACACTGTCATCAACAAAAACAAAAGTGGGAGGTGCCTTCTCTATGCTACCTATACGGAAGAGAGGAAAAGCTGGAGCTTATTGTGGAGATGGTGAGGTAGTACAGGCATTCCCGGCGGCGGCATGGAGGTCGGAGACGTTAGAGGCAGCAGGTGCCTTGAAGGGGGTGGGGGCAGGATTTAGGGCATCAGGTCCTCCCCAGCGGCTAGATCCCATGATCCCTCTCGCTTCTCGTTGCTGCTCACCTCCCTTCGCCGCCTTCTGCGCCCGTCGAGCTCCTCCGCCGGCATGGAAGAGAGGTTCATGAGGGGGCTTGGAGAGAGGTGGAGGAGGGAAATCCCTGGGGTGGAAGGATTAGGGGGGGGGGGGGGAGAGGGATCATAGGGAACAGGAGGATTCATGGAAAGGAAGATGGGAGACTACAAATCATGATGGACGAGAGGAAATGACGCCTGAAATCAGGCATGCTAGACGCGGGGTGGGGATAGTTTTCCTCTGCGGGCAGAGTAGTAGTCCGTCACAATAAATTGCTAAGTGCACAACAGACAACGATTGGGCCAATGTTAGTTGTTAGATTGCTTTTAGGTGGCATGATCGTGTGGTGGTAATCTGTGTGTGTATGATTTGTGGGTACATCTAGAGAAGAACATGTTCGCTACTTTATAAGTAGTATAGATATAGATGATTTTGCATGCTTGTGAAATACAACATCGATTGTGTCTTGAATATTTTCCAGATTTATTTGAAACATGTAAAATATGGTTTTTAGTTTTTTTAAACGAAGAGAGTACCTGTGCTTGGGACCAAAGACACTTTCTGATGCTAAGTTATTTATATACTTGATTGCTTGCTGCATAAAAGTTCAGTGAAGTGAAACATGTGAAAGATAAGTTAATTATATTAACTATGATGAAATCAATTTGCACTAAATAATCCCCTTTAACTAAATACCCAAACCTAAAAGCTTCAAGGAAAGGAAAAGTGAACCACTAGTAAAAGAAAGGCTACAATCCTCAATTGAGGAAGATGGATCACAAATTCTAGGGACTTTGCATAATGTTTGCATAGTAACAAAGTTTGATTAACTAAAGCTTACCACAAGCACGGGACTTCAGCTGGTACTAAAAAAGTATTTTAGAATTTAGATGGTTTAAATAAATACCTTCCAGCTCAAACTCAAACATCATGCCATAATGGTGGCTTGTGTAAAGTATCCTATAACTTTGGATGCTATTATTATGATTGTTAGACAAAAATGTAACTGAGATGCTCTGTTTTCAACCTTCACAATAATATTTGTTTTTCGGTGTGTAAACTTGCTTTAAACCACCATCACGCTTCAGACAAAATTAGCAGTACACACTTGCCCTTACAAAAGAAATTTAAATAAAATTGAGAATTCATAATGTGCCCATTCCATATACTCATACTCCCTTACATTAGAAGTAGTTTACACTAAACGGCAACAAAGTGTGGACATGCAACTAAGAGAGGATTTTCTCAACAGGTACTCAACCACACACCCCTGTTTGGGCTATTCGTGGGTGTATCAAAATCCACTCTAGCCTCTCTTTTTTCCTGTCAAACAATTTCTCCTTTTGTATCTCTCACACCATAAAACTTCTGAATTTGAAATTTTGCAGTTCACAGGAACATTTGAGATAGAACGTGAAAAAAAGATTCTAGACATAATTTGAAACATGGCAATTAGTCACCTTGGAGATCCCAGGATGCTTCTTGCTATGCTCAAAGGTTAGAATGTCTTGCTATGAGGATTTCAGCTACGGCAACGATGGTTATTCTTCGTACCTAGACTGGAGCAGCTTTGAGATACTTGGAGATCCTACTTGCATCATACTCGAAGTAACGAGTTCTCGTGGGGTTAAACTCATCCAGCTTCTGCACCGTCTTGTTCCTCATGTCAACAGCAATCACCCATGTCGCGCGGTCAGTGCCGCGGTAGCCATTCTTGGCAAGGAAGTAAACAATGCCATCGTCTTGCAGGCTCAGGCTGGGCAGTCTCATCTTGAGAGCCGACAAGGTCGGCTGATGATCTGTACCCTCATCCACCCGCAGCTTCGGCAGCGGTTCAGATATATTAGAGGATTCCAGCTCGTAATCCTTGCGCCACCGAGCCTTCCTACTAGTCTTGATGCTCCAGATGGTGGCCTTCCAGCTATACGAGGTACGGGAGCTCTCTCCGGCCAGTAAGCCCGTCTTGACGCGAGAGCGGCGAGCCTCCATCTCGACGTACTTGATGAGGCCATCCACGAAGGCGACGTTCTGAACAGACCTTGGATTGCCAGGCCGGCTGCTCAGGCGGCGAAGGCTCTCCGACGGCAGGCGAACGACACGGAGCTTGGGGCATGCGTCGAGCACGTTGCAGAAGAGGATGTTATTGCAGAGATCCACCCATGCCACCGTGCCTCCATCTCCTCCGATGGCGAACGTCTTGGATGTGACGTGGAATTGGGAGTCTCCTCTGATGTTCAACGCCTTGGATGTGAAGTGGCACATGGATATGAATTGCTTCTTCGTCAGCAGCACCGGTTTCTGGCTCCAGGTGTTTGTGTCGGAGTGGTACAGGCAGAGTGCAGAAGTCCACATGAATTCCTGGTAGGGCGCATGACGGAGCTGTGCGGCGATGACGTAGTCGCCGCAGTCGTGGTCGTCCTGGCCGCACCTCCAGCCGCACATGCGCACGATGGCGAACGAGTGGTCGTTGAACGCGGCGTGGCGGCCGGGGTGCGGGAGGTGCCTGAGCGAGGGGCCGCGGGCGTCGTAGACGAAGTAGTGTCGCTTGAGGTTATTGGACGGATCACGGCCGATGACGAGGCCGAGGAGGACGAGGGCGCCGTCGGCCTCCGTGGCGGCGATGTGGGGCTTGACGGCGAACCCGGTGTAGCCGAAGGCGGTGGCGTGGAAGCAGAAGTAGGAGGCCAGCGGTGGGCGGGCGGCGCAGAAGGTGACCTTGATGGTGCCCCGGACGCCGAGGGCGCTCGTCTCGCAGTAGGCCGTGGTGGCGTTGGTGCGGTCGGCGAAGTAGGCGTACGGCTCGATGAGGACGAACTCTGGTCTCGGGACATTGCCGTCGTCGTCCGGGTAGCCATAAGGAGGTGGAGGTTTCGGGGTTGAGTTGTTGTCGGCGCTTACGCTCTCGTCGTCGTCCGTGGTCGATCCCTCGCTTTGAGATCCGTCGATGTCGTGCTGTTCGCCTTCGACGTCCTGGTACCGGTACCGGTACCGGTACCGGTAATCGTACCAGTCATCGTCCCAGTCATCCATTGACGACATCCCACTTTCAAGCACTTCGCCTTGCGAGGCTTCCTCCGTGATCAGGCCATCGTCGTCGTCGACGTCGTCGTCGTCGAGGTAGTAGCGATATGCAGAACGATATAGGGGCAGCCGATAGTTTTTCTTCCACCGATAGTTCGCACGGACCATCGATCCCACACTTGAGATTATCGATTGCTTCCTCTTCAACGCAGATCGATCTCACGGTGTATCGATGGATTCAGGGAGGGGATGGGAGGTTGGGGAGATCAGTATTGGAGATTGAGGCGGCGGAATATATGGGGCGATCAGGGTTTATGCGTGGTGGGGGTCCTGCTTTGGTCCGGCCCACTAATGCGTATAGTCATTTCTTAAAAAAAAAACAGGTATAGTAATTTTTTATTGATTTGGAAATAAAACAAACATTATACTACCAGTTTAATAATTACAAACAGTTCGAAAACCAGAAACATATTCACATGTAACAAAAGAAATTGTCCATCCAGTATAAAAAATTATTCATGTACTTTTCAAAATACTCATGGGTAAAAATATGCAAGCATTTTGAAAACAGTTCATGGTAAAAAAAAGGTTCATAAGTCGACAAAAGGGCTAAAAAAATTCGCTCACTATTGAAACATGTTCATAGGTTCAAACAAAAAAGTTCATGTGCTTTGGAAAGAATATTCAAGGGTTTATAAATATTCATGGCTTTAGATTTTTTCACATATTTAAAAAATATTCACATGTTTAAAAATAATTAGCATAGATTCAAACGCCTATTCAAGCATTATCCATGAATAAGGAAAAATGACACAACAGAATAAAACAAAAAGGCATTCTCACATTGCCCAAACAACAAAATAGAGAAGGGAAACGGAAACTAAGTAACAATAAAATGAAAGAAAAGACTAAAAGAAAAAATAGCATTCATATGGTCCTTATTGGGCGTTGCCACGACCGAGTGGTTACCGGACCTTGCTCTAAGCGCACAGAGCGAGTCCAAGGAGCCACCAGCCCTGCAAGCGGCTCCAGAACAAAGGTTGAAGGGAGGTGCCACTTCTCAGTGCCTTCGATGCGAGCACGGAGGCAACAAGAGGGAGGCGTAGTGGGCCAAATCCTACCTATGATCTATAGAGGGGGAAAATGATTAAAACGACATCAACTAAGAAAACAACATGATCATAACACAAAGAAATCAAAACAGAAAACGAATTGGAGCAGATGCTGAATTCGTTGACCATCGCTGTCGTCCAGGTTCGGTGGCCGCCGTCAAGGCTAGTAGAGCGCCTGGGTGACATCCATAACACCGGAGAGGAGCCGACCCAGGCACGACCACTGTATAGGGGGAACTAGCGGCTAGGGCAGGGGAGGCTGGTGCAGGCAGAGATCAGCTAGGGAATCCGATAGATGGGCCGGTCAAACCGCTCTAGGAATATGTGGATAGGATTCTAGAGAGATCGCTAGGCGGTGGGCGGGGCCGGAATAAGCGGCAGCAAAAAAGCAAACTAAAAATAAAAACATCTCACGTTTATTATAGATGCGTGATACTATAGACATATATAGTAATTTCGTTAATTTGGCGCACGGGCAGGGCGGTAAGCCTACGCCCTTTAATATATGGTTATATGTTTTGTCTTTTTATTTTTATCTTAATCTTAATATAAAAAATCCATGTAATCATTTCACTACTAAGAGTAATAAAAAATATAAAATAATGTTAGTTAAAAATTGTTCATAGATATTAAATAATGGACTATGTTAATAAGAGCATGTGTCCTAGATTAACTTTCCGTCGACTATGGGCACGGATGAAATATGGTAAGTGAGTTATTTTCTCCTTTTAATAAATTTTAAAATGTTTTACCTCTTCAACCATAAATATGAATTCATATCCGTTTTCATGGTTGACTTTGTTACGATGAGATCTTTAAAACTAGGTCCTTATTGATATATTTTGACAACTTTATCTTTGAGTTCTAGTTACCAGATTACAGTCACCTTGGTCACCAGGTATAGTCAGGTAGTTTACTAGGTTAAATTACTAGTTTTATAAACTAAAAAGATAGAAACCTAGCGCATGCATGCATTTGATGTGGACTTTTTTTTGTTTTCAAAACTTTATTCATCTCTATTCATCCTTATATAGCTTACAAACTCCATCTCTCAATACTTGAAAGCACCACTAAAGGACCAGCCTACATCTGAACACATGCGAAAATACTTTTCATTCATTCAACGTCTCATTTGGTACTTTAAGTATTGTCTTGATAGATTGTTTGACGGTCTCTACACACCCCTTACTGAAAAACACCGATGATTTGTTCATATTCACCAATTGATCCGAGACACACAATACTTATCTAGTGGAAACTTGCACTCGTTTAACAAACATCATGCTATCATCATCAAAGAGTGGGTGGTTGACTACCACGACAGTTGGAGTCACCTAGATCCTCTAAAGATGCGATCATTGACTACTCCGTCTCTAGTTTGCTATAAAAAAGTATGGAGGTATTGTGTCACCATGTTGAATACCTCTGTAAGGACGGAATTCATCAAGGGGTACCCTGTTAAACAAAACCGAGAAGGATACAAAAGAGATCATCCTCATAATAAGTTCTACCAAACATTCATGGAAACCCATGCATAGCATTATTGCCTCTAGATAACTCCATTCTACCCAATTATATGCTTTCCGCATGTCAAGTTTGAGTGCAAGGTGTTGGTGTTTCTTGGCCCCGTTTTGCTTCATAAAATGCAATCACCCATATGCCATGATAATATTCTCTGTGATGAGACTTCATAATACAAACACAGGCTTCTCCTCCGAGATATTATCTGGGAGGATAATCTTTAACCCGCTGACCAGAACCTCAGATGCTATCTTGTAAATAACATTACAAAGAATGATAGGAAGGTACTTGACTAGCTCCTCTGGTTGTGCCATGTTAGATATAAGAACAATAAAAGTTTTGTTTATGTCCTCCGGGCTCTCTTCCCCTCAGAATCCACAACATCGAGCGAGTAACTTACTCCCCATATAGGTCCCAATATCGCCGAAACAAGTGTGTTGGGAAACCATCAGGCCCCGAGGCCTTAGTTGGGTACATTTACAAAAGAGAAGTCTATGTCACCCTTCTTTTCATCTTCTTAGCTGTCTTCTCCCAGAAGCTACCCTCGACCAGCTTCTCCCAGAATCTCATCTGTCAAAATCGTTTATACTTTTAAATTGACATTGAAACTACTAGTTAAGAAGTTTGAACGAATTTTGAAGATGAGATTCGGGAGAACGGTCGAGGGTAGCTTCTGGGAGAAGCTGGCCAAGAAGCTAAAAAGAAGGGGCCCATATCTCCGTGAAATCAACATAGCATTCATATCTGATGTAAAAAACATTGGTATTGCATTAAGGGACTTCATCTATTTCCTAAGTTCCCTTTGATTTATAGGTCATCATAAAACGCCCGAGACATCAATTGCATCTCCACTTAGTACTCGGTAATTGTACTATCTGTCTTAGTTAATCTCAAGATCTTGTTATTTTTCCTTCGACGAGTGGCTCTCTGATAAAAAAAAGTGTGTTCTTTTCGCCTTCAGAGCCATTGTACCCGATCGCTGTTGCCACATCACTTCCTCCCATTGTTGCAGCTCAACCAAACGATCCACCGCCTTAATCTCCTCATAAGATGACGTGACTCGGAGTGGAGCAACTCAGAGGATTTCCAATTCACTTTTAAGTTTCCATGGTTCCCTGCATACATGGACAGGTGTACTAGATCCCCAACGTGGACATGAACCTAAAAATATGATAATTTTTCATGAAGGCCATGCACATCAACACAAGTCCCACCTTCTCTCCAAACCTTCTCAAGCATCGGTTTGAAGCCAACATGTGACTCCCATATTGTTTCATATTTGAACAATGGTCGCACTTGCAGGTCCACACCCTAAGACGGCTCCAAAGGCAGTAAAATTGAGATATGATCGGGTGTTGCCGCTACTAATAGATGGGGGACTTCCACTAGGGGGTAACAAGCGAGGGCACTGTCCAACCTAACAAGGAAAAATGATTCACCTGCGACCAAGCGAGGCACATCCCAACCTAACAAGGAGAAATGATTCACCTGCGACCTTTTTATCGAAAGTCTAGGTTATACCCGTGAACCCGAGGTTAGAGAGACTACAAACATCAACCGCCTCGCAAAATGCTGCAATTTGAGTGTGACTTCGCTCATTTACTCCTTCGTGTTCCTCCCTATGGAGTACCTCGTTAAAATCACCGATACACATCCACGGATGCGGATAGATGCCTTTAGGAATTTCTTGGCATTTCTTTCTTGAGAACTAGGAATTTCTAGGTATATTTTTTTTGAGTGTTGGAATTTCTAGGCATATAGATATGGGAATATGTGATGTCTGCAAAGTAGAAACTACTGGGCTGGAATAGCTCGCTACGCAATATGGGCCATAGTCGGGCCAAGCTGGGCAGGGCCGGTTAGGGCCATACTTTGTTAAGTTCCCCTTCTCCCGGTGACCCGACAGTCCTCGTCGGAAGAGGGGGGCCGGCTGCGCTCTCCAGTGAGTCTCCACTCCCCACCACCGCTCACCACGCGCACAGTCCCGCTCGGGGACCCCCTCCGCCGCGCCCGACGATGCTCCTCTCGGGGCCGCAGCCGCCCACCCCGTCGCTGCTGCTCCCGGAGAGCAGCGGGGAGGACGGCGGCGGCGGCGCCCACGACTCCTCCTCGCGCGCCTCCGCCCCCAAGAAGCGCGCCGAGACCTGGGTCCAGGACGAGACGCTCTGCCTCATCGCGCTGCGCCGGGAGATGGACAACCACTTCAACACCTCCAAGTCCAACAAGCACCTCTGGGAGGCCATCTCCGCCAAGATGCGGGAGCAGGGCTTCGACCGCTCCCCGACCATGTGCACCGACAAGTGGCGCAACCTTCTCAAGGAGTTCAAGAAGGCACGCAGCCACGCCCGAAGCAGCGCCGCCGCCG
This sequence comes from Avena longiglumis, assembly GCA_030063025.1. Taxonomy (NCBI): domain Eukaryota; kingdom Viridiplantae; phylum Streptophyta; class Magnoliopsida; order Poales; family Poaceae; genus Avena; species Avena longiglumis. Next base: position 566,528,747 of record CP125976.1, read on the forward strand.
GAGGGAACGGCTCCGCCAAGATGGCTTACTACAAGGAGATCGACGACCTGCTCAAGCGCAGAGGGAAAGCGGCCGGGTCGTCCGGCGGGAGCGGCGGCGCCGCCAAGAGCCCCACGCCCACCTCCAAGATCGAGTCCTTCCTGCAATTCGCGGATAAGGGTATGAATGAAGCTTACCCTGCCCTTCTCACTAAGGCAGCTTTGAATGAAACAGATGCATTTCAATTCCTCACCACAGTGATATTTGACGACTCCAACTTCGGGTTTTGGCCGTAGAGCAACGGATTAGCCATACATAAGTGTAAATATAGGTTTACATCGGTGAATTATTGTTTTTGCAGCATCAATTGGTAGCAACCTAAGCTGTTAGTAGTCCCTGTTACTGCAGATTTTCAGATATTACAGTGTTATTATTTTCTGTCTAATTCAGTGGCCGACTACCAGACAAAATTGTATAGCATCAAGTTATAGTTCACTGTTCAATCTTACTGATCTACACGTTATGATAATACTTAGCAGCTACCACAAGTCTATTTGCTAAGCCAAGTATATATTTTTAATTGGTTTGGGTCTCCAGCTCAGGTGAATTGTGTCGGTAGAAACTGAATATGTGGACTTCGTACTTATATTTGATTTTGATTTATTGAACTTCTGTTAGCTTATGGACTCATGTTCACTGCCTTCAATCTAGGTTTTGAAGACGCTAATATTCCTTTTGGCCCTGTTGAAGGTACTGATGTATTGTTCATCTGCAATAATCCTGACCTATTTCTTTTTGCATTTCACCAGCATGATCCTTGTTTATATATGTATGGTCTTCCACTTACTTGGTTCAATATTCTGTCAGAAAATTGTGCCTGTCTACTTGCCTAGAGGTTAACATGCCAATCTTGAGATAGAGTCATTTGTGGACCAGTTGTTATTTTCATTTAATGGATGAACACACGAAAAGTGTTTCAAACAAAATAGTGAGTTTCTTGGTGAGCCCTTCTTTTCTTAGTCTTGCAGAACAGTTTCCGTTCCTTACTCACTAGTTGTGTGCTTCACTCTAAAAAGAAAATCTCGTAAGGTTCATAATATTGGTTCAACCTGATGGTAAGGTTTATAATTTAACATGCTTTAAAAGCACATGCGTATGAATGTATAATTAAAAAAGAGTGATGTACCTTGAAGGTCCTATAGGTCTACCGGGGCATATTTTTTTGGTCCCGGTGACCGTATGTCCTATCGTGGCTGAATAAGCACTGACCTGCATGTGTGCTGGATTGGCAACTGTCTATTAAATCCTGGGAATCAAATTATTCTTGATTAAAAATAAATTTATATCAGTGTATAATTTAAAAGGAGTATCGTGCATTGAAGGCCCTATAAGTATACCCAGGGTATCATGTTAGTCCTGATAGTATGACAGTGCATATCTGAGTGACTGAGTCCCAATAGCGCAATAAGGGCACGTACAATGCGGCGCTTAAGAGTAGACGCTAGGATAGAAATCCTGGGCGATTGCAGTTACTTCCCTCAATCCCGGTCTTAACTAAAGTGTCGATGGCAAAGTATGCGCTTGGCACTAAGTGCTTTTTTTTTGGCTAGCAGCGTAAAAAGCGGAAGCCCCCGAGCAGTCTGAAATTAGTGACTCGCGTTGTAGAGCAGAGCCCTTGCCTGGTTTTTGCTATTCGTATGTAAATTCTTTAATTATTTTTTTCTACTCCCTCCGTCTCAAAATAGATGTCTTAGGTTTTCCAAAATTTGGATGAATCTATATACTAAATAGTGTCTAGATTCATCCAAATTTTGACAAATTTGAGCCATCTATTTTGAGACGGAGGGAGTACTTAAGTGTCTACATTAGCACCTTGGGCTGTACATGCCCTAAGTGAGTCACAGTAGGCCCTATCGTTGCTGAATCAGTGCTGACGATTGACAACTGCCATTTAGGCTGAGGGTCCACGTAGGCTACCTGAAAATTGTGCAATGTTCGTGGGCGATTTGGAAGGCGGAGACAAGCGGCAGGGCTGCAGGTCCAGCAAGCAAAGAAATATGCGGAAAAGAGGGAAGGTGGAGAGAGAGAGAGAGCGGAGGAAGAGAGAGGAGAGAGCACCAGCGGTGAGTGAGGGAGGGCATTTACTACGACAATTTTGCACATTGTCCCAACTGCCCTGGCAAGAGTTTTGCCGCCAGGACCGCTGCTGGACAGCTCAGCGCCTCGAGCGCCACGGCCTGCAGCACCACCCACGGTGTCCACTCTGCGACCAAGCGTCGGAATCCATGCACCACCTGCTTGTGGAATGCCCGTTCTCACGGCAGATTTGGCACGATATCCTCGCATGGCTTCGCATGACCTGCAGGATCCCCAGCCCTGACGACGACTCCCTGTTCGACTGGCTCTCCCAGGCGAAGCGTGACACACCCAAGCCCCTTCACAAGGGCCTCGGATCCGCCACGTTACTGGTACCTTGGATGATCTGGAAGCACAGGAATAGATGCGTCTTCGATGGTGGTTCGCCCTCGTGCAGCGACCTACTATCTGCAATCCAAGACGAGGCTAGGTTATGGGCGCGGGCAGGTGCACTAGGCCTTAGAGCAGTCCTACCATCGACTTGGGATGTACACTAGTTCGGCACCTTTTGTACTGACCTCCTAGGAGGCTTGTATCCAACTCTACCTTTTCAATGAATGAAACGCAAAGGTCCTCTGCGTTTTCTCAAAAAAAAAAAAAGAGTTTTGCCGCCAAGTGACTCTCAGCCTAAGTGACGCAGTGCTTGGGCCGCCATGTGTGCAGGCCAGTGCTGATTTTGCTTGGGCAGCACCTGTATTGACTCTCTTATTGCACTATCAGGACTTAGATACATTCTTTCATACTATTAGAACTAATTTGACACCCCCAATATACTCTAGGACCTCCATTGTACTTTAGTCATTAAGAAACCTGGCAGCTAGACCAATAGCTCACCAATCAAGTAGAAAGTCACATGGGCCATCACGTAAAGGTGTTGTTTTCACCAGTTCAGTAGTTACTACAGACTAAGGTTGCACTTCATCCTTTTATTATCTTATTTGTGTATTTTGGTAATGCAACTTCCATCATCAATGTTTGCATACTACAGTTGTGATTTGTGAGGACAAAGTTACTATAAATGCTGATTTGTTTTTGCCTGTTTCTGTTTTATAGCGAGTGGCAGGTCATTGCTAAGTGTTGACGATCGTCTGGAGCCTGACAGGAATCCACTTGGCTTAACGACTGCTGATGCAGTTGCAACAAATGGTGTGAACACATGGAATTGGAGAGACACCTCAACTAACGGTATGGACCATAAACCATGCAACTTGAATACCTTTCAAGATCTTGCGGCTTTTCACAACCAAGTAACTGGACTGATTGGGAATGCTGCTGTCCAACTGTTTAGTTGATGAACTGAATTTGGTGTTTCACTGGCTAGTGTTTGTTCTGGTTATTGTGAATATCCTCCTCTAAGGAACATGAAGGCAGAAAAGGTTTAAAAACCTCTGAACTTATGAACTCTTGGTAGGTATAATTTTGGAATGTGGAAAAATCTGTCGATTATGTTCTTACTCGCTACTATCGTTTCAATTTATTTCTACTTGGTAGATATCCCATTTTAAGAGATAGAACTTATCGTGTGGATGGTACAAAAAAGCTCAACTCCTATAGCCGCACAATTTAGCATCTATTAGCTCATTTACATTCTCAGGTCAACTCAATTACTTTGGTTTCTTTTCTTAATCTGTTGCATAGATTAAGAAACCTGCATAAACCTCATACAGGTGGAGATAATCAAGGTACTTATGGTGGGAGAGTCATTTTAGTCAAGTGGGGTGACTACACTAAAAGAATAGGGATTGATGGTACTGCTGAGGCAATTAAAGAGGCCATCAAATCTGCATTTGGATTAAGAACAAGACGAGCTTTTTGGCTTGAAGATGAGGATGAGGTTGTTCGTTCCTTGGACAGGGATATGCCCGTTGGACTATATGCTCTTCATCTTGATAACGGTAATTGTAAAATGTATTCTCTACCAAGGAATAAGATTGTTTACTTTCTTAAGAACCAAAAACGACATAAGTAAAATTATATGGATCATTGATATCCTATTGTTCATCTTACCTTTCTGATGTGATGATTTTCACATCATCTTGGTCAGTAATTGGAATATGCCAGGTTAATATATGCTCTTAATCTTCATAACGGTTTTGGTAAAATGTATTCTCTTCTTTTTAAGAACTGAAAATGACATGGTATAGTTATATGGGCATTTCAGGGATAACAATCAAAATCTGCACATTCGAAGATGGAGAACGCATGACTGTCCGGACAGAAGATAAAACATTCTACACGGAAGACGACTTCAGAGATTTCCTGTCACGGCGTGGCTGGACACTCCTCAGGGAGTATAGTGGGTACAGAGTCGCTGATACTCTGGATGACCTTCGCCCCGGCGCGATTTATCAGGGGATGGGCTCGCTTGTTGATTGATCCTGCAGGCGTGTGGGTTAATTTTGCATCATTTGCTTTACAAGAGGCGTCTAATTTACGTCCACCCACGGTAGAAGTGGACCACCATACAGCCTAACCTAGTTCAAACCCAAGCAAGTCTTGGCTGTCCCTGACTACATATGTAAATGTATTCCTGTATAAGATTGTACATTTGGGAGCCTATACTATAGGAATGGCTGTCTAGGTATATATCCAGCCTTGGAAACAATTCCATTGAGCCAGGTTGCCTGAGTATCAGTGTGCTTGACTCTGTTATCACAGGGACCGTAACTGGGATGTTTTCAGTTGCTTGATGCTGAGTATCAATCTGCTTGATTCTGCTGTCACAGGGACCGTTTGCTTGACTCTGTTATCACAGGGACCGTAAATGTGTTGTTTGAGATTCAGTTTGCTTTATGCTGTTGTTACAGGAAGAGTGATCATGGCGAGCATGAAAAATCCACTTTTGTTCAGCGATGTTGTTACAGGAAGAGTGATCATGGCGAGCATGAAAAATCCACTTTTGTTCAGCGATGTTGTTACAGGAAGAGTGATCATGGCGAGCATGAAAAATCCACTTTTGTTCAGCGATGTTAGATTTAGATGTTGCTCGGATACTTGCAGAGCATTAAGCACATTAAGGCGTGATGTTAGATTTAGATGTTGCTTGGATACTTGCAGAGCATTAAGGCGGAGCCAAATTAAGACTGTTAATATCATCACATCACGCCTCAAAGCTTGTGATGTGAGCGCTGCAATCCAACAGCAGATGAAAAACAGCAAGTGATGCACATTCAATCAAACAGTACATGTCTTGGGAACACACAAGTAGGAGAATTTCTCCAGCAGAGGGGGGTTTAACAGAACGACGCCCAGACGTGAATGAACGATTCACACAGGTCACTTCACGCCAGCAGGGGATGCAATGTCTGGAAGCTCCGGTCCGGGCCACCGCAGGTTACTCATCGTCCAGGTCGTCGACCTTGTACGACACCATCGTGTCCACCTTGTGGATCTGCCGTCCTCGCAAGAAGAACGCGCCACCGTTAGCATTTCATCAAGCACCTTACACAAACCAGCGCATCCCAAGAGCGAGCGAACGAACTGTTACCTTGGTGTCGAAAGAGTGCAGCTTCACCATCTGCGGGTTGTCGATGAGCTTGGCGTCGCTCTCCACCCAGGTGAAGGGCACGGCGGTCTCTGCGTCGGTGTAGGCCAGCACATCGAATATGCCTGGAGACAAATCATCAGGAGTTAAAAGAGGGAGAGTGTCAGTTGAGCACTAAGATGGAACAGAATGTTTTCTCTGCTCAGCGGCAATGGCGGGCACGGTTTTGCTTCGTCTTACATGGCTCCTCGAGGCAGGGGAGGAAGGAGATGCAGGAGTTGACCTGCCGCATGATGGCCTGGATCTCCCTCATGATCTCCTTGTCGCTCTTCTCCTTGATCACCCTGACGCACCCATCCATCAGAAAGCATCAGCGGACGCAGTTTCAGTTCAATTAGGGTCGATCAGATTCAGTTATTATCAGAGCTGCCCGCGTATGTACATACCCCTTCTCGACGACCTCGACGTCGGTGACGATGTTGAAGTTCCAGCGCTCCAGCACCTCGCCGGTGGCCTTGCTCATGATGACCAGGACGATCCTCTGCAGCTGCCCCGCCTCCAGCCACTCTGCGGCAGTCCGCAGCAACGTACAGGTTAGGAAAACAGTCGAACACACTAAGAGCGGCATGCGCGGGAGGGATCTGGACTGGGGGAACGAACCGGAGAGCTGGGAGGTGAGGCTGGTGAGGAAGGTCTTGACGGCGTCGTCCTGCGTGAGCAGCATCGGGAGGCCGTACTTCTTCACCCTCGCGAAGCTCTCCTCCGGGTACACCCCGCGGTTGTACAGGATGCTGCAGCCACAAGCCAGGCTACGAATCAGTCGCCAAATCCCAAATATTTTCCTTACCACACTTCATCTAAAATAAATCAGAGCATCGTCAGCGACGCCGGCGCCGCCGTTCCCCGGCCCGTTTTGCGCACCTGTTCGCCGCGTAACCTGCCACCGAATAAATCGATCAGACAAGCGAGCGAGCAACCGGAGAGGGGTGGAGGGGGGATTGAGCGCGGAGTGCGTACCGAAGAACTCGCTGACGATGGCGGCGGAGCCCTTGAGCGTGATGATGTCCTTGCACGCCGTCCTCGACGCCATCTCTGCTCCTCCTCCTCCTCCTCTTCCCGGCCTTGCTCCTGGCGGCGGCGGCGGCGGCGAGTCCTCCTTGCTTTCTGTTCTCGCTCTCCGGCTGCGTGCGCTGGTGCGGCGTGAGAAGGGGAAGAAGAAGATGGGGAGCAGCAACGGCCAAATTATTTCCTGAGGCGGCTGCGCGTATGGGAACTTGCGAGTGTTTCTCGGTGCGCTTTCGAAATGGATCGACCGATTGCACGGTGGTCGCTTGCTTTTTAAAGTGGACCGGGCCGGCACTCCCAACGGTCGTCTGTGGGTGGCCCACAGGGTGGCGCAGTTAACTTTCCTTTTTTTTCTTGATTGATGAGAACGGGTGGCGCGATTACTGCTAACCAAATCTCCCACCGAACGGACTACGCATCTTCTTGTAGTACCGTCGAAGAAGAATGTGAGATGCATCTGGCCACCAATTCGATGGTAAAAGGCGCAGATAAACGTGGTGTTGATTTGGCTTACTCTTAATCTCGTCACATAGATACTGGTTATTTAGCTAAACCAGTTTTCCATTTTTTAATTCCACCGGTCTATTAGTGATCATCATCAGCAGTATAAAGAGAGCTTGAGAATTTTGATTATCTAAGACTGTCAAATACCCAGTAGTAGTAAACACGTCAAGGTCTTATGCAATTATGTGGAATAATAGGAAAATTATAGTTTGTATAGAGTTTCCTGGATGAGACCATGAAGCATCCCCGTCGTCTGGTTCTACTCTATTTGAGAAACAGAAACGAGAGTGCATTCTCTTGGGGGGTGGGGGGCTACCATGGTTTTACCTTAAGGAACACCCTGAGGGGATGCAACAAGTCATGTTTTTTTTGAGAGAGATGCAACAAGTCATGTTGTGATGCGAAGAAGTTGCATGGAGAAAATGGAGCCTAACGGGGAAATGAAAAAGAAAGAAAGAAAGATGATCGAATCGTTGCTTGCTTGTTTTGGGGCTATAATAGAGGTACATTTTTTTTTAATAGTGTATGACGTGTAAGAGCATGTAGCTTTCAAACTCTATTGTTTCATTTCTTGAAATGGAGCCGGAAGAAAAACGAGAAAGTAGTTGGCAAGCAAAGCTCCTCTCTGTAGGAAGGCTGGTTCTTATCAACTCAATATTTAGTAATATGGTATTGTATATGATCTACTTCTTTCAAGATCCAACATGGGGTCCTTCATAGGCTAGACTATTCTTTGATCTCGTTGTTTTGGTAAAATGAGAGTAAAAAAACATAGAAGGTATCAGGTGGCAAAAGGAACACTTCTTTCACTTCGGATCAATCTCTATAAAGAACAGTTGGAAGGTTGGGTTTGGGAGGATAAGTGGCTACAGACTATAGCTCCCCAAACCATAATGTTCGTCACAAAAATCAAACAATCTCGAAGGTGTTGAGAGTGTCCCCACCTAACGCGACACTTACGCAGGATTAGTTGGGCCTCATTATGAAATACCCTAAAAGGATGGTTAGCCATGGTCTGCAAGGGCAGGACGAATTCGGCAGGAATCACACGAGAATGATATACGCTCGATGGATTCCATGTACAAAGGCTTAGTTCATTCACGCATGATAGGTAATAAAAACAAGCAAATTTGAAAAATAAAGGTATCTTTTAAAATTATAATACTCTATTAGTAAGGTCTCACTCTTACTAAGGATAACCTTACAAAGTGCACCTATCATGAGAGCATGTAGTGTTGTAAAACTGACCTCGTAGTGTTGCAAATTAATATTTTTTTGTAACAGGTTAAGCTGAGATTCCTCATTCCAACCTTGATCTGGTCATTGCAACCAATATGTAGAAATAGCACAATATTTGATAGAAGAAAACCCACCCCCTTCCACGTTATGTATCAAACATACAGTCTCCATTCATGGTGTATTCTGCAGGGGTTGGAATACCATGAGCTGATTACAGTAGTATATGTACACGGTTAAAACATACAAATAACAATGTATTTACTCAACATGAATGGCAGTGTAGTCTTCAAATTGATCCTCTATCCCCGTAGACCTTATATTCAGCTAGCTGTGAATTAGCTTAAGGCACATTGAACCCTATGTCCATTGGCTTTGACGCAGAGATTCGGTTGACACTGTTTTTCTTAAACAGGCTGCCCCTTTTGTTTCGCTTGGGCCATTTGAACGGACTGTTGTTTTCTTGGGCCATTTGAACGGGCTGTTCTTCTTTCAAAATTATTATGCACCGGTAAGAAATGGGTGAAAAATAACAACCTTCGGTACGGATTGAACTCTGAACCTTTGATCGTGCTCAACAGTAGAGCTAGCGACTCGTGTTTGTTCATCCTTTGCCACGGTATTATACATTATTACAAGCCGACAAACATTTTTATTCATGTAAAAAATTTATTTGATCATTTTCACATGTTTTTCCCTCTCTTATTATTTTGCCTTGTTGTGCATAACCATCTATAAAAGTTGTATTGTATTTTAGTAGAACAATGATGAAGTCTTATCTTTGTGTTGTTGACTTTCGTTCATATTTATGTTTTTTATGGCACAAGTTTTGACGTGTTGGTAGTGGTCTCTATTCCTTTCTAACTCGGACAGTCACACAAGACATTAGTATAGATAGAATATATAGTACTCCCTCCGTCCCAAAATAGATGTCTTAAATTTGTCAAAATTTGGATAAATCTATATACTAAATAGTGTCTAGATTCATCCAAATTTTCACAAATTTGAGACATCTTTTTGGGACGGAGCGAGTACTTGTTACTTTTGTTTATTTATTTTTATTAACATAACTCTCAGTCAATTTTCCAACCATTCAGGTTGTTTCTCACTTGCAAGTAGGGTTGCAAATGGATCGTTTCTCAATTGCAAGTGGGGTTGCAATTGGTTCGCTTCTTAGTTGCAAGTGAGGTTGTAACTGGTTTGCTTCTCAGTTGCAAGTGAGGTTGCAGCTAGGTTGTTTCTCAATTGCAAATGGAGTTGCAACTGGTTCACTTCTTAGTTTCAAGTGAGGTTGCAGCTGGGTGGTTTTTCAAATGCACGTGGGGTTGCAGCTGAGTAGTTTCTGAGTTACAAATGGGCACGTGGGTCATTATTTTATCAGTTGCAAGTAAGGTTGCAACCAAGTCGTTATTTGTTAGTATTTTTTTAGGGTTAACAGCCTTTCCTGAAAACTCCAAAACCACAAAGGCCATATGGTGGGTTGTTATTTTAGGTGCAAATAGAGTTGCAACTGGGTTTATTTTTAGTTGTTTGTAAATACAATGGAGTTTCTTAGTTACATACTATCTTCGTTCTGAAAAAAGGACATGTAATTTTTTTGAGATCAAAGTTATTCAAAAAATATTAATATTTACTATGTCTAATATTATTACATTTTGAAATACATTTTCAGATTATATCTACAAAGTATTATAATAATTAATACAATAGCTTTTTAAATAAAGTTGACATTATTTGTTTTTCCAGAAAATTTATAGACTATTTGTTTTAGAACAGAGATAGTATTAGATTATAACCGAGCCTTTTTTCACTAGCTAACGTGACACCGACAAACTCGCTGTGTACAGTTTTTTGTGACAAACGAGAGAACCCAAAGAAGCAAGTAGCATTGCCGTGGCAAGCATTTCCAAAAAAAAAAGCATATCGTCGCAAGCAAAGCAAGCGAGGAAGCCACCTATGCAACAACACGACATGCGGCCGACCACGCACGCTGCAGCGTAGCAAGCCTGTATTCAATTATGGATGTGTGCATCAAAAGATGAAGAGGCCAGGACATTTTCATGTTTAAAAGAAAAGCTTGCATTCAATTTGTCATGTGACATCGGTTGACTGCGACGTAGTGCAATTCTCAGTCAGCTAAGAGTTGGGTCCCTTTTCTATTTTATCTTCTTTGCATGTGTGTCTATGCGTGTCAGCAAATAAATATACTTCTAGGTTTTGTTTAAGTTAAAGTTTATTAAATTTGACCAAACTTATAGATAAATATATCAATATATATTACATGAAATTGTCATATCATGAAACTACATTTGAAAACAAATCTAGTGATACCAATTTAGTGTCGTAAATATTGCTATGTTTTCTATAAAAGTAGTCAAAGTTTACTATGTTTGACTTAGAACAAGGCTAAAAATACACTTATTTGTGGACGAATGGAGTATAAATATTTTAGGTTTGTGAAGATAGTGTATCTAGACACCTTTTAATGTGTAGATTCAGAGTGAACCTCTTCGAACCTATACACTAAAAGAGGTTTAGATATATGATCTTCATAAAGCTAAAATATCTTATATTATGAAACAGAGGGAGTAGATATCTAGAGGCCATGTGTACGTCCTATATTTCTGAGTTCAATAAAAAATATCAGTTATTGAAAAAGTTCTAAGATATCTTTTTTAAAAGAAAAGGAAAATTGAAAAGGGTCTGTTGCACTAAGGGACAAACGATGTGTTTCACAGAAAAAAAAATCTTTTTTCTTGATAAAGTGTGTTTTTATTGTATAACCTACACTCTAATACGCTATTAATGGTTGTGAGAACATTATTGATTTTCTTATGGACCTGTAACGGTACTCCACCATGCCAAGTAGTATGCGCTATCATCAACTATGTAAGTGGGTAACCTTTAGGATACCCTCTTTAGGAAAAAAATGAACTATATTTTCACAAATCATTATTTTCTAACAAAACTAGTTCATTTGTTTGAACTAGACTAAAATAAGGGGTACCCTAAAGGTTTCAAACTGCCATCTCTAGCTATTATGTAAGCAAAAGCGATAATACTGTACTACAACTAATGCTAAGAGAGATGACATCGTGCTTCAATACAATATCAAAACACATAACCAAAAAAAGATTGATCCTGTGAACATATTCACCTTAGGATTCTAGAAATAAATAAACAAGGTGACTCCATGATACTAGTATATATACTGTAACACCCTCAGAATCGTACCTATGCAAGTTTTAGCGAAACCCGCCAAACCCGTATAGAAACGATTCAAAGGTGCCCACCAGGCACTTTCGTGCGGGTGGAAAACGAAGTAATAACATTACACAACAGTCCTCGATGGGACCCACGTAGCGAGATATATATAAGCGACTCCATGAGTCAAGAATACATGATACGGTACAAAGATCCAAATCACCTTGAAAAGATGGAGCGTCCGACTACGAACAAGATGCAAATGGGGCTAAGAGCCCAAGAATAACCGATGGCGTCCATAACCTGCCAGGCCAAGCCGGAAGGGTAACCCCGCTAACGACGCCGATCTCAAAACCCTAAACAAAAGGTGCCGACAAGGGCAAAGGAAAAGAAGGAGCGTCAAGATCAGGGCGACACGGCGAGGCTAGAATTCGGCGGTCCTCGCCTACATAGGTATGGTGGACTGAAGCGGCAGCGGCAGCAAACACTAGACAACCTATAGAGACTCGATGCAACTGGCGACTATCAGAGAGGGGTAAGAAAGACCTACCCGGAACCAACTGACTCTAGCACCAAACAAACCCATCCTGGTGTTTCCCCCTCGATACCAAACGAGGAAGTCAACCGAGGAACTCACCCAGTTGGCAGTTTTATTTATTCAGTTATCGTTGCGGCAATTACTAGTCAGGTTTAGATAATCATTCTTATAAAGTAAGCAGTGGGCAATTTTAGTTAACCATTCCGTTATAGTTACATCACTTACTATTTAGATACATATAGCATGAGATAAACCCGAAACCCAGCAGTTGTTGGTACTTTCATTTAGCCATTCCGTTGTAGTTGCAATACTTACTAGTCAGGTACAATGGTCGCAAGCGACACTCCAAAACAAGCAATTGTGGGCAGTATTAATTAGCCATTCCATTATAGTGAAGCTGATTACTAGTCATGATAAAGTCAAATTTATAGCAATAAACTTTAGTTATGCTTGTCTATGATCGAGATACTGTGCTCCAAGTCGTCCATATCCGCGGACACAGCTTTCAGAAAGTTTTACCCGCCGGGTGCACCAATAACACACGCCGATCAACCTCGGAAAAACCAAATCAAAACCCAACGAGGCTTTCACATTGAACAATCACGATTGAGAAATATTTCAGGGCCACCCTTAAGTAGATCCCGCGAAGATAGTGACTCCGAGACGGCCTCAAGGTTTGGGTGGACGGCGGTAAACGACTGGGAACCCGAAAGTGTGGCTGGGCTTGTCGATACCGCGTAAACGTGTCCCGATCCTAAATAGTACAGTGTGCTCCTCGCACAATTTAAATACATAAGTAGCATGGCATAAGTACAGGATAGTAAATAAAACCTCAAACTAGTTTGTGGCCCCAAGAAATAAGACTGAATCAAGCTCTGGCTCAGGGGGGTCCCATATACCTCCCGGATGTGGATAGCGCGATAAACCAAGGAACAGGTATCAAGTACTCGGGGTCCTACGGGACACAAGTGGGCGTTCGGAAACCAAATATTATCTATCACCCACCGATGCCTATGCTTACTTCAATTTTAGTTGTTAAACAGTAATTAAAGTGTGCGATAAGTAAAATTATGATCATCTCCAACATCAAACAGGCGGCAAGGCTCCAACAACTATGGCACTTGACAACAAGCAACAGCACTTGAACAAGCGACTACGACGCGCAGGTCCAACTAACTACCACACAACAGGCAATAGGAGGTGTCCAAGGCAATATAAGGCTGCACGGGAAATCACGGGTACGAAAGCTAGAGCATCGCAACACAGATAGCAATAGATCAACAGGAGGGAAGTAAATACTATAAAAGTAAGATAGGTAGAAAGGGGGAGATGCTCGCCTGAAAACATTGTCGAAGGTTCAACCGAAGATCGGGGCGAAGCTCACATCAACTCAACGACCCGCGAAGAAGCAAAACACTAGAAGAAACACCGGATGCAATATTTAATACTACGGCAAAAGATCGGCATGTTTATGATATGATGCATGGCATGGCAAAGGTGCGATGCAAGTAGGGCAGTATTAAGCGGAACCGGGGTCCCGACAATTTATTAAACGGTTCAAGTTATTTAGAAAACCTCCGCAATTTAAATGTTGTTTTAGCATGGTAAAAATAGCACCGGTTCGCTACATCAATTTAAATGAGGCCAATATGAGACTAGATTTGCCCGCATATGGGCCCCATATTTAATTACGAGGTGAATCGGCATAAGGCCCCCAAACCACATGACAAGTATGCATGCATGGCAAGTTTATATGCAACAAGTTTTATATTAGCGTTTATAAAATATGGTTCGGGAAAAGGGTTCACACATTAGGGGGGGGCTCGACGAACTTGGGGTTCCGGGGTTCGGGGTCGGTCTCAGGGTCCAGGGTTCGACGGAAACGTTCTCGGACTCCGGGATCGTTCTCGGCAACTGAGGTAGATCTTGGCGTCCCGGAAGCAGGACTTGGTTCGGTGGCCGGCGCATCGACTGATCCCCGATTTGTCGTTCTTGTCGTCGTGCAGATCTTGTCGGGTCCCATGTGGTCGAGCTTGCTGCTAGAGGTCTTGTTGGACCCGTACCGGTCGGTCTTGGCGTCCGGAAGTACTTGTCGCTCCCGTGGTCTTCGGTGTTATGACGACGATCTTGTCGCCCGATGTCGGGGTCTCACACGGGCGGCAGTACTTGTCGTTCAAGGCGAGCGATCTTGGCGGCTCGGAGGGTTTGAGGAATCGGCACGGTTTTTCGGATTCGTGAGGAGATCATGGCGCCGCACCGATGCGGATCGGCCTTCGTTCGGGGGTCTCGGCGTTCGTAGAAGGTCTTGGCGCTTCGGTTTGATGTCGTCCTGTACCGCGGGTTCTCGGCGTTGGTTGGCGACTTGGTCTAGAGTCGAGGTTTCTCAAGATCCCGGGTTCCTTGGTCTTGCCGATGCCAAACTTGTGGGGCTCGGGCGTTGGCCACGGCAACGGTCTTTGCAAGGCTGGCGAGGCGGGGGCACGTCGGGCGGCGGCGGCGGGCGGCTTGCCGGGTGGAGGCGAGGCGGTGCGAGCGGGGAGGCGGGCGGCCGGGCGGGCAGCGGCTCATGCGGTGGGAGGGACCGGCGGTGGGCGCTTGGCGAGGCGGCCGCGGTCTCGGCGGGCGGGCGGCGGCAGGCGGGTGGAGCTCAAGGACCCGAGGCGGGTCCGGCGAGTGGGTGGCGGAGGAGGTCACCGGCGGGAGGAGGCGTCGGAGGTGGAGCACTGGGAGAGAGGAGGAGGGAGGGAGAGGAAAACGTGTGGGGAATGCGGGGAGGAAGAGGGCTGCAGGCGTGGGCCGTCAAGGGACAGTGGGGCCAGGAGCAGTGGGGATCTGTGGAGGCGTCGTCGTGTGTGGCTGTGTGTGTGTGGTGTGCTGATTGTGGGAAGAGTGGTGTGGGTGGGGATTGGAGTGGTTAGCCTAGGTGGCAGATGGGGATAGGTTAGAGGGGAGGGAGAGGGTGAGGTGGCGAGAGGGGATTGGTTGGGGTGATGTGGAGGGGGGGGGGTTGGGTAGATTAACTGGTAGCTGTAGGATTTTAGGAGTGGACCGATTTATTTTCTGGGGTGGTCGTTCGGGTCAAAACGGCCCGTTCGACTGCCCCGCTAAAAATAATTGTAACTTTTATTTGTTTTAAAGATGGCTCTAGCAATTCGATAGCCGACAAATAAAATATTCCGGAGACCCGGTTTTGGTTTTGAATAAAGATGGGGGTTTTAGAAAACAAAACGGGCTTTGCGAAAATAATTTTAGACAAACAACATATGATGATGACGATGCAATGCACGAATTCAACGCGATTTTCTAGTAGTGGTTTTGCGGGATGCCACATATACTATGCATTAAGAAGGTACCAACTGAAGTAGTATCATAAAGTATATGCGTGTGTGTGTGTGATACAATGCACAATGAGTAATATCATGAGTCTTTATTTCTCGCTATGCGCATGACACAAAGTGAGTAATTAGTCAAATCGTATCAAAATACTTTCAAATTTAAATTTTGCATCTCTTTAACAAATCAACTATGGACCGTTCACACTAGAAAATTGTGGGCCAAACTCGACCTGCTCCATTGCTTTAATTGTATTTTCCACCAACACACATTGCATGAGTAATCTATAATTAAATGGTATATTTATGTTTTAGAGAGATGATATGAATCTGTTGCACCCATTCAAATATCTTTAAGTCTTGCTATTATGTTTTCCGATTCTCAAAGATGCATCCTTAAGTATGCCCAAAGGATTCAACAAAGTCATCCAAAAGTCCACGACAGTCTGGAAATTGTGCCTCATCTAATGCCAAATTCACCATGATGTTGTTGACATAACTTTGATAATTAACGGTAAGGGCCTATAGAAAAAAAAAGTTCAAAACAGTTGAATATAGGTATAAGTAGTCGTAAAGTGACAACACCACATACCATTTTCTTCAACTAAATGCCTGCGGTATAGAAGTGCTATACCTATGGATTTACAAATTTAGGCTGACCAACCATAAAAAACATTGTGTGCTTCCCTAACCGCTTGCATGTAGCTGGTTTTGAAATAAACTTGTTAATTTCATCCCAAATATTTATAGAAATTGTGTACAGTTAGACTTGAGGTGTAATTAGTGTGGATAAAGTATGATCTAGAGTTGGACACTTGTATCTTGCGTTCCTATATAATGAGGGAGACACAATATGTAACATATGAAGTAAGAATAAGGGGAAAGAGTTAGATGGTAAGTATTGATATGTATCAATGAGGAGGAACACTTGTAGTCATGGTTCAACGACACTGGCAGCTAGGCATATTCGCCAAACCTCACAAACAATCTCATGATGTCTTCTTAGTATGATTGTTTGTCCTAGCATCACAAGTGTTTAATTATTCCGTGAGGATGCCCCTCTCCCCCTCTCCGTCATCGAACAGAAGATCTGACATAGGAGAGGATGAGAGAGAGCACATGGGGATGGCGGAGGCAAGGAGCTCAAGAAAAAAAGAGGAAGAGAGAGAAGAGAATACCATCATCTACATTGGCTCGCATATGTTTGTACTTGTCTCTCCATAGTCCTTGTTCTTGTTGTAGTCTAGTTTACTTGCCATATAATTATCCCTGCGTTTTTCCTTACTATACTAGTCGGTCTAGTTTTGTTTTTGTTCTTTCCTATTGAGTTTTGCCTTTTGTTCTAATTATATAAATTCCATCCCTTTACATGTTGGGCTGGGGTGGGTGTAGTGTGTGGTTGCCCTATTCATTTGTCGGAACTAAAGTCTTACAATAAAGAGGGCAACCATGCACTGCACCAAAACCTGGTCGACGGCGGGCTTGTTGGAGAACAATGGTGACATCTTTGTGGCGGCTCCATCAACCCATGACATGGGGATGGACGCGTGTGCCGTCGTCACTTGGGTGGTGGCATACGTGTCACTGGGACTGTGTGTATTTACTCTTCTTGCACGTCTAATCTTAGTTGTGTGGTAAATACCGATTGATCCTTTTAAGGGTTTCCACGTTTGTATCTATATAATATAAGTAGGGAACTACTACGGGAGGCGGCAATTCGGCTCATAAATGCAAATACTCCCATTATGAGAAAACATATTTTGAAATGTTAAAAAATTCAAAAAACAAATTGTACATATACATTTGATATTGCATGCTGGTTTACAAGTTTTTGGAACGAAAGAACATAATATGTGTTGTGTATTAAAAACACAAAAAATGTCACGTAATGTGTGTCGTGTATTAAAAGCACAAAAAAATATCACGTGAATAGTCTTTTATCCCGAAAACTTGTGAACCAACATAAACTGCTCGAATGTATATGTAAATTTTCTTTTGAATTTCTTGACATTTTAAAATATGTTTTGTCACAATGGGTGCATTTATACCTGCGAGCCGAAGTGAATATCCGACTACTACTACCAAAAAGGTTAAGTCTACTTATATTTTTGTAGTGCACAATCATATTTCAGGAGGACCTACTTCTAGTGGTCCATAGCTCCGATGAAGAGAATATGATGCCCACAAAACTCCACCTGCTCAGTGGGGCCAGTCATGTTGGAGAATGATATGATAGTGTGAGGCGTCGAAGCTCACCACCTTCCATGCTTCGGTGAGAAGCTTGTCTTCAAGAGCAGCTGCGGTGGCAGAGGTTCGGCTAGAGGCGATAGATTAGTTCCTGAATCTTCTGCAAACGGATGCAAAGGAGTGTGCCCTTTGGGGACGAAGTTGAAGAGCCAGGAGAAGTTGCCCTGTCAGCTATATCTAGAATCCTTTTTTTTAAATAACAAAAGAAGAACTGTTATATTCATCGCGTATGAGAAGAAGATCAAGACGACCATGACCCATTTTATTAGGAAAATCGGACCCAAAAACCGCACAAACAACGGATTCTAGTCGCCCACGCGACAATAGACCACCGCAACACTCAACACACACCCTCAAGCTCGGAGCCGCCGCTCCGACTTCCCCCTGCTCGCACGAGCCGCAGCGTCGCCTGAACTAGACGTCCCGTAGCCCACGCTACACAATACAACCACCCGCGCTACACAATACAACCACCCGAAGACCATGGACGCTGCGCCAAAAACCCGGGACCGCCGCCCGACATGCCAGTCAGACCGAACGTCAAATCGCATTGACCAGGTCAACAAACTCGCTACTCTTGCAGCACCAGCACGCCACCCAAGCCTTGCTAGGCTACGGCCACACCCCATAGAGCCATTGCCGCAAAGCCGTCCGAGACCACCGTCTTGGCGCACCACCACCGGCTGGAGCCGCCGCCCCGGCATCCACTAGCCTTGACACTAGGAGGTATGTTCATATGTGATCTTGTTTAACGAGGATCACCCGTGCACCGCGGCACCAGCTCCAACTATGCTACCAAGGGGCCCTTCTATCGCCCCTAAAACTGACAATGTAAATGAAGAACGTTAAGACTGTAGATGTCCCAGCCAAGAGGTATCTACATCGTGCAGCTGCACGTTAGACAACTAGATACACGCGCATATACTCTTTTAATTTTAAAATATAAGATGCTTTATTTTGATGAAAAGAGTGTACGTAGACATTTTTAGTGTGTAGGCGACCTACATAGTAAAAAAGGTCTACGTACACTTTTTTTATAAAACTAAAACATTTTATATTTTAAAACAGAGAGAGTAGTAAGATGTTTTAAAACGGAGAGAGAAGATAATTGAGTGACTACTGAATTTAAGCTGAGAAGGAGCTGCGCAGTTTGTATAGCTAGCTAGACTGATTTTTGGAGGACGATTTGGAGCGCGCTGATGCTCCGATTTGCGAGCGGTCTGTTTCTCTGTGATGTAGATGTGCCGAGATTAGCACCTTTTGAAGAGTGGAGCCGAAGACCATCTGGAGTGGACGGGAACCAGTCGAGAAGAGAGGGTGAAATACACGTCTGCGCGGACGGACGAATAACAGAGATGCAGAGAGATTCTTCTAACTTTGGAGGAAGATTCCGAGCACGTCCGTTTGCTGTTTTGATCGAGGTTTGCGGCGCTGGAGATATGGATGAACCGATATTGTAGGAACGTGAAGATAAGCTTCGGAGATCAACGAGAGCGGTCGGAATTTTCGCGGAAACGGAGGCAGGAACTGAGGGCGCGTGCGCGTGCTGACAGAACAAAACTGAACTGTAATAACTCCACAGTTATAGTCAGCGAAGTCGAGGCAAATTCGGTCGATGATTCCGACCAGCTCGGTACACGGAATTGGGTGAGGTTTTAATCTGGGGGTGGTCTGGAGGTTCCCTCTACGCCGGAGTGTGTTGTAAAGCGCATTATGAGTGCCAAGATGGCCGGGAAAATTAGAGGAACAGAGGTGCTGCAGCTGCTGTGTCGGCTGTTCGCGCGCGAGCGTCGGGAGAACGGCGGACGGCGACGAGCTTCTGGAGGTGGTATTCGACCGTGAGATTTCCTAGGAGGTACGCTAGATGGACAGCAAGCTTGGGGGATGTCTTGGGCGCGCCAGATGACGAGCGGGACGTCGGGAAGGACGCGGACATGGTGGTGTCCCGCAGGCGATCGATGAGAGCATGGCGGTGCGACGGTTCACGGTGCGGACCAGGGAGAGACGGAATGGAAGAAGAGATCACCATCGAGCTCCACACGAAACTGCGTTTTGTTGAAATTTGGTGAGTTTTGGACCGTTGGTCTATTAGATAAATTCTGAAATTTTCTTTGGCCTACTTATTTATGGCAGCATGTGACTGTGCTAGCGGTGCTAAAGTTTAGTCCCACATTGCTAGTTGAAAGGGAGTTGGACCACCTTATATAGTAGAGTGTTGCACCACTCACTAAGGTGTGACAAGAAGAGTAGCCCTCGCGCACTCCTCGGACGTCGTCCGCCTCGCCACGACGTGCGCGGCGCGGGTTGCGGGTTGAGAAAATCTCGCCGAGCCGAGCTTTTTTTTGCTGGTTGGGACATCTAATCGGCACCGAATCAATCCACACCAACTCGGACGTGGGCTGATCCCACGATATTCCTAACCTGCACTACATAAGTGTCCTGCGGGTTGCGGAAATCTCGCCGAGCCGAGCTTTATTTTGCTGGTTGGGACATCTAATCGGCACCGAATCAATCCACACCGACTCGGACGTGGGCTGAGCCCACGATATTCCTAACCTGCACTACATAAGCGTCCGGGCTAAACCTAATCAGCACCGAATCTATCCACACACGCGCCTACCCTCCAGAACCTTGCGCCGCCGCTTTCGTCTTCTCCATCCCGGCTTGCGGCGTGTACCGCAGATCGGGACAGTAGGCCTCCGAAACCCCGCCTCTCGTGAACCTGTACGGGTGAGGGGCGATCAGGTTTTTAGGGAGCGCTCAAGCGCGACTACTGGCAACCACGTCGACGTCCGACGACGAGTTTCCGAACGACGACTTCTTTCCGAACATCAGCGACCTCTTCGATAATCACAACATGGGCGACGCTGCTGCGACCGCTGCGGCTGCTATTCAGCCTACACTGTACGTGATATTCAACTGTCTTTTTTAGATTATGCTAGAGTTCTTTGTTCTAGCGTTTGGTGTAGATGTGATAGGTTTATCTCCTATAGATGTAATCTGTTCATCTACTTTATTGATCTGCATGATTAGTTTTACTACTGTATGTATGATCATGATTTATCAGTTTATTATTCGGATTAAATCATATGGATTATTGCTTATATTTCCAACAATCCAAAAACCTGACTATATGCAACTGAATTCCACTAGTGTAGCCGCGGCTACTAGGCCGCCTCCTTTTGATGGCATGCACTATAAGAGATGGCGCAAGAAAGCAGTTCTCTAGTTTGAAAACCTAAACTGCTATAGCGCCACTCTTGGCAAGCCTGAAGGAGATCTTTCTGCTGAGCAGGAAGCGAATTTTAAGAAAGCCGATACCATGTTTATAGCGGCTTTGTTCAGTGTACTTGGGGATAACATTGTTGACCCTTATATGTCATTTGATAATGGCAAGGACGCGTGGGAAGCGCTCGAGGCCAAGTTTGGGGTCTCGCACGCTGGCACTGAGCTGTATGTCATGGAGCAATTCTATGAATACAGGATGGTTGATGAGCGCTCCGTCGTTGAGCAAGCTCATGAGATACAATCACTTGCCAAAGAACTTGAGCAGTTCAAGTGTTTATTACTGGACAAATTTGTGGCTGATGGCATTATTGCCAAGCTTCCTCCTTCGTGGAGGAACTTTGCTACTTCTCTGAAACATAAGTGACAAGAGTTTTCCGTTACGGATCTCATTGGGTCTCTTCATGTGGAAGAGAAGGCGAGAGCAAAGGACAAAACTGCTCGAGGACTTGAGGGAAGTTCTACTGCCAATTTAGTGCAGAGGAAAAACTTCCAATCCCACAAGTTTAAGAATAAGAACAAAACTGAAGGAAAGGGGAAGTTTGATGGCAAGAACAAGGCCACACACTCAACCAACTTCAAGAAGAAAAATGATAAGAGGAAAGACTCTTGCCACGTCTGTGGTGATCCTGGTCATTGGGCTCCTAGCTGCCCTAATCACTTTGACAAGCGTCAACATGGGAACAGCGGCAATGCCGCTAATGTTGTTATTAGCGATACTGAGATGAAGGATGCTGGGTACGGTATTTTACCTACTATCCTTTTAGTATGTCATTCTCCTGATTGGTGGATAGACATGGGTGCTAATACACATGTATGTTCTGATATTTCCATGTTTTCCTCTTATCAGGTCTCAAGGACTTCTTCCGTGCTGATGGGAAACGGCTCACATGCTTCTGTTCATGGTGTTGGTACGGTAGATCTGAAGTTTACTTCGGGAAAGACCGTACAGCTGAAGAATGTGCAGCACGTTTGAAAGGGCATGTATGCCCCCATGTGTGGTTTTGGTAATTAATGACAATCTCTATGGACTAATGTGTAAATTGAGTATCACTTGTAGGTTTGTCCATTGGCATCGCTTGGGCCATGTGTTGGTCTCAAGGTTGGAAGATGAAGAAATGTCCAAGGGCTTTGTGCCCATTGGAATCATGAAGAAAGAAGGAGCTTGAAGGTCGATCCAGGCATGTGCAAAGAGTTGCATCAAGATGGATCAACCTCAAGTAGGGATGAAGAAGGGAGAGCTCAAGATGCGCCATCTCTAGAAGATCTCATGCTTGAAGCTTGCCATCCTCGTGCTCATGGAATGATGAAGACAAGTTCAAAGAAGAGGTTTCCCCATGGAGTATGGGGGAGCAAAGTCTTCATCTTCATCAAGCAAGAGCATCCAAGAAAGGTGTTCCCACTATAGAAGAACAAGACGGTCTACATCAAGTTCAAGTGGGTTGCTCAAGGCAAAGGTATTTTCTTGATAGGGCTTCTATTTTGCCGGTCTCGTGTTGTTAGTTGGGAGACCGGGTTTAGGATAGATAGCCGTGCTATCAAGAGGGGCTCTCAAGCGGGTGTCTCATCTGCATCGTTCGGAGAGAGCTCAAACCTTTGCATTCATAGCATCATCTTTCTTGGTTGTTATTTGGTTCTTGTCCATGAGAGGATCTAGAGCTTGTGGTCACCATCATAACAAGCTCTAGCTCATCATCTAAGGATTTCACTTGCATATCTTATTGCGGGTTTTGATCTTGCGAGTTTTCTGGCTCCACACCTTGGGGGATAGTTCACACATATATTCATGATATTTTCTCCCAAGGTGATACCCAAGGATTCTATTCGTAGTTATCCTTCCAACAAAATTGGTTTCATCCCGTTTGGAGTTCGGATGCAAAAGTTATTGCTTTTCTGGTTTTCTGGTTTCTAGAATTTCCCTGACCGAAAGTTCCGGCTTCCCACCGGAAGTTCCGCTAGGGCATCTTTGCCGCCGAAAGTTCCGATGGAAGTTCCGGGTCTTCTTCCGCTCACATTCAGTAACCTTCTGTTTTGGATGTGCTATTTGACGGAACTTCAGTCGGAATTTCAACCGGAAGTTTCGCTCTCACCGGAAGTTTCGCCAGGATCGGAAGTTCCCACGCTTAGTTGCCGCCAAAAGTTCGGTTGAACTTCCGGCTATTGTTCCGCCCGTTCAAGAACCTTCGCTTTGAATATGTCTATTTGACGGAACTCGCCGAACTTCCACGAAGTTTCTCCCACCGGAAGTTCCGGTGGACCGCGGAAGTTCCACCAGATTATCTTTTTCGCTCGATCCATTTTTGACCGTTGGTCGTGTGCCACGGAACTTCCACCTCCCACCGGAAGTTCCGCCAGAGTCGCGAATGCCCATAACGGAAGATCCGTGAGCCCTTGAAAAGGGCTCCTCTTCCCTTCGTGGGCACTAGCTTTTCTTCTTGGTTCTTGGCTTTCTCTCTCTCCTCCATTGTCAACCTTGAAGAAGCTTTCCCTCTCCCTTTCCCCTCCTATGATTCTTGCATATTTTTTGAGGGATTTGAGAGAGGAGATCTATATCTACAATCCCCCAAGCCAAATCCCTTCTTTGTGAAGGAATCATTGGGATCTAGATCTTGGAGAGTTTTGTGTTCTCCTCTTGTGTTCTTCCTCCCTTATTCCCCCAATAGCTTTTATAGCTTTGTTGGAATTTGGGAGAGAAGGACTTGCCCTTGCATTTGGTGCATAGGTTTGAGTTCTCCTCGGAGATTTGGCGAGTTCAAGCTTGTGAGCTTGTTTCTCTTGGGTTCCTTGGAACCCTAGGCATTGTGTTGGGTTGTTGACCTTTTGTGGTCTTGTTGACCTTTTGTGGTCTTGTAGCCTTTGTGGCGTTGTTGGCCTTTTGTATGTTGGCCTTTTGTGGCTTTGTTGTTGGGAGCCTCCAATTGAGTTGTGGAGTTAGCCCCAATCTTGTACGGGTTCGGTGACCACCCTCAAGCGTCCCATAGTGGAGCAAGTGCCCGCCTTTTGTGGTGCGCACTTGGGAGAATAGGGTGAGCCTTTTGTGGCGTCGGTGAGTTGCGTGCTTCCGCATCCGGGGTGAGGCCTTGTGTGGCGTTGGGTGAGCATCGAGCCACCACACCTCGAGGTGATCCATTTGTGGCGTTCGGAGAGCATTGCGCCATTGCACCTCTCCAACGAAGACGTAGCTTCTTTGGAAGTGAACTTCGAGAAACAAATATTTGTCTCCGCGTCCATCGGTTATCTCTCAACCGAACCCTTTACTTATGCACTTTACATTGTGATATCCATCGTGCTTGAAGTATTTATACCTTGCTATCACCTTGTTGCTTGTATTGCTTAGCATAGGTTGTTGGTGCACCTAGGTGAACTTAGTGGCTAGGTTTTGTGCTCATATTCCGCATTTACTTGAGCCTAAACCGTAATAATTTTAAAAGCCTATTCACCCCCCTCTAGGCGACTTCCTTTGTACTTTCGACGTTCCCTCCATCAATAAGAATCTCGTCAGCGGATCACTTTTATGTCGAGATGGCTTTAAGTTGGTTTTTGAGTCCAATAAAGTTGTAATTTCTAAATATGTACAATTTGTTGGAAAGGGTTATGAGTGCGGAGGTCTGTTACGCTTGTCTTTGTCAGGCTCATGTACTAAAGTTATTAATCATGTGTGCAATGATAATGAGTCCAATGTTTGGCATTCACGACTCTGTCATATTAACTTTGGTTGCATGACGCGGCTAGCCAATATGAGTTTAATTCCGAAATTTACCACTGTCAAAGGTTCCAAGTGCCAAGTTTGTGTGCAAGCAAAGCAACCCCGCAAGTCTCATACGGCTGCGGAACCAAGAAACTTAGCACCGCTAGAACTTATACATTCAGATCTTTGTGAGATGAATGGTGTGTTGACAAAAGGTAGAAAAATATATTTAATGACGTTGATTGATGAATCCACTAGATACTGCTATGTTTATCTCCTAAAATCTAAAGATGAAGCTTTGAACTACTTCAAAATCTATAAAGCTGAGGCAGAAAACCAACTTGATCTTAAAATCAAGCGGCTAAGGTCGGATCGTGGTGGAGAGTACTTTTCAAACGAATTTGATTTATTCTGTATGGAACACGGTATTATACATGAGAGGACGCCTTCCTACTCACCTCAGTCAAATGGGGTGGCTGAAAGGAAGAACCGCACTCTAACTGATTTGGTTAACGCCATGTTAGATACATCGGGTCTTTCCAAGGAATGGTGAGGGGAGGCGCTAATGACCGCGTGTCATGTCCTAAACCGTGTCCTGTAAAGGATAAAACCATGACTCCATTTGAGTAATGGGAAAATAAAAGGCTTAAACTCTCTTACTTACGAACTTGGGGTTGTTTGGTGAAAGTCAATATTCCAATACCCAAGAAGCGAAAGCTTGGACCAAAAACCGTTGATTGTGTTTTTCTGGGATATGCTTTTCATAGCATTGGCTATAGATTTTTGATAGTAAAATTTGAGGTATCCGACATGCATGTTGGTACAATTATGGAGTCGAATGATGCGATTTTCTTTGAGGACATCTTTCCTATGAAAGGTATGTCTAGCTCATCAAATCAGGAGATGACTAGTTCATCTAGTCAGGAATTTTCTATAATTCCTGAACCCACTATGCTGATAGAACACTCTGATGATCCCGTGGAGTATGACAATGAAGCTCCCAAAAGGAGCAAGAGACAAAGGACTGCAAAGTCATTTGGTGATGATTTTATTGTCTACCTTGTGGATGATACTCCCACTTCCATTTCAGAAGCTTATGCATCTTAAGATATTGACTACTGGAAGGAAGCTGTCCGAACCAAGATGGACTCCATCTTAGCTAATGGTACTTGGAAAGTCACTGATCGTCCTTATGGGTGTAAACCTGTAGGATGTAAATGGGTGTTCAAGAAAAAGCTTAGACCTGATGGTACTATTGAAAAGTACAAGGCACGTCTTGTGGCTAAGGGTTATACCCAAATGGAAGGTGAATACTTCTTCGATACCTGCTCACCTATAGCGAGATTGACCACTATTCGAGTACTAATCTCCTTGGCTGCCTCACATGGTCTTCTCGTTCATCAAATGGACGTTAAGACAACTTTTCTAAATGGAGGGCTAGATGAGGAAATTTATATGGAGCAGCCTGATGGATTTGTAGTAGATGGTCATGAGGGAAAGGTGTGTAAGTTAGTGAAGTCTTTATATGGTCTCAATCAAGCTCCTAAACAGTGACACAAGAATTTTGAAAGAATTTTAACTGCTGAAGGCTTTGTTGTAAACGAAGCTGACAAATGTGTGTACTATCGCCATGGTGGGGGCGAGGGAGTTATTATGTGTCTCTACGTTGATGACATATTGATATTCGGGACCAATCTCGCTGTTATCGAGGAGGTCAAAGAGTTATTATCTCGCTGCTTTGAGATGAAGGACTTGGGAGTGTCTGATGTAATTTTAAACATCAAGCTACTAAAGGATGACAATGGTGGGATTACACTGCTTCAGTCTCACTATGTGGAAAAGATATTGAGTCGCTTCAGGTATAGCGACTACAATTCTTCTCCAACACCTTATGATCCGAGTGTGCTACTTTGAAAGAATCGAAGGACTGCTAAAGATCAATTGAGATATTCTCAAATTATTGGCTCGCTCATGTATTTAGCGAGCGCTACTAGACCTAACATCTCCTTTGCTGTAAGCAAACTGAGTCGATTTGTGTCAAATCCTGGAGATGATCATTGGCATGCTCTTGAAAGAGTTTTGCGCTATTTGAAAGGCACTGCGAGTTATGGTATTCACTATACTGGGTATCCATGGGTACTTGAGGGTTATAGTGATTCAAGCTGGATATCTGATGCTGATGAGATTAAGGCCACAAGTGGTTATTTGTTTATACTTGGTGGTGGCGCTGTTTCCTGAAAGTCTTGCAAGCAGACCATCTTAACGAGGTCAACAATGGAAGCAGAACTCACAGCATTAGACACAGCCACTGTTGAAGCGGAGTGGCTTCATGAGCTCTTGATGGACTTACCTGTGGTTGAAAAACCAATACCCGCCATCCCGATGAACTGTGATAATTAAACTATGATCTTCAAAGTAAACAGTTCTAAGGATAATATGAAGTCATCAAGGCATGTAAAGAGGAGATTGAAATCTGTCAGGAAACTGAGAAACTCCAAAGTTATTGTGTTGGATTATATCCAAACATCTAAGAATATGGCAGATCCTTTCACAAAGGGTTTATCACGCAATGTGATAGATAATGCATCGAGGGAGATGGGTTTGAGACCCACGCTATGAGTTGATCCCAGTGACAACCCACTCTATGTGATCGGAGATCCCGTGAATTAGAGCTGGGAGACAAGCTATTGGTCAGCTGAGAGGAGAGTATTTCCATATTATATTTACATCTCCATAAAGGTGCAATACTCTTTTAATCCGCATGGCAGGTTGATATTTATCTTAATGTGTTCCAAGCAGCATTTATAAGCGGAGATGTTGTCCTGCAGAACATCTCTTGAGGAACACACCTATATGAGTCTGACTGTCAAACGTCGCAGTCCGTGAGAGTTGGGTGCTCTCTAATAAACTCATGAAAGGCCCTGGAGTATGACGCATAAGCTCCAAACCGCGGGGAAGCCGATGGTAGCCCTGTACTGGTCTAGATTTTGTGTAAAACTAGCGCGCAAAAAACTTGTAGTTCAAAGCATAGTCCACTATTCAAGTTGCTAGCTAGCGTAGCATGAAGTTTAACGCGGAAGTTCAACTTAACAGTCTTCACTACACACCGGTATATAAAACAATGTTCTGGAAGAAAAGCGTTGTGATGTGCCAATGAGACTTTATGGGGGATTGTTGGAATTTGGTGAGTTTTGGGCTGTTGGCCCATTAGACAAATTCTGAAATTCTCTTTGGCCCACTTGTATATGGCAGCATATGGCTGTGCTAGTGGTGCTAAAGTTTAGTCCCACATTGCTAGTTGAAGGGGAGTTGGACCACCTTATATAGTAGAGTGTTGCACCACTCACTAAGGTGTGACAAGAAGAGTAGCCCTCGCGCACTCCTCCTCTGATGCCGCTCGTCTCGCCTCGTCACGACGCGCGCGCGCCGCAGGTTGCGGGAATCTCGCCGAGCCGAGCTTTATTTTGCTGGTTAGAAAAACTGATTATGAGTCATTAACGTACAGCCGTTTCCAATTTTTATGGACGTGGCTGTTACCGATTCGGACGTGGGCTGAGCCCAAGATATTTCTAACCTAATCGGCACCGAATCAATCCAAACACGCGCCTACCCTCCAGAACCTTGCGCCGCCGCTTTCGTCTTTTCCATCCCGGCTTGCGGCGTGCACCGCAGATCGACAAGAGGCCTCGGAACCCGCCTCGTAAACACGTGCGGTGAGGGGCGATCGTTTTGGGAGCGCAAAGCCGACCATCGGCAACCACGTCGTCGTCCGACGCGAGTTCCCAACGACAACTTCTTCCGGACGTCCGACCTTCGACAATCACAACATGGGCGACGCTGCGACTGCTATGCGGCTGCTATTCAGCCTACACTGTACATGATATTCAACTGTCTTTTTCAGATTATGCTAGAGTTCTTTGTTCTAGCATTTGGTGTAGATGTGATAGGTTTATTTCCTATAGATGTAATCTGTTCATCTACTTTATTGATCTGCATGATTAGTTTTACTACTGTCTGTATGATCATGATTTATCAGTTTATTATTCGGATTAAATCATATGGATTATTGCTTATATTTTCAACACGTTTGCTGCAAAGAAAAAGAACGGCGGACCGGCGACTTGCACGGCGGCGCGGGTTGGCGACGGCATCCAGCGGCTACTCAAGGACGTCTCAACACTTGCGCTCGTCAGATAGATTTACATACTAGTGTAGTAGATTTAATCAACAGAGCTCAGCAATGTGTCAAGCAAACAGGGGTCTTACAGAAGAGAACCACGCGCACTCAGAGCATCTTTACTCGGCTTCCCATAACGCAGATTTTTATTTTAGTCAAGACGCTAAAACTTGGCCCAATCGTATTTACAGAACCCCGGTTTCGTTTGGATTTAGACCAATTTTCGTCCAGAACTCCTAGGCCGATCCCGGGGCACCGGGAACGTCCTGAAAACACCCAAAGAAGCGAAAATGGCTATGAGGCAATTCTGTCGGCGAGACAACCCCATTCCCCACCTCCACACGCCTCCGCTGCGGCGTTCGAAGAACTCCCCTAGCTGCCCTGTCGCCATGCCTTCGCCGGCGATGCTTCACCACGCCGAGCCCTATACACACCTGTAGATAGGCCCGCTGTCGTCGTCTCCCTTTCCCCTAGGCCTAGGCCATCCTTTGCCGCCCAAGCATCACCGTAGATCGGCTTCGCTCCGAGCTCCTGCCACCTCGCCCTCCAAGTGTTCGGCGTTTTGCCCGTTCGGCCATGGACTTCGACCTCTTGCAGATCCTGATCACCAGGTGCCTCCAACCTGGACTGCCTTCATCGCTATGCGTCAGGAGATCCGAGATCCAGTAGTGCATCAACATCTATAGGATGATCTGGTTGGGCACCTATGGATACCCATGGGCAACACGTAGTGCCGATCATGAACTGGCCGAATTAGGCCGAACTATGTTGTATTGTCAATGTATGCCGAACTATGTTTAATTTTATCCTGACCTATGTTAAATTTATGCTGAACTAGGCCGAACTTTGCCCTATATTCATATAATCCCAAAAACTGGTCGAATTTGAGCACGTCGGCCTAGGAACTCGGCCTGGAAACACGAGTGAAAAAGTGGGCGTTTCCAGACCGAAAACTAGCTCCGTCCGACGCTATTTTGATCCAAATTTTGGGCTGGGAACGCCCAACGAGTGAAGGTGCTCGGAGTAGCTCACTTATTTCGAAACATATAACCAGTGCAACTTTATTTAATCTACCACTCCCTCCGATCCATATAGATACATCTGAGTCTATATAAATTTGATTCAATTAATATTGATCAGAGGGAGTACTTAATAATTCGCTCATCTCCCCTAGGAACTCCAAACTGCATGCATGACAATCTCTCTCGACGGTCGGTTTCGGAATAAAATCCTATACAAACTGGGTCGCACCTTCCGTTCGGTGGACCAAGTCATCCGCACGACACATAGGACTACGAATCTCAAAACCTCTGGCCACTTAGGGCTTGTTTGATTCATAGGATAGGAAAAGTATAGGAATAGGAAAACCATAGGATTGATATGTCATGCCAATGTGAATCCTATAGGAAGAGGGATCTTGTTTGATGTGTGAAGAATTTTCCATGGTGACCTAATGTTGTTTTTCTATAGGAATTGCACTACAAGATTACTATAGGATTAAATCCTATAGGATATGTTCCTATGAATCAAACACTAACATAGGAAAAATTCCCGGATTCAAATCCTACACAATTCCTATGTAATTCCTATAAATCAAACAAGTCCTTATTCTTTAATTCACGGTAATTTAATTCCTAACCCGCAAGGACTATCGGCGCTCAAACTTGCCTAGCCATCCTCCCTGATGCCTTCGCTCCCGGTGGCGCCAACGAACCCCCGTCGGGCGTGGTGTTGCCTGCTCTTTGCATGATAGCACATGCGGACTAAACTTGTGGTCCTCTTTTCTCTGGGTTGCAACTCTATTAGATCATGAGATCCGTTTTAACTACCGTGAATTAAGTAATAAGTGGCTGGAGGCTTTGAGATTCGTATTCGGTTTGCTACGTGTCGCGTGGATGACTTGGTCCACCAAACACGAGGTGAGACCCAGATCGTATAGGATTTTCTTCCGTCGTGTGGCAATCACACCTTCGCCGTGACGCCTTCCGCGTATGCCGCGGCCACCTGATAGGATGCCGCGTCATCATGCAGGTTTTCGGTAATCAGCATAACAACGACACGATTAGAGATGTGAGATACTACTGATATTACGTTCACAAGTCAGAAGCGAGAAAAGAGCTGGGATCGAGTAGCTAGTTACCTTTTGATTGTCACGTTCGGCTTTGCTTGAGGTGATGGCCCAATCAAGTCCGTCCCTGGATTTCAGGGGCCCTAGGAAAAAATGATACAAAGGGACCCTTATTTAAAGTAGCAAAGCTTACCTAGGGTCGGGGAGTGTGTGTGTGGTGTGGAGTTGTGTGTGCACGCGTGTGGGTGGGTGGGTGGGTGGGGGGGGGGGCAAAGGCCCCGTACTCTAGATAACACCTTAAAGCTATATATCTTTAATATTTATGCTAAAAAAGTTGTCTTATCTTCTAGAAAACACTTTAAATATATATATATATATATATATATATATATATATATATTTGTGCTAAAAAATTTGCCCCCTACTCTAGAAAACAGCTTAAAGATATATATCTATAATATTTATGTTAAATTTTGAAGATTAATCAAATATTATACATAATTAGCGTTCTTGGGGCCTCTCAATAATGCCAGTCAAACCTTGTCACTTGTTAACACATGAAGGACATAAAAATATATTAGTATTCCGAGAAATATTATTGCAATGCAATAGCAAATTAAATGATCTGTATTTTTGATAGCTCAATTGTCTTTAAAATTGTGTCGGAGACATTGAAAATGACTTATTCTATTGATCGAGCAAATTATATTTTATAATATTTGTTTCTACCAATCACTCGTGCAAAAAATGAGTAAAAAGTTAGATATATTTAACAAGATGATGGAATAGTCTTCAAACATACTGATGGGACAAGTAAAACAATTGGAAATAAAAGGAGAGATGCTTGCGGAATGGTACAATTATATAATTGCATCACCAGTTTCAAGTATGAATACATTCACAACCCTGTAAAGGAATGTGATGTCGATTTTGTTCTGCATGAATGGAGATGCCAGAAAAATCGTGGCATAAAAAAACCTATAAAGAAATATTGAAGTATTTATTTGTAAAATATGAGTCAGTATAGAGTCATGGTAGATTACAGTTCTGATCACCTATATTTTCTAAAATAATTCTACACTATTAAGACTCTAAAAATAGAATATAAGAACACAAAAAGTGTTAGATTGGGCCTCTACATAATAGGGGGCCTGGCGAGCGCCCCTATGTCCCGCCCTATGGACTGGCCATGGGCATGTTGATGGGATTCTACTTTTGTATCAATATAATATAATTAGGGACTAGTAGTGCCAAAAACATTAAATCTACTTATATTTTTGTGGTGCACAATCATATTTCTGGAGGATTTTCTTCTGGAGGTCCATAGCCGCTAGGAGCGATGAAGAGAACAGAATGCCCACAAAACTCCACCTGCTCAACGGGTCGGTCATATTGGATAACGATATGGTAGTATTGGAGATCATACTATGGAAGATAGATGCAACTTCCTGATTGAGTCAGATGTTGCAATAATGTTAGAAAGAAGAAATCCAAATGTCCTAAAATGTTGATGGTGCAATGTGATCTCTAGAGTCTACACAACAAGAAAGTTGGCGACACTTCTTAGCTCTTGTACTCAACAACTAGTCATCCGATATTTTTCTTATATAGTTGCATGTTATCATTTATAAACGCTTCAAAGGACCAAATATACCTTGAGTCCAAAAACTTTGAGGATCACTTGCGCGGCGAGATGCGTGAATACCACCTCTAGAGAGCTCTTCTTCCTATTGACAACCTTCTTTGCCTTACGAACACAGTCGAGTGGATCACTTTGCAAGCCTAAGAAGCCAAGCTTATTTCCCCATTTCACATCTCTTTCCTCGTCAGACTCAATCATGTTAACACAAGCCTGCTCATGTTAGCAAAGATTGAATTAATTAGAATAAGTTGCATTTTTTTTAAAAGGAGCATATATTAATATCGCAAGATTACACCTACCCTTTCAAACAACACATTACCATGTAGGTATTACATATGCACATGGCAAAAAAAATTACAGAAAAAAGAAAAATCCTGCTACAGCGATCTATGCCTTATAACAGCGAACCAAAGCCGCTCAAAAAAAACAGCGAACCAAACACCACAGAGACACCGCGCGACCGAAATTCAACCAATCCGGCAAACTCCGGCATGTCGTCCATTGGAGTTTACCGGCGGAGCCTTGTGGAACTCGACACTCTAGCCAGAGGAAGGAAAACCAACATCAAGTAGATCCTTGTCTTGGCCTGAGGGGGATCATATGACCATACCCCCTTTATACTAAGCCAGACCAGTAGCCCCCACTCCATACGCCGGTGACATGTGGGATCTGCCTCACCGAGCCCAACCGACGGCCATGGTCAACGACGCGCAAGGAGATGGCAGCGCATGGTCGATCCACCATTGGAACCGGCCGTGACACTGCGAGGAGAAGATGGATAGACGGCATAGGGATCTACCAAGATCGAGATCAAGGATTTGTCCCCAGCCGACCCACAGCCCAGGCCTCACCGCCAGCCACGCGCCGCCAAGGGGACCTTCGCCACCACCCCGGCCAGGAGAGCCACCCTGGCCGCTGCTCGTCGACACGCCAACCGTCTCCATCCCAGCAGCCCCGGCGGCTATCTCCGGCAAACCACCACGCCCATGCCTCCTTCGTTGGCTCGCCTGCCATGGTGGCAGAGGAGCAGGGATGGCGCGCCAGCGCGATGGGATCTCCTCCGGCGGCGCCCTGGGGAGCGCACGCGAGGGGTTTAAATTGATTTCATTTTTGCATATCCTTCTGCTGTCCTTAGGATTCGTATAATACTTACCAATCCAGAATGTAAGGTGCTTCATGCTTCAAAGATTTACTTTCTCCAAGAACTACTTAAATACAAGCACTAGTAGAAAACATGCCATCCGTTCGCGCCCCCTGTAACTACCTCGGTGAATTACGCTCCTAGATACAAGCCTGGATGAGTGGTAGTGGTTGAAATAGTACGGTGGGGCCCCAAAAGCCACTCACTGGTAGTCCTTTCAGACGTGCCAACCGCTACCTCTCAACGGGACCTCAGACGCGAATCGGCAGCGAAGGATCAACTACGATACAAGTGGGTATGTACGCAAGCCACCATACAAGAGTACATCAGAGCCATACCATCTAGAAAGAAAGGAAAATATAGCAACGCCATACGGCAAGATTCAAATGACCTAGATAGATCTATATTTTAGGATACCTCCTCATACAACACACATCAGAGTATCATGCGGAAGCAAAACAAAATCCGAGTACGGATAAGAAGCAAATCGGCATAAGATGCCATAGAAATAAGCACATCCCAACTACAGGTCTCACGGATCCCGCTCCCTAATATCTACACCGAACGATCGTTGCCCATCTTGACTTCTTCCACCCAAGATCCGCCGTGAAGGTACCTGTCCATTTGAACCAAGAATTTATCGTGAGACCCTAAGGGTAAAGAAGTCTTAATGCCTCTAAAGGGACACAACCAGGGTGACGAATTGCGTGAAAGATAAACCCTAGCAGTTCTAGATAACGCTAACCATCCGCCTAACCAATGATAGCGGATGTCCGTGAATTAAGAACAACATTATAATGGTAATCTCATCGATCCATCCTCCCTCGCTACCAACAAGGAAGCGGATTTAACAACCCCCATCCGCTGGCAATTTTATTAACCATTCCATGAGTGTTGCACTATTTACTAGTCGGTTACATAGTCAAATTAAAGCGGTGCTTTAGTTATGCTTGTCTATGATCGAGAAACTGTGCTCCAAGTCGTCCATATCCGCGACACGGCTTTGAAAGTTTTACCCGCCGGTGCACCAATAGCAACACACGCCGATCAACCTCGGAAAACCAAAACAAAACCCAACGAGGCTTTCACGATGAACAATCACAAGATTCAGAAATATTTCAGGGGCCACCTTAAAGTAGACCGCAACGGCAAGTAAGCAAGCTCCGACGGACTCAAGGTTGTGGGGGACGGCTGTGAACGATCGGGAACCCAAAACGAGCTTGTCGACACCGCGGAATCGTGCCACGATCCTAAACAGTACAGTGTGCTATCTGTCGCACAATTTAAATACAGAAAGTAGCATGGCATAAGTGCAGGATAGTAAATAAAACCTCAAACTAGTTTGTGGCCCCAAGAAATAAGACGGAATCAAGCTCTGGCTCAGGGGGGTCCCATATACCTCCCGGATGTGGATAGCGATAAATCAAGGAACAGGAATCAAGTACTCGGGGTCTTACGGGACACAAGTGAGCAGGAAAAACCAAATAGCAGATGTTGCTCACCGGTGCCACTTTCATTAGTTATCCCATACTACTCAGGTTAAGTTGTTTAGGTACCTCGTTATGCATCAGACACTCACAAACCCTACACATGCTGTTCTACGACTCGCATGGCTCAAACAACTCCTATAGTAGTGGCTCATGGGGTGGAGGAACAAGCTCGGTGGGGTTTAAAAGTAAAGGCTATGCATACTTGGGATTCAATTTAATGCAATCGCGACTCAATGATGCAAGAATAAGATAGAGGCAATAAATCGTATGTATGCAAGCATGTGGAAGTGCTTGCTGTCAACTCAGCTTGAAGCGAGGACGGATCTGGTAGTGCTCACGGTTCTCTTGATATAACCCCTGCTCAGTGTCTATCCGAGAAAAACCAAACAAACAAGGCTAACATGAATATAGAGCACAAGCATATGAATAAGATGCGTCAAGCAAACAATCATGCCATGATGAATGATGCACAATTTACATGGCAAGTAGGTAGCATGGCATGGTGAGGTGTGGAAAACAAGTAGCAACATTTTAGTGGAGTTTTGGTTCACATTTTGTTGTCATAACATTGTTGTACCCTATATTTTTACATGATGCATGCTGCAATTGAAGTTATGGATAGCTTAAACAGAAAGGTCTCGTCGATCTGATCATTTTAGACATATCATTTGCAAAATTTGGAATTAGAAAACAAAAGTTATTAATTATTCAAGTTCTAGTGGCAATTGGGTAATTTAAATAAACTTGGGATTTTTAAAAGTGCAAAAGGCAATTTGAATGGCATATTTGGAATCCTCTCATTTTTCTGATATCCAAACATATATTATTTGTCAAATTTGGATTTATATTTTGAAAGTTATTTGAAAACAGATTTCATTTTGAATTGAATTAATTTGAAAAGATTTGAAATAAAAACAGATGAGCAGACAATCCTTTTGTACCCAGGCAGACCCAGCCGCACTCACTGATGGGTGGGACCAGGCTGACTGGGCGCCAGACACGCCAAGACAGGAAAAGGGACGGGTTGAGCTCCGAAAACACGGAGCCTTTTGCAAAAACGCCACGCAGGCCGATCCAGAGGCCTGGGAGCTGGGTTGAGAACAAAAGAAGGCAGGGGGTTTTCGGGGAGATGGTCACGGTGGCTGCCTGGTGGGCCTAGAGGGCGGGTTGCGAGAAAAGAACAGAGGAGGGTGGCGGTGAGGCAAGGTGGCATGGGGTGATCATGCTAGGTAGTAGGAAAGAGGAGGGGTAGTTAGGGTTTTGTTTTAGGGGAGATGTAGATTAGGGTTTTTGTTTAGCTAGGAAGGAGAGATGGCATGGGGTAGGTTTTAGGGTTTTGCTAAGAGGGGTAAGAAAGAGGTGGTACTTAACTTGATCATGCAAGCTCCACACAAGCCCTAACAAGATCAAGGCAAGAAAAGAGGAAGAGGGAGAGAGAGATGATCATGTGATGATGGGGTTTTCTTTGGTCCATGCATGCTTCAACAATGACCAAGCAAGATCCAAGAGAAGAGGTGGTTTAGGTTGGTGCATGCCTCATAAGCACATGTGTGTACATGGGGCATGGGGATAGAGGTTAGCTAAGGGAGATAGAGATAGATGTTATGGTGAAGAAAACTACAAGCCCAAAACAAGATCTAAACCAAGAAAAGATGATCCACTTAGAATTCAAGTAAAAACCAAATACTAGAAAAGGTGGCACTTGCATGGCCCATGCAAGATAATTAATGCCAAATTTATCCTTGTGAAAACAATAATATTAACATGGCATTATTCATATGCATTCCCAAAAGGTGGCAAGGCCAAGCAAAAGATTATGGTGGAATCCAACCAAACAACATGAGCTAGAGATAACCCAAATAAAATGCCAAGCCCATATTAACTGGATGGTGGAATATAAGGTGGTGGGAGAAAAGGTGGTGGAGTCAATAAGAGAGATGCCCTCAACTCAACTTGGGCATTTAACAATATATTAAGAACCAAATACAATATCAAGAGGCAACTACAATTAATCATGCACATGAGATAAGAACCAAACAAGAAAAGGGTTTTATATGATGCTCAAATGCAAGGTGACATGATGACATGAGCATGATATGATAATGATGCAACAATTATATGTTGGAAGTGGCCCTTTTTATTATTATAACAAGTAGCATTACAGGTGTTAGACAACTGGGATGCTACAACTCTCCCCCACTAAACAGGAATCTCGCCCCGAGATTCTAGGAAGAAGAAGAAGAAGACACAAAGAGAGAAGGATGGTTGGCACGGAGTTCATCTTCACGCTCCCATGTGGCTTCATCAACAGAATGGTGTGACCACTGCACCTTGCAGAACTTGATGGACTTGTTGCGAGTCCTTCGTTCTGCGGTCTCAAGGATTTTGGTGGGGTGTTCTTGATAAGACAGATCTTCTTGGAGGTCGATTAGCTCATGATCCACGGTCTTGCCGGGGTCTTTGAAGCACTTCTTGAGCTGAGAGATGTGGAAAACATCATGGACTTTGAGTTTTTCCTAAGCTCCAAAGGCATAAGCAACTTCTCCTCTTCTACCACGTATCTTGAAAGGACCGATGTATCTAGGAGCCAACTTTCCTTTGATACCGGGCGGTGTGTTCCTCTCATGGGAGTGACACGAAGGTAGACGAGATCACCAGGCATATACCATGTCCGTGTGTTTCTGTCATAGTTGCTCTTCCGACGACTTTGGGCAATTTTCGTGTTCTCGAATGATATGCACCTTCTCTTCCGCTTGGGTTACAATGTCGTACAAACCACATTCTTTCTCCCGCACCGACCAACCAATCGGAGTTCAGACTTGCAACCATAGAGAGCCTCGAATGGTGCCATCTTGACTCTTCCGAAGCTGTTGTTGTAGGAGAATTCAGCATATGGAAGACATTCCTCCCACTTCATGCCAAACGAGATGACGCAAGCTCTAAGCATATCCTCCGTAATCTGATTGATCCTCTCCACTTGTCCTTGCGATCGAGGGTGGTAAGCAATCTTTGAAGTTCAACTTTGTTCCCAAAGCTTTTTGGAAACTCTCCTGTAACTTTGAGGTGAAGATGCTCCACGGCCCGAACTGATTTCAAGTGGAACCCCATACGGAGAGACAATTGTTGATATAGAGCTCGCCAACCGAATTCCGTAAATTGTTTCTTTGATCGGGAAGAAATGAGCCACTTTAGAAAGCTGTCGATGACAACAAAAATTGCATTGTTGCCCTTTGTGACCTTGGAAAACCAGCGATGAAGTCCATCTCTACTTTCTCCCATTTCCATTCCGGAGGTTTCAATGGTCAGAAGACCAAATGGTTTCGATGGACAGCCTTCACCCCACGGCAGACATCACATTCTCGAGACATACTTGGCGCAATACCGCTTTCAACCCAGGCCACCAAGATATTGTGTTTTCAAGTCCATGTACATCTTTGTGCCGGGATGGATAGAAAGAACCGAATCATGTGCCTCCTTGAGAACTTGGTCTCTCACCCGGTAGTTTGGAACAAACATCCGTGTTCAAAGAAGAGCGTGCCTTGATCATCAACGTGGAAGGACTCATACCGAAGGTCAAGCTTAGAGATGAGCTTTTTGGTGTGCGGATCACCAAGCTGACGAGAGCGAATCTGTTCTTCCAAGAGAGGAGTAGCCAGAAGGTTCAGGAGATGCCCTTGTTCCACAATTCCAGGTTGAGCTGACGGAATTCCTCGCACAATAGAGGCTGTTGCTCTTCCACCATGAGGTTGTTGACATAAGCTTTACTAAGCGCATCTGCCATGACATTTGCTTTGCCTCGAGTGTAGTTGATGGTCACATCAAAGTCATTGATTGCTTCGATCCATCTCCTCTGTCGAAGGTTGAGATCAGGCTGAGTGAAGATATACTTCAAACTCTTGTGGTCCGAGAAGATCTCACAACGGTTACCAAGCAAGTAGTGCCTCCATAGCTTCAAAGCAAAGACAACTGCTGCTAGCTCAAGATCATGTGTGGGATAGTTGATCTCATGCGTCTTCAATCGACGAGAAGCATAAGCAACCACTGCTTTCTTGCATCAAGACCGCACCCAATCCTTGCAAAGAGGCGCCACGAATATCCGGAAAGGCTTAGATGTATCCGGAGGAACCAAGACTGTGTGGAAGTGAGCTTCTCTTTGAGTGTCTCAAAACTTTCTTGACATGCGTGAGTCCACAGTACTTCTTGCCTTTCTTGAGGAGATCGGTAAGAGGCTTTGCTATCTTCGAGAAGTTGAACAAAGCGACGCAATAGCTAGCCAAGCCGAGAAAACTCCGCACTTCCTTGACATTAGCAGGAGGTAGCCATTCAACTATTGTCTTCATGGTTTCGGATTGATCGCAATGCCCTTGGTAGATAACATGACCTAGGTATGTTACTTCAGCCAAAACTCACACTTAGAGAACTTTGCATACAAGCGGTTCTCACGAAGCTTGTTCAGACACACCGCAGTGTTCTTCATGCTCCTCCTTAGACTTGGAATAGACCGTAATGTCATCCAGATATACCACGACAAACTTATCAAGGTACTCCATGAAAACGGAGTTCATCAGCCTCGAGAAGAAAAGCAGTGCGTTGGTGAGACCGAAATACATGACCGTGTACTCATACAGGCCATAGCGGTGGTGAAAGCTGTTTTGGGCACATCTTCTTGCGAATTTTGATTTGGTGATAACCACTTCTCAAGTCCAGCTTAGAGAACACCACAGCTCCGCCAAATTGATCAAAAGATCATTTATCCGTGGGAGAGGATATTTGTTCTTGATGGTTTTAGCGTTGAGAGCCCGTAGTCAACACATAGCCTATCGGTTACACGCTTCTTCACAAAGATTGTTGGACTACCCCAAGAAGAAGTGCTGTGTTGAATGAAACCCAACTTCTCTTGTTCATCAAGTTGTCGCTTGAGTTCACAACTCGAAGGACCCATTTTATATGGCCTCTTGGAGATAGGAGCCGTTCAGTTCAAGCTCAATCACGAATTCAACCTCGCGATCCGGAGGCATACCTGGCAACTCTTCAGCAAAGACATCTGGGAACTCACATACCACTGGTACCCTCTCAATAGCTTCCATAGCATCATCATTCAGAGTCGCCAAGGAAAAGAGCTGGACAGCAGGAGTCAGACTTGGAGAAAAGACTATATGGCCTTCAGAATCTTGAGACACCGAGCTCAAAGACAATCAATCACAGCATTTCGTCCAACCAATCCATGCCCAAGATGACATCAATGTCGAGTTGCGAGAACAATCAAAGAAGCCAAGAATGAAGAACCACCAATCTCAACTGATTGCCATGGTCGATATATGACCCTCAGGTTGGACCTGTGGAGATAGGACCATTAGCTTCTTAAGGAGAGGATCCAGAGTTAACACATTCTCATATGCAAACTTGTGAGACACAAAGAATGCGATGCACCGTAATCAAAGAGAACTCGCGGTGGACCGAGTTAACGGATAGCATACCCATTACAACTCCAGTGCGAGCTCGCTTGAGAGGCGTTGACGTTAGCTTGGCGAACAACCGCAGACCCGGCTTAGTGTTGATGTTGAGAGCCCGAGCGGTGGTGCACGAACCAAGGAGAGCTTGTTGCAGATCTTGGCGGGGTGGAGGGAGAGCTTTGTTCTTCATTGGACAGTTCGATGGGGATGTCCGGATCTCCACACGTGAAGGTGCACCACCGGACGTGGAGCGAGTGGCTGAGGACTCCGCCAGCGCCTGTGGTAATGGTTGTAGCCCCGGGAGCCGCAGTGGTGAAGTTTGGTGGCCTTGGCGCGTAACTTGCGTGTCTTGGTGGAGCCGGAGCGACGGTGGGTGTTAGGAACCCACACGCCGCTTAGAAGGAGCTGCCATAATCGCAGAGCTTGATGCATCCTCGTTGTGTTTCTTGGACTCCTCAAACACTTGCACGCTTGCCTCCTCTTGCAAAGTCTGTGTGTAGTTCTAGGAAGGTTGTCGGTCTTGCATGTGTGATTGCATACTTGATCGACGCATTGAGCCCTTGCTCGAACCTTTTCTCGCTTCTTCTTGTCATCGATACCTCATCACCACCATAACGAGAGATTCATGAAGTTCTGATAGGTGTTGACGTTATCATTTCCTCGCTTCAGTTGAGGAAAGCCTCCTTCATCCTTTCCATCACAATCGAGAGAACTGCTTTGAACGCTCCAGTGAACCTCTCCCAAGTAGGTCGGGAACCCAAAGGCAGCTTGCCTTCAAGTAATTCTCCCACCAAAGAGCTGCATCTCCCTTGAGAAGGTGAGTAGCACACTTGACCCACTCCTGCCCGAACATCAGCAGTCTCGAGCAACCTTGAGATCTCACGCAGCCAATCATCCGGCCCGTGAGGTCGGTCGAAACATCAAACCGACGAGGTTGAACTTGAGGAATCTCTTGATGTCTCCACGCTTGGGAGGTGGAGGAAGTGGAGCAAACTCATTTCTCGACACTCTCCTCAAAGCGCTGGTTCTCTTGCATTGCCGCCAAAGCATTAGCTATGTTTGAGCCCGGAGCCCGGAGGTATGTCCTCCTCATCCGGCGTGGTGGAGCCATCCTGTCATTGATATAAAACTCAAGTCGGTATACTATAATGGAGAATGATAATAATCCAAAATAGTACCAAGATGGAATTAACCAAGATTAAAGGATACAATTTATCGAGATGATATTAAAATATCAACAAAGTTCATAGCACCTAAAAGATATCAAGCATATCGCATTACTGAAAAAGGAGTGTGGTACACAATATATCAAAGAAAAATTTTCCACAAATTTCGCATTAGAATACCAATAGATGCTAAAATTACTTAACGAATCAAGATTAGTGACTCTACCGATTCAATATACAAAAGCGAATGATATAAGTAGTGGTATGGTCGCGACTCCATCCCGACTCAAATCATTACTCCGCACATGAACAAGTGGAACACATATCCTAACCCTTCTTCTCACGCATTTAAAACTTAAAGATTGGTACTACGGAAACGAACACCCCAAACAAGATAGCGTCGGATACAAAGAGGAAGATAGATTGCGTCGGTTTACAAAAGCACGTCGGTATGGAATGTACCAACATTGATAACCAAAGGCGATAAGATAACAACTTGGATGCAACAGATAGACAAAGATTACACACACACACACAACCTATGGTACTACGGAAACCCGTAACACGTGAATCCTAGTTTGAATCTTGAGAAGAGGATTGAAAACGTTGCACTTCCTTACCGTAAAAGGGTGGGTGGGAGGTAAGAAGAAAAGTGGAAGCGTTCCTACTCTCGCGTTTTGTTTTTCCTAATATACATAACTACCAAAATATTTGCTAGATCGACAACGACTGTTTGGTGAAACCTCGAAGGTCGGGATGGCTCGATACCAATTGTAACTACCTCGTGAATTACGCTCCTAGATACAAGCCTGGATGAGTGGTAGTGGTTGAAATAGTACGGTGGGGCCCCAAAGCCACTCACGGTAGTCCTTTCAGACGTCCCAACCACTACCCTCTCAACAGGACCAGACGGCGAATTGAAGCGAAGGATCAACTACGTACACAAGTGGGTATGTACGCAAGCCACCATACAAGAGTACATCAGAGCCATACCATCTAGAAAGAAAAGAAAATATAGCAACGCCATACGACAAGATTCAAATGACCTAGATAGATCTATATTTTAGGATACCTCCTCATACAACACACATCAGAGTATCATGCGGAAGCGGCAAACAAAATCCGAGTACGGATAAGAAGCAAATCGGCATAAGATGCCATAGAAATAAGCACATCCCAACTACAGGTCTCACGGATCCCCGTTCCCGGAATCTCTACACCGAACGATCGTTGCCCACATCTTCGGCTTCTTCCACCCAGTATCCGTCCTGTGAAGGTA
The DNA here is from genome assembly GCA_030063025.1 of Avena longiglumis. Lineage (NCBI taxonomy): Eukaryota > Viridiplantae > Streptophyta > Magnoliopsida > Poales > Poaceae > Avena > Avena longiglumis. The sequence goes on from CP125976.1 coordinate 566,571,861, forward strand.
CATGTCCATCTGAACCAAGAATTTATCGTGTGAGACCCTAAGGGTACTCAAAGAAGTCTTAATGCCTCTAAAGGGGACACAACCTGGGTGACGAATTGCAGCGAAAGATAAACCCTAGCAGTTCTACAGATAACGCTAACCATCCGCCTAACCAATGATAGACGGATGTCCGTGAATTAAGAACAACTTATAATGGTAATCTCATCGATCCATCCTCCTCCCGCTACCAACAAGGAAGCGACGAACAACCCCCATCTGTAAGCAATTTTATTAACCATTCCATGAGTGTTGCACTATTTACTAGTCAAGTTACTTAGTCAAATTAAAGCGGTGCTTTAGTTATGCTTGTCTATGATCGAAACGCTCCAAGTCGTCCATATCCGCGACACGGCTTTGAAAGTTTTACCCGCCGGGTGCACCAATAGCAACACACGCTCGATCAACCTCGAAAACCAAAACAAAACCCAACGAGGCTTTCACGACGAACAATCACAAGATTCAGAAATATTTGGGGCCACCCTTAAAGTAGACCCAAGAACGGTAAGCAAGCTCCGAGACGACTCAAGGTTGTGGGGACGGCTGTGAACAACGGGAACCCAAAACTGAGCTTGTCGACACATGGAATCGTGCCACGATCCTAAATGCAAAGTGTGCTATCTCGCACAATTTAAATACGAAAGTAGCATGGCATAAGTACAGATAGTAAATAAAACCTCAAACTAGTTTGTGGCCCCAAGAAATAAGACGGAATCAAGCTCGCCTGTGGGGTCCCATATACCTCCGGATGTGGATAGCGCGATAAATCAAGGAACAGGAATCAAGTACTCGGGGTCTTACGGACACAAGTGAGCAGGAAAACCAAATAGCAGATGTTGCTCACCGTGCCACTTTCATTAGTTATCCCATACTACTCAAAGTTAAGTTGTTTAGGTACCTCGTTATGCATCGACACTCACAAACCCTACACATGTTGTTTCACGACTCGCATGGCCCAAACAACTCCTATAGTAGTGGCTCATGGGGTGGAGGAACAAGCTCGGTGGTTTAAAAGTAAAGGCTATGCATACTTGGGATTCAATTTAATGCAATCGACTCAATGATGCAAGAATAAGATAGAGGCAATAGGTATCGTATGTATGCAAGCATGTGGAAGTGCTTGCACACAACTCGCTTGAAGCGAGGATGGATCCGGGTAGTGCTCTGGTTCTCTTGATATAACCCCGCTTCGGTGTCTATCCGAGAAAAACCAAACAAACAAGGCCAACATGAATATAGAGCACAAGCATATGAATAAGATGCGTCAAGCAAACAATCATGCCATGATGAATGATGCACAATTTACATGGCAAGTAGGTAGCATGGCATGGTGAGGTGTGGAAAACAAGTAGCAACATTTTAGTGGAGTTTTGGTTCACATTTTGTTGTCATAACATTGCTGTACCCTATATTTTTACATGATGCATGCTGCAATTGAAGTTATGGATAGCTTAAACAGAAAGGTCTCGTCGAGCTGATCATTTTAGACATATCATTTGCAAAATTTGGAATTAGAAAACAAAAGTTATTAATTATTCAAGTTCTAGTGGCAATTGGGTAATTTAAATAAACTTGGGATTTTTAAAAGTGCAAAAGGCAATTTGAATGGCATATTTGGAATCCTCTCATTTTTCTGATATCCAAACATATATTATTTGTCAAATTTGGATTTATATTTTGAAAGTTATTTGAAAACAGATTTCATTTTGAATTGAATTAATTTGAAAAGATTTGAAATAAAAACAGATGAGCAGACAATCCTTTTGTACCCAGGCAGACCCAGCCGCACTCACTGACGGGTGGGACCAGGCTGACTGGGCGCCAAACACGCGCACAGGGAAAAGGGACCGCGGGTTGAGCTCCAGAAAACACGGGAGCCTTTTTGCAAAAACGTCACGCAGGCTGATCCAGGGCCTGTGGGAGCTGTTGAGAACAAAAGAAGGCAGGGGGTTTTCGGGGAGATGGTCACGGTGGCTGCCTGGTGGGCCTAGAGGGCGCGGGTTGCAGAGAAAAAGAACAGGGAGGGGGGTGGCGAGCTGGGGCAGGGCATGGGGTGATCATGCTAGGTAGTAGGGAAGAGGAGGGGTAGTTAGGGTTTTGTTTTAGGGGAGATGTAGATTAGGGTTTTTGTTTAGCTAGGAAGGAGAGATGGCATGGGGTAGGTTTTAGGGTTTTGCTAAGAGGGGTAAGAAAGAGGTGGTACTTAACTTGATCATGCAAGCTCCACACAAGCCCTAACAAGATCAAGGCAAGAAAAGAGGAAGAGGGAGAGAGAGATGATCATGTGATGATGGGGTTTTCTTTGGTCCATGCATGCTCCAACAATGACCAAGCAAGATCCAAGAGAAGAGGTGGTTTAGGTTGGTGCATGCCTCATGAGCACATGTGTGTACATGGGGCATGGGGATAGAGGTTAGCTAAGGGAGATAGAGATAGATGTTATGGTGAAGAAAACTACAAGCCCAAAACAAGATCTAAACCAAGAAAAGATGATCCACTTAGAATTCAAGTAAAAACCAAATACTAGAAAAGGTGGCACTTGCATGGCCCATGCAAGATAATTAATGCCAAATTTATCCTTGTGAAAACAATAATATTAACATGGCATTATTCATATGCATTCCCAAAAGGTGGCAAGGCCAAGCAAAAGATTATGGTGGAATCCAACCAAACAACATGAGCTAGAGATAACCCAAATAAAATGCCAAGCCCATATTAATTGGATGGTGGAATATAAGGTGGTGGGAGAAAAGGTGGTGGAGTCAATAAGAGAGATGCCCTCAACTCAACTTGGGCATTTAACAATATATTAAGAACCAAATACAATATCAAGAGGCAACTACAATTAATCATGCACATGAGATAAGAACCAAACAAGAAAAGGGTTTTATATGATGCTCAAATGCAAGGTGACATGATGACATGAGCATGATATGATAATGATGCAACAATTATATGTTGGAAGTGGCCCTTTTTATTATTATAACAAGTAGCATTACAGGTGTTAGACAACTGGGATGCTAGACCGGGGCATAACAAGTAGCATAACAAGTAGCATAACAAGTAGCATTACAGGTGTTAGACATTTATGATGTCCCGTTTTTTGATAAACTTACTTATATGATGCAGATGAACGGTCGGAAATGGAAGTACGGTGACCGGCGCGTAGCCGGGTATATGAAAGGCGTGGATAAATTTATCGATGTGGCTACGGCAAACAAAGAGAATGGTTTTATACGTTGTCCATGTGTTCAATGTAGGAACAACAAGGAGTAATCTTCCTCGAAAATCATTCGCGGCCACCTGATTATGAAAGGTTTCATGCCCAACTATAATTGCTGGACCAAGCACGGGGAAAGAGGGGTTATGATGGAAGATGGTGAAGAAGAAGATGATAACAACTATCATCATATGTTTCTGAATGCGTTGATACCGCAATGGAAGACAATGGATAGGAAAGAGGTGAAGAACGAGCATCGATGATTTGGTGATGAACTTGGTAGGGTCATTTCGATGCAAAGCGAGACCGTGAAAACAGAAATGAGAAGTTGAAGTTAGAGGGCATGTTAGAAGATCACAAGAAATTGTTGTACCCAAATTGTGAAGATGGCAAGACAAAGCTGCGGTACACCGGAATTGTTGCGATGGAAGGCCGAGTGTGGTCTAATGACTCCTCATTTGAAAAGATGCTGAAAATAATGAAGCCAAGTTTCCAAACATAACGAACTTCCCGAGAGTACCTCTGAAGCAAAGAAGACTCTCTGTCCTCCGGGATTAGATGTGCAAAAGATACATGCATGCATTAATGATCATCCTCTACCGCGGTAAGGAGTATGAGAATTTAGATAAATGCCCAAGATGCAATGCGTTATGATAAGATCAAACGAGATGACCTGGTGATGTTGAGGAGAGCCCCTCAGAAGAGGGTTCTGCTAAGGTTATGTGGTATGCTCCTATAATACCAAGGTTGAAACGCATGTTCAAACAAAGAGCATGCCGGGTTGTTGCGATGGCACAAAGAAGACCGTAAGAAAGACGGGAAGTTGAGACACCCCGATGGGTCACGGAGAAAAATCGAGAGACTTCCTGACTTTGCGGTGACGCAAGGAACTTATGGTTTGGTCTAAGTACGGATGGCATGAATCCTTTGGGAGTAGAGCTGCGATACAAAGACTGCCCGTGACTCTATGTATCTACAACCGCCTCCTTGGTTGTGCATGAAGCGTAAGTTCATTATGATGCAAGTGCTCATCCAAGGCCCAAGCAACCGCAACGACATTGATGTGTATCTTAGGCCATTAGTTGAAGAACTCTTATAGTTGTGGGCAAACCAGGTGTACGTCGTGGATGAGAACAAACATGAGCCATTTGATCTACGAGGGTTGTTATTCAGAACCATCAATATTTGGCTCGCTCTTAGTAACCTTTCGTGAGATAAAACAAGGGATATAAGGCATGCACACACTGCTTAGATAAGATGAAGGTACATATTTGCATAAATGCAAGAAGGTTGTGTACTGGCGAATCGACGATTTCTTCCACCAATCATCCAGAAGAAAGAAAGGCAAGCATTTCAAAGGTGAGGAGATCAGGAAGAAGCCCGAACTCCTCGCCGGTGATGATGTATTTGGTATGGTCAAGGACATAGAAGTAATCTTTGGAAAGGGTCTCAGGTCAATCGGCCCGAACAACGTCGCACAGGACACACACCCATGTGGAAGAAGAAATCTATATTTTGGGAGCCATATTGGAAAGTCCTGCGGTCCGCTTCAATCGACGTGATGCACATGACGAAGGATCTTTGCGTGAACTCGCTAGGATTCCTAGGCGTGTATGGGAAGACAAAAGATACACCGTAAGCAGGAGGACCAACAAATTATGAAAGACCCAAAGAACATGCATACACATAACAAGACGGATAAAGGGCCACTTAAGTCGTGCCGGTATGCTCTTACCAAAGCAGAGAAGGAAATCTTTTTGAAGTCCTTTACGGATCAAGGTGCCGCGGGCTTCTCATCTAATATAAAGGGATAATAAATATGGCGGAGAAAAGTTCCAAAACCTGAAGTCTCATGATATCACGTGATTATGACGCATTGCTTCCGATTGCATTGAGGGGCTTCACCGGGAAAATGTTCGAGTACCCATTGTGAAGCTGTGTGCATTCCTCAATGCAATATCTCGAAGGTAATCAATCCGGATATTACGCCAAGGTTCTGAGAAGGATGTGGTACAATGTATTGTTAGTTTTGAATTGGTGTTCCCACCATCCTTCTTCAATATTATGACGCATCTCTTGGTTCACCTAGTGGAAGAGATTGCCATTCTCATCCGGTATTTACGCACAATATGTTCCCTTTGAGAGGTTCATGGAGTCTTAAAGAAATATGTTCATAACCGCTAGACGAAGGAAGCATCTCAAAGGGATATGGAGCAGAGGAGGTCATTGAGTTTTGTTGACTTTATTCGACCTTAAGCCGATTGGTGTTTCGACTCACATGAGGGAAGACTAAGTGGAAAAGGCACTGGAAAGAAAATAATGATATGTAGGACGGGATTCTTTCACTAAAGCACACTACAGTTCTACATAATTCCACCTTGGCAGCCTCCAGATATCGAGGAACACAAGAATATTGTACGCTCCAAAAACCCGGGGAAGCCTGAATCATGGATTACACATGAACACATGAAGTCTTTCGGTGGTTGGATGCGGACACATCTCTTGAATGACACCACCGTTGGAGATCAGCTATACTTGTTGGCCGTGTCACCATCTTCTACTGTATTGAATTTCCAAGGGTACGAAATAAATGGGAATACATTCTACACGATCGCCCAAGATAAAAAGAGTACCAACCAAAATAGCGGTGTCCGCTTTGATGCAATAGACGAGAATGGACAAAAGGACACATATTATGGTTACATAGAGGAGATATGGGAACTAGACTATGGAGTCTCTTTTAAGGTCCCTTTGTTTCGCTCCAAATGGGTCAACCTGAATGGGGAAGGGGTAAAGATAGACCAGTTGTACGGAATGACAACAGTGGATCTCAACAATCTTGGTTATAGAGATGAACCATTCGTCCTAGCCAATGATGTGTCTCAGGTTTTCTATGTGAAGGACATGTCCTCCAGACCGAAAAAATAAAAAAATATGCAAACGAATACATCGTATAATGAGCCAAAGCGTCACATAGTTCTTTCAGGGAAAAGAAACATCATGGGAATCAAGGACAAGACAGACATGTGAGAAGATTATAATAAGTTTGATAAAATTCCGCCCTTCACGGTGAAAACTGACCCAAGCATTCCGTTAAGTAAAGAAGATGCTCCATGGTTACGTCTGAAGCGATCATAAGGAAGGACATATGCCAAAAAGTTCATGATCATATTATGTAACTCTAGTTGATGTCTTTCGCGGTTTGTGGCTTGACCGAAGGATATATTTCGCGGTTTGTGGCCTTTAGTCCTGGTTTTGTAGTCTCAGTTTTTAATATTAATAAATGTCTTGAGTGTTAGTCCCGTTTTGTGGACCGACTATGAAGAAGTTGTCCCGTCAGTACTTACCATTAAGATCTGATCTCCAAACGCTAAGATGACATATTAGGAGTGCCTCTATGACCAGTTTCTTGAGATGCCGAGGATGGATCCGGGATCTCCCCGAAACTCGGTAGTGGTGTCCCTGCTCTCGAAAACCATCTTGCAGCTTGTAACTTCTCTAACTAGATCAATACGCCTCGGAGCTAACTAATTTCACATATTAGGGAGTGCCTCTATGACTCATATCTCTAAACTCATATCTGCAACCTCATCACTCTTTCCCATGGCTTCCACCGTAGCACTAACCCCCAGGGAGGCGGAGGTGCTTTGCGCCTCGAACTACCCCTGCCCCTGGGACTCTTGTGTCCCTGCTTTGGATGCTGAGCGCCGGAGGCGTGCCGGTTCCTCCTGTCCCTAGAGGTGTGGCGCGTCGGATGGCCATCACGAACCACTACTACTTCGAGCTCACGCCGGAGCAGTGGAGGAATCCCAGATGGCATCCCTACTATTTCCCGACTTGGGAAGCCTTCTTCGTGGATCGGCGTGAGAGGGCACTCGCCAGGCACGAGGAGGACGGCCCACCTCCTCCGAACTTCAACGAGGCCGGTCGTCGGCTGTGGTGGCGCGGCCGGACTCTCTAGAGCATCATGGCCCACGACACGGCCGCCGACTCTAGCCCCCGCCTGCACTACCCTCAAGTCAAGCCCACTCGTACTCAGCCTTCAGGTTCAACTACGGCGACCCCGAGGACGATAGCGACGACGGCCGCGGCGAGTACGACAACTACAGTGGCGAGTATTACAGGTGTATGCAGGAGAATGACTGAATTATTCCAACATTGCAAAACAAGTTCGGCCGATTGTGGCTTAATCTGGCCATTTATCTTAATTTTCAGTTCTTCTATGTAACTTTGTGTTAGTTGTGTTATGTATTTTAATTCCAGTTTTATCCTAATCAAATTTTCTTTCCTCCCATTATTTTTCGTCCTTTTTTTTCCGCCCATTAAAAACAGAAAATGGTTTTGAATTACTTATTCAAATCCAAACACTTTTTATGTTTAAAGTTTTTCTAAATTCCAAATTGATATTAAAAATATATAAGTTAATTCATTTTTAATTGTAAAATGGTTCATATTTTAAATGGTTACATTAATTATTTTTTAAAACAGAAAATGGTTTTGAATTATTTATTCAAATCCAAACACTTTTTATGTTTAAAGTTTTTCTAAATTCCAAATTAATATTCAAAAAATATAAGTTAATTCATTTTTAATTTTAAATGGTTACATTAATTATTTTTTAAAAATAGAAAATGGTTTTGGATTATTTATTCAAATCCAGACACTTTTTATGTTTAAAGTTTTTCTAAATTCCAAATTAATATTTAAAAAATATAAGTTATTTCATTATTAATTTTAAATGGTTCATAGTTTAAATGGTTACATTAATTATTTTTAAAAACAGAAAATGGTTTCAAATTAGTTATTCAAATTCAAACACTTTTTATGTTTAAAGTTTTTCTAAATTCCAAAGTAATTATCATTTAAAAAACAATACAATTTAAACCCCAAAATAAAAAATAAGGCGGGAACAGAGAGAAAATACCTGAAAAAATTCGAAAACAGGGAATATGTCCCGGTTGGAACCACCAGGACTAAAGACCTCTTGGCGCCCTTTGTCTGCTGAAAATTGAGTATACATCCCGGTTGGTGGCTCCAATCGACGTTTGACCTTTTTAGTCGGTTGGAGCCTCCAACTGGACTAAAACCCTTCTCCTTATACACGACGCCTTCTCCTTCTCCTTCTTCCCGTTCCTCATCAACCGCATCAGATCATCGCCGCCTTGAGACAAGCGCCGACGCCGTCAGGCTGTAACCACCGCCTCATTGCCGGCCTCCACCTTGGCCGCCGTCGGACTCCACGCGCTGCCCCGTTGTCACGCCTCCACGTGCTCCTCGCCAGTGCTCCAAACCTCGCCGACTCCGGCCATCGCCTCCACCGCTGATTCCGGCCACCCCGAACCCCTCCGTCTAGTTTTTCGAGCTCCTGGCGAGTATCTAAAGCTCAAGGCCTACTCCGTTTGCCTGCTTGCTTGCTGTAGCCGCCGCGCGTCGTGTCCGAGCAAGCTTCGCCGCTCTCCGCCGTCATGACCACTGTTCCGATGACCACAAGCGGGCGGCGCTGCCACCACTGGGTCCGCCTCGATCTCCTCTTTCCAACTAGCCTACCAACTAGCCCGCGCGTGTAGCGAATCGACGGATTCGAGCCCAACCCGAGGATCGCCATTCGATGTCATGCGACATCGCATGGCGATATATCCTTTTTTTTGGAAATAATTATAATAACCCATGGGGCCCAGACGTCAGTGAATGTGAGTAGCCCCAGATCGAGTGAGAAATGTTTCCCAGCCTATGGTGACGTCAGCCTGAGGTCATAAATGTTTTAAAATTGATTAAATAAATTTCAGAAAATGATTTAATATTGTAAAATCAATAACTTATTATTTATAAGTCAGAAAAACATGTATAATATACCAAAATGTTCAGAAAAATGAAACCTACATATTTAAGCTATAATCATGCATTGTTAAGCAACTTAAATGACAAGTCTGATTATAAGAACATAGTAACCCCTCATAGGTGATTCCGGAGTTTCCACGAGTTAGGGTTTGCGCCCCTCGGAACCCCGTTTAATTTGTCGAGCGTGCTTTAGGGTTACTTTTCAATACAATTTAACTTGTCATATCATCATACTTGCTTGATCATTGCATCGATGCTTTAGGGTTTCCCTTTCTTTTCGGTGTTTGGATTATTAGGTTTATTATTAGTTAGGTATTATTAGGTTTATTAATTAGTTTGGTATTATTGGTCTTCGGCCCCACTGGTCAGTCACTGTGGGTATCCCCAGACCCGATTCACATTGTCAAGCAACTTAAAAGCCCTATCTTAGATATGGAATCATTAATACCCCTTAAGTGCATGTGGGTTCGACGATGTGCCTTCGCCAGCGCATTCCGAACCCTCTTAAATCGATTCCAATATGGTATTTTGTTAGTATCTAGTGTTACCTATCTGCTGGATAGTTTCCCTTTTGTAGCCTTATACTCATGTTCCCCTCTCATATGCATCCGAGGTTTCTCCGAACTAGGTTTTACACCCCTCAGAACTCCGGAATATTGATTTTAGTTGATTTTAGCTAGAGTTACCTATCTACTACACAGTTTCCTTTTTGTAGCTAGGTTTAGGGTTTAGGGTTTCTCTTCATTTTTATTATTGTGTATGTATATATTAGGGAATTAGGGTTTATATCTCTCAACACCGTACCTAACTTTCTCCCTTAGCCGGTTTGACTTATTCGTTTTTCCACCTATGCAGAAAATATGGACCCACACGTCAGAGACGAAGAAAAGGAAGAGTTGATCCAAGGTGTGATCCGTGGGGAAGAAAATTTAGATGTATCAACGTTTCTGAACAACTCCGGTGAGGGTGATCCTCTTTTTACCGGAATAGACGACTCATTTGAGGTTGAAGGTGTTGCCTTCCGCGAGGGAGAAGGCGATGCCTTGTGTAATCGAGAAGACGACTGCTCCGGCGAGGTGCATGTAATATAATTAATTCATTAATTAATCATATGCTATCTATATAGAAATAGTAACGATCATCTTACTTCTTTTAGCCCCCCGTATCGAATTAATCTACTGAAAAGAGCAGACGAGGCCCAACCAAAAAGTTGCAAGACCATGAGAGGTTCAGGATCGAAGATGTCGTGAAGACGGCAAAACCGGCTCCGAAGTTGTCGCAAACAAATTTGTGGCACAATGCGGAGTAATCGTTAGGGACTTAAATCCCGATCACCATTAGAAATTGGAATAGGCCTGTTAATGCGGATGAAGAGGGAACATGTTTATTTGTCCCTAACCACGCCAAAGATTTACTGTGGAAGAGGCTCATGGTTAATTTCAAACTACCGAAGATAGAGCTGGATCCAAATGCAGAGGCTCCAGTTGAGGACGCCTTAGAACATGGGAGAGCCATGGAGGCTAAGGTCAGGGAGTGGGCTTTGAAGAAGATGGCCCAGTGTTTCACCAACTGGAAGAAAAGATTGCACCTTGACTATGTCGTGAAAGAGAGGACTCCCGATTTCAAGAATATTCAGTTTGAGAAGATAAAACCATTCTGGGCTGAGTTTGTGGAATACAAGACATCGAAAAAGCTAAGAAAATGTGCAATCGAATAAGCTGAATGCTACTAACAAGAAGTATCACCATACTATGGGGCAAGGTGGCTCTGGTGGCATTCCTAAGTGGGAGAAACTCGAGAGAATGATGCGTGCTAAAAGATCACCCCAGAGAGAGACGATTGGGTAGAACGTGCAAGGAATTGGTTTTACGGGCATGGGGGCACGTTGGACTCGGAAGGGAGGTGTATATATAACATACAACATAAAGAAGACCCCTTGCAAATCGAGAGGATGAGAAAAGCAAAAAGGTTAAAGATGGGGACTTCATTCCCGATAGAGAGAATGATGAGCTCACACTCGCCCTTGGAAATAAGGAACATGATGGACGAACACGAGGCACAAGAGGCTCCCAACCATGGAGGACTGGGTTTCCCGAAGAGAGGAAGAAATATCCTGATAGAAGCCGTCAGAGGAGAAAGGACAGGGCGGAAGTTGAAGCAGATAGTCAGAAAGAGCGAATGCGTTTAATTGAAGATAGATTAAAGCAACAACAAGATGAAATTAACGCACTTAAAGAGCAAAGTACTACCGGCCCATCTCTGCAGCACACTGCATTCGATGCTACCGGCCTATCGAATAATCGAAAAAGCAGTGTGGCTTCCATCGAGATCCCGGGTGATGACAATGGCGATGAAGATGGTGCACCGACGAGGCGACGATGGCTCATGTTGGCTACCCAGTGGATGATATCACAGAGATGACACACTGCGAGCTACATGTCAAAGTTGTGAACATATCAATGAAGGTGGCGGTCGGCTATGCCTTACCGATTGGACCCACACTAACTTACCACTGTCGTCCGGTTCCAGAGGGCTACGCTGTTTTCGGGGTGGATGAAATCATGCCCACCTTTGAAGTTTTGGATCTTGACTACCCTGCAGATGAAGGGGATGTGACTCTACTGGGAGACGCAAAAAACGTCACCATTCTATGGCCAAAGGGATGTATCGTGATTCGAAATCACACGCCAAGGCCATCTTCGCCGCCGCCTCACCCGTCTCCAGCGAGGTCGTCGCCGCCGCGGCAGCCGTCTTCGTCGCCTCACCCGGATCCGTCACCTCACCCGGATCCGTCGCCTCACCAATCTCCAGCGCAGCCATCGCCGGCGCCTCAGGATAAAAAGCGTAAGCGTACCGCTACTCTGCGTCGTGGTAAGCGATCGCCTAAACGTAAACAAGAGCCTCTTCCAAAAGTACCAAAGGTTCCTCCCAAGAGAGCTTATGACTGTACTGAAGAGGAGACTGCGGCGATCGTTGATGCGGAAACGACAGCGTTTTTCGCTAAGCTGAGGCGGCCGAAAGAGCCAGAGTTCCCCAGCACGAAAGAAGAAAAAGCCAAAGTGTTGAAAATGCTAAAGTCTCTTCATCAACCCGAGCCAAAGCTGTCATCAGACTATGAGCGTTCTATTCTCAAGTCACATGCGGCACAAAAAGCCTCGAAGAGCAGTACTGATGCAAGCGAGAAATCTGTTGCCCAGCTCGGAGAACAAGCAAAACAGTCTTGCGCCCCTCTCAAGGTGATTTCCCAAACCAATGTGGGGTCGAGCAAATATGGGGCCGAAGAGCAGTATGATCCAGAGGTAGTTGCACAATACGGAGAAGCTGCCGCTGCTCAAGGTATGAGTATTGCCCAGTACTTATCCCAGTTAGAGTACTTCCCCGTGAGTGAAGTAGCATACAAATACCAGTACGGCAAACCTCTCGTCAAACCTGAGGAGGTAAATAATCTTCCAACAAAAATGCGAAGATTGCATAACTGGTACTTGCATGCCACAAAGGCCGGGGCTAATCGGATAATCCGTGGTTACAAAAAAGCATTAGGGGAAAGATATGGATGACATGATATCCATTGAATTTGATGAACTATTTCAATTATTCAATCAAGACACCTTGGACAAATCGATCATCAGTGCCTATTGTCTGTAAGTACTAATTCTGTAATTAATTTAGTCTCCAGCTATCTCACCTTGTTTATTGCATGTATATAATCATACTGTAATATGCAGAATGAAGATTCTCGAATGCAGCAAAGGACAAATCTATGATATTGGCTTCATTGACCCATATTGGGTTCATCAAGCTAATCTCAAAACAAATCTCTAAAATACGGAGGATAATATAGTACACGCGTTAAGGTTTTAAGAAACCAAAGGAGAAATACTATTTCCTTACAACTTCGAGTGAGTGTTATTGTCTTGTATACACTTTTTATTTCGCTTACTCGATGTTAAGTATATAATTGATTAGTTATGCATTCGCAGCTACCACTATATTCTGTTAATCATTCAACTTGACAAAGGGTGTGTACTAGTCATGGACTCGAAACATAAACCCCTTGAGACGTGGAAGGACATGCAGATACTTCTACAGCGGTAATTCTAATCATTACGACACTATATCGGCAACGTTCGTGAATTTTATGATATCAAGCACTTAATAACTTATTTTATTCGTTTTCTTCGCCGGGCAGCACTTGGAAAAGGTTGACCAAAAAGGCTAGGGGTGTTTGGAAAGAGGAGCTTACATTTGAAGCACTAGATGTAAGCACCACTAGCTATATCCGCGCATCTCTTTGATTCTAGTTTTGATACAGTTATTATCATGCTTGATTATTATTTTGATTAAACTATGTTCTCGTAAAGTGCCTGACGCAGGGACCAGGTAACAATCTATGTGGATATTATGTTTGCGAGTTCATCCGGCAGACGTGCGATGAGAAGGGCAGAAATTTAGAACAACTCCACGTACGTAAACAATTTCCATAGTTTTTAATTACAATCAAATTGTGTTTAGTTTTATTCATATAGGCTGACTCCTTTTTTAAATCAGATCGAACGTCTACGAGACGGTCTTCTGCCAAAGGATCGCGTACGAGCAATTCAGGAGGAATTGGCGGGATTCTTGGATGCAGAAGTCCTAGACCCAAAAGGGAAATACTATTCGGCTGTATATAGACAATAGGAATTGTACAAAGAGCAACTTTTGTATGTAGTGTATGAACTCGATCCGTGTATCGAATGTAATATTATCATGATGATCTTGTGTAATATAATGGTTCCTTCATTGATGAGTGCAAAACACTAAATAAACAATAAATCAACCTAAATAAATTCTCTGCCACGGCACAAAAAGTGACGAAAATGCTTCCGCGGCAACAAAATGTGTCAAAATGAATTCTCTGCTGCGGCACAGAAATGGGCCAAATCTCTGCCGCGGCAGAAGGTTATCTGTCCCGGTTCGTGTTAGGAACCGGGACTAATGCTCCACCCCCTCGCGCTCTGACGCCGCCACGTGTGTCCCAATTTGTCCCGGTTGGTGGGGCAACCGGTACTAAAGGTTGGGGCTTTAGTTCCGATTGCCCCGTCCCGGTTGGGCAACTGGGACTAAAGTCTCATGACACGTTTTCTACCAGTGAATCAACGTGTATAAGTACTAGTCACCTCAGTTCAGGTTTGTAAAGTCTACATAGATTTTTTAGACTAGATTTGGCCATGCATTTTACAAAAATGTTATGTGATATTTGTCACAGAATTTACTACTCGTATATATTATAATATGAATCCAATTGTACTCTGGGTGATATCTTACTCATATTCTGTTAGTCGAATTTATACGGTCTAAGACTTAAATTGAGGTGGTCTTAGTCTGAAACCCAGACGGTGGAACTATTATCATACATAGTCTATGCATTGAAGTCTTATCTTAAACAAATTTATACAGGCATCAGTTGTGTTTTGCGTATAAGAAAATCCACATATTTCTTATAAGTCTTAACCTTGCCTCAAGGATAATAATGAAAAAGCCTAAAATGTGCATATTTCTGAACTAAGAGTTGCAAAAAAGTAAAGCTTGAAAAATATGGACGGCTTAGGGCCTGTTTGGTTGGGTTGTGGCTTTCAAATAAGCAGCTTTTGGCTGCCAGCTGTGGGAGAGGTGCTGTCCTAGAAAGCTGCTGTGAGCTGTGAAGCTGTTTGGCAAGCTGGCTGTTGGCTGCTGGCTGTTAGTGGTAGAAAGACTGGAATACCCCTGGAATGATGAGAGTATGTTTATATATTGATTTAATATTATTATGTTGGCGTATATACTTGTATTTGAACTATTCTATGTAGTACACAAATCGACCAGGAAAATTAATTCATACGGAAGCAATTTTTGACCTAAATTAGAAATTTAAATAACCAAAATAGCATTACAAGTTCTTTATACATAACTCGTATATCACACGAGCACTATCAAAATATACTAGATGTTCTCGCATATCTATACCAAAAGACATCACTTCCACATGCATTGTTAACTAAATAAAACAAAGATAGCTATTCTTCTTCTCTTGCCTGAAACAAGGAATCCACAATCCTATCACAGACTTCCTTCATGTTGACCGTGTCAAATGAAGGTGGCGCTCTATCATGTGGTATCGGTGTAGCTCGCCGTATCACCCGTGGCATATAGTTCTCATTTGCATCACATTTATCAAACTCCTTGTCACGTAATTTGGTGTCTCGAATATAGTTGTGAAGCGCCATACAAGCAACAATAATTTTCTTTTGTCTTCGAGGCTTGAAACGTGGAATCTTCTTCAACATGCGCCACTTTTCCTTAAGAACACCAAAATTACGCTTGGCTGAGTTACGCAATGAAGAGTGAGCGTGATTGAAAGTCTCTTTCCTCCCAACTGGTTTTCCACGTTTGCGGAACTCCGGTAGATGATAAGTTTCACCTAGAAATGGAGCAAGGTATCCTTTTCGATTTGGATAACCGGAATATACAAGGTAGTATTTGCCTACAAATTGTAACCGAGCTAGCATTAGCAATAAATTTCGAAGTAATTATTGAAGGTAGAGAGAAAGTAATATGGATATTACCTTTTGGAGGAAAAGGAAATTTATGTCGATGCTCCACCAAGCTATGATTTAAAATCCTTGTATCATGTACCGATCCGGGCCATCCAACAACAACAAAAGTAAACCGCAAATCAAAATCACAAATGGCCATAACATTTTGAGAAGTATATCCATGCCGGCCTGTGTGGTTCACGACCTCAGATGCTGGAACTACACAAGGTATGTGAGTGCCATCTATTGCTCCAATGGCTCCTTTGAAATGAGGCCAAAATATCTCATCTTTAACTCTAGCATGAGGAGTTTTGAAAGAATAATCAATGGGTCTTATGTTGTTGGATCCTAACTTGCATAAACAATTCAAGACCTCATTGAACTTCCGATGAATTGTTTCAAGTGACCTTGAAAAGATTATTTCAACTTGATGGAAAGATTGAGGGCCTCCAACAATCCATAAAAACATGCCTAATGATTCCAAAGATGACATGCCCGTACTTGAAATCAATCCATAATTGGAGACTAGAAGATCATGCAATGACATAAAAACATCGGGATACATCCTAAACATCTTATAGCAACTCTTTGCACGATCAAGGTTCTCCATTACCCACTCATATCCAGATTGTTGAGGATTCCTATAAGGTGACTTGTTCAAGTAAGTTTGACTATATTTGTTACCTAGTTGAGCCACCATAGCAACTTCAAATGCCAAATAAGTCAACTCAAGAAGTTCCTTCATGCTCTCATTAGCCTCATCATCACTTCCATCCCAACTTGCATCCATCTACAAAAAATGGAAAAAATAATATGAGTGCTTCACATAGAAAGACAATTAACAAGTGGTATAGAAAGGATACCAACAATTAACGCATCCGGATACCAAGATATATGACAACCAACATAGTTCATTACATCCACACATGACAACCAACATAGTTCATTACAAGCATGCATGGCAAACAACCAACATAGTTCATTACATCCATGCATGACCACATGCACACATGCATAACAACAAACGTAGTTCATTACATCCACATGATCATAAAGATAGTTCATTACATACAAACAAAAGTAGTTCCTAGCAACAACCACTTGATCATTCATGAAAAGGATACGGTTTTCTACTTGCTCATTTCTTCATGCTCCCTTTGAAGCCAATCCAAGCGTCCCTCCTTAGTTTTAATCAACATGAATAGCTCACGATATGCCGGCTTCATCACAATCTTGGTGGCGGTGTGAAACAAAGGAGTCCCTTCCTCGGCTCCACACTCCACCATTAAATTAAGGACATCGGCCATGGTAGGAGCATTACTCGTGGGAACAAGGTTGGTTGGCCCTTCACGGGTCACTCTTGCATTTATATTGGCACATGTTTGTTTGGTGACACGCAAGAATGGGTTCTTGTCCTCTTCATCTTCTAAGGGCTTGATCTTGCGCTTACCCAATATTTTACCTTCTTTCTTCTTCTAAGAGTTGCAAAAAAGCAAGGCTTGAAAAATATGGACGGCTTACTCTTACTCACCAAAGCCTATGTTATACCGAAATTAATGTCTTACCTACAGGATTGTGGTTGGCCTTAAATTAACAAGAAGTATGGATCGCAAACGTAGCTCCTTGCCAATGTCGCTGTCATCACCTAATAAAAATGAGGGGAACAAGGCGGTAATCCCTGTGTTGGCAACTTGGCATACGTGCTTCCACGGCACTATACAGAGAGAGGGCGTGCAAGGCGGTAACAACTATTGGCTTTTAACTCTACTACTCGCGATCCCTGCCAGGCTTCTACTCAAGTCATGGCAATCCCTGTGTAACACAGGCTGTGTTGGAGGACAAGTATGGTTCGCACGTAAACATAAAATGTAGGAGTATAATCCTCTTTTGCACAAGAGACCGGCCGTAGCCTGTTTCCCTCTTCAATTCACTACAGGAATGGGAAGCTACGCCGACGGCCAAACATGGGGCCGTCGGCGTAGCCATCGTCTAGGCCAGCTCCGCCAAGCAGCTGTCGGCGTAGAATTGCCCTCGGCATATCCTATGCTACACCGACGGCTGTCCTCGGCGTAGCTATTTTTTATTTTATCTCATTAAACTTTGAAAAATCATAACTAAATCATTCTAATTCGGAAAAATACAAATAATATGTCAAAATTTGCAGAAAAATAAGACCTATCTATCTACACTCAAATATTACATATTTATAGACAATGTCTCAATATATCCCATTTCCCATTTTCTGAGCACAAAAAACGGACGATTTTGTAAAGCAACCACCAAATGGCTAATTCAAACTGGTACCACCATATTTTACAAAAATACTATACCACCTTATATAGACAATGTCCCAATAGGAGAATCGGAAACCTTTCCGTCCACCTCTGGTGAAAAAGACAAATTGCTGCCGAATCGGCAGAAAGTGGGTCAGATATGAACTACAGGTACATGATCCGATGCTCATGTTTTTTTACAAAAATCATTTTTAGGTTCACAATATGCTATTTTATCAAAGATCCAATGCAAGTTTAGCGAGGCTCGGCCCCGAGCTAAGAATCTTCATGCCCGCCGTTCGACAAAGTTTGACGATAGTTTAAAACGGGCATAAAAAATTCAAAAACGATCGAAACAATGCGAAACCTTCGCGTGGTGTCATATTATGTGACATAGTTATAAGTAAAAATATTAAACTTGATATATTGATTATGTCTCAAAAAAACCTTCATAAAATGACCTATCTCATTCGAGGTTTCTTGGCTTTCGGGTCAAATGACCAATATTATGGCTAGAATCAAGGCATAGTTTGTGATAATGTGTCCATATTGTGCATACATATGCATCATGGGATGGCGAACAATGTTGCAGGAGGAAGTTTTCCTTTTCGTCGTACCAAAAATCCATTTCCCATTTTCTGAGCACAAAAAACGGACGATTTTGTGAAGCAACCACCAAATGGCTAATTCAAAATGGTACCACCACATTTTACAAAAATACTATACCATCTTATATAGACAATGTCCCAACAGGGGAATCCGAAACCTTTCCGTCCACCTCGATAAAAGACAAATTCCTGTAGAATCGGTGGGAAGTGGGTCGATATGAACTACGGTACATGATCCGATGCTCATGTTTTTTACAAAATCATTTTAGGTTCACAATATGCTATTTTATCAAAGATCCAATGCAAGTTTAGCGAGGCTCGCCCGAAGCTAAGAATCTTCATGCCCGCCTCGACAAAGTTTGACGATAGTTTAAACGGGCATAAAAAATTCAAAAACGATCGAAACAATGCGAAACCTTCGCGAGGTGTCATATTATGTGACATAGTTATAAGTAAAAATATTAAACTTGATATATTGATTATGTCTCAAAAAAACCTTCACAAAATGACCTATCTCATTCGAGGTTTCTTGGCTTTTGGGTCAAATGACCAATGTTATGGCTAGAATCAAGGCATAGTTTGTGATAATGTTCCCATATTGTGCATACACATGCATCATGGGATGGCGAACATGGTTGCAGGAGGAAGTTTTCCTTTTCGTCGTACCAAAAAGCCATTTCCCATTTTCCGAGCATAAAAAACGGACGATTTTGTGAAGCAACCACCAAATGGCTAATTCAAAATGATACCACCATATTTTACTAAAATAATATACCACCCTATATGGACAATGTCGCAACAGGGGGTTCCGAAACCTTTCCATCCACCTTTGGTGAAAAAGACAAATTCCTGCCGAATCGGTAGGAAGTGGGTCAGATATGAACTACATGTACATGATACGATGCTCATGTTTTTTTACAAAAATCATTTTTAGGTTCACAATATGCTATTTTATCAAAGATTCAATGCAAGTTTTCCTTTTCATCGCACCAAAAAGCCATTTTTCATTATCCGAGCGCAAAAAGGGAATTTTCTAAAGGAACCACCAAATAGATAATTCAAAAATGATTAGTTGATATGGATATCATATTTGGATTCCTCTCATTTTTCTGATCAATTTAGACATATTATTTGTTAAATTCCGATTTATAGATTTAGAGATATTAATTATTCCATATTAAATAGAAATATACAAAAAAGTAAAATTATTATATTTTTATTTGAATTCAATAATATTTTTACTTATTCATTAATGTTTATTTAAATAATTGTTTGTAATTTCAAAAAATACAAACATGTGACATGTTGATATAAGGGTTAATAGGATTGATATCTGTGGCATCCCGCAAAACCACTACTAGAAAATCGCGTTGTTTTTGTGCATTGCATCATCATGACCGCGTGCTCATGTCATCATGCCACATTGCATTTGAGCATCGTCATCATCTTGCATTTGCTTGCATAAAACTATTTGCAGAAAAACCTATTTTTGTTTTCTAAAACGCCCCTTCTTTGTGCAAACGCAAAACCCGGGTCTCCGGATTATTTTGTTTTGTTGCGATCGAGTTGCAAAAGCGTTGTTTTAAACCAACAAAATATTTTAATTATTTTAGTGGGGGCAGTCGAACGGGCCGATTCGACCCGAACGACCACCCCCAGAAATTTAAACGGCCCACCCATAATCCTAAGCTACCCAACCTATCCTACCCAACCCCTCTCCACCTCACCCCGACCACTCCCCTCGTGACACCTCACCTCTCCTCTCCCTCCAATCCTGCCACCTCATCCTCACCTCCTCTCAACCCACCCAACACACACACACACACATACCTGCCTAGCACCCACACACCACACACCAAACACAACACACTGTGACACAGCCAGCCAAGGCCCTGCCCCCACACGCCCCCACCCGACGCCCATCCTCCCTCACAGACGACCCACGCGACCCCCGCTCCTTTCTCACGCCTGGTCCCACCCCGCTGCCCACCTGCTGCCCCCTCCTCTCCTCCCCCCGCCCCCCCCGATGCCCTCTTCCTCCCTGGCCCTCTCTCTCGCGGCCGACGCCCGCAATCTCCCCGCCGCTCGCCGACCCGCCTCTGCGCTCCTCGCTCGCTTCCGCCTCACTGGCCTCCCACCCCGCCGGCGCCTTGCCACCCGCACCCCTCCAAAGGCAAGCACTCGCCCTCCCATCCGCACTGCAGCTCCTCCGCCTCGGACCCCCACTCGAGCTCCACCCGCGCCTCCTCACCTCGCCCGCCCTTCTTCCCTCCCACACCACACGGCGAGATCCCGCCAGCTCGCCTCTCCCAGCTGCCTCGCCTCACCCCACCACCGCCGCCCGTTCCTCCTCCACCTCCACCGGCCTCTCCTCCTCTTGGTCTCCTCAAGAACCCCGCCGCCCCTCTGGCGAACACCGCCTCCTCGTCCTCGTCCGCCTCCTGCCGACCTCCACTGGGCTCTCTGCGGCCCTTCGGCAGCCTCCGCTTCGCCCCCAAGCTCGTCGCCGGGCCCCGCCTCCTCGCCGTTCAGCTCCCCAGTGCTGCACGCCACCGCCCCCTCTTTTGCCGCGTCCGTGAAGCGCAAGGCCGCTGCCGCTCGGGTCCGTGCTGTCTGCCGCCCGAGCTCCGTAGCGTCGGCCTACACCTCTACCTCGTCTAGCGGCCCCTTCTACAAGCCTCTTGAAGCCGACAAGATCGACACCAAAGACGAAACCCAAGCATATACTTCTCGGTGTCACCTATTCAAGTACTCCATCGACATCAAGACCGTCCCTGGAGCGGAACGTCGAACCCCGGAGTCCGAACCCCGAAGACCGATCCCGTACCCGGTGCGGCGACACCACAAGATCTACACTCGTGCCAACAAGACTGAACCGAGTCGAGGACCGGAGGTCTATGCAAGACCACGACGCCGGAACCGGATACCGAACCTCGACACGCCAAGTTCGCCGAGACCCCCGTACCCGAAGACCTCAGTTGCGACAAGCACTTCTTCCCGGATCTGATGCCGAGAACCCGGATGCGCCAAGACCTACCTCCGTCATCAGAGGACGAACCTGCCGCGGCCGAACCCCAGATCTGAACCCGGAGACCCAACCCTGGACCCCAGAACCTCAAGTTCGTCGAGGCCCCCTCGATGTGTGAACCCCTCCTCGAAACCCTATTTTTTCATATATATAACAAATGGTTGCATATTAAACTGTTCATGCATGCATCCTTGTCATGTGGTTTGGGGGCCTTATGCCGATTCACCTTATAATTAAATATGGGGCCCATATGCGGGCAAATCTAGCCTTATATTGGCCTCATTTAAACATGTGTAGCGAACCGGTGCCATCTTTTGTCTTGCTAATGCAACATTTAATTGCGGGGGTTGTAAATAACTTGAACCGTCTAATTAATTGTCGGGACCCCGGTTCCGCTTAATATGACCTAATCGCATTGCACCCTTGACATGTCATGCATCATGCCGATCTTCTGCCGTTGTATTAAATAGTGCATCCGTTGTTTCTTCTAGTGTTTTGCTTCTTCGCGGATAAGGCCGTTGAGTTGATGTGAGCTTCGCCCCGATCTTCGGTTGAACCTTCGACAATGTTTTCAGGCGAGCATCTCCCCCTTTCTACCTATCTTAATTTTATAGTACTTATTCCCTCCTGTTGATCTATTGCTATCTGTGTTGCGTTGCTCTAGTTTTCGTACCCGTGATAACCCTTGCAGCCTTATATTGCCTTGGACACATCCTATTACCTGTGGTTTGGTAGATAGTTGGACTTGCGCGTCGTAGTCGCTTGCTCCAGATCGCTATGTTGTCAAGTGCCACATTTGTTGGAGTAATGCCGCATGTTGGATGTTGGAGATGATCTTGGCTTTACTTATCGTTCACTTTAATTCCTGTTTAACAACTAAAATTGAAGTAAGCAGAGGCATCGGTGGGTGATAGATAATATTTGGTTCCCGAACGCCCACTTGTGTCCGTGAGGACCCCGAGTACTTGATACTTTCCTTGATTTATCGCGCTATCCACATCCGGAGGTATATGGGACCCCCTGAGCCGAGCTTGATTCATTTTATTTCTTGGGGCCACAAACTAGCTTGAGGTTTTATTTACTATCCTGTACTTATGCCATGCTACTTCAGATTTACGACAGCGAGGAACACCTGCATCGCTTAGGTAAGCGGAATGTTTTCGCGGTATCGACAATCCCATTTCGGTTCCCGATCGTTTACAACCATTGTCGCAAACCTTGAGTCCGTCTCGAGCTAGCTTACTGCTATGGTAAGACTCAAGGGTGCCCTGAAATAATTCTGAATCCTGTGATTGCTTTGTCGTGAAAGCCTCGTTGGGTTTTGATTTGGTTTTTCCGAGGTTGATCGAGCGTGTGTTGCTATTGGTGCACCCCGGCCGGGTAAAACTTTCTGAAAGCCGTGTCCGCGGTTATGGACGACTTGGAGCACAGTATCTCAATCATAGACAACTATAACTAAAGTAGTGCTATAAATTTGACTTTATAATGACTAGTAATCAGCGTTACTATAATGGAATGGCTAAATAAAACTGCCAACAATTGCCTGTTGAGTTGTCGCTTGCGACCAATGTACCTGACTAGTAAGTATTGCAACTACAACGGAATGGCTAAATAAAAGTACCAACAACTGCTGGGTTTTGGGGTTATCTCATGTTAATTGTATATGCTTAGTAAGTGTTGCTACTATAACGGAATGGTTAACTAAAAGTGCCCACTGCTTATTTTATCAGGATGATTATCTAAACCTGACTAGTAATTGCTGCAACGATAACTGAATAAATAAAACTGCCAACCGTGTGAGTTCCTCGGTTGACTTCCTCGTTTGGTCTCGAGGGGGAAACACCAGGATGGGTTTGTTTGATGGTAGTATCAGGTTGGATCCGAATAGGTCTTTCTTACCCCTCTCTGATAGCCGCCAGTTGTATCGAGTCTCTATAGGTTGGTTAGTGCATGCTGCCGCTGCCGCTTTAGTCCACCATACCTTTGTAGGCGAGGACCGCCGAATTCTAGCCTCGCCGTGTACTGGCCTCGATCGACGCTCCTCTTTTCCTTGCCCTTTGTCGGCACCCTTTGTTTAAGCAGGTTTTGAGATCGACGTCGTTAGTGGTTACCCTTCCGCTTGGCCTCAGGTGGTTATGGACGCCATTGGTTATTCTTCGGGCTCTTAGCCCCATTTGCATCTTGTCCGTAGTGGACGCCTATCGCTTTTCAAGGTGATTTGGATCTTTGTATATTATATCGTATTCTTGACTCATGGAGTCAAGTTATATATATCTGCTCGTGGGTCCCATCGAGGACTGTTGTGTAATGTTATTACTTCGCTTTCCACCCGCACGAAAGTGCTGGTGAGCACCTTTGAATCGCTTCTATGCGGGTTTGGCGGGTTTCGCTAAAACTTGCATAGGTCCGATTCTCGAGGGTGTTACAGATTGGTATCGAATAGCCATGATACCCCACAAGTCCAGCCTGTAAGATAACCTAGCTAACGGCCGAAGTAGAGTGTCAAAACTATTTTGCAAAAATCGGTTGGATAGTTCTGATTAGGTCTGATTTTACTCCTTACCCTCTGCTATTCTCCTCTTACCTCTACGCGTTTTGAATCCACCTCGTATCTTTTCTTCGAGTCCAGGATTTCTCGTGGTCGGGTTTCCGTCGTACCTTCGGGGTTTCGCTTCCTCCTTTGGTAACAGTGTTGCTACATCTGGTCTTCATGCTATCCGAGGAATACGTCTACTGTGGTACCATTCTTTGTTCCTTGTTTGTGCCTTCCGGTGTTTTCCGACGCGACGACATCATCTACGCCAGATCCGATGCAGAGTCTGCCTCACTCCTTTGTTTCCGAACCTCGCTTGTCGAGATCTTCAGTCTGTTTCCGAGAATGGTTGCACTCTTTTCTACTGATTGTGCAGAGTAATAGTTTGGGTGCGTGATGGATTGGCCCCCATGCCGACTACCCCTTCTATTCGCTTTTGTACATTGAAGTGGATGAGAATGCATCGGTTCCCCTTTCCATCGGAGCTAGAGGTGGCTTTATTTGTTGATACCTCTACCTTCGACCTTTTGTTTTCCGGAGTGTTCTCTCGACGATCACGGACAACGACCTCTTGTTAGTGGTGTTGCGAGGATCTACACGAAGCAAGAAGATTCAGACCGCCGACCTTCTTTCCGGTACCATGAGGCGGATCTCGAGGGCGAGATCCATTGTTAGTGGTGTCGAATTGTGGCATCCCACAAAACCACTACTAGAAAATCGCGTTGTTTTTGTGCATTGCATCATCATGACCGCATGCTCATGTCATCATGCCACATTGCATTTGAGCATCGTCATCATCTTGCATTTGCTTGCATAAAACTATTTGCAGAAAAACCTATTTTTGTTTTCTAAAACGCCCCGTCTTTGTGCAAACGCAAAACCCGGGTCTCCGGATTATTTTGTTTTGTTGCTATCGAGTTGCAAAAGCGTTGTTTTAAACCAACAAAATATTTTAATTATTTTAGTGGGGGCACTCAAACGGGCCGATTCGACCCAAACGACCACCCCCAGAAATTTAAACGGCCCACCCATAATCCCTAAGCTACCCAACCTATCCTACCCAACCCCTCTCCACCTCACCCCGACCACTCCCCTCGTGACACCTCACCTCTCTCCCTCTCCCCCTCCAATCCGCTGCTGCCACCTCATCCTCACCTCCTCTCAACCCACCCAACACACACAACACACACACACACATACCCTGCCTAGCACCCACACACCACACACCAAACACAACACACGCACACAGCGCGCGGCAGCCAGCCCCGGGCCCCACCCGCGCCCCCAGCAACCCCACACGCCCCCACCCGACGCGCCCATCCTCCCCCTGCGTACGACCCACGCGACCCCCGCTCCTTTCTCACGCCCCTGGGTCCCACCCGACCCCGCGGCCCACCTGCCAGCCTCACACTCCCTCTCTCCCCTGACCCTCTCCCCACCCCGATGCCCTCTTCCTCCCCGGCCCTCTCTCGGGCCGACCAGAATCTCCCTGGCCACGACCAGCCTCTCGCCTCGCTTCCGCCTCACTGGACTCCCACCTCACGGCGCCACCACCAGACCCTCCAGCTGGGCGCACCTCCCATCCAGACCACAGCCTCCGCCACGGACCCCCCACTGAGCTCCGCTTGCCTCCCTCACCTCCGGCCCGCCTTCTTCCCTCCTCACACACACATGGAAGCTCCCGCCTCTCCCTCACAGCCGCCTCACCCCACCTCCGCCTGCCTCCTCCACCTCCACTGCCTCTCCCTCCGTCGGTCTCCCTCAGCACCCCGCCCTCACATGCACCTCCTCGGCCTCCCGCCTCCCCCGCCGACCTCCACTGGCCGCCTCTGGGCCCTTCGGCAGCCTCCACGCCGCCCCGAGCCTGTCGCCGACCCGGCCCCTGCCTCCTGCTCAGCTCCCGGTGATGCACGCCATCGCCCCTCTTTGCCGCGTCTGAAGCGCAAAGGCCCGCCGCCGGTCCGTCTTGTATGCCGCCCGAGCTCAGAAGGCGGCCTACACCTCTACCTCGTCTAGCGGCCCCTTCTACAAGCCTCTTGAAGCCGACAAGATCGACACCAAAGACGAAACCCAAGCATATACTTCTCGGTGTCACCTATTCAAGTACTCCATCGACATCAAGACCGTCCCTGGAGCGGAACGTCGAACCCCGGAGTCCAAACCCCGAAGACCGATCCCGTACCCGGTGCGGCGACACCACAAGATCTACACTCGTGCCATCAAGACCGAACCGAGTCAAGGACCGGAGGTCTATGCAAGACCACGGCGCCGGAACCGGATACCGAACCTCGACACGCCAAGTTCGCCGAGACCCCCGTACCCGAAGACCTCAGTTGCGACAAGCACTTCTTCCCGGATCTGATGCCGAGAACCCGGATGCGCCAAGACCTACCTCCGTCATCAGAGGACGAACCTGCCGCGGCCGAACCCCAGATCTGAACCCGGAGACCGAACCCTGGACCCCGGAACCTCAAGTTCGTCGAGGCCCCCTCGATGTGTGAACCCCTCCCCGAAACCCTATTTTATCATATATAACAAATGGTTGCATATTAAACTGTTCATGCATGCATCCTTGTCATATGGTTTGGGGGCCTTATGCCGATTCACCTTATAATTAAATATGAGGCCCATATGCGGGCAAATCTAGCCTTATATTGGCCTCATTTAAACATGTGTAGCAAACCGGTGCCATCTTTTGTCTTGCTAATGCAACATTTAATTGCGGGGGTTCTAAATAACTTGAACCGTCTAATTAATTGTCGGGACCCTGGTTCCGCTTAATATGACCTAATCGCATTGCACCCTTGCCATGTCATGCATCATACATGCATCATGCCGATCTTCTGCCGTTGTATTAAATAGCGCATCCGGTGTTTCTTCTAGTGTTTTGCTTCTTCGCGGATAAGGCCGTTGAGTTGATGTGAGCTTCGCCCCGATCTTCGGTTGAACCTTCGACAATGTTTTCAGGCGAGCATCTCCCCCTTTCTACCTATCTTACTTTTATAGTACTTATTCCCTCTTGTTGATCTATTGCTATCTGTGTTGCGTTGCTCTAGTTTTCGTACCCGTGATAACCCTTGCAGCCTTATATTGCCTTGGACACATCCTATTACCTGTGGTTTGGTAGATAGTTGGACTTGCGCGTCGTAGTCGCTTGCTCCAGTGCTGTTGCGTGTTGTCAAGTGCCACATTTGTTGGAGTAATGCCGCATGTTGGATGTTGGAGATGATCTTGGTTTTACTTATCGTTCACTTTAATTCCTGTTTAACAACTAAAATTGAAGTAAGTAGAGGCATCGGTGGGTGATAGATAATATTTGGTTTCGAGCCACTTGTGTCCCGTAGGACCCGAGTACTTGATACATGTTCCTTGATTTATCGCGCTATCCACATCCGGAGGTATATGGGACCCCCGAGCGAGCTTGATTCATCTTATTTCTGGGGCCACAAACTAGTTTGAGGTTTTATTTACTATCCTGTACTTATGCCATGCTACTTCGTATTTATTGTGCGAGGAGCACCTGTCTTTATTTAGGTAAGCGGCATGTTCTCGCGGTATCGACAATCCCAGTCTTGGGTTCCCCGTCGTTTACAACCATTGTCGCCAACCTTGAGCCCGTCTGAGCTAGCTTACCGTTATGGGTAAGACTCAAGGGTGGCCCCTGAAATAATTCTGAATCCTGTGATTTCTTTGTCGTGAAAGCCTCGTTGGGTTTTGATTTGGTTTTTCCGAGGTTGATCGAGCGTGTGTTGCTATTGGTGCACCCCGGCCGGGTAAAACTTTCTGAAAGCCGTGTCCGCGGTTATGGACGACTTGGAGCACAGTATCTCGATCATAGACAACTATAACTAAAGTAGTGCTATAAATTTGACTTTATAATGACTAGTAATCAGCGTTACTATAATGGAATGGCTAAATAAAACTGCCAACAATTGCCTGTTGAGTTGTCGCTTGCGACCAATGTACCTGACTAGTAAGTATTGCAACTAGAACGGAATGGCTAAATAAAAGTACCAACAACTGCTGGGTTTTGGGGTTATCTCATGTTAATTGTATCTGCTTAGTAAGTGTTGCTACTATAACGGAATGGTTAACTAAAAGTGCCCACTGCTTATTTTATCAGGATGATTATCTAAACCTGACTAGTAATTGCTGCAACGATAACTGAATAAATAAAACTGCCAACAGTGTGAGTTCCTCGGTTGACTTCCTCGTTTGGTCTCGAGGGGGAAACGCCAGGATGGGTTTGTTTGATGGTAGTATCAGGTTGGATCCGAATAGGTATTTCTTACCCCTCTCTGATAGCCGCCAGTTGTATCGAGTCTCTATAGGTTGTTTAGTGCATGCTGCCGCTGCCGCTTAAGTCCACCATACCTTTGTAGGTGAGGACCGCCGAATTCTAGCCTCGCCGTGTACTGGCCTCAGTACTGACGCTCCTCTTTTTCCTTGACCTTTGTCGGCACCCCTTTTGTTTAAGCAGGTTTTGAGATCGACGTCGTTAGCAGGGTTACCCTTCCGGCTTGGCCTGGGCAGGGTTATGGACGCCATTGGTTATTCTTCAGGGCTCTTAGCCCCATTTGCATCTTGTCCGTAGTCGGACGCTCTATCGTTTTCAAGGTGATTTGGATCTTTGTATATTATATCTGTATTCTTGACTCATGGAGTCATATTATATATCTCGCTTACATGGGTCCCATCGAGGATTGTTGTGTAATGTTATTATCGTTTTCCACCCGCAGTGCACAGTGCACCTTTGAATCGTTTCTATGCGGGTTTGGCGGGTTTCGCTAAAACTTGCATAGGTCCGATTCTGAGGGTGTTACAATATCATAGTATTGACAACAATGTATGACTTACATTGCGGAAACAGATTCTGAAGGAACGAGGAAGTTAAGCGTGCTGGAGCTGGAGTAGTATTAGGATGGGTGACCTTCCGGAAAGTTCGACCAAGACTGCAATTTAATTAAATATTAAGTGTAATTAGTGTTAAAAATGTTCAAAGTGAGAGATTAACGAGTCAAACAATTCAAAGATTTAAAAATTAAGAAAAAAATAAAATAAAAAATTTATTTATTTAAAAAAAAATATTTTTGCAACCTCTCGACAAGCTATGCTGACGGCCGCTACGCCGACGGCATTGCCCTCGGCGCAGAATACGCCGACGGCATTTTGATACGCCGACGGCATCTATGTGCTCCGCCGAGGGAGCCCTTTGCCGAGGAGGCTACGCCGAGGGCAGCCGTCGGCGTAGCATACGCCGAGGGCATTTTAGGCTACGCCGACGGCTTTTTGCCCTCGGCGTAGCGCACGCGTCCTGTAGTGATTTATTGCCTTTTGCACCGTCACTTTGTACCAGTACATATGTGCATCACAACCTAAAACACAATAATGACATAGTACAACTTTTTGAGTAATAGGGCGACTCGGAGCACTAGGTTCGCGATGGGACAAATCCAGAGGGCGTGGCGGTTGCGGATCATCTTCGCTTAGTCGATCTATTGTTGTTGGTATTGTTTTTTTTGTTTCTCTTTGTTTTTGTTTGGGTGTGCTGGTGCTGAGGCTCCAACAACTATATTGTTGTAGAGGCTTGCTTCGGTATCCCCCCTGAGGGAAATCGAAGAGAAAAACCGGGTCTGGGTGGTTCGACGGTATGTCCCGGGTTAGTTTAGGAGCCGGTTTAGCGCTGTATATTTTTTGTATCGGTGTACGTATCCGTTTTGTGTAGGGCGTGATTAGGGGAAAAAGTTTAGGTCACACGTTCTAGTGGTGCTGTTACTCAGAACCTCTACGCAGAGTAGCGCCTTGTGAGATTCACAGTGATCCGACCGGCGGCGTAACCCTAGCAGCCGACGAGATCGCACCTCATTGCCGCTCCTCTCTCCTCTAGACACGGCGGCACCCTAAGGCGGGCAGACCTCGCCGCCTCCTGTACTCTAGAAAAATTCGAGATCGGAGCACCTCCAGATCGTACGAGTCTAGATCGCAGCACTTCCAGATCGGAGACGATCTGGACCTAGTACGCGTCAGAGGTGAGATCTCGTCGGCTGCTAGGGTTCGGTGATGGCTCCTCCTCCTAATCCTCCATGTTGTCGTAAGATAATTCCGACTCTCATGGTTTCTAGTGGTTGCAGATAATGGTGGATAGCAGTGGTTCAAGTATGATGGAAGAAGATGATGAGTACTTGGACAATGAGGCCGAGTCCTCTCACCACCATGGATCAGATTCCGAGTCCTCTGACCACCATGGATCAGATTATCATGTAGATGGGCACGTCCATCCCGATGATGCATCAGACGAACATGTGAGTGGCCTTGATTTTATGTGGTGTACTAGAAATTGCAATGAAGACAACAAAATAAAATTATGTTCATTTTCATTTGTGTTGTGTAGATTGAGTTAGAAGTTGCTAATGAGGAGAACGATTCTGAGGTATTGGACAGTGAATACGTGAATAAGGTATGTGTATTATTGTAGGTATATATTGTAGGGTTCGCAGCATAGAAAACAAAAATTTTCCTACAATGTGAACTATATACCAAGATCTATCTACTAGATACAAACAACGGGCGGATGTATATCCATAGAGAACATACCCTTGAAGACCGACAAAGCTTAACGAGTTCAACTCGTGGTTGATGTAAACGATCTCTTGCCGATCTCAAGATCGAGAGGAAGTCCTAGCGCCGCAAATCAGCAGCGCATCCGTGCTCGCACACACGTTCGAGGCACCGAGCAACCTCCGCCTCCTCGCTCCAGCGATGCAGCGGAAGCACAACTCTTTCTTGCCGAATAGCCACCGGGAACATGTATCTCGCTAGTCCGAGACCATGGGGATAAATTCTAGAGGGAGAGAGATCCTTCACGAGGAGGTGTGAGAGACAAGTGAGGAGGGCTCCTTTTATAGGAGGAGGGGCCCAAGGGGTGGTCCGCCATGGGCTTCCCTCCTTCATTCATGTGGGACACTCCACTCACAAAATGCCCTTTAAATCCCTCCACTCAAAGTCCACTCAAATTCCCATTAAATTTCCACCAAATTTAATGCAAACTCTCATTAAATAAAACTCTTTTATTTTATTCAGAATTTTGTCAATTACTTTAATGACAAACATTCACAAATAACACCTTGCTAGAATTCTATTTCACATGCATAACCTTTATGCAATTTCACCAAAACCTGTTTGGTATCTAGTGAAATAAATTCCTGCGCTTGTTCATTCTTCGGCATGAAACATTTGCTCCAATTGGATGTGTGTCTCTTAAGTGTGTCACCCTACGGTTCGTGAATAATTCGGACATGATCGATACCTCTCGGATCAATAATCGAGCGGGATCCGGACCCATCTCGACTCCCACACATTCAACGATGACTTTCTTGTGATCGTGGAACCTTTTACGCTAGTATCTTAATCCCTTTGTTTCACGATATATTACATGTCCGAGATTCGATCATCGGTATCTCCATACCTAGTTTGATCTAGATCGACATGCACTCTTTTCTCGTTCTGTGATATAACATTCTAGTGATCAAATCACTTGCTTGCAAGCTAATCAATGTGATATCACCGAGAGGGCCCAGTATATCTATCCATCATCG
This sequence comes from Avena longiglumis, assembly GCA_030063025.1. Classification (NCBI taxonomy): domain Eukaryota; kingdom Viridiplantae; phylum Streptophyta; class Magnoliopsida; order Poales; family Poaceae; genus Avena; species Avena longiglumis. The sequence goes on from CP125976.1 coordinate 566,603,546, forward strand.
GGATGAACAAATTCCTCTCGATCCATGAGCCTCAACATAACACTTTATTAGTTACGAATCCATCTTTATAATCACCCACATTACGGTGTGGCGTTTGATGTTATCAAGAAACTCTTCGGTGTTAGTGATTGACATGATCTCATGGTCTAAGGATTAGGATCACTTAGTAGTTGTTATAGCAATATAAACTCAATGACTTTGATCGTAATGCTATACTTTGGATGAATGTTCATCACACCATTACACTAATGTTGTGATCCCGTTATTAACAACATCCAATGTCCATGATCAGGAAACCTTGATCATCTTGTTAATCAACGAGCTAGTTTATGAGAGAGGCATAACTAGGAACTTTCTGTTTGTTTATTAAACACACATGTATTAACGTTTCTGTATTAATACAATTATAACATGCAAAATAAACATCTATCATATACTTGGAATACACATAATAAACACTTTATTATTGCCTCTCAGGGCATATTCCCTTCAGTCTTCCACTTGCACTAGAGACAATAATCTAGTTACATAGTGATAAATCTAACACCCATTGAGTTCTGGTGTTGATCATGTTTTGCTCTAGGGAGAGTTTTAGTCAACGGATCTGCTACATTGAGATCCGTATGTACTTTACAAATCTTTATATCTCCATCCTTGACATGCTCGCGGATGGAGTGAAACGGCTTAATATGCTTGGAATGCTTGTGAGACCTTGGCTCTTTGGCATTGGCAATGGCACCATTGTTGTCACAATAGATCACCATTGGGTCCAGCGTTTGCCACCACTCCTAGTTCGGATATGAACTCCTTCATCAAATCGCTTCTGAGCCGCTCAAGCAGCAACATATTCGGCCTCCGTTGTTGATCCCGCTACCACAGGTTGTTTGGAGCTCCTCCAACTAACGCTCCGCCATTCATGAGAAATACGTATCCGGATTGAGACTTAGAGTCATACGGATCGGTGTCAAAGCTAGCGTCGACATAACACTTAGCGACGAGCTCTTCTTCACCTCCGTATACAAGAAGCATATCCTTAGTTCTTCGTAAGTACTTAAGGATATTCTTGACCGCTATCGATGTTCGAACACGGATCCGATTGGTACCTACTAGTCAAACTAATAGCATGTGCCACATCCGGTCTTGTACATAGCATGGCGTACATTATAGAGCCTATGGCTGAAGCATAGGGACTTTGTCCATTATCTCTCTTTCTTCCGGGAAGCGGACTTTGAGTCTTACTCAATGTCTTGCCTTGCAACATAGGTAAGAACCCTTCTTACTTCCGTCCATTTTAAACTTCTTTAAAATCTTATCAAGGTATGTACTTTGTGATAGCCCTATTAGGCGCCTAGATCTATCTCTATAGATCTTTATGCCTAATATGTATGACGCCTTCACCTAGGTCCTTCATTGAAAATTTCTTTGTTAGATAACTTTTAACACTGTTTAAAAGATCTATATCATTTCCGATCAATAATATGTCATCCACATATAATATCAGAAATGCCACATTGCTCCCACTCACTTTCTTGTAAATACAAGCTTCTCCATAAGTTTGGACAAATCCAAACTCTTTGATCACCTCATCAAAGCGGAGATTCCAACTTCGTGATGCTTGCTTCAATCCATAGATGGATCGCTGAAGCTTGCACACCTTGTTAGCATCCTTAGGATCGACAAAACCCTTTGGTTGTATCATATACAACTCTTCTTCAATATTACCATATCTCATAATCGAAATATGCAGCAATTGCTAACATAATCCTAGCTGACTTTAGCATCACTACAGGAGAGAAAGTCTCATCGTAGTCAACTCCTTGAATTTGTCGAAACCCCTTTGCGACAAGTCGAGCTTTATAGACGGTCACATTACCATCAGCATCAGTTTTCCTTTTGAAAATCCATTTGTTCTCCACGGCCTTTCGGTCGTGAGGTAATTCCACCAAGTTCCAAACTTGATTTTCATACATGGATTCCATCTCGGATTTCATGGCTTCTAACCATTTGTTGGAATCCGGGCTCATCATCGCTTCTTCATACGTCAGAAGGTCATCATTTTCATCAACCATGAAATTCATGACAGGATTTCCGTACAGCTCGGGGCTGCAGCGTCTGTTTGACTGCGAGGTTGGTAGTACTCTCTTCGGAGTTTCATGATCATTATCATCAGTTCCCTCTTCAGTAGGTGGAGCCAACTCCGGAACAACTTCCGGCGCTGCGCTACTCGCCATACTTTGAAGAGAAGGTTCCACAACCTCTTCGAGTTCTACCTTCCGACTACTCACACCTTTCGCGAGAAACTCTTTCTCTAGAAAGGATCCATTCTTGGCAACAAAATCCTTGCCCTCGGATCTGTGATAGAAGGAATACCCAATAGTTTCTTTAGGGTATCCTATGAAGACGCATTTTTCCGCTTTGGGTTCGAGTTTATCCGGTTGAAGTTTCTTCACATAAACATCGCATCCCCAAACTTTAAGAAATGATGACTTAGGTTTGTTTCCAAACCACAATTCATATGGTGTCTTTTCAACGGATTTAGCTGGTGCTCGATTTAAAGTGAATGCAGCAGTTTCTAGTGCATAGCCCCAAAATGACAACGGCAAGTCCGTCAGAGACCTCATAGATCGAACCATATCTAATAAAGTACGATTCGACGTTCCAACACACCATTTCGCTATGGTGTTCAAGAGTGTGAGTTGTGAAACAATTCCACACTCTTTCATGTGAGTGCTAAACTCGTAACTTAGATACTCACCTCCACGGTCGGATAGTAGAAATTTGATCTTTCTATTGCGATGATTTTCCACTTCATTACGAAATTCCTTGAACTTTTCAAAGGTTTGGACTTGTGTTTTATCAAGTAGATACAACCGTATCTACTCAAATCATCCGTGAAAGTAACAAAATAACGATATCCACCTCGGCAAACACACTCATTGGACCACATACATCGAATGTATGATTTCCAATAAATCGTCGCCTGTTCCATTGAACCGGAAAACGGCGTTCTAGTCATCTTGCCCATAAGGCATGGCTCACATGTATCAAATGATTCATAATCAAGTGATTCCAAAAGTCCATCCGAATGGAGCTTCTTCATGCGTTTAACGCCAATATGACCTAGCGGCGATTGCCACATATATGCGGATATATGATCATTAAGTTTAATCCTTTTAGCATCAACATTATGAATATGTGTAACATTATCATCGAGATCTAATAGAAATAAACCATTCATCATCGGTGCATGACCATAAAATATTTCATTCATATAAATCGAACAACCATTATTCTCGGATTTAAATGAATAACCACTTCGCATCAAACACGATCCAGATACAATGTTCATGCTCAGTGCAGGCACCAGATAACATTTATTCAAGTTTATAACTAATCCCGAAGGTAAGTGGAGAGGCAGCGTTCCGACGGCGATCACATCAACGCTTGATCCATTGTCGACACGCATCTTGACCTCACCCCTTGCTAGCGGTCGCTTGTTCGCATGACCGATTCGAGTTACAAATATTAGCAACCGAACGGTATCAAATACCGGTGCTCTGCGAAACTAGTCAAGTACACATCAATAACATGTATATCATATATACCTTTGTTTGCCTTGCGGCCTTCTTGTCCGCGGATACTTGGGGCATTGCGCTTCGATGGCGATCCCTTACAATAGTAGCACTGGAATCGGACTTAGGTCCAACTCGGGGTTTCTTTTCAGCGACAGCAAAGCTTGCCCTTACTTCCCTTCCGTTTTCCTTCTTGTCTTTCTTGAAACCGGTGTTCCTATTGATCATCAACACTTGATGTTCCTTTTTGATCTCCACTTCTGCGGTTTTAAGCATTGATGAGCTCGGGGAGACTTCTTCATGCCTTGCATATTATAGTTCATCACGAAGCTCTTATAGCTAGGTGGCGAGGCCGCAGAACACGATGGATGCCTAAGTCAATGGGAATCGATATTCCCAAGGACACAAGCTTATCGGTAACGACATCTTGAGTACATGCTCACTAACTGAGCTGTGCTCTTCCATCATCAGACTAAAGAACTTTTACAGCGTTGTAGCTCTCTACAGACATGTGTGAAAATCATTTTCAACTCACCCATTGTATCAAATGCATTGCCGTTTTGAAACTCTTTGAAGTTCGGCTCTAGCCCATACAATATGCCGCAATGAACTAAGTTGTGGTCCTCCTGACGAGTCTGATAGACATTCTTCTCCTCGTCAGGGGCATCATCTAAAGGTGGGGGGCCTAACGGCGCTTCTAGCACATATTGCTTTTGTGCAGTAGAGAGGAGAATCCTCAAATTCATGGCCCATTCGGTAAAGTTGCTACCGTTCGTTGCTAGTTTCTCTTTCTCCATGAACACATTGAAATTAAAAGCAGGTTGTGCCATCTACAACATAATTTGTAAAGTTTAGACTAAGTGTATGATAGATTGAGTTCAACTAATCTATATTACGAATGAACTCCCACTCAAAAACGACATCCCTCGTGCCTTTTTGGTGATTACATGAACCAAATCCACTACACCAAGTCCGATCATCACGTGAGTCGGTATAGCTTCAAAGGCGAGCATCAAACGAGCATCATATCAACTATATGAATCATGCTTAACCTTTCAGTCCGTGTTCCGAGGCCATGTCTGTACATGCTAGGCTCGCCAAGTTAGAACCTTAGTATTGCGTGTAACTGTTTTACACCCGAAATATGGTCGTGGATCCAAGAACACCCGATCATCACGTGATGTCTTGGAGCGACAAAAACATAATCGGTGCATACTAAAGGAAGAACACATTCTTATCTTGATATTTAAATGAGGGATCATCTTATTATGCTAACAAAGCGCTAAACAAGCAATATAAGATGCTATCAAACATCATATGTTTATTAGTGAAATTATATGGTTCCCGCAGATGATCTCTATCATGTGCATCGTGGTATGATCACTATCATACCTATATGTGTAAATCCAAGGTCTATGGATTTTACACGCTATGTGTGTTGTAAGAGTATCATCTCATACTTCTACTTACAACACTACCATATCATAACACTAGCCCAACAACAATCTAAACTAGACGCCTCTAATTTATCCATTGCAAGTTTTACGTGGCTTAGGGCTTTCGAGATAGAACCGTTCTTACCTACGAACATGAACCACAACGAGGATAATCAAATTGTTGACAACTCTCTTGCAAAATAGATATTGACTATAGTAGGAGAGCGGACACCGCTAGCCACTTATGCAAACTAGTTGCATGTCAAGCGTGGAACAGGTCTCATGTGCGAGGACATGTAAAGTTTGTCCGGGCCGCTTCATCCCACTATGCCACCAATATACAAAATTACAACAAAGGAGCAACAACATGATCATCATCGCCCATACTCATATGTACTACCGTGTAAAGTATCTACGCATAGATCCGGCTCTGATACCACTGTAGGGTTCGTAGCATAGAAAACAAAAATTTTCCTACGATGTGAACTATATACCAAGATCTATATACTAGATACAAACAACGGGCGGATGTATATCCGTAGAGAACATACCCTTAAAGACCGACAAAGCTTAACAAGTTCAACTCGTGGTTGATGTAGACGACCTCTTGCCGATCTCAAGATCGAGAGGAAGTCCTAGCGCCGCAAATCAGCAGCGCATCCGTGCTCGCACACACGTTCGAGGCACCAAGCAACCTCTGCCTCCTCGCTCCAGCGATGCAACGGAAGCACAACTCTTTCTTGTCGAATAGCCACCGGGAACATGTATCTCGCTAGTCCGAGACCATGGGGGATAAATTCTAGAGGGGGAGAGAGATCCTTCACGAGGAGGTGTGAGAGACAAGTGAGGAGGGGGGCTCCTTTTATAGGAGGAGGGCACCCAAGGGGTGGCCGCCATGGGGTCTGCCCCCTCCGCTCCTTCATTCATGTGGGTGGACACTCCACTCACAAAATGCCCTTTAAAATCCCTCCACTCAAAAGTCCACTCAAATTCCCATTAAATTTCCACCAAATTTAATGCAAACTCTCATTAAATAAAAATCTTTTATTTTATTCAGAATTTTGTCAATTACTTTAATGACAAACATTCACAAATAACCCCTTGCTAGAATTCTATTTCACATGCATAACCACTTTATGCAATTTCACGAAAACTATTTGGGTATCTAGTGAAATAAATTCCTGCGCTTGTTCATTCTTCGGCATGAAACATTTGCTCCAATTGGATGTCGGTGTCTCTTAAGTGTGTCACCCTACGGTTCGTGAATAATGCGGACATGATCGAGACCCTCTCGGATCAATAATCGAGCGGGATCCGAGACCCATCGACTCCCACATTCAACGACGACTTTCTTGTGATCGTCGGAACCTTTTACGCTAGTATCTTAATCCCTTTGTTTCACGATATATTACATATCCGAGATTCGATCATCGGTATCTCCATACCTAGTTTGATCTCGTTACCGACATGCACTCTTTTCTCGTTCCCGTGATATAACATTCTAGTGATCAAATCACTTGCTTGCAAGCTAATCAATGTGATATCATCGAGAGGGCCCAGAGTATATCTATCCGTCATCGGGATGAACAAATTCCACTCTCGATCCATGAGCCTCAACATAACACTTTATTAGTTCTGAATCCATCTTTATAATCACCCTGTTATGGTGTGACGTTTGATGTTATCAAGAAACTCTTCCGGTGTTAGTGATTGACATGATCTCATGGTCTAAGGATTAGGATCACTTCGTAAGTTGTTATAGCAATATAAATTCAATGACTTTGATCGTAATGATATACTTCAGATGAATGTTCATCACACCATTACACTAATGTTGTGATCCCGTTATTAACAACATCCAATGTCCATGATCAGGAAACCTTGATCATCTTGTTAATCAACGAGCTAGTTTATGAGAGAGGCATAACTAGGAACTTTCTGTTTGTTTATTAAACACACATGTATTAACGTTTCCGTATTAATACAATTATAGCATGCAAAATAAATATCTATCATATACTTGGAATACACATAATAAACACTTTATTATTGCCTCTCAGGGCATATTCCCTTCATATATGTGGATGAAATTAGTTGCATGAAAATAGAACTTACTATTATTTTCGTATTTAATTATTCAGTTAATAGTTGGGAGTGATAAAAGTTTTGACTACTATGGTGATTCAGACTTGGAGACATGTGATAATGTTGAGGTATGTGTTTCATATTTTATGTGATATATATACCCAAGTTGTACCATTGTATTAATAACTTATGTGTTATATGTCATGGATTTGTAGGTGGTTGGGAATGTTCTTAAAGAGAAAGAATATAAGGGGGAATGTGACAGGGATATTGGGCATCCAGGTGAAGAGCGGGAGAAGTATTGGAAAATAATGGATATAACTTTTGTTTCTGAACCTGCGGCATATTATTTTTACAACAGCTATGCTAAAGACCATGGATTCAGCATAAGAAAGGGCAGGTATAAGGAAAACAAAAAGGCATCGCATAATATACGTAAGAGGCAGTTCGTATGCTCCAGGGAAGGGAAACGTAGTAGCAAATACTTGCCTTTGGAAGGCAGAAAATACAAGCCAAGAGCAGAATCTCGTTGTGGATGCCGCAGAATCGGTCGTGAAGCTAGATAAATCTAAAGGTGTTTGGTTTGTTGAGAAGTTTGATGACAAGCACAGTCATATTTTAGCTAGACCTGATCAGGTGCCTTTTCTTTGGTCTCATAGGAAGATCAAAGATTTCCAAAGAGCAGAGATATTAGCAATGGCAGCTAGTGGGATTAGAAAGCATATGATCATGAGTTCTTTCATCAGCAAGTACGATAGATACAATCAAGTTGGATTCACGAGGAAGGATTTGTATAACATGTGTGCCAGAGAGAAAAGGAAGCTACTTTCAAGCGGCGATGCGGCCACGACCATCGGCATTATGCAAAGCATGAAGGAAAAGGACCCTGACTTTTTTAATGATCATCAACTTGACGATAAGGGATGTTTGAAATGTATCTTCTGGTGTGATTCTCAGTCACGTCAGGACTACCAAGATTATGGTGACGTTTTGGTGTTTGACAGCACCTACAAGATGAATCGATACAGTATTCCTTTTGTTTCGTTTGTCGGCCTGAACAATCACCGGAATACTACCGTATTTGGGTGTGCCATCATATCAAACGAGACCGAGGATACTTATGCTTGGCTCCTGAAAACATTTTTAAAAGCAATGTGTCAGAAGAGGCCACGGTCTATAATCACAGATGCGGATGCTGCGATGATGAGAGCGATATGAAGTGTATTACCAGATGTGTGGCACCTATTTGTACATGGCACATTGAAAAGAACATGTGCAAGCACCTAAGTTCCAAATCATTGCCAGAGTTTTGGTCTCTATTATATTACTCCACCACGAAGGCCAAGTTTGAGGAAGGATGGCACGCATATGTGAGAAAATGGCAGACAGATAAGACAAAACCGTGGCTAAATAGAATGTACAAGAAGAAGCACCTGCGGGCGGCTTCTTACCTCGCAGATGGATTTTGTCTAGGGATGAAAAGCAACCAGCGCAGTAAAAGTCTCAACTCGTCCCTTCATCTTCACCTCGATTATGGGATGACGCTTGTGGATTTAATTGTGCACTATGAGAATGCCATTGTACGTATCTGGGAAACAGATGCGCGAGATGACTGCACGGCTTCACAGACTATGCCTGTGATTGTTACCAAATGGCAGCAAATTGAGTTAGCAATGTCCAGCACATTCACCCCAGCTAATTTTTATATCTTGCAGGATAATCTTCGTAAGATTGAAGGCATGACGACGGTAGAAAAGGTGTGGGAATAGAAGATTCGGCAAGGTATCTTGTGGCATGGTCAAATAACCGACGCCATAATTTTTCTGTGGACTATACACCAAACAATCCAGCACAAAGTATAGATTGCAATTGCCGGAGGATGGTAAGTAGAGGGATTCCTTGCAAGCATATTCTGTTTGTGTTGACGGAGCTGAAATTGGTTGAACTACCAAGGTGTATTGTTCTTGTACGATTCTCAAAAAATGTCAGAAGTGGGTTACCTTCGAGGCACACGAGCGATCTGTTTGGCTGGGGATTTGCTAGGGCAGAGGAGCGAAGTCGGTATTCCGAGCTCAGTGTGATGTCGTCTGAAGCATTACATGTAGCCTGCAATAATCCTGAGTTGTACAAACAAGTAAAGACCTTGTACCAGGAAATTATATCGAAAAAAGTGGCGTACGATGCAGGAGTACGTGGTCCAAGAAATTTCATTAATACTGATGGAGGACCTTCTGCAAGTGCAACTACTTTAATAGGTGATCCTGCTAAAGTCAACACAAAAGGTGCTCCGAAGGGAAAGAATAAAGGGAAGACCAATGTTGTGAGTAAAAACGGTAGACCACTCGGGTATGATGAGAAAAAGCGGTTAAAGTTGTGTAGCGTTTGCAAAACGCCTGGACACAACAAAAATAGTATGAAATGCAAACTCCATCACAGGTAACCACTATATTTAATTTTGGCATTAATTATTGTAATGTAGTTATTTATAATTTTTGTGTTTGTAAACTACATGTATCTTGCAGAAATGTTAGTTCGACGTGAGCAGCAGTAACAAAGTATTCTGACGAGAGGGAGCTCATCATCATGATTATCCGGAAGTGAAAATGATCATAAATAGTAGTTGAGAATTTTATCTTGTTTATGAGAATGTTGTTTGGTTATCTGAATAGCGGTCTGTAAGGCTTGATTAGGGATATAATAGCGACATGTGGGTATTATGTTTATTTATCTTGTTTGGTTATCATGAAATTAAGTTGGATTGATGTTGCAATCCGTTTTGAAGAAAACAATGGCTATGTATGAATGGTTGTTGCTAAAGTTTCCAAAAAAACAATGGTGAAAACTTGATGTGTAAAGTTGTCGTGGCAGGAAAACAAGGCAAAATCGTGCCGCGGTAGAAATCTGGCAGCCCTGTCGCGGCAGAAAAAACAACCTTTTCTGTGCCGCGGCAGATAGAATTTTCCGCGTCCCCTCGCTGCGTCGGCCGACGCGTATGGCGGCGTCACGGAGCGGGCAGTGGACCTGCGGCCTGGCGACGTACGGTGCGGGGACCGTGTGGAGAGGACTGGGCGGGAACTGGGGGGACCGAGGTAACGCGGGAGCAGACTCCCCCTGGTCCCAGCGTGGAGAGGAGGGAGGCGTCAGCACCGGGGACATCGAGTCGCGCGCAGCTCCTGGATCCGGCGACGTGGCACGCGAGGAGTCGACGCGCGGAGGTGGAACCAAAGCACACGAGATGAGAGGGGACCGGGCAGAGGACGACGATCCCACAGAATCTGTCTCGGTTGTTGCAGCGTTTTGGCTTGTAGCGACTGTTTGTTTAGATGCAATATTTGATGTAGTATGTGGGCTGTAGGCTCTCGATTCCGGTGCCGTTTTTTTAGACAAACTAGCAGGCATGTGAAGAGCTGGAACCTGAAGGGGATCAACAGTAGGAACTATATGCAAATATGTATCATTAGTGTGCAAAATAGATCCACTGGATGGTGATATTGCTTGCTCTGTTGAAACATGGACTAATAAACACAAAATATTGAATATGTTCACACCAGGAGTAATAAACACAAAATATTGAATATGTTCACACCAGGAGTAATAAACACAAAATATTGAGTATAAACCCAAAATATTCAGTATATTTTACAAGCATGTCACGGTAACATAGGAACAAAAAAACCTGTAGGGTGGGAAACCTTCTACGGGACTAAAACCCAACCTACAAGCCATAATTCGTTCCTCAGGTTTTCATGTGTTTGGCCGCCTCAAGAACCTTGGTTCTGACAGTGCAGATGTTTGAAGGGAACAGAACAACCTGAGCAACCTTCAGTCTTCTGTTATCATTCACTGTGGACTGCATTGACAAATCTAAGTAAGTACAAATATTTTTTCTACAGCTGGTCGGGTAGTGATAGTTAAAAGAATATGCAAACCTGCGAAATTTCCCTAGTCATTTTATCGCCATCCCAGTGTTCCATACACTCCAACACAAATAAGACACATGAATTTCTGGTACACAGGACAAGAACTAATTTTATTTTGCATGATGGATAACATGAAATATACAAGGCAAAAAAAAGTAAACTAAACTCACCCATCTCTTTGCCGAGCCAATTCATAACGTTTTATAGGCCATTTTGATACGTCGGGGTATTGTAATTTTGTAATCATGTTAGTTTGTTTTATGTCATACGCTATTTGATATCTCTGAAAAATGCAAAATTATTATAATGTACACAAGTATTAAGGTAGTACATGATAAAGTTAAGAGAATAAATTACCATTATTTCAATTATTTTCTTCGTTGTACATAAAGAGTACAAAGAGTCGAGAACTTGAAATTCTTGTTTCGGTATGTGCATGAATACTGTCGTCCAATGCGCGTCATTTATATTTAGAGGGAAATATACCTACAGAAATTGAAGAATGTAATCAACAAAACACTTTTCAACATACAAATGACGTACGTTCTAATTACCTTATTTCGCAAGAAATATTCATCCATGACTCTTCCAATTGAGTCACTTTTGGACATAGTGAAGTCCATGTTATGCTTGGATTTTTTCGCTTCTTCCAAAGTTGTACTTCACAAGGAACGTTGTTCTTAATGCACTGAAAATGTACCGATCATGTCCCACACGAAGTGACAAATCTCCAATGTAACTGTCTATTAACTGTAACCATAAGAGGAATTAATTTTATCAGAGTGGTAACATTATTATGTATTAGCATGATATAAAATAATCATAACACAGTACAACTTACACGATCGCTAACCCACTCATGGTCCAACACATCTTTAAGCTTTAATGAATTCAACATAATTCCATTTGCATGTTGGTAAACAACCTTTTTACCATTCGATTCATCCTTACATGAGTTTTCAACCAATGTCACGGCTGCTTGTATTTGCTTAGCAGTCAGGACTCGTGTAACATCATCTTGGTTTACAAATAATCCTACGAAAATGGTTAAAAAAACTCGTTATAACTACATAAAGATGTAAATAGTAGGTACACATTAAATAATTGTCAAATCTATTTGTAGGGAACGCATGCATCGCTTGAAACTAATTCCTCGGCATGCATGCATAGTGCCACTATGTGTTCCCACTTGCATGCATATTATTCACAAACCGATTCACATGGCTGAATGTGAAAGAAAGGAAAGAAGATTGTACTAGGCTAAAACGCCACAATTATTCAGTAATAAATGGCTATGCGCCTAAACCAGCATGAAAAATGAAAGGTGCCGTGTAAACTGAACCGGAGGGAGTACCTTTCTTAAGTGCACGACGTTTGGGGGGCTCATATCCCACGTAAACTTCAAGTTTTATAGAAATTTTGCGCTTACGTTTCCCCAAACCTTGTTCCGGCTCATTGTTAACGTTCAACTTACTATCGATGTTGTTGGAATCGTCTGACGCAGTTGCTCCATCCAGCTCTTTCCCATTTTTGCTAATTCCGTACATTTCCGATGGAAGGTCTGACACAGCTTTTGTAGAAATATCAAGCACTAACTCTGGGTTGGAAGGTGTGCTGCCTATTGCGTCTTTACAACCATCCTTATGTGCGCCATCGTCGGGCGTTGTATTACCATTCAACCCAGTGTGTTTCATTGAATCAATAGTTTTCTTAATAATCTAATCAGCATAAGCACCCGCACTCTCTTTCCCATACCAAAATTCTTTTCCCGGAAAAGAGGATCCATTATTCAATGATAGGTTGTCATCTCCATTTTCAACTTTTTTGCTTTTATACATAATGCCATTTTTATTCAACTTGACAATTAATTCCTGAAAAATTAAATGGAAATATATAATATACTCGTAGGCTATCAGATATAAAAATAGAAACTCCCAATAGTACATGCAATAACACGGCGATTACCTGTGCATATGAGTCCATCATTTTTTTGACGATTTTCTCCATTGTTGACACCATCCTATTCATTGTTCGCTCCATCATTCGATCCATCACTCGCTCCATCATAGACTCCGTCAGTACCTCCTGCATGTTTTTAGTAGTTTTTTGGTTTGAATTTCTGGCTACAGCCTTCCTAGCCGAACTTGCCTTTGGCTTGAGAACAGACGCCGGTTTATTTAGCATTTCAATCCTATACTCCAACGTTATATTATCTTCAACCTGATACATACAGATTAGTAGAACTCAATGTTATTAATCAAAGTAGAGGCGTAAGTTTTTTAACATAACCACATGATATATATACAGATGATATTAGAAACATGGATCGTTACCAGAATAGGTCCTTCACCCCGACCATGATCACAGTTCATTGTATCCCTGATCCTAGCAGCATCATCTGTCCAATTACGCATGAGTGGTCTCAAGGACAAACTTGGATTTATCCTATAAGGATCATCTACATGCTTGAGATTCTCCCAATAAACATACTGCATGTGAACCAAGTGTAATGTTAGTGCATCATAAAATGAGATGACTACCATATTAAAAATAATATTGAGAAAATATTTAATACCTGTATTAAAGACAAATTTCCCTTAGGCCACTGCCTAATTTGTTTATATCTAGTTACAAGCCTGAAATATAGAATGAGATGATCTACCGTGAACTTACTCCAATTAATGATGGACATACGGTCTAGGTCCTCCACTAGTATCCAATAATCCTTCGGTACAATCCTCTTAGTCATAGGCGCCAGGGCTGTACCAAGGAGAACAAGGGCAGATTTGCGGAGGAAGTCATCGTCCGCAGCTTTACTCATGACAATATCAGCTATTAAATCTTCAATAACAATGTTGCTAGTAGTTGCGCTGAGAAAATGTGGTGGAATACGGGACTTTCCGTCTTCACCTTCCTCATCAATTATACGATTAGCAGACAAACCATAGTTTTGTAATCCATAAATGCACTCTACATCTTGTGCAGTCAATGCAAATTTGCCTTTATTAGGCAGGACAAAAGTGCTAGAATCATGATCATAAATGTGAAACATGTACTGCAGCAAGACAACTCGCATCCGAATTGGTGGAATTTGTAATATACTTCGCATATTTGATTCCATAAATTTGCTACGTTGTTGACTTGTAAAATTGCCCATAAGTCTACACCATGTTTCAACAGAGCAAGCAATATCACCATCCAGTTCCATCACGCTGCAAGAAAAATCACCATGACAAAAAAAACAAGTGTAAAATTAGTGCATGCATATGTTTATACTATGTAAAGGAAATTGTTGGCATATATATAATGTATATATTATAGATCGACAAAATTACAACTAGCACTAGGGATCATACTCAATTACAACTAGCACTAGCTAAATGCCCGTGCTTTGCTACGGAAAGACAAATAAATGTATAAAATAAAAGTAGTTCATACCACTTATCTCATTTGACTCGTTACCTCATTAATCATTTATTTTATAAAAAAAGTTTCATGTTTAAAGATAAAGATATGCAAAAGTTCCCCTGAATAAAGAATAAATGGTTATTCACAACAACCATCGGTACTTGACATTTGAACAGACATTCTGTGCCCAAACGTATGTAGACCAAGCTTCAGACCATCAAAATAAATCATATCATATTTGTTAAGGTCTATCTACTTGAAAATATACCTTATGGCAGCCACTTCTTATACACAAAGGTGCTCAACTATGACCTGTAGTAAACAAATCTATGAGAAATTTTTTAGAAAGAGGTCTAATGTGAAATAGGATCCTCAGGTTGTCAGACCGAGGCATAACCTAAGTGCATGCTTTATTGAAACTACTCATCATAGAGAATATTTGAAATAACTTTGCTAGTTGTAAATTACCTGATGCATCAACCATGACATGGTAATAAAGTACATCAAAGTGGAAACAATGCCAATTTAAAAAATAAGTATGTTTGTTCTAACTTCTCGTTCTAACTTCTCGTCATGGTCATATTGGAAAACCAAAAGAGTCGTCAGGCTTGACTCCCAACTCAATCAGCTGCTCATGAAGAAATTTTGCATCATCTTTACTCCCGGCATGCGATCATAGATCTACGTGAATTAGTGCGGCTAAACCCCGGCCTCTCTCCTAGTAATCCCCACCACCGCTGCACCCTACCATGTTACCTCCGCCGCCACAGATCAAAACGTCCCCCTGGCCCCGCCAACCCCTCTCTGCACACCGCGAAGCCATGCGATCATAGATCTACGTGATCATAGATCTAGGTACACACAGATACGGTGCATGCGATCATAGATCCATGCGATCATACTTAATGGGCCGTCGCAGTACTTCTCCCGCGCGCCGCCGTTATACGAATGGCGCACTCCGCCGAGTCGCCGCAAGGTTGAGACGGTCGCTCCTCGAAGGAGTCAACTCGAAAGGCGGTTGTAAATTGGGACAGAGAAGGCGGGGCGACGATGTAGCCACGACGCGGTCGTGCCTATCTGACCCACCATGTCGCTGCGCGTTTGACTAAAAAAAGAGTGAAAACGACCCTAAAGGCCCAGTTTAGGCCGACGTACGCAGTACATTAATTGGCAAAAAAATCATGTAAATTTTTTTTGACACTCTGGAGGTTGGGTTCCACACACTGGCCTAGCTCAAGCCCATTACATGCGAACTAGACCAGAGTAGTACTGCCTAGCGGCCCCAGAGGTCAGCCCATTACAGGCGAATGATACCAGGTGAATCGGATTTGTTTTTTGAGAGAAGCTCGAGGGTGAGCATCGACCGGGCTATATAAGTTGGTCGTCCTCGCCTCCAACTAGCGAGGTGGGACTAAAACTACCATCCACATCGGCACCGCGCGCAGCACGCGTACACGGGCCAATTTTACTGCCGTCCCACCATGATGCGGCGCTGCGACGGGCATGGGAGTTGGCCCAGTGCTTAGGTTGTCTCGCTGGGCCTGGTTATCAAGTACGTTTATTTATTTTTTCCTCTTATTTGTTTTTCGTTTTTCCATTTCTAATTTCTGTTTCAATTTAAATCAAATGATTTCAAAACTCAATTTGATTTTAAACCTTTACGAAACCTTTTAAGTAGGTTTCATCTTATTTTTTACCGTGTTATTAAATCCACTCAATTATAATTTTCTTGTTATTTAATATTTATCTATGATTAGGTATTTTCTCTTTTTTTCAAATTAAATTTATTATGATTCAAACCCATATATTTTTTCCCAAATAATCCTTTATTCTCTACCAATAGATCCATGGTTAAACCACAAGGTTTCACTATTTTTTGTTTTTTTGTGATTTTATACTGCCAGGTCAAAGTCTGGTCAAATTTTGCGTCGAACACCGAGTAGCCATATGGATGAACCTAGCTGATCTACCAATAGATCCATGGTTAAACCACATCTTGTGGGCATAAAAATGATTTTTCCCAAAATATTAGAGGTTCCAATTGTGTAGCTCTAGTTCAAATTTTCCATGTTTTCTCATATTTGACCAAACTTTGACTTGTGGTATAAATTAAGCAAAATAGAAATTAAAGACCAACAAAGTGGTTATGTTCCCACCAAATGTCCCCATCTACCTAAACATGCTGGTGAAACAAAGGTTTCAACTATAAATTTTGTACTTCCTTCACAAAATATAGCTGAATTTTAAATTTTAAAATGGTATTTAAAAGCATAATTGCTGACAGACACCAAAAGATGAAATGTATGCCATGCCAAGATTTATAAGTTTGCTTGTTCAATTATGTAGCTCTAGTTCAAAATTTTGCTTGTTCAAAATTTATAAGTTTTCTTGTTCAAAATTCATATTTGACTATGATGGTGGTGTGGTCTGTCGCTCGGAAGATAATATGCTACCTCGTTCTGCTACTATGATGCAGCAAGGTCGCCATATGTGATTCTCAAAAAACATAACATATTTTTCAAATAACAAATTCAAACATAATGGCAAAAGTGCAAAATAACAGGTATTTTCACACACATTTTAACAGGACAGATTCAGACCGTCATAGATAACTAAAATATTAGATTGTTCACAACATCCAGAGCAAAAGAGCACCTTCATCACAGGAAAGTGCACCAAAAGATCATACCTACCATGTCCAAAACTAACAAACATAGACTAGATGTTCTTACATAACATACATAACATTCCAAATATTCAACACCTAACTAACAACTACACCAAGTCTGCCTGGACAAACACCTCCCACAGAGCCTTATGCTGAGCCTTCTCACGAGCATCTGAACTGTCCTTGGCGAGCTGCTGAACGTGCTGCAGCAGGTTCACAAGCATCCCACCCTAGGCTTCCTTGGATGGTATGGGCACCTGTACCTGTTGTTCACCACATATGGGCCGCGGTTGTTTGCTTGCAGCTGGATCACTTCCTTCTGAATGAAGGAAATTTCATTCCTCTTGTCCACAGACTCAGCACTGTCCTGCGAGTCAAACTACAATGCACACAACAAACATTCAATCTTACAAAATGCAAAAAAAATATTACAAAATGAATGTGCAATGTAATATAATATGTAAAAAGTTGAATGTATCACCGAAAGTGGGCTTCCATCCTCCTGGAACTCATATGGATCAATGTACTGTACCTCCATATTAAAACAAACAGATGCAAAGTTAATTGTTTCAGACTTTGTAATAAACTATATATATGAAAAAACAAATGGATAACACAAATCTATATGGACATAATTGGTCAACAATATGCATTTCCTATCAAAGGATAATCTTGACAAGCCCATAGATAAAATCACAGACTTTAAGCAATAAACCAATAACATATTCCACTTCAAAACCCACAAAATTTAGCTGAAGATGGATTAACATGCATCATATGAAAAAACCACTAGGAAAGAGTAAACTAGGACATGTGGTAACTTGCATCACATGAGACCACGTGGTAGAAACACACAAGCACCATGCAACTTATCTAGGCATCAACCTAGAGAAAACATCATGAACAACATATAAGCAACACTGGCCATCATACAGGAGACTTCGAAAGCAAGGTTTCCCATCTACACACCAACAAGGAAACTAGAAACACCCAAGAATTGATTTAGAGCAAGATGGTGAGCTAGAGAAACTTGGAAACATGCCAAACATCTAGGGGATGTACAATAACCTTAAAAAGTAGGCTATTCAACATCCAAAAAAACAAGCTACAATTCAACAACATGGTTGATTAGCTATATCAAGTTTGTAGCAGCAGTTCATCTAAGTTTACATAGACAGATCACAAGTATCTACACTAGATAGCTAGCAACATATGGAAATAGGATGGAATAAATCTAGAAGATCATGTCATAACACTTATGCACCATCAATATCCTAGGGACAATAATGAATGTTATTATGTATTTCCATCTTCATTATTAATGCTTATATCTTTATGCTATAACTTCTGTAGATAGCTAGCAACATATGGAAATAGGATAATCAAAAAGTTTTTGTTTATCGGTAAATTGGAAAATTATGATTACTGAGGGTTCAACAGTGGGATTTGCTCATCCGTGAATGCAAAGATAGCCAAAAATGGCCTTAAAACGCTATTTTTAAGAATTACTGTGAACTCCTAAATGATAAATAGATCACATTACATCATTTAACAATATCTGGCTTTGATCCAATCCAACCATTTTCCTTACAATAGGAAATTCCATCATCTAACATATCACCGATTCCAGATCACGCGGCTAATAGATAAATACAAGATGAAGGGGAAAAACTATGGTTTCAATCAATCTAGAAAAATGATGCATAGCCGGTAGATTCGCCCCTGCCTAAGTACAAACCCTAACTACAAATCAAAACCCTAACCACAAACCCAAAGTACAAATCAAAACCATAAATACGAACCCTACAATCTAAAAGAGACCGTCAAATTTAACTCACCCGAGGCTCGCCAACATGCACTGCAGGCTCCGCGATGCCAGGCTCCACGATGGAAGGATCCACGACGCCAGGCACCGCCACGGCAGGCGCTGCCACGACAGCCACCACCACGGAAGTGACCTCCACGTCCTGCATCGCCACCTGCGCCCCCACATCCGCCACAACGAGATCGCCGCCCGCCAGGATATCGTCGCCCACCACCAGATCCACGACCGCCCGGGCCTCCTCCGACACCACCTGATCCAGATCAGCACCGAGAGCGGACTCGGCACCGCCCTCCTCCGGCACCACCTCCAGCTCGTCTCCCGCCTCCTTCTTCCTCTTCCAAGAAGAAGAGCCCCCCACATCCTCCTCCCTCGACCGCTTCCGCTCCAGATCAGCAGCGGGCGCCATCACCTCCACCCCCGCCTCCTTCTCCTCCGCAACCTCCACGGCCACCTCCACCTCGTGCACCACGGCCTCGCCCTTCTCCTCCCTCTTCTGCATATCCGCGGCGGACACGGCGCGGCCGCGGCCTTCCATCGTCGTCCTAGTTGGAGAGAAGCCGATGCGGCGAGGCGACCCCGGTGGCTAGTGCTGGGTGTGGGCGGTGGGAGTGGGTAGGTGAGATCTTTTGCCAAATCCAGATGGGGAATGAAAGCGTCGTCAAGGGCGGACGGTTCGGCTGTTCCTTATATACGAAGGGAGGATGACGATCACATGGATACACTTGCGTACATCGATACACTCGTGCGTATCGTCAAGTGGGTATACGGTCACGATACGGACCGCTATCGACTTTCACCGGTCCGTGATTTAACCAGCAACCACGAACCCCACCTGACCGGTTTTTCTTCGATTGCCCTCAGAGGGGGGATACCGAAGCACAGATGATTGTTGTATCGGATGCTTGCTATATTACTATAGCAGGGCGAAAGCCTGATTCGAGAGAGTAATAGGGCGACAATATCTTAACTCCTAGTCCTAGCTAACACAACACGTGCTAATATAAATATTTTCTATATGCAAGGGTGCTCATTTTATTTGGTAATCTATCTACTAATTTTCCTTAAGATAGGTTAGTCAAATACGTTTTCGTTTTCCGAAAATACGTTTTCAACCTCGTTTTTTCGTCCGTCGCCCAGGTCGGACGTTCGTCAATGAAAGAGAATCGTGGCCGAAACGAACTCTGCATCCGAGTCAAGTCTCATCGATCCTATCACACCGACTCTCGAGTCTCCTCCCGATTTCTTCCTCTCGCACGAGCAGCCGACGACCTCCGCCGCTACATCCCCAACCTCAGGTCCCGCTTGCAGCACCGCTCCCATGGCCCCTTCGCCAGCTCCCCAGCCTCGCCTCCAGTGCCTCCCCATCTACCTTGTGCTGGCCGGCTCGCCCCTATCTGCATCGTCCCTGCTGCTCCCCACCACCGACGCGGCTGTCGTCGCTGAATTGGAGCCCAGGCTGACCACAGAATTGGAGCCCAGTCGAGTCAGGATGTGCTGCATCATAAAATTGGAGCCCAGAGCCCCACATCGGGAGGTGGACGCACGATCGAGGACGAGCCTGTCAGAGAAGAAGCAACCCGGGGGCGGCGCCGACCTGGGCTGCGGCCATCACGACGGAGGCGAGCACGGAGCTGAACGAGGCGATGAACGGGTGACCCAGCTGGTTCTCGGCCACGGGCGCTACGCTGGCCACGGCCACAACCTCCCCACACACCTCGTGTGGCTATTGGTTCCATACAACTTTATTACAGCCACAACACCAGATCCTAATCGAATTAGTAAGCAATAAAAGGAGCTGCTGAACACGCACTGCATGGCGACGCTCCCGGCGCGGCCCGGACCTCCACGTCTAGGACGCCGACGAAACACCTTGCCCGGCTCTCCCCGTGCAGTGGCCGTGGTCTACCATCAATCCTTGCATGAATGCTCCGGTTGCGTGCCCTGCCCGATGAGGCTCCTGGTGCAATGCCGCTGGCCTGGCCAGCTCTCCACGTGCATAGGCGTCGGCAGCACGCCCTCCATCGACGTAGCAACTCCTCTTTTTAGTTGGTGGATTTGATGAAAAAAAATTGGACTGAAACTCATGAAAACAGATAGCACAAGCCTTATTCCTTCGTTCGTGTGCCGTAGCCAGAAATATGGGGACCAAGGTGGAGACATGAGTAATGAGTTGCAGGCTGGACTGCAGGTCAACACCACATTGTAGGGTGAGCCATCCATCCCAAATCAGAAGAACTGTATATTGGACACTGGAGTTGGCCAGAGAACGTCACATATTTAGATCATGGCTACAACACCAAGTTGCTCCACGCTGCACACTTGACTCCAAGTTACAATGTACTCGGTGATTTGTTTTAGAAATTGGCTTGTCCATGTTTCATATATAGTGCTTTTTTTTTAGAAAATGTCTCGTGTAATGTTGGATGATGGCGTTGCACGCATTGTATTTTATTTAAGCAAAATATGTTTCTCATTTAATATTTCCAGCCAAATGATACACTTGTTCACAACGTATGCGAACTTACTAAGACCAACCTTTAACACGTATGTAGAAAGATATTGTTAACAACTATAAAATCCCTTTAAGTTCTGCCTCACACTGATTATACAGCCGGTCTGCTCCATCTCCGGTGGTCTTACGACCTTAAAGTGTGGACATAATTAAGAACTTCTGGATTACAAGTTCACAAAATCAAAAAATCTATTTATTTGTTGTTGTATATTTTTATAGTTCCGTAGCAACGCACCACTACAGGACTGGGAAGCTACGCCGCCGACGGCCAAACGTCGGGGCCGTCGATGTAGCCATCGTTCAGGCCAGCCCCGCCAAGCAGCCGTCGGCGTAAAATTGCCCTCGGCATATTCTATGCTACGCCGAGGGCTGCCCTCGGCGTAGCATACGCCGACGGCTGCCCTCGGCGTAGCTATTTTTTATCTTATCTCATTAAACTTTGAAAAATCATAACTAAATCATTCTAATTTGGAAAAATACAAATAATATATCAAAATTTGCAGAAAAATAAGACCTATCTATCTACACTTAAATATTACACATTTATAAATAAAAATTAAGTAAAATATAAATATTATATATAGTTTAAAACGGGCATAAAAAATTCAAAAACGATCGAAACAATGTGAAACCTTCGCGTGGTGTCATATTATGTGACATAGTTAGAAGGAAAAATATTAAACTTGGTATATTAATTATGTCTCAAAGAAACCTTCACAAAATGAACTATCTCATTCGAGGTTTCTTGGCTTTCGGGTCAAATGACCAATGTTATGGCTAGAATCAACACATAGTTTGTGATAATATGCCCATATTGTGCATACACATGCATCATGGGATGGCGAACAATGTTGCAGGAGGAAGTTTTCCTTTTCGTCGCACCAAAAAGCCATTTTCTATTTTCCGAGCATAAAAAACGGACGGTTTTGTGAAGCAACCACCAAATGGCTAATTCAAAATACTACCACCACATTTTACAAAAATACTATACCACCTTATATGGACAATGTCCCAACAGGATCCAAACCTTTCTCCACCTTTGGTGAAAAGACAAATTTCTGCCGAATCGGTGAAGTGGGTCGATATGAACTACAGGTACATGATCCGATGCTCATGTTTTTTTACAAAAATCATTTTTAGGTTCACAATATGCTATTGATCAAAGATCTAATGAAAGTTTAGCGAGGCTCGGCCCCGAGCTAAGAATCTTTATGTCCGCCGTTCGACAAAGTTTAACGATAGTTTAAAACGGACATAAAAAATTGAAAAATGAACGAAACAATGCGAAACCTTCGCGTGGTGTCATATTATGTGACATATTTATAAGGAAAAATAGCAAACTTGATATATTGATTATGTCTCAAAAAACCCTTCACAAAATGACCTATCTCATTCGAGGTTTCTTGGCTTTCGGGTCAAATGACCAATGTTATGGCTAGAATCAAGGCATAGTTTGTGATAATGTGCCCATATTATGCATACACATGCATCATGGGATGGCGAACAATGTTGCAGGAGGAAGTTTTCCTTTTCGTCGCACCAAAAAGCCATTTCCCATTTTCCGAGCATAAAAAACAGACGGTTTTGTGAAGCAACCACCAAATGGATAATTCAAAATACTACCACCACATTTTACAAAAATACTATACCACATTATATGGACAATGTCCCAACAGGGGGATCCGAAACCTTTCCGTCCACCTTCGGTGAAAAAGACAAATTCCTGCCGAATCGGTAGGAAGTGGGTCAGATATGAACTACAGGTACATGATCCGATGCTCATGTTTTTTTACAAAAATCATTTTTAGGTTCACAATATGCTATTTTATCAAAGATATAATGAAAGTTTAGCGAGGCTCGGCCCCGAGCTAAGAATCTTTATGTCCGCCGTTTGACAAAGTTTAACGATAGTTTAAAACGGGCATAAAAAATTGAAAAATGATCGAAACAATGCGAAACCTTCGCTTGGTGTCATGTTATGTGACATATTTATAAGTAAAAATAGCAAACTTGATATATTAATTATGTCTCAAAAAACCCTTCACAAAATGACCTATCTCATTCAAGGTTTCTTGGCTTTCGGGTCAAATGACCAATGTTATGGCTAGAATCAAGGCATAGTTTGTGATAATGTGCCCATATTGTGCATACACATGCATCATGGGATGGCGAACAATGTTGCAGGAGGAAGTTTTCCTTTTCGTCGCACCAAAAAGCCATTTCCCATTTTCGAGCATAAAAAGCAGACGGTTTTGTGAAGCAACCACCAAATGGCTAATTCAAAATACTACCACCACATTTTACAAAATAATATACCAACTTATATGGACAATGTCCCAACAGGGGATCCAAAACCTTTCCGTCCACCTTCGGTGAAAAGACAAATTCTGCCGAATCGGCAGAAGTGGGTCGAATATGAACTATGGTACATGATCCGATGCTCATGTTTTTTACAAAAATCATTTTAGGTTCACAATATGCTATTTTATCAAAGATCCAATGCAAGTTTTCCTTTTCATCGCACCAAAAGGCATTTTTTATCCGGCGCAAAGGGAATTTTCTAAAGCAACCACCAAATAGCTAATTCAAAAACGGAGGGTTTGTGATTAGTTGATATGGATATCATATTTGGATTCCTCTCATTTTCTGATCAATTTAAACATATTATTTGTTGAATTTCGATTTACAGATTTAAAGATATTAATTATTCTATATTAAATAAAAAATACAAAAAATAAAATTATTATATTTTTATTTGAATTCAATAATATTTTACTTATTCATTTATATTTACTTAAATAATTGTCTGTAATTTCAAAAATACAAACATGTGACATGATGATATAAGAGTTAATAGGATTGATATCATAGTATTGACACCATTTTGTATGAATTACTTTGCGGAAACGGATTCTGAAGGAACGAGGATGTTAAGCGTGCTGAAGCTGGAGTAGTATTAGGATGGGTGACCTGCTGGGAAGTTTGACTAAGACTAGAATTTAATCAAATAGTAAGTATAATTAGTGTTAAAAATGTTCAAAGTAGGAGATTAATAAGTGAAACAATTCAAAGAATAAAAAAATTGAGAAAAAAAAATATTATTTTTCAAAAAAAAGTCAAAAAAAAATATTTTTGCAACCAGTCGACAGGCTATGCCGACGGCCGCTACGCCGACGGCAAAGCCCTCGGCGTAGCATACGCCGACGGCTTGAGTGTGCTCCGCCGAGGGAGATCTTTGCCGAGGAGGCTACGCCGAGGGCTGCCCTCGGCGTACCATACGCCGACGGCCTTTTGCCCTCGGCGTAGCGCGCGTGTCCCGTAGTGCACGGGGGCATTCAGCTAGTTCTCTTAATTTTTTTTAAACGCATACATTCCATTGAACTCGCATGGCAGAATCACCGGACATAACCCTGGTTACATTGTTCGGAAAGTTCATAACCCACATATTGTGGTAACCTTGCGGCTCCGCCGCACCTAGCACCGCCAGCTCGTGAGCTAGTTTATTACAGGAACGATGCACATAAATAACACGCGTGTCAATACAAGATAGCCGTAGATGCTACTTCACTTCTCTGAACATGGCTCCAAGAGGTGCATTGTCATATACTCATCGGATGTGATCGCTCGTTGCAAGACTTGGCAATACGTTGCAAACACCGGTCTTTCGATCCCAAATTGGACTGCAAAGGAGATGCCTTGTAGGAGCGCTTGTGTTTCACTGATTAAGACGTCACCAACATTTTTCATTGCCTCAGCTGCGGCAAAAACTGGTTGGCTCTCATGATCCCTCGCAATGCAGCCCCAACCTCCTTTTCTTGATGTTGTGTCAAAGGCCTCGTCGGAATTGACCATAACCCAATCCACTTCTGAAGGATTCCATTTGTGTTCAGTTGGGTGGGCGTTGACACATTTGGACTTGAAAAAGTCAGCCCACTCAACGGTGTGTCTTCTGACAGTACAGTAAACTGCAGTTCTTTAGTCGATATTCGCTGTTCATTATGGTTGGCTTTGTTCCTTTCGGTCCACCAACACCATAGGAGAGCAACCAAAGTCATCATATCTTCATGTGTAAGCAAGAAAACTTCATGAAGGAACTCCAAACTCGAGGTGCATCCAAGGTGCTTAGCACTTAGATGTTCTGGGAGTACACCCCGCCACACTTTCTTCAGTTCAGGACATCTCAAAAATAAATGTCCACTATCCTCAAATGACCTATTATAGATCTCTGAATATCCAACTCCACATGTTTGCGCTCGATATTCATTTTCGTTGGCAGGCTATTATGTCCCAGCCTCCATAGAGTATGGTGGACTTTAGGTGGACAGTCGAGGTTCCAAAGACTGAGCTAGATGTTGTTTCTCCATGGGCTTCCCCTCATACCATCAGACGAGCCTTCTTGCCTCAATGAATTAGCGGCAACCGAGTGTACCCTATACGCCGATTTAACGGAAAATCTCCCTTTTAAGTAATAAAGTGCCCCTTATCGAAAAACCCTATACGCCGATTTAACAGAAAATCTCCCTTTCTCGTCGTAGTGCCAAGCAAGATGATCTTCCTCATGCTCGCAGATTGGAATTCTGAGAATAATATCTGCATCGATTTTAGCGAGTGCACTAATGCCTCGCCCCATGTCCCAGACTCAGGGTCTAAAAGCTCATTTACTTTCGACAAAATATGGTTACCTTGTGAAGTACATGGTTTGCGTGTATCTCCATTGGGGATCCAAGGATCAGTCCAGATATGGACATTTGAGAAGTGTGGCGGTTAATAGAAGCACCAAACTCAATATGCAGCAGGGTCCTGCGAGCTAAGTACTTTTAAGATGTCGACATTATCAATGCAAAAACAATGCTACGCATGAGTTATGTATGGCGCACCTGAAGGTACAGAACCCTGAAAGTATGAAGGATATACGCCCTATTAGCCTTTGCAATGTCTTTTATAAGCTTATGTCCAAGGTGTTGGAAAATCGTCTAAAGTATATACTCGATGAATTCATCTCCCTAAATCAGAGTACATTGATGCCTAGTAGGCTTATCTCGAACAGCACAATTCTTGCTTATGAGATGTCACATTTTATGAGAAGGAGAAGATCGGGTAAAAATTGCTATATGGCGGTCAAACTAGATATGAGCAAGGCATATGATCGTGTTGAATGGTCATTTCTCGTGAAAAAGAAAATCAGTTCCTAGATCGTATGATCCACGGGCTCAAATCTCCTTTTGCGCTAAAATCGAGCTAATGTGCAAGTATTTTGGTTGGATTTCTTCCGGAAAGACAACAACCGAGAGTGCATTTCTTGGAGTGCATTTCTTGGAGTGCCAACTATGGTTTTACCTTAAGGAACACCCGGAGGGGATGCATCAAGTCATGTTGTGTTGCAAAGAAACTGCATGAAAAAAAAATGGAGCTCAATGGGGAAATGAAAAAGAAGGAAACAAAGCTGGTGGAGTCATTGCTGGCTTTTTGGGGGGCTATAATAGAAGTACTCCCTCCGTTCGGAAACATAAGACATTTTAGCTTTGTGAAATGAATACTAGATGTTTAGTGTATAGGTTCACTTCAAGCCTCTACGAACCTATACACTAAAAGACGTCTAGATACATTTGATTCACAAAGCTAAAACATTTTATATTTCTGAACAGAGGAAGTGCTTTTTTATAGTCTATGACGTGTATTCATTTCTTGAAATGGAGCCGGAAGAAAAACAAGGGAGTAGCTAACAAGGAAAACTCCTCTTTATAGTAAGGTCGGTACTTATCAACTCAATACTTAATAATATGGTATTGTATATGATCTCCTTCCTTCAAGATCCAACATGGGGTCCTTCATAGGCTGGACTATTCTTTTCATTTTTTGAGGGTTAGGCTGGACTATTCTTTGATCTTGTTCTTTCGGTAAAATGAGAGTTAAAAAATATAGACTAGCCAAATGGAGCGTTATTTTCCATCAAATGGTGAGGATAGTCTTGAAATTCAAGACCTCGAGGTTAAAAATAAGACCCCCTTGACTAAATGACTCTAGAAGATTCTTAAATGGATGGGGAGTTTTCATGACAAAATATGTGTTGGCTCAAAGATATCTCACAAATTTAGTGTAAGTCGAGGGGAGGGGGGGCATTTTTGTTTGGTATCAGGTGACAAAGAAATTAAACACTTCTTTCTCTTCAGATCGATCTCTATAAAGGACAGTTCGAAGGTTTGGTTTTGGAAAGATAAATGGCTTTAGAATGTAGCACTCCAAACCATAATGTTCGTCACAAAAATGAAACAATCTCCAAGGTGTTAGGAGTGTCCCCACCTAATGCAACACTTAGGCAGGATTAGTTGGGCCTCGTTATGAAATACCCTAAAAGGATGGTTAGCCATGGTCCAGTTGTCATAAGGGCAGGACGAAGTCGGCAGGAATCACACGACAATGATATACTCTCGGTGGATTCCATGTACAGAGGCTTAATTCATTCAGACATGATAGGTAATAAAAACAAGCAAAATTGAAAAATTAAGGTATCTCTTAAAATTAGAATACTCTACTAGTAAGGTCTCACTCTTATTAAGGATAACCTTACGAAGTGCACATATCGTGGGAGCATGTAGTGTTGTTTTTGTCACCACGGTGAGTTAAACATAAATTCTATTAGTGCGAGCTCGTATGTATTATATGGCCAATCATCTAGGTGACCTCGTAGTGTTGCAAATTAATATTTTTGATAACAGGCTAAGCTGCAAGTTTAGATTTCTCATTCCAACCTTGATCCGGTCACGACGACCAATATGAAGAAATAGCACAATATTTGATAGAAAAAATCTACCCCCTTCCAGGTTATGTATCAACGTACATACCGGCTCCATTCACGTAGGAAAAAAAAACGGAGTGAAAACGACGGAAATGAGTGGTGCCATATTTGTTTTCATATATTTTTGCGAAAGTGGAAACGAATACAAAAATCCCGGAAACAAAAACAGAAGCAGATATTATCGGAAACAGATATTTGACCGAATACGACGCAGACGCGGAACAATGCAGATTTTACCCGGATCCAAGAGAACTCTGAAATCATGCAACAAATCTCAAGCTTTTAAGAAAATCAACAAAGTTGTTCCCTGATTATAGCACGGTGCTAGGTTTACAAGGGAATAATGAAAAGATTAAATCATGGAAGCCTACTCGAATGCGTGAAGGAATTACATGGTCGCATGTTCTAAGATCAGCAGCTTTGCAAGTTTGGTTTGACAAGGTCATGTAATGGGTCTATTAGATTTGTCCATGCACACCTAAAACGAAAATTTAATATCAGACGGAAACGGGAATTCCATTTCCACATCTGTTCCTTCGAAAAACGTTGTTTCGTTTCTATTTCTGTTTCTGCCAAACCAATTCTATTTCCATTTTCATTTTGCAAAATTTCGTTTCCATTTCCATATTTTCACTCTGTTTCTGTTTTTCCGCAAAAAAGTCAAAAACTTTCCGCTCCACTTTCATCCCTACATTCATGGTCTATTCTACAGCGGTTGGAATACCACGAGCCGATTACAGTAGTATAGTATATGCACACGGTTGAAGTATACAAATAACAATGTATTTACTCAACATGAACGGAAGTGTAGTCTTCAAATTGATCCTCCACCCCCGTATATTTTATATTTGACATGCATGATTTTCTATTTTATCTTCTTTGCATATGTGTGCTCGTGTCATCGGCGGGCATGAATCCTAGATATGTAGAGGCCATGTGTACGTTCTATATTTCCGAATTCAATAAAATTATCAGTTATTGAAAAAGGTTCTAGGATATCTTTTCCAAAAGAAAAGGAAAATTGAAAAGGGTCTATTGCACTAAGGGACTAATGATGTGTTTCACAAAAAGAAAATCTGTTTTATTGATAAAGTGAGTTTTTATTGATTATAAGTCCAGCTAGACCTGGTATAACCTACATTCAAAGACGCTACTAATGGTTGTGAAAATATTATTTATTTTCTTATGGACCTGTAACGGTGCTCCACAATGCCAAGTAGTATGCGCTATCATCAACGATGGAAGTGAATAACCTGGTACCCTCTACCCTCTTTAGAAAAAAATGAACTGCATTTTCACAAATCATTATTTTCTAACAAAACTGGTTCATTTGTTTAAACTATAATAAAATAGAGGGTACAAACTACCATCTCTAGCTATTATGTAAGCAAAGATGATAATATTGTACTACAGTTAATGCTAAGAGAGATGACAATGGTTTTTCGTGCTACAATACAATATCAAAACACAGAGAGCAAAAAAAATCTTATGAACATATTCACGTTAGGATTTTACAAACAAATAAACAAGGTGACTCCATGATACGAGTATATATACTATGCATTAAGAAGGTACCAACTGAAGTAGTATCATAAAGTATGACAAATTTAAAATTTGCATCTCTTTAACAAATCAACTATGAACCATTCACACTAGAAAATTGTGGGCCAAACTCGATGTGCTCCGTTGCTTTAATTGTATTTTCCACCAACATACATAGCATGAGTAATCTATAATTGAATGGTACATTTATGTTTTAGAGAGATGATATGAATCTATTGCACCCATTCAATTATCTTTAAGCCTTGCTATTATGTTTTCTGATTCTCAAAGCTGCATCCTTAATATGCCCAAGGGATTCAACAAAGTCATCCAAAAGTCCATGGAAGTCTGGAAATTGTGCCTCATCTAGTGCCAGATTCACCATGATGTTGTTGACATAACTTTGATAATTAACGGTAAGGGCCTACAGAAACAAACAAAAGTTCAAAACAGTTGAATATAAGTATAAGTACTCGTAAAGTGACAACACTAGATACCATTTTCTTCAACTAAATGCTTCCGGTATAGAAGTGCTATACCTATGGATTTTCAAATTTAGGCCGACCAACCATAAAAAAACGTTGTGTGCTGCCCTAACAACTTGCATGTAGCTGGTTTTGAAATAGACTTGTTAATTTCATCCCAAATATTTATAGAAATTGTGTACAGTTAGACTTGAGGTGTAATTAGTGCAGATAAAGTATGATCTAGAGTCGGAAACTTGTATCTTGTGTTCTATATAACAAGGGCGACACAATATGTAACATATGAACTAAGATAAGGGGAAAGAGTTGGATGGTAGGTATGGATATATGTATTAATGAGGAGGAGCACTTGTAGTCATGGTTCAACGACACAGGCAGCTAGGCATGTTCGCTAAACCTCACAAACAATCTCATGATATCTTCTTAGTATAATTGTTTGTCCTAGTATCACAAGTGCTTATTTATTCCATGAGGATGTCCCTCTCCTCCTCTCCATCCTCAGATGGAAGATCCGACATAGGAGAGTACGACAGAGAGCACATGGGGATGGAGGAGGCAAGGATCTCAAGAAAAAAGGAGGAAGATAGAGAAGGGGGAGAAGAGAATATCACTGTCCTTCATTCTTGAATATCGATCATATACATTGGCTCGCATATGTTTGTACTTGTCTCTCCATAGTCCTTGTTCTTGTTGTAATCTAGTTTGCTTGCCATATAATTATCCTTGCGCTTTTCCTTCCTATACTAGTCGGTCTAGTTTTCTTTTTGTTCTTTCCTATTGAGTTTTGCCTTTTGTTCTAACTATATAAATTCCACCCCCGTACTAGTTGGGGTGGGATGGGTGCAATGTGTGGTTGCCCTCTTCATTTTGGCGGAACTAAATC
The DNA here is from genome assembly GCA_030063025.1 of Avena longiglumis. Lineage (NCBI taxonomy): Eukaryota > Viridiplantae > Streptophyta > Magnoliopsida > Poales > Poaceae > Avena > Avena longiglumis. Next base: position 566,634,678 of record CP125976.1, read on the forward strand.
CATATAATAAAGAGGGCAACTATGCACTGCACCAAAACCTGGTCGGTGGCGGGGGCTTGTTGGAGAACAATGGTGGCATCTTTGCGGCGGCTCCATCAACCCATGACGTGGGGATGGACGTGTGTGCCATCGTCACTCGGGTGGTGGCATACGCGTCACTGGGACTTTGTGTATTTACTTTTCTTGCGCCTCTAATCCTAGTTGTGTGGTAAATTCCGATTGATCCTTTAAGGGTTCCCACTTTTGTATCTATATAATATAAGTAGAGAACTACTACTACCAAAAAAAGAAGTCTACTTATATTTTTCTAGTGCACAATCATATATCTCGAGGACTTACTTCTGGAGGTCCATATCCGCTAGGAGCGATGAAGAGAATAGGATGCCCACAAAACTCCACATGCTCAACCGGGCCAGTCATGTTGGAGAACGATATGGTAGTGTGAGAGATCATACGATGGAAGATAGCTGCAGCTACCTGATCGAGTCAAATGTTGCAATGCTGTTAGAAACAAGAAATCCAAATGCCCTAAAAAATAGTGCAATGTGATTTCTAGAGAGTCTACACAACAAGAATGTTGACGACACTTCTTAGTTCTTGTACTCAACAACTAGGCATTCGATATTTTTCTTATATAGTTGCATGTTACCATTTATAAACGATTCAAAGGACCAAATATACCTTGAGTCCAAAAACTTTGAGGATCACTTCCGCAGCGAGATGCGTGAATACCACCTCCAGAGAGCTCTTCTTTCTATCGACAACCTTCTTTGCCTTGCGAACGTAGTCGAGTGGATCACTTTGCAAGCCTATGAAGAATGGAAGGATGATGAAGCCAAGCTTATTTCCCCATTTCACATCTCTTCCCTTGCCCGACTCGATCATGTTAACACAAGCCTGCTCAAGTTAGCAAAGATTGAATTAGTTAAAACGAGCCGCCTTACTCTTCAAATTTGTTGCAAATAAATTGATTCCATTTTTTTGCATCTCCTTCTGCCATCCTTAGGATGCGTATAATACTTACCAATCCAAAATGCAAGGATCTTCATGCTTTAAAGATTTACTTTCTCCAAAAGCTAGTTAAATACAAGCAACGTGTATAAGTACTAGTCACCTCAGTTCAGGTTTGTAAGGTCTTCCTCGATTTTTTAGCCTAAATTTGACCATGAATTTTAAAAAAACGATATGTGATATTTGTCAAAGAATTTACTATTATAATATGAATCCAATTGTATTATAGGTGATATATTACTTATATTCTAATTTTCGAATTTATATGGTCCAAGTTAGACTTAAATTGAGGTGGTCTTAGTCCGAAACCCGGTGGGACTATATGATACATAGTTTATGCATTGAAGTCTTACCTGAAACATATTTGTACAGGCATCAGTTGTGTTTTGCATCACATATTTCTTAACCTTGCCTCAAGAATAATAATGAAAAGGCCTAAAATGTACATATTTCTGAACTAAGAGTTTCTAAAACGTAAGGCTTGAAAAGTATGGACGGCTTACTCTTACTCACCCAACCCTATGTTATACCACAATTAATGTCTTACCTGCAGGCTTGTGGTTGGCCTTAAATTAACAAGAAGTATGGATCGCACCCGTAGCTCCTTGCCAATGTCGCTGTCACCTGATAAAAATGAGGGGAACAAGCAGCGTCATGGTTACTAGCAAACTCACTATCCTATTCAACTAAACAGAACCAGCTCTCGTTCTGGAGCAAAATATGAAATGCCCTATTTAAATACAACACTAGCTTGCCAGAGACTGTTTTTCTAGCGTGCATGTGTGCATGTATTTGTCATTGATCTATTGCTTTAGGATTCGTGCTCCACAATTCCATTGAGTTTTATTAAGTTTCATCAATCTATGTCAAATTGAATTGCAATGATATGGACTAAAGCCATATACTCCATCCATCTCATATTAGGTTGCGCATAATTTTGCGTGCTAGTCAAACTATATAAAGTTTGACCAAGATTATACAAAATAATATAAATTTATAAACTACAAAAATAATATTATTAAAATTGACTTAGCGTATACTTTCATATTATATAAATTTATATTATTTTGTATAATCTTGGTCAAACTTTGTATAGTTTGACTAGCACGCAAAATTATGCGCAACCTAATATGGGACGGAGGAAGTAACGTGCATGCTAAAATCTACTGCCCCGTTTTAAAATATAAGATGTTTTAGGTTTGTAAAAAAATATATCTAGACGTGTTTTAGTATGTAGATTCACTCAAATGATGGAAGTAATACCTCGATAGAGCTTACAAATCTAAAACAGCTTAAATTTTAAAACAATGGGAGTACTTTCTTACTCCCCAGTAGATCACCTGAGCTCCGGAAGTAATAGCGCGATAGAGCAGCGTACGTGACTCCAATCAACACATCGTTAACAGTCTGCAGCAAAAATTGAGATGGAATATTATCGAGTGTTCTTTCACCTGAATGTTAAAAGAAAGTTACTTTCCTAGATTATTATTTTTCTAATTCAGTTTCTTTATCGACTATAATGTGCATTCTTTTTTTTGAGGGGTATATAATGTGCATTCTATTATTCGATTTTCCTCAATTTTTTGTGCTGCTGCACGTGTATGAAACCACCAACACGATCTGTCATAAACGATTTGAATGTGACCAAATTTGTCCGCAGTATTTTGTCCGCAATATTACAATAGAAAGTCGAGATTTTGATTTTCTTATCAGTAAAAATGTCGTGGCGTCATGCATTTCCCCATTTCTTCGAAAAACTTTTTTTTGTACTGTTAAAGATTAAAGATACCTTCCTGTTCTAAACCTTGAGAATATTAAGCATTTCAGTCGTGCCGCCATCCAGTATCTATTCTCTTTGCATCTCAGGGGGGAAAAAGAAGGCCTTACGCAGTTCATGGCGTTCTTGACGAACTTGACATCGTCGAGGCTAAGGCTCCGATGCACGATGCGTTTGCGCTGCGACACCCCATGGTTCACCCGCTTGAACGGCGTGTGCGGATCTTTGAGGAAGAGTATCGTGGCGAAGAAGCCCACGACGTCCACCACGGTGTGCCAGGCGAGCACGGCAAATGACCAGACCCACGCGGCGAACGCCAGGACGCCCGCGGAGGGGCGCGGCCGCTGGTAGATGGCGCCCGCGCGCGTCGGTGGCGGCGGCATGGCGGGCAGCCTCGCCGGGTCTGCGGCGCTGCGCGTGCAGGACATGAGGAGCGTGAGCAGCGACATGCCGTCCCCGAGGGAGTGGTGCACGCGGACCGCCGCGGTGGACGCCGCCTCGGAGGTCGGGAAGTCGAGCAGGTGGAACTCCCAGAGCGGGCGGGACCGGTCCATGGGCAGCGTGGACAGGGAGGCGACGTAGTCCTCCACGGCCTTGTCCGGGTCCGCCGACACGGCGGCCGGGTCCAGCGCCGGGGAGATCAGGTGGCTGTCCACGCTCACCGTCGTCCGCGCCCACCGCGGGTTGCCGTCCTTGTCCGTCACCTGCACGTACGTACGCGCGCACCGGTGATTGGACCGCGGCCGGCGACACTCAGCAGAGAAACAACGTATACGCAAAATAACTGACGATCGGACAACGCGTACTTGGATGCTGCGGAAGTGCGGGTGCCGCGCGAGCTGGGCCTCGATGCCGGAGCGCAAGGCGGCGATGTTCAGGGGCGTGGCGGCGCCCATCACGACGACGATGTAGAAACCTTCCACGAGCCTCGCGGAGGGGCTGACAGGCTCCCCCAGCTCGTCCGGTGCCGTCCGCGGCCCTCCCGCCTTCGCCGTGCGGACCGAGAGCGGCCGCTTCCGCAGGGTGGTGGCACCTGCCGCGTCCATTTGTGCTGCTCGATTGGTTGTGATCTGTGTGGCGCCCCGGCCGGTTCAGCGCACGCCGTGAGCCATGTGAGGCGAGGGTATATCTAAGCCATCTAGGACAGGGACACGAGTGGGCGTATTTTCCAGCACCAACTCAAAGTGTTAATGCGGGCGAATCCTAACAGAGGTTTCTGCATAGATGGCGCATGTTTTCCCACAAGGAGTGATCTCTTGCTTGCAATGTTTTGAGGAAACCGGCCACATGCGGACTACTCCCCCAAATTGAATTCAAATTTACACCAACAAATACGTGTTTTGAAGGCAACAAGGCCACATGCCCAAGAACAAGTCACATTACACCATCTCAGCATAGGTGAATCTTGACACGTTGAAGATTCGCATTTTAGCACTTCTCAATCAAACGTTGCAAAATACACACCCGCAATTTTTCTTCATTTTTTTTTGCAAAATACAAAGTATCTTGCCGCTTCTCATACGGCATCCTCCTTGATTGATCCAGCGAGAATGGCTTAGAAACAACACGCGTGGCTTTGAGGGAAGGACGGTACTCGGGGGCGGGCCCAGCTTGTATCAAGGGTATTCAGCTGAATACCCAAAAGTTTTGCCAAAACTTTTAAATTATATGGTGTGCCTTTTATTTTGGTCTGCTAGTATAGAAAACTTATTGAAATTATATCACAATTATGTATAGGAGAAGTTCGTTAGGAAAAATGCGTACAAGCCAATTGATCACAAGATCAAGTGCTACTCATGCAACTTTTTTGTTGTTTTTCCTTCAATTTTTTACTATGAATACCCATTGTGAAATTTCTGAGCCCGCCACTAGGTACTCCTTCCGCGTCTCGCGTTGCCTCCCGCGGGCGACGGAGACGCACTCCCGCTCCGCCCTCGCCCTCCTCCTCCGCCGGCGCCGATGGGTGCCACGGCAAAGCCCGCTGGCGTCGGCGGCGGACTGCTTCTTCCGGCGCTTGAGGGCCTACGGGCCGGACTTCCAGCGGCGCGCTGTCAGGCAGAGCTCGCATGGCGGCGGGCATGGCGGCGATGGCGACGTCTTGTGGGGCGGCGACTAGCTGCGGTGGTGGCTGGGGGCGGCGTGGTGTGCTGTGGTTGAGCCGCTGCGGCCCAGATCTAGGCCCATCCGGGCTCGATCTGGGCTTGTGGGGCTTTAACGATGGGCCCAGCCACGGCTGGCCTGGTTTCCTCCGGGAGGCAGTGGTACCGCGCTAACTCCCTAGTCGAGTTGCTCCGCTCGAGAGGGCCGTCTCGACAGCGATTCAATAGGCCGGTAGCGCTCCGGCGTGATCGGTGGTGGCGAGGCGGCGGGTGCTGCCAGTTGGTGGTGCAGGCGGCTGTAACACCCTCAGGATCGGACCTATGCAAGTTTGAGCAAAATTCGCCAAACCCGCATAGAAACGATTCAAAGGTGCCCACCAGGCACTTTCGTGCGGGTGGAAAACGAAGTAATAACATTACACAACAGTCCTCGATGGGACCCACAGAACAGATATATATACAACAGCGACTCAAAGAGTCAAGAATACAAATATATGGTACAAAAATCCAAATCACCTTGAAAAATGATAGAGCGTCCGTCTACGGACAAGATGCAAATGGGGCTAAGAGCCCTGAAGAATAACCAATGGCGTCCATAACCCTGCCCAGGCCAAGTCGGAAGGGCAACCCTGCTAACGACGTCGATCTCAAACCTGCTTAAACAAAAGGGGTGCCGACAAAGGGCAAAGGAAAAAGAGGAGCAAGATCGAGGCCAAGACAGCGAGGCTAGAATTCGGCGGTCCTCGCCTACATAGGTATGGTGGACTGAAGCGGCAGCGGCAGCGTGCACTAAACAACCTATAGAGACTCGATACAACTGGCGTCAATCAGAGAGGGATAAGAAAGACCTATCCGGATCCAACCTGAAGCTAGCACCAAACAAACCCATCCCGGTGTTTCCTCCTCGAGACCAAACGAGGAAGTCAACCGAGGAACTCACACAGTTGGCAGTTTTATTTATTTGGTTATCGTTGCAGCAATTACTAGTCAGGTATAGGTAATCATCCTGATAAAGTAGGCAGTGGACACTTTTAGTTAACCATTCCGTGATAGTGGCAACACTTACTAGTCAGATACAGATAGTATGAGATAAACCCAAAAACCCAGCAGTTGTTGGTTCTTTTAAACAGCCATTCCGTTGTAGTTGCGATTCTTACTAGTCAGGTACAATGGTCGCAAGCGACACTCCAAACAAGTAGTTGTGGGCAGTATTAATTAGCCATTCCATTATAGTGAAGCTGATTACTAGTCATTATAAAGTCAAATTTATAACAATAAACTTTAGTTATGCTTGTCTATGATCGAGATACTGTGCTCCAAGTCGTCCATATCCATGACACGGCTTTGAAAGTTTTACCGCCGGGTGCACCAATAGCAACACACGCCGATCAACCTCGGAAAACCAACTCAAAACCCAACGAGGCTTTCACGATCGAACAATCACAGATTCAGAATATTTCAGGGGCCACCCCATTGAGTAGATCCCGCAACGGAGTAAGCAAGCTCCGAGACGGACTCAAGGTTTGCGTCAATGGCTATAAGCGACTGGGAACCCGAAAGTGTGGCTGGGCTTGTCGATACCGCGTAATCACTCCGCTTACCTAAACAGTACAGTGCTCGCACAATTTAAATACGTAAAGTAGCATGGCATAAGTACAGGATAGTAAATAAAACCTCAAACTAGTTTGTGGCCCCAAGAAATAAGATGAATCAAGCTCGCCTGGGGTCCCATATACCTCCGGATGTGGATAGCGCGATAAATCAAGGAACAGTATCAAGTACTCGGGGTCTTACGGACACAAGTGGGCTCGAAACCAAATATTTTCTATCACCCACCGATGCCTCTGCTTATTTCAATTTTAGTTGTTAAACAGAAATTAAAGTGACGATAAGTAAAACTAGAATCATCTCCAACAGCAACACGCGGCAATACATCATCAACTGTGGCATATGACGACACACATCCGCACTTGAGCAAGCGACTACGACACGCAAGTCCAACTATCTACCAAACAACAGGTAATAGGATGTGTCCGAGGCAATATAGGGCTGCACGGTATATCACGGATACGAAAACTAGAGCATCGCAACACAGATAGCAATAGATCAACAGGAGGGAATAAAGACTATAAAAGTAAGATAGGTAGAAAGGGGGAGATGCTCGCCTGAAAAACATTGTCGAAGGTTCAACCGAAGATCGGGACGAAGCTCACATCAACTCAACGGCCTTATCCGCAAAGAAGCAAAACACTAGAAGAAACACCGGATGCAATATTTAATACAACGGCAGAAGATCGGCATGATGCATGTATGATGGATGACATGGCAAGATGCGATGCAATCAGGTCAAGATTAAGCGGAACCGGGGTCCCGACAATTATTTATATGGTTCAAGTTGTTTAGCTACCCCGCATTTAAATGTTGTCATAACAAGGCAAGATAAGGTACCGGTTCGCTACACAGATTTAAATGAGGCCGATATGAGACTAGATTTGCCCGCATATGGGCCCATATTTAATTATGCAGGTGAATCGACATAAGGCCCCCAAACAAATGATATGCATGCGAGATGACAATTTAATGTGCAACAATTTGTATTATATTATAAAATAGGGTCTCGGAAAGGGGTTCACACATTGGGGCTCACGATCTTGGGGTTCCGGGTTCGGGGTCGGTCCGGTTGTGGTTCGACGGGTCTGGGTTCGGTTCACGGAAGCGGTCTCGGGAACGTTTCGGTTAGAGTTTGTCGATCCGGGTTCTCGGACTCGGCGTCGAGGTTCGCCGAGGTCGCCCCTCGACCGGTAGGTCTTGGTGCATTCGGGTCTTGGGTCATGTCAACGGCCTTGGTGTCCTCGTTGAAGAACTCGGGTATCCGTAGGAGAACTCGAGGTCGATGGCGAACTTGTCTCGTGCCGGTTCGATCCGGAAGGAGATCTTGGTGGTGGATCTTGGGTGTGGCGCCGAGTTGCATCGACACCTCCACGCATTGCTCCGCTGGTGGTCATCCGCAAAGGGCCAACACCGAACGGCACGGAGGATGTTCCACCGGTCATCACCACAAACGCCTTTGGCCAAACCGGCTGCCAAGATGACCAGCGGCAGACGAACGGGAAGGGTCGGGCCTGGGAGGTTAGGCGGCGCTTGGCGAGGGTGGAGGCGTGCTCGGGCGGAGAGGCTGGAGCAGGCGGCGATGGCGTGGTCCGAGCGGGCGGCGCTGCGCGAGGGTGCGAGGCCGGCGGGCGGCGATGGACGGGGCTCGGAGGCGAGACGGGCCGCTCCTGCGCATGGCAGTCGCTGGCAGGCGAGGAGGTGGCGGGGAGGATCTCGGTGAGGCCGGCGGCGGAGACACGCGGCCGGGGACGGGCGGCCACGGGGCAGCGGAGGTGCTTAGCGGCGGCGGCGGATGGCGGTGGAGGCGGCCAGGCGAGGGGATGCGCGCGGGCCGGGCTGAGGAGCGGGCGCGTGGCGGGCGGCGTCGGGCGGCCGAGGGAGGAGAGGAGAGTGAGGCGGGCGGCGCCGGGCGAGGAGGAGGGAAGGGGCTGGGGACGGGGTGGGACCCGCGGGGTAGGGCGTGTGGGTGAGGGAGGAGGTTAGACCGGGTCAGGGGAAGGCTGACGGGTGGGTCCCGTGGGTCGGGGTGTGTGTGAGGAGGGTGAGGGAGGGAGAGAGGGGGCCGAGGTGGCGATTCTGGTTGGTTGGGGGTAGGGAGAGGTGAGGTGGCGCAAGGGGAGGGGCCGGGGTGAGGTGGCTGGGGGAAGAGGGTAGCTTAACTGGTAGCTGTAGTATTTAGAGGGCTGGTTTGGGGTGGACCGTTTTAGTTTACGGGCGATTCGGGTCAATCGGCCTGCTCGACCGCCCTTAAAATAATTTAATATTTTTATTTGATTCATTTAACTTTGTAAATAGTTTTGGACAAACAAAATATCCAAGCGAGATCCGGGTTTGATATTTGATTAAAGATGGGGCGTTTTAGAAAACAAAACTGGCGTTGCGAAAATAATTTTAGCAAACAATGCATGATGATGACGATGCAATGCACAAATTCCACGCGATTTTCTAGTAGTGGTTTTGCGGGATGCCACAATTCGACACCACTAACAAAGGATCTCGCCCTCGAGATCCGCCTCATGGTACCGGAAGGAAGGTCGGCGATCTGCATCTTCTCGCATCGGGTAGATCCTCGCGACACCACTAACAAGGGTTGTTGTCCGTGATCGTCGAGGAAACACTCCGGGAACAAAAGGGCGAAGGTAGAGGTATCAACAAATAAAGCCACCCCTAACTTCGATGGAAAGAGGGAACCGATGCATTCTCACCCACTTCAATGTACAAAAGCGAATAGAAAGGGTAGTCGGCATGGGGGCCAATCCATCACACACCCAAACTATTACTCCGCATAATCAGTAGACGAGAGTGCAACCATTCTCGGATTCAGACTGAAGATCTCGACAAACGAGGTTCGGAACAAAGGAGGGATGCAGACCCCGCATCGGATCTGACATAGATGATGTCGTCGCGTCGGAAAACACCGGATAGCACAAACAAGGAACAAAGAATGGCCCACCAGACGAAGGATTCCTCGGGTAGCATGAAGACCAGACGTAGCAACACCGTTATCAAAGGAGGAAACGAAACCCTGAAGGTACGACAGAAACCCAACCACGAGAATTCCTGGACTCGGAGAAATAGAAGAGAGCGGATTCAAAACACGCAGAGGTGAGAGGAGAATAGCAGAGGGGTAAGGAGTAAAATCAGACCTAATCAGAACTACCCAACCGATTTTCAAAAAAAGTTTTGACACTTCTACTTCGGCCGTTAGCTAGGTTATCCTACAGGCTAGACTTGTGGGGTATCGCAACTGCTGAGCTCTGATACCACTCTGTAACACCCTCAGGATCGGACCTATGCAAGTTTGAGCAAAATTCGCCAAACCCGCATAGAAACGATTCAAAGGTGCCCACCAGGCACTTTCGTGCGGGTGGAAAACGAAGTAATAACATTACACAACAGTCCTCGGTGGGACCCACAGAACAGATATATATACAACAGCGACTCAAAGAGTCAAGAATACAAATATACGGTACAAAAATCCAAATCACCTTGAAAAATGATAGAGCGTCCGTCTACGGACAAGATGCAAATGGGGCTAAGAGCCCTGAAGAATAACCAATGGCGTCCATAACCCTGCCCAGGCCAAGTCGGAAGGGCAACCCTGCTAACGACGTCGATCTCAAACCTGCTTAAACAAAAGGGGAGCCGACAAAGGGCAAAGGAAAAGAGGAGCGCCAAGATCGAGGCCAAGACACGGCGAGGCTAGAATTCGCCCTCGCCTACATAGGTATGGTGGATCAAGCGGCGGCAAAGTGCACTAAACAACCTATAGAGACTCGATACAAATGGCGTCAATCAGAGAGGGATAAGAAAGACCTATCCGGATCCAACCTGAAGCTAGCACCAAACAAACCCATCCTGGTGTTTCCCCCTCGAGACCAAACGAGGAAGTCAACCGAGGAACTCACCGGTTGGCGCTTTATTTATTCGGTTATCGTTGCAGCAATTACTAGTCGTATAGGTAATCATCCCGATAAAGTAGGCAAGGGCACTTTTAGTTAACCATTTCGTGATAGTGGCAACACTTACTAGTCGATACAGATAGTATGAGATAAACCCAAAACCCAAAGCTTGTTGGTTCTTTTAAACAGCCATTCCGCTAGAAGTTGCGATTCTTACTAGTCAGTACAATGGTCGCAGTTTACACTCCAAACAAGTAGTTGTGGGCAGTATTAATTAGCCATTCCATTATAGTGAAGCTGATTACTAGTCATTATAAAGTCAAATTTATAACAATAAACTTTAGTTATGCTTGTCTATGATCGAGATATCAGGCTCCAAGTCGTCCATATCCGCGACACGGCTTTGAAAAGTTTTACCCCGGGTGCACCAATAGCAACACACGCCGATCAACCTCGGAAAACCAACTCAAAACCCAACGAGGCTTTCACGATGAACAATCACAAGATTCAGAATATTTCAGGGGCACCCCATTGAGTAGATCCCGCAACGGTAAGCAAGCTCGAGACGGACTCAAGGTTTGCCAATGGTCGTTTAAGCGGGAACCCGAAAGTGTGGCTGGGCTTGTCGATACCGCGTAATCACTCCGCTTACCTAAAAGACAGGTGTGCTCTCGCACAATTTAAATACGAAAGTTGCATGGCATAAGTACAGGATAGTAAATAAAACCTCAAACTAGTTTGTGGCCCCAAGAAATAAGATGAATCAAGCTCGCCTGGGGGTCCCATATACCTCCGGATGTGGATAGCGCGATAAATCAAGGAACATGTATCAAGTACTGGGTCTTACGGACACAAGTGGGCTCGAAACCAAATATTTTCTATCACCCACCGATGCCTCTGCTTATTTCAATTTTAGTTGTTAAACAGAAATTAAAGTGACGATAAGTAAAACTAGAATCATCTCCAACAGTAACATGCGGCAATACATCATCAACTGTGGCATATGACGACACACATCCGCACTTGAGCAAGCGACTACGACACGCAAGTCCAACTATCTACCAAACAACAGGTAATAGGATGTGTCCGAGGCAATATAGGGTTGCACGGTATATCACGGATACGAAAACTAGAGCATCGCAACACAGATAGCAATAGATCGACAGGAGGGAATAAAGACTATAAAAGTAAGATAGGTAGAAAGGGGGAGATGCTCGCCTGAAAAACATTGTCGAAGGTTCAACCGAAGATCGGGACGAAGCTCACATCAACTCAACGGCCTTATCCGCAAAGAAGCAAAACACTAGAAGAAACACCGGATGCAATATTTAATACAACGGCAGAAGATCGGCATGATGCATGTATGATGGATGACATGGCAAGATGCGATGCAATCAGGTCAAGATTAAGCGGAACCGGGGTCCCGACAATTATTTATATGGTTCAAGTTGTTTAGCTACCCCGCATTTAAATGTTGTCATAACAAGGCAAGATAAGATACCGGTTCGCTACACAGATTTAAATGAGGCCGATATGAGACTAGATTTGCCCGCATATGGTCCCATATTTAATTATGCAGGTGAATCGGCATAAGGCCCCCAAACAAATGATATGCATGCGAGATGACAATTTAATGTGCAACAATTTGTATTATATTATAAAATAGGGTCTCGGAAAGGGGTTCACACATTGGGGGGCTCGACGATCTTGGGGTTCCGGGGTTCGGGGTCGGTCTCAGGGTCCAGGGTTCGACGGGTCTGGGGTTCGGGGTTCGACGGAAGCGGTCTCGCGGGAACGTTCTCGGTAACGGTTAGAGCTTGTCGCATCCGGGTTCTCGGCGGACTCGGCGTCCAGGGTTCGGCGAGGTCGTCCTCGGACTCCGGGGTAGGTCTTGGTGCATCCGGGGTCTTCGGGTCATGTCAACGGCCTTGGTGTCCTCGTTGAAGAACTCGGGGTATCCGTGTAGGAGAACTCGAGGTCGATGGCGAACTTGTCTGGTGCCGGGGTTCGGATCCGGGAAGGAGAGCTTGGGTCGGGTGGATCTTGGGTGTGGCGCTCGAGTTGCATCGACACCTCCACGCATTGCTCCGCGGGTGGTCATCCGCAAAGGGGCCAACACCGGAACGCTGCACGGAGGATGTTCCACCTGGTCATCACCACAAACGCCCTTTGGCCAAACCGAAGCTGCCAAGATGACCAGCGGCGCGGACGAACGGGGAAGGGGTCGCCGGCCTGGGAGGTTGGGCGCGCGCGCTGGCGAGGTGGAGGTGCTTTCGGAGGAGGCTGGAGCGTGGCCGGGCGATGGCGGGTCCGAGCGGCGCGCTGGTGAGGTGCGAGGCCGGCGGCGGGCGGCGCGACGGCGGGCCTGGGGAGGCGACGGGCCGCCCGCGCATGGCGCTGGCCGGCAAAGGAGAGGTGGCGGGAGGATCTCGGTGAGGCCGGGCGGAGACACGCTGGGGACGGGCGCCACGGGCAATGGAGGTGCTTAGCGCGGCGGATGGCGTGGTGGCGGCGAGGGATGCGCGCCGGGGTCGGGCGGAGCGGGGTTGCGGTGGCGGCGTCGGCGGGCGGCCGGCCGCGGGGAGGAGAGGAGCTGGAGGCGGGGCGGGGCGCTGGGCCGGCTCGAGCGGGAGGTAGGGGAAGGGGGCTGCGTGCGGGGACGGGGTGGGACCCGCGGGGTAGGGCGTGTGGGTGAGGGAGGAGGTTAGACCGGGTCAGGGGAAGGCTGACGGGTGGGTCCCGTGGGGTCGGCGGGGTGTGTGTTGAGTGGAGTGGGTGAGGGAGGGAGAAAGGGGCTGCTGAGGTGGCGATTTCTGGTTGGTTGGGGGGTAGGGAGAGGGTGAGGTGGCGCAAGGGGAGTGGCTGGGGGGAAGAGGGTAGCTTAACTGGTAGCTGTAGTATTTAGAGGGCTGGTTTGGGGTGGACCGTTTTAGTTTCTGGGGCGGTCGTTCGGGTCAATCGGCCCGTTCGACTGCCCCGCCCAAAATAATTTAATATTTTTATTTGATTGCGACGAACTTTGTAAATAGTTTTGGACAAACAAAAATATCCGGCAGCATCCGGGGTTTGATATTTGATTAAAGATGGGGCGTTTTAGAAAACAAAACTGGCGTTGCGAAAATAATTTTAGCAAACAATGCATGATGATGACGATGCAATGCACAAATTCCACGCGATTTTCTAGTAGTGGTTTTGCGGGATGCCACAGCGGCGGTGACGGGGACCTCGATCTAAATCAGAACGGGAAGGGGCGCCGACTCCGGTTGAACTGAGGGAGAGTTCGTGACGAGGGTGGCGGTACTGACGCCACGTCTGCTGCAGCAAGACGGCGGGAGCTTCACGGACCTGCCCGTCCGGGCCTAGGGAGCTGAACATGAGGGTAGCGGCGGCAGGCCTATGTGCTGCAGCGCGAGGGCGAGGACTTTACGAATCCTTCTTGGGTTCGGCCGGGCCTCTGGCCTGGTGTGTCCTTACTATTGCGTCCGGTCGGCACCCGCCCTTGCGGTGGAGGATGCCCTCCATATGGCTCTGTGGTTCTGCCCTCCGGCTCCTAGTGGCCAGGTCTGCTCTTGTTGTTGCGTCCGGACGGCTACCGTCTTTGGCGGTGGAGGTTGTTCCCTCCCACCGGGCTGCTGTGCCGTCACTCCTTGCTATTGTCCCTCCTTTTGGTCTGGCCGGCCTCACATTGTTTGCCACGGAGAGACGACGGTGGTGCCTCAAGACCATGGTGGTGCATGTTGGTGGACGACGAGCTTGGGGGTGCGTTTCGGACTGTCCGGGTGGTGGGTTCTGGGGGTCGGGAGAAATCCCTGTCGACGTTGTCGGCACCGACGCGGTGACGACTGCGGACGCCACCTTCCCCGTGTAGGGCTTCAGGTGTACTCCCTCCCACTCCCCTTCGTGTACCGGGAGAAATCCTAGGAGCTATCCGGGCAGCAGCGTCGTTGTCGTCGCACCCCTTCTTGAAGGTGCTGCTTGGTACACGGCGATTTGAAGGCTTAGGAGTGTGGTGGGAATTCTCCGGAGGGCGCAACAGTTGCGAGCCATCATCGCTTTTGTCGATCCGGCGCTATCGGCATTTTGTTCTTTTTCTTTCTCTTGTTTTTCCTTTTGGGCTTTTGTTGTGTTGTCTGCTCCAGCAGTGGTCTCGTGATTGTTACAGTCTGTCTCTTGGGCGTTGTGCTGTCTCGCCTAGCAGCGGTCTCACCTGTGTGTATTATTTATAAAGCAGGACGAAAGCCTGTTTCGAAAGATCTAGCGATAATGTCTCGTTAGAATAATAGGGGCATAGGGTTTGGCCCGGGACGATGGCCGGTCATCGCCTCGTGCTCGCTGTCGGCCGTCATACTCCTTGGTAACCTATAGGTTATTGTAGATATGATCTGTACGTGCACTTCCTACCGGACGCGTCAACTGGTGAAAGATTATTTACACTATCAAACCGGTAAGGATAAAGATGATGATTTTTTTGATAAAGGGCGACTTTATTACTTAGAGAGTAACTAGATGCATACAGCCGATATTAATCAACATGGTCCGACACAAAAGAATAGATACAGGCGAATTACATATGAAGAAATGCAAAATCGCCTATGATGCATAGGGCAAGTCTATCCAAAGATTATGCTGCCATCCATGTCTGGTAAGAAAATCCCGTGTTGTGTCCTCCAGCCTCGTACACACCTCTATGAAGAGATCGCGATAATCCGCACGATGCAAAGTCGACCAAGACCGAAGGGTATGATTACACCTGTAAAGGACCTGCAGAACATAACAGTTTATATCATCAAAAATCTTATTATTTCTACATAGCCATAGCGACCATATAATGGATATCGCTCCGACCCTAAGAAGATTTTTGTACTTGTTATCAATACCATGTAACCAATTCTCAAAAATGTTGGCAATACTACGCGGTGGATACAAGCCTGAAGCTGCTTGGGTGATTGACCATATAGACCGGGGAAAACTACATTGGAAAAATAGGTGTTTGATTGTCTCATCATGATGACAGAACACACACCCAGGATTTCCATGCCAATTTCGCTTAATAAGGTTATCTTTTGTAAGGATAATCCCACGACGAAGGTACCAAACAAAGATTTTGTTTTTAAGTGGTATCTTCATCTTTCATATCATCCTATTATCTACCACTGGAAGAGTTGGTTGGATTAAAGCATTATACAAAGAGCTAACAGAAAAAGACCCGTTCTTAGTTAGATTCCAACGAAATTCATCTGGCTCTTCCGACAATTATATATGTGTCAGACGCTGTAGCAATATGATCCAAGAGTCAAGTCTAGAACCAATTAAATCCCTTCTAAACGTTATATTTGGCGGAAATGATTCGAGCACCGTGGCAACTGTTTCCTCCTTATAACGGACGATGGAATATAACGAAGGATATTGTTCTCGAAGGGTAGCATTATCTAGCCATTTATCCTTCCAGAACCTTATCTGCATCCCATTATTAATAGAGAAAGTCCTAAAGCGTAAAAAATATTTTTTTGACGCTATCAGACCAGCCCAAAAGTGAGAGTCACCAGGTTTCCAAACCATTTGGGACAAAGCCTTTGAACCAATATACTTTCTCTTAATAATAATTTTCCAAATCCCTTCCTCATTTAATAACTTATAGAGCCATTACAAGATAAATCTCTTCGGGTTTGTAGATGCACCAGGTGAGATTAGGTGCTAGAGTTAAAGCCTACGAAGATTAAAGATGCTAGGGCTTTGACTTGGGCGTGAATGTTAAAATTGACTTGGTGCATCTAGTTATGCTGAAGAAGAAAAAGCTAGACTCACTAGTTATGCTGACCACATGGTATGTGCGGAAAGAAATGGAATAGCAGAGTTTCTGATAAGATCGCGAGACCGACAAATATTATCCTAGAGCAGATAAAGGCTGAGGCCAAACAATGGACACTAGCTAGTGCAGATCATTTTATCCTCAAGGAAGGATAATCTCCGCGCAGTTATGATCCTCTATCAAAGTCAGCATTTTGTGTACTAGGCAGATCATGTACTAGTCAGTTTCTTATAACTTTGGCCATTCTATGGTGTTGCCTTTTCTATCTATATTAATACATACAGTGCTCCTGCATGGTTTGAAAAAATTGACTTGGTGAGATGATCTTTAGGTAGTTATAGGCGTCGGTAAGAATCTCCATGGCATATGTTATTGAAGTATGATCCAAATTCAACTAAGGAGGCTAACTTCTGACGAGCGGAGCGAGGCCCGTCGCTGGTAGGCTTCGACCGAAGCGGTATGGAGAGTTGAAGATCTAGGTTTTCACCGATATATATACCTCTTATAAGTCGCCGGTTGGAATAAGTTGCACCTGTGAAAATCTTCGGTATTTGTAAACACTCTCCGATATAGTAAAGTTTTGCTGGCTGGTGCCCGTGGTTTTTTCCTCTCTTTATTGGAGAGGTTTTTTCACGTTAAATCTATGTCCCCTTGCTATAATTTTCTTTTCGTTCTTTGTTATTTGCTTGTGGCGATTATAACATATATCGGGTCTAGCATATCTTGCACGTTAAGTTGATTTTGTAACCTTTCTCCATAGTTATTTGATTTAGGAAGTCATGGTATAAGTCTTCATGTAGTACAACTGGTTAGGTCAGTGGAGATCATGATGTGGCCCTTCCCTCCTAGACGTCATGGGCTAGATGGGGTATAGGATCATAAGCCATGCATTTGGTGGATGTCCCCTCTTATCTCCAACATCAGTCTTGTCCACCGGCATTTGACAAGCTAGGTCACCCTTCCTCCCGGACGCCATCAGACCCTGCAAGAAGACCCCTTTATGTGTTACGTTTTCTCATCTAGCCCTTGTGTCCACCTAGACGTCTATCTTGTTCTACATTTCTGGTTTTCTCTTCGTCTCCAATGATAATCTACTTTTTAAAGTGTATTACGGTTACGTTATATTTGGTAGTATAAATATTGTAATTTAATTCTATATCTAATAGTCTTCTTGCCTCTAAGTCTTCTAGTACTGTATAAACAGTCCAATGGCTCACGATGTAATCACCCTAATCAATATTAGTACAATCTATACTTCCGCAATCTTTCATGGTATCAGAGCGGTTCGCTCCTCCTAGGGTTTAGCCACCTCTTTCGCCGCGCCGCCCCCGGCGGAGAATCGCGCAATAGTAGATTAGATCTTACTTCGCCAAAATTTTCTCACCGGCCGCTTGACCGACGTTTCTTCTTCTTTCGCCGATCATAGATCAGATTGCGTCTTCTACTTCAACCTCGGCGTCGACTCATGTCCGGCAAATCATTGCCAATGATCGTGCCAAGGAGGCTCCGCGCGGCGGCCCAAGGGACGCCTTCACGTGCTGTGTCAGCTGCTCCGTCCTCACGTCGCCACCACGCCGGCCCGTCTTCGCCGACATCGACCGGGACGCACGTTTCCGAGTACGCGTCTCGCCGTCAACAAAGGGCTACACCTTCATCACCCGTGGTCATCATCGCCGACAACCATCTACACCAACAACATCGCCGCATCGTCGTCGCCACCACCAATCATGGTCATCGTCAACGCCAACAAGTCCTTCACGAGCGACGCCGCGCTCATACAAGCGGAAAATACGGGCCTAATCCCGAAATAAACTACCGCTACAACAAATCTCGAGCAACAACTACCTCTTCGTCATCGTCCACCACGACGTCACCGCCAAAGTCGCAGTCTAATTTTTATTTTTTTACTTAATCAATTTTCTTCTTGCAACTATTTCATCTACTCTGACAAATCGGCGGACAACTTCTACGCACCGACCGTTCAAGGAGAATTTCTCTGATGGTCCCTCCGGCTCTGGCTCACATGGCTCGTGATGGTCCCTGTCTTCGCACGTCCGGTATTGGCAACACCGACGCGTGCCTTCATCTATGTCTTCTTGCCTCTCAAGTCTTGTAGTACTATATAAACAACCCAAGGGTCCACGATGTAATCACCCCGATCAATATCAATACAATCTATACTTCCGCAATCTTTCACTATCCACTCTCCTCCGACCACTAAGGGGCTTGCAATTGGAGGATCTTGTTGAGATCTAGTTTGGAGCAGTGAGTTTTATTGGTGTTGACTTGGGAAAGGCTAATGGCTCAGGTGAAATCTATTCTATCTCTTCCCGTTCCAACAAAAACGACACCCTCAAATGACAAACACCCCCCTTGGAGGTGCCAAGTCTTCGTCGACATCACCACTACAAGGATTATGCCTTGGTGAGGTGGAGAAGCACCAAGGCACAATAAGTTTGTTTGATTGTGAGGCCACCCCCAAATGGCGGGTGTGTTACCAGTGAAGATCTTCTTATGTAAAACTATACAATAGAAAATTTCTATTTAATTAAACTCAAAATCTGCATTCAGGATTGGGATTGGCCCGCTAGGTCTTCTCGTGTAGGGGTGGAATCGAGCGGCCGTGGCTCGGCTTCGAAAGGGCTTAGGAAAACTTCGAGCCTGGCTTGGTGCTGATCTGTTTCTATAATTTAGGCTCGTGGCTCGGCTCGGTGAGCTTGCAGCTCGGCTCGATGGCTCGCGAGCCACACAGCAGACGTTCCAACAAAAACGACACCCTCAAATGACAAACACCCCCCTTGAAGGTGCCAAGTCTTCGTCGACATCACCACTACAAGGATTATGCCTTGGTGAGGTGGAGAAGCACCAAGGCACGATAAGTTTGTTTGATTGTGAGGCCACCCCCAAATGGCGGGTGTGTTACCAGTGAAGATCTTCTTATGTAAAACTATACAATATAAAATTTCTATTTAATTAAACTCAAAATCTGCATTCAGGATTGGGATTGGCCCGCTAGGTCTTCTCGTGTAGGGGTGGAATCGAGCTGAGTGATTTCCTCTTTCCCTTTCTATCTCCTGTTCTTAAGAATCGCCGCCGCCGGCATGATTGCGGCCATCCTGTGCCGCCTGAGGTCAATTCCTCGCGCCGGCCACCTCGCCGTCGTTTTCCCCACCCGTCCCAGTCCTGATTTTGCCGATTTATGCATCCTACCGTCGCTATGAACAGTCCTAGATGAGCTCCTCCGTCGCCCTTGATCTGCGCCACCTTCTCGTGTGGGTCGGGGCAACACCGCGGAAGCAAAGCTCCCGATTCTTCTGTCCCGCGCACTACCGCTAACCCTGCCGGTGAGGAATCCTGTCGACAAATCAATTTGTTGCATGTTTTTCGTTAGGCACCAAGCCACTAAGGCCATGGCCGCCTAGCTAGCTAGTCCTTATTGCTTTATTACTCGTTCAGGCACATATATAGTCTACAGATATACTCTGACAAACACATGTACTAAGCAACGGATTAGAGTGCGGTGCATGGATCCTATAATATTCCACAAAAGATTTCTGTTACAAAAGATTTCTCTTCCATGTTGCTGCGGTAATTTCTGAGAGTAAATTAGAATATTTACACCCTCCTTTTGAAATAGATATGATAAATTTGTCTAAATTTAGATGTATCTAGTGTCTAAATGCTGTCTAGATACAGCCGGGTCTAACAAATTTAAGACATCTATTTCGAGACGAAAAGAGTACAAAAGATTTATTCTCTAGGATGCTACAATATTTTTTTCTGATACTAGCTTAGCATAGTGCAATCATTTATTCTATTTAATTGGTTTGATGATATATTTTCATATGTGGAATTGATTCTGTAAAAATAGTGTGTGGGCATCAATATGGAGATACGCACATTAAACTACATTATGGATCATGTATATATCATGTGTAAACCTTCCCTTAGACTATGTCATAGATCAATGCATACATATATCATGTTACTTCTCATTGTCAATTGTTAGTTTTAGATAAGATCAACGACTTTTTATGTGCATCGAGCCTTCGAGCCGGCTTGCAAGCTTTATCGAGCTGGCTTGTCGAGCCTCGAGCCTGAGTAGGCATGTTTAGCTTGGCTTGTACAACCTTCGAGCCGAGCCGAGCCCGAGCCAAGCCTGGTCGAGCTCGAGCCGAGCTTCGAGCCCCGAGCTTTGTGTCCACCCCTATTCTCGTGCACAAACTCAAGATAGGACCTGGCCCTGGAATTGGATCTCTCAGATAGGCCAAGGGGCAGAGTAGATTCTTGTGGCTTCCCACTTCCACACGATTTTTTTTTTTGCGGGAAAGCAGGCCCCATAACAAGTCAACAAAATTGGCAAGGTGCATTGTAATCCTCCAATTCCTTCTTGACCGATTACTTATTTCTAGAAGTACTCAACTTATGTATAGAGTACTATATATTGAGTGCGTTTTCACTTTCGTACGCCAGAAAAGTCACCCACAAATGGCTTTTTTAGTACTCATCCTGTTTAAAATATAAGATGTTTTAGCTTTGTGAAGATAATATATTTAGACGTTTTTTATGTATAGGTTTAAAGAAGTTCACTCTCACACTAAAAAGTATCTAGAAATATTATTTTTATAAAGCTAAAATATCTTATATTTTTAAACGGAGAAAGTAAATGTTAAGAGTTAGGAATGAGAGATTAATACTCTCGTGTTGTCCAACCGAAAGCTCATGCATGCATGAACATAAACAGTTGAGGAAGTAAAGCGACTCTCATGTGTTGTCCAACAGAAAACTCATTATGTATGAACTCGTGAACACTTTTATCTGCCACAGTAGGCTAGTACAAGCAAAACGGTGTTCGTCCGCGAAGTTTCTTAAGACGATGCTCCCTGTTCCTGCCAAGAGTCGACTCAAGTCACGGCAATCCCTGTGTTGGCGTACGTGCTTCCACCGTCCTCTGCGTACTATACAGAGAGAGGATGTGCAAGGCGGTGGCTGTAACAACTACTCCTCGCGATCCCTGCCAAGCTTCTACTCAAGTCACGGCAATCCCTGTGTTGGAGGACAAGTATGGTTCGCACGTATAAACATAAAATGTACCGTATAATCCTCTTTTGCACATGAGACCGGCCGTAGCCTGTTTCCCTCTTCAATTTATTGCCTTTTGCACCGTCACTTTGTACTCATCCAATGAATCAAATGACGCCTTAGCCTATGTGGTTGTAGTTGAAAGACACAAAGTTAGACGAGAACTGTAGATAAAGATGGGACTGTGCTTTTACAGCCTATAGGGGTGTGGGGCTGTTTGGCGTGTTTCCGTTAGAAAATTTATGGGTAGGAGGATGTTGTACCCTTAGTCCACCATAGTTTAAACCCCAGGTTTAATACTGTGTGTTGTATAAAAGGCGAAATATTTTTTTAGTGGGAGGTGACGTTTCCATCAACAGCGAGGCGCATGTGGTGTTTTCGTCAATCTCAAGATTCGATCCGCCGGCTCGGTCTGACCGTGGTGCTCATGGGGGTAGGCTGTGCGTGTGTGCGTTTATATGGGTGGATACATGTACATGTTATGAGCGTCTAAGATTGTACCGTGTTTCTCAAAAAAAAATCACCCTCATACAAGAAGAAATGAGCACTTCCCACAAAGATGATGATAAAGCTTCATATTCCTGCACACAAGGACATAACCTATATCACTTGCTCTTTCACTTCAAAATATTTCAAAATTTGATTTTGTTCTGGTAAATAGAAAGGGGAATCAACTTCCAAGAAAATAATTATGCTTTGGGATAATTGAGTTTTCATAAGTCAACCTAAGTTTTCAAAAAAAAAACATGCAAACTTAATTTCAGAATAAAGCTTTTAGAAATTTAAACATGAAATTCTAGAAAACCAGGCTTTCAAATGTTCAACCTTAACTCTCAGAAAGACTCAAAATGAAATTCAGAATCTGAGCATTTGGCAACCTCGATATGAACTTCTAGACATTCAGCTTCCTACAATTTAGATAAAGTTCCGAAAAAATGAATCACTTGTTTTGACCATATTCGCACTAAAGAAGATCACATACATGCACATCAAAAGGTAGGTTTTACCTACTTTCATTAGAAACGTCTGATGCAAGAAGGGTATTTGGGGCTCCACCCAATGTCCTTTACACTCCTTGTCATCGATTTAATCTCAAAACAACATGTTTTCTTTAAGGTGATGGCATTGTCTTTTTGGTCTATTTTTTGTATTGATCTTTCCTCTGAGTTTAATGTTGATATTCTTAGGATTTTTCTAAAATTAACCCATTATTTTTTACTTTTTTTTGTTTGGTAGGGTTTTAGGCGGACTATCTTGCCCTTGCCTTATCATGATGGCTCGAGCCAAACCAATCGTTTTATTAAAGTTATGAGAACCACTACAAGAACATTGTAGTATTTTATATATGGAGGTTCCACAGTATAATCAAATAGAACCAATGCATAAGTGTGGAGCTTGTCAATGCAAATTTATGCAATGCAAGATACCCCTACTAGAGTTTGTTTTCAATGTTGGCAGCCAAAATACCAAACTACGCCAATAGAGAAAAAATGGTAACCTATGGTACAAAATTTTATGATCTTATCAGTGCCCACACTGCACGTGTTTGATCTATAGAAAATTCCATATTTTTTTGTTAAAAACGGATTTAGCGTTGTTTGTATTCATGTACTCATAAGGAAGACAATGTAAGAGTTACATCCATGTTGCAACCCCTTTGATCAAGAAGAGGTAAGGATCATCAAAGGGGAGGGTCGACTTGGTCTTCATATCCATCTATAGGTAGGATAGACCCTATCGTGGTATGTTCTTCTCGATGACATATCTAGAGGATTTGGGGGTTTTAGACTCCATCTATCATGTCCGTCTACATCCCTAATAGGATGAAAAGAGAAGTCATCATCCATGATGCCACCACCACGACCACCGCCACATAGCGGATTCCACCCCCTCTCTATTCCTCATTATGTTCTCCATGGTTTGTTTTAAACTTGAATGTAATACTCCAGGGACTCCTGGGATGGCACTAGTTACTCCTAGCTGTTGTATAGGTTCTAGATATGTTCTTAGGAGATGAGCCTCTAGAAAAAGACGCATCTTGTTATTATGGGTAGCACTATCAATCATTATTCGCTTTATGCAAGAATGTCACATACACCTATACCCCTATTAGACTACTGCCATCCTCGTTAGTCAATACACTAACCAAGAATATCCCTCTTAGCAAACATTCACGTGTCCAACGCGCTCACATGTCACATTTGTCCACACCCATGACTCACACAAGCTCGTGCAAGTGTGAGGGTCAGCTCCGCTGTCATGCCCCATCCACTCCCAAACTAGCACAGATCTCTCTAGGCTCTAGATTTGGGCTCCCTAATGGCGCCCCATCCACTCCATTACTTATGGATTGTAGATGTCCAATCCATTCACGCGATACAAGACATCAAACGACACATAGTCGATGCACATTAGTTGGTGTGAATCGATAAATCTCTACATGAGAGACCTAATATATTTAGAGAAGCATGTTTTTCTGAAACAGTAACGATTATACATAAAGGTCAGTGCTTTTGGTCCATCCTTATGATCTTAATATCTTCCACAATTGTGCATATAGCTAGTGGCGGGAGGGAACAAATGAGTCACCTTGTGAGTTAGACTTTGGGATGTGACATTTTTTAGGAAGCCGCCATCGCCAAGTTAATACTAGCGAAGTCTAGACACCAACATTACTCTCTTAGTTATCGTATTGACACAATTTTAGTTTTCTTCTGCTTGTGTAGTAACTAGGGTTTCTTAACTTCTAGTTTCCTTATTCCAAGCAATCAAGTTACATCACGTGAAAAATGTATCTATGGGGTTGATAAACATCATAATTTACTCCTCTATTTCGATAACTTTGGATTCAATATTTCTCACAAGTACTACTAGTGATCCGTTGTGCTTTTCGGCATCATCATCCCATACGAATAGTGGTATGATACAATTTCTAGCACGAAAGGCGAGTGGCACGTCTCCTCTTGCATTATATGACTAGTGCTTGAGGGGGCTCAACACCTCTTATAGAAAGATGGTGAATAGCGCAAACCATCCCGATGTGAGGAAACCAACATAGTACATTTTCCACGAGAGGGAAGCTGGCTCGATGTGTCATTGTCTAGGAGGAAGCGCGGGTTTGATAGTGTCACTATGAGTAGGTGGGCCCGGAAAACCGCGATGACGTAGGCCGGTGAGCAAGGAGTGTAGTAGACTGTAACATCTCAGCATTTAGGAACTAACAAGGATAGATTTAGGAATATGGAATGTTGCATGCATTCATTTGTGAATATTTGGGTAAAATTTTCGCCAAATAAAAACCTTAAGCGATCAATGTTACTTTCATACTTTGAGATTAGGTTTAGTCTTAAAGGGTGATTGCTATAGACTTTGATATGATCTTTAAGGAATTATGGTTTTAAAATGAATTTGATTTTTAAACTTGAGTGTTTGAATTATAATTCAAATAAATTAGGGATAAGTTTTGAATCTTAATTTAATTAAGAAATAAATATTACAACTTAAATTCTATCCAAAGAAAAACAATAATGAATATGAAACTTATTTCATATCATCAATATATAATCAGTTACAAAATTATATTAACTTATTGAAATCATCCACACAATTCACAAAAGTAAATATATAAAGAATAAGAATATTCTTTATTAATAATAATGTAATATTTATTACAGCAGAATAAAATGAAGATTATAAAATAATAAAAAGAAAATTACAAAAATATGAAGAAGATTACATTGGACTATTTACTAACTATTCTATAAAAAATCCTAACCTAAAATCTTCATCTTTATATCTGTACCTACAAAACAAACAGAATATATATAGAGAAATAAAAGGTTAGAGTTAGTATTATTTTCTCTCAGACATGTCAGTGAAGTGCACTAGACAAATTCATCATTGAGAAATTTATAAAAAGGGGCAAGTTTCACCAATATGAAAGAATCCATCCTTCATAAATTTAAAGCCAGAAGTCAAATGACAGCCAAGAGGGGCAAATCCACCAGCCAGGTGAAAGTAACCAGATAACAGTAAGTTTCAAAATTTTGAACATATCCACAAGTGCACAGCAAGCACACAGGCAGAACACACACCAACATGCATGTGGTGTGCTGTCAGCCTCACATCACAGCCCCAAACTCACAAACCACAAGCACAGCCGTGGAGAGGCACTAGTGCATCTCTCCACTTTTTGCACATAAGAACAGCCAGCTTACCAAGCACATCAGCCAAACCAAACCACCAAAGATCAACCAAACATCACCAGGATGGTGACATAAGGAGGGGGACGGATGAGGTGGACAGCAAGGCCAAGTCCAGGAGCTAGGAGGAGCAGGCTAGCTCAAGGTCAAGCATAGGAGTCCAGCAAAACCAGATCAAGATCGTCACCAACTTACTCCACAGTCATTAGATTTTGTGGTGAGCTTCATAAAACCCTCACATGATCTAATCATCTTTTCTAGACAGAAGCATGTTTTGTTTTATAAAACAAACCCTCAGAAAGCACCCAAGTGGGGTGAATCCATCATAGGGATTTTTAAACTCTAAAAGCAAACAACAAAGTACCTAGATCCAGCCAGAGATCAGAGCAACATCATTGCTCTGGATTAGGCTATATATTACAATTCAAGCATAAATATATCTATGATCTATTTCTAGGCACATCCCTAAAGAAAGGGTAGCACCTTAGAAACTAATCCTTTGGATCCCCAGATCATGATCAAGCTCACTATCATTTTTCCAAGCTTTCATTCAAAAACAATAGCTGGTACCACTACCAGGACTATCTATATGAACCAATTAGATAAAGTCTGAATCCCTAAGTCTCAGACCAACATCATTGGTCTTAGGGAATTCAGAAAAGAAAATTCCCATTTATCTTTCAAAGACAAGTTTGTCTTAAGCCTAAAACAACCCAATCAATGGGTTAGAATCAAACTTGTGTGCCATACCATGATGGTGTCACAAGAACAATCCATTATGAATCAGGATAGACATTAAATCATCATAAATTCAGACAATCAACTTACTAATCATTTTCTTGTTAACAGAGGAATCATAACTAGGATATTCCTATGTTAAACTTCACTGTTTGAGACCATGATGATCTCAAACCACATGTTAATTCCCAAGCCAACAGCACTAAGACAGTGGTTTCATCCTATCATAATCATGACCATAAATCAAATAACGGTGGAAAGTTATTAAGTCATTGGCTTTACCAAGCATGTTTCCCAAGCAACTATATCATCTGAATCAGATGCAATCGAAGCATAAAATCATGTAGTAAGCCACCAGAAACATCATAGATTATCTTAAGAAACAAGCCTCAGGCCAATAACCACTTAACAGGTTTACAAATCATCCAAACATGATCCAATTCATCTAGTACATGATCAATCACATGATAGGAACCCTAAATGGATAATCATCCTAATCTAAATCAGACAGTAGCCAGAGAGGACACTGCCAACATCTAGCATTGAATCAGCAAGCACAGAGAGCACCAGGGGAGAGGAATCGAACTCACCGTACGTCCTCGTTGAAGACTAGAAGAGGAAGCAGAGGGGCCGACGACCATGGCGACACGAGAAGCACCCCATAGGGGGCGCTGCAACCCGCACGGCGCCACAGCAGCGACCCTGATCAAGCTTGGAGGTGCAAAGCATCACCTCGACACACGGAGACCACGACAACACCTGGATCCATGCCAACCCCCAAACCTAGGGTTCGGGACGGCATCGATCCATTATAGGAGAGCCCTAGGCTCGAATCCAATTGGATAGAATGAGCAGGCGACAACCCCTGTTGCACCACGAGTGACCAGAACCCTCACGGCGGGGAATCGCGGTGGCGGCATCGCCACATGGTCGGAGGAGGAGAGAGGATGAACTCGAGGGAGAGAGAGAGGCAGTGAGGAGTGGGCCGAGTTGGGCCAGACCCTTCGGGGTGGTTCTTTTGTCCCTGACTAATGGGATACTAAGGGCCCAATAAGTATAACTAGCCCAGAAATCTTTTCAGGCCTATTTTAATAAAAATAAAAAGACCAAAATACCCCTGGACTTAATTAAATCTTAGAAAATAAAATAAAAGTCCAAAAATTATAAGTAAAATATTTTTGGATTCACAATAATCCACTCTATACAAATAAAATAAGATATAAAATTTTGGACATTTAAATATTTATAAGAATTTTGTAATTTATATATTCCTTATGGAATTTTACAAAATTATTGAAAGACGATAAAAATAAATAAAAATCACTTTCATTATATAGTAATATTATAGTGTTTTAAAAAAATACTAAATAAATATTTAATAACAATTTTAAATGTATAATTGATAACTCCTAAAAGAATTATTAAATCAATAAAAGTCAAATAAAAAGGAAATAAAATAAAATAATTCAATATATGCTATAAATATTAGAAAGTAATATTTATAAATGCTTTATTATTATTAAAAGGCACCTTATATAGGGAAAATGCGTATAGAATTAAATAATGCATTACATTACTTGCATAATCATTTTGCTTCTTTAAATATTGTCCTTACCAGGCAATAATGATGTTTTTGTAGACATAGAAGCTCAAGTTCCAGTGCAAGCATCAGACTTCACTAACTTGCCATCACAAGGCAAGTTCATCACTTGCTCATGTCCTTTGAAGAGTCTTTATCAAAGTATTTGCAAATTGTGTGTTATCATATATGCTATAAAAGAAAGAAAATCTTATTTTCACAAATAAAGAAATTATAGATATCATCCTAAGTGGTGATATAATGGAGCAATAGAACTTAGAGTTCTAATTGCAACAATGATGCTCAAGTAGGGACTAAATAACCCCTGACATCAGTGATTCTAGCGCCGTATATTACGCGTTAACCATGTGATTTGGAATGGGACAGAGAAGTCAGCTGTATCTTCCTCCTCTCGCATGAAGCCGGATGTGCAGGTCATGGATGTTATCCTCGAAGCGTGCATATTAATTGGTAATTCATAGAGGATATGCAGCATATGGTTGGGAACCCTCATCGTCCCACGATAGTTCTGGCATCTAACGGTTTGTACAAACCATTGCTGTAATTCATTATGTGGGCATGGTGTACACCAAGGAGGCATGCGGGGTCGCGAAGGGGGCAGTGATTGGCTTGGACCAACTACTGGGCTCCACGTCATGGAATTGTGGACGGGAAAGTACGCCCGTTTGTGCAACAAGGAGTTGATCTCTCATGGGTAAAGTAACGCACCTCTGCAAATGTAAGAACTGTAACTTGTTACTCCCTATTCCGGGAAGGAGCTACGAACGCGGCAGGAAAGGAACTCCATGAAAGTTTTGGTTAACCTATGAAGGCTGATTATTATAGTTTTTCAGAATAAAATCAATCTTTGAAGAAAGATTTACAAAAAATTGCATAGTGCCAAGGATTTATAATATGAGGTGGTAGTTAGAGCATCAAACTTCCCACCTTGCATATAATGAACTTGTTGGGTAACATTGTTACTCATTATTTCCTTTGATCCCTTGCTTAGACTCTAAGGATCCCGAAGACGTGCCAATGTATGCAGCCGAATGCCAAGAAGATGTGTTCTACGAGGAACCTGGTCTATTTGGAGGTGTTGAAGGAGTGGATTAGGATTTCCGCTATGGTGTCGATGATAACGAGTACAACTAAGTATGCCTAGTTAGTAGTAACCAACGGAGCCGAGCAGCATGAACTCTATAGAATAAGTTGTTGAGCTCAACTCCTAGACGAAGTTGTTACTTTTAAGTTCTGCTAAAACACTTTATATTTTGGTTTGTAAGTTGAATCTTTTGGAAGTCTTGAACTTCCAGTATTGTAATAATAATAATGTGTGTACTTTTGTAATATGGACCCGCAATGTTTCTGTTGTACCACTCTGAGGGATGTGATATTTACGGAACGATGTTCTCTGGAT
This sequence comes from Avena longiglumis, assembly GCA_030063025.1. Classification (NCBI taxonomy): domain Eukaryota; kingdom Viridiplantae; phylum Streptophyta; class Magnoliopsida; order Poales; family Poaceae; genus Avena; species Avena longiglumis. The sequence goes on from CP125976.1 coordinate 566,663,908, forward strand.
GTCATGTCAACGACTATAGTGTACTACACATGCAGTGGTATGCTGGGTCACCGCATAGACTCCGCAGTTGGTATCAGAGCAAATTGCTTTGACCTTAGGTTCGAAACCTATTAAAGGGTATTACCTGTAGGAAAATTTAGCAACGATAAAGAATTCTCTAAAAGTAATATAATCGGTATTCAAATGAGAATATTCCATTATATATTTTAGTGCGATAATTATTTGTTATGATGTAGTATATCATTGGATACTAATCAAAAAAAAATTGATATACAGAGATATGGCACCAAAGTTTCCAAAACAGACTTTGATAAGGAAAGAGGAGACTCCTGATGATTATCAAGGATCATTCACAGACCAACTTTGTCAACTTTTAAAGCTCTTTTGTTGTCCAACTAGAATTCCAGTGAACACTATCACTTACCTTGATGGTCGGATGTTATCCAAATATCGTGTGAGTATCCAACTTCCAGAAACGCTTGGATTATATCATGATCTACCTATAGGAGAAGGTAGGTGTCATTTAGCAGCATATCATGTTGCTGTTGTGGAGGCGATAGCTAATATCCGAGAGCAGAAAACCAAGGAGCTAGAAGGTAGCACATTATCTGTGATACCTCATGATTCTATAGACTCGGAGCCTATACCGGATCATTTCACTTTGGTTAAGAAGCATCCTAAGTTAGCTTCCAAGTTTATGGATATATACCGAACACTCGTTGCGTCTTTTTATAAGACCCATCAAGTGATTGTTGAAGATAAAAATGACATGTTAGAGGATTTAACTGACCCGGAAAGGAGGAAGCAGCTAGCATTCCAGTTAGAGAAGGAAGCAAGTAGTAGTGCAACACCTATCTTTAAGGATATACCTATAGATCCTGAATCCTTTATACCATATCCTTATTCACCAAGACTTGAACCTATACATGATCCTACTATGGATACGCGGTATGCAGTACCACAGGGCTCAGAGGATGGTTTTGACTCAGAACTTCCTATTGAGAATTCGGATGGTTGGAGAATGAGATCATATAATGGATCTCATGAACACTAGATGTCCACAGATGGTTCCGACAGGAATGTTGGACAATCTAGTTGGATGAATGAACCCTAATAATAGTAGTAGAAATACCATGTCAATAGATAATCGGGATAAAGAAGATCCCGAGGAGAGAGTGTTTGAATCATCAAAATCTTCTCAAAACCTAGGGAATATACATTATCCATGTAACATCCCTAAAATCATGATTTCAAAGATTGCATATCATTCATGCATGCATATAGAATTGAGATCAATTTCAAAACTCATTTCAGAAAAACAGAAGCACATAGTGCTATCATTTTATGTGAGCAAACTTAAATCAAATGGCCATCCCCATTTGAGAGTTTGAATGTTTTAAAACTAGATTGTTTGTCTTCCTTGTTGAATGGATTGAGTGTGGAATTTGAACCAAGTTTCAAAAATGGAAATGGTTTCAAAACCATTTTTCAAACATTTGCAAACAAGTGCAAAGTTCACGTTATTTTGTTTCTCCAAAATGACCAAGCCTTTACCAAAGTAACCACTTGGTTTTATGCCTAGATTTGAGACTGCACTACAAAACCTCAGAAAGATTTGAATTCAAAAGGAGTTTGAATTCATTTAAAACCATTCTTGAAAATCAAAACAGAAAAGAAAAAGGAATAAACAAAAGAAAAGGGCCGACGCTCCTAGCCCAGCAGAACCGCCCAACTAGCCCACCGGCCACTCTCGCTCGCCGCGACGCTACGTGACGCACCCACCCCTCTCCGTCTCACTCAGCACTGGTGGACCTTGCTCACCACTCGTCTTCTTCCCAAATCACGCGCTGACTCGGCCGTTTCCTCCGCCCATCACTGCCGCGATTGATTCTTCGCTTAATTTCCCTTGATTCCGCGCTTAATCGCCGCTCCCCTCTCGCCTACAAAACCCCCTCTGCACCGCGGTCATTTTCCCCCACTCTCCTCGCTCACTCCGCCACCAGGCTGCGCGCATTTGATCTCGAAACCCCGCAGTACCGACGACTCCGGCGACTAATTCCGGTGAGCCTCGACCGCCCCCTCTCTCTGGTTCAAACTATCACGTCCAACATGATCTTGTGCATCTGCTGACGCCTCTGGTTTGCTTGCTCATGACCCAGGTCGTCATTTCCGTTCACGCCCGCAACCACCAGCGCCGCCGCTCGACTCCGGCGAGCAATAGCGGTAAGTCCCGAGCGCCCCTTGCCCCCTCTTGCATACGAGGATGTTAGCCTTCGTCTTCTGCATCTCCTAATCCCTTTGGTTCGTGCTAGGGCGACGCAAAACCTCGGCAACCAACTCGACAGCAACCCCCCCGACGCCGTGCACAACTCCGACAAGCTCCAACAGCCCCAGCCGTGCGCCCCTTGCCCAGCCACCTACACGTTGAGCTTCGCCTCGACCTCACGGTTCTGGTAAGCACACCCTCCCCTTCCCGAGCGATCTAGAATGCTAGCGACGCCTCTGACAGAGCGCTCCGCCGCTCGCCGTCGTCGCGCGCCGCCAGAACATGGTCGCTTGATCGAGAGCCCTTGGATCTAGATCCAACGCGTGCGATAGAACCACTTAGCGAAGCGGTATGTTTAGATCTGAACCGTGCATCGTTAGTTAGATCCTACGGCTCACGAGCGTGATCCGGAGCGAAGCGGTACGCGCCAGTAAGAATATGACGCGTGGCTAGGGTTTGATTCAAAAACAGATTTGAAATCAGATTTAGATCCAAAATTGAAATGGCTATAACTTTTGAATCCCACATTAGATTTTTGCAAATTTTATACCGTTGGAATCAGGGAGACAAGCCCTTTCTGTTTATGCAATGTGTTTAGTGAAAAGTTTCTGTTAAAATGACTTTTTATGCAGAAACTTGTTTAGGACTATTTTGAGTATAGAATTTGTTTAGTAATTTGTTTTAGTGCTAAATAAGTTTGGTCTAGCAAGTTTTTGACTTAGTTTTGATTCAGTATCTTGCACTTGCTTGGTTGGGTTTTAAAATCATCAGTTAGCATTTTTGCATGCATGCATATATTTATGTTTGTATATGAATTGTGTGTAATTTTGTGCTACCAATTTTGTGTAGATTTTGGTGCTAGTGATTGTGATTGTGAAGAGTGCTACTCTCCCCATTACCAAGGCAAGTGGTACTTCATGAATATTTCCATCCCTATATTTTGTACAAGCATTAGAAATATTTTGCTAAGTCTTGCATGTTACTATTTTGCCAAATGCTATGTTGGGAAATCCTATGTAGTTATAGAATTGCTAGGAAATTCCTAAGTTAAGATACTATGCCATGCTTAGTCTAGCTAGTAGCAAACAAGGGTTGGTAAAGTATATACATGCTATGATGAAAAAATTTCTAAGCCTTTGGACTTATGGTTTTCTTAATAAAACAACTAAGTCAATGAATCTCCTGGGTGGAATGGGACTTGAATGGTGGATTTTGGTTGAGTGGTTACACAAGGCCCATGGACATGGTTTACCTTGTGTATCTCACTTGTGGTATGCCACCCAGGCACAAAGGGATTTTAGAGGCCAAGTGTTGAGAAGCTTATAGTGCAGCCACTTGGCAATATGGGCTCTGCCTTGATCACATAGGTTGCTAGAACTTAGTCATTTGGACAGTTGGTGGTAGTGGGAATGATAGGTTGGAACGTCCATTTGACTAAGGAAGGCTTCAAAGGTCTTGTCTTGGGAAACCAAGTCTGGTGGGGAAAGTGCACAACCTCTGCAGATGGAAAATCTAAGTACTTAGCCAAGTCCATGGCAATGGACAACTTGAGCATCAAGACATGGAAGCTATCAAGAATCTCATCACTCCAACTTCTAAGTAAAAACTTGTGGGAAACAAGGGTGAAGGACCCCAATGTCTATTGGTGGTTTCTTGGGAAATGTTTTGACAAAGAAAAACTTAGTGATTTCAACTAATAGGAAAAACCTATTTTGAGCAAAGCAAGCCCAGCTACACTTAGCCAAAATGCATATAGTAATATAGTCCACTTAAAATTTACTAAGGTATCACTTGCTAATACTATTCCAAAGTATTGACCCACTGTGGCTGTAACTTGTGGTGTTGCAGGTTACTCCGATGATGATTAGGTGTCATGAGTCTACACTCAACATGCTTGCCTGTGGCACATGAAGATGAAGACTTATGTTTATTTACTTATTCCAAACTCTTGTATTAGGCATGTGTCCTTGAGTTGTAAAAGACTATGTTTTATCTCTGGAATGGATGTAATAAATGACCTTTGTATCTGTGTACTTCATCTTAAACTGTGGATGCTAGCAATGATCCAGGGACTAGCATTGCAATCACAGGGATCCTTTTATTTTCCAAAGGAGGGATCTTACAGATGGTATCAGAGCACTGTGTTGCCTGTAGGATTATGACCCTAGGATTGGAAACCACTAAGGAAAAAAAGTTCAACTACTTCTACACTTGTCTATTCTTCTCGTAAACTTTTCTAATCTTCTCATTCTCATCTCTATTTGTAGATGAACTCCATCAACGAAGCCGTAAGACAAGGACCACTCATGACCATGACCTTGGAGTGTGAGACTGAGTTTCCCAAAATTCTCAAGGACCTCATGGTGGCAATGGAAATACATGGTGCAGCTGTGTACAAAGGCTTTCCAGTGATGGATGAAGGAGTTGAGTACTGGTGGGTGCAACTTCACTTGTACAAAAACAATGAAGACAACCACAAAGAAAAAGGATTCTGCATGTACACCAACACTGTGGTGCATACCACATTCTTTGAGTCAGCAAGAGAAGCAGCTTGGAGGACTATCAAAGAACTTAGTGCTAGAGTCAAGTGCAGAATGCTCAACCTCCAAAAAGACTTAGAGAAAGAGAAGGAACATACCCAAGAGTTGGAAGCCACCAACCAGACCTTAAGAGGAGATATTATAGACTTAGTGATGGAATCATGTGAGCAAGATAGGCTGATTGCCTCTAGGAACATTGTGTTAGCCAACAGATCCAGTGAGATAGGATTGTAACGCATTGCGTTAGTTGGACCACCACCTATCACCTTATTTTCCAAAATGATACCTTAAATAAGTTTGGACCTTGGTTGATGTAATGGATTCATGTATGCATGACTTGTGTGATTTTGTGTTCCAAGGATATGTATGTGATGTTTGTCCTTGTTTTATCTTAAATTGTGTTGTTCTAACTTTGCTATCTTATAAATAGATGCCTATTACCATCAGCACTGTTGAGGAGTTCCAGGTTACCCGCTTTGGTCCTCGTATCGTTGAGCTTACCACCTTGCTCAATCTCCCACTTCCCACCATCATGGTGCATCCACTCACCAAGTTCGAGAGGAAGGACCTCTGGGGCTTCAAGGTGAACCAGCCCGGACGCCTTGAGCCTACTACGGAGGCCATCGTCTTCAAGCTTATGCACGATGACAGGGAGAGAGGCATGGAGGTAGTTATGCAGGACCTGATAGGACGTCTGCTGGGCCGACACTCTCGACAGGTTAGAGGCACCCACTTCCACGTCTTCGGAAGACGTGATGAGGATGGAGAGTCCATCGACTTGAGGACGACTCGAGGGACGCAGAGCCGATACGTCTGTATCTCCAGGACTTAGAGTCTCTCATTAGGCACGTGGACACGACAGACCAATGTCATGCTCGGCAATGACGAGCTCTGTGCAGCAGCTTGAGAAGGACAAGCTTTTCGCACGGCAGGACGAGATAGTCAAGGAAATGGAGGCGAAGTTCGAGACCCAGGACCGGAAGTTCAAGAGTCAGGAGAAACGTGTCCAGTATAGGAACAAGAAGATCTGAGACATGACTGAAGAACTGCAGTCCAAGGACTTCGAGCTAGAGCAGCAGCAGACGGTGATAGAGAGGCTTCGTTCTCAGAAGAGGGCTCTCAAGGCCAAGATTGAGTCCTTGACCACTACCATTGAGGAGAACAAGACCGCGATGGAGAACGCAGGTCTTACCTTTGTCGAGGAGGAGATTGATGCTGATGAGTAGACTTGACTACTCATTTATCTTTTATTATCGTACTTGTTATTTGTGAACTTGTTATTGGACCATCCGACATGTGGATGGCTTGCCACTTGTGTGTTTTACTTTGTGAATTTGTTATATTGTTGTCGAACTTTTATCTTCTGTTGCATGCTTGTGTTTGCTTATATGATGAAATGTGCATGAAAACATCTATGGGTATCTCATTCTTATCTCTATTTGAACAAACCACAGATGCCTCCCCGTCGCGCAAACCCCAACCCCAACAACAACAACAACCCCAATAACAACAACAATAATAACAACAACAACAACCCTCCGGGCTTTGATATGCTCACCAGATTTTTGCGATTGAGGCCAGCTAAGTTCCCGGGGACGACTGATCCCATGGTGGCCATTGATTGGATATGTTCTGTAAACAAGGACTTAGTAACCGTGCACTTGATGCTGAAAAAGGTCGATTTGCGCAAGATCTTTGGAAGGGCCACCGCCACTTGGTGGACAACTTCCAAATCACCACTCCTATAGATGAGGTGACTTGGGCTATCTTTGAGGATGGCTTCAGACCGCTCATATCTCATCGGAATAATGAGCACGAAAAGAAAGAGTTCCACAAACAACAGCATCAGCTGGGTGAGAGTACATTGAAGAGTTCAACAATGCGCGTTATGCACCGGAGGTTGACACAGATGCCAAGAGAAAGGAAAAATTTCGAAGGCTTGAATGATGAGTGAATCTGCACTGGTTGTGGCATACGTTCCCACTTATCACCGCTCTATGACAAGGCTGCTATATTGGAGAACAAAATGAAGCAAGTCGAGAGTAGAAAGAGAAAGCACTGACAAGCACAGCTGGGGTCGTCTCACAAACGATCTCACTATGATGACAAGAAGCTCAGATCCCACAAGCATGGGAAATTCAACAAGCACCACAACCACAACCATCATGACAACAAGCATCATCGCGGTCATGACAATGACAAGTACAAGAACCACAAGAGTGGAAATAAGAGCCACCATGGGTAATGGTAGTGGGAGTGGAAGTCACCGCTAAGAGGGACATCAACAAAGTTGAATGCTTCAAATGCAAGAAGATGGGACACTATGCAAATGAGTGCCCGAAAAAGAAAGTTGAAGGACTCAAGCCCAATCCTTTCCAGAAGGATGTGAACCACATCAATGTGGAGGAGGTCTATGAGGAGCCTGATGCTGTTGCTGGTAAGTTCAGACTCAATTCCATTCCAGCATTTGTACTCTTTGATACTGGTGCATCTCATTCATTCATATCAAGAAATGAACTACCGGTAGAAACTATTGGGTGTCCTATAAAAGTAAGTTCTCCTGGTGGGGAAATGATAGTGAATTCAGGATGCCATGATCTAGTCATAGAATTTGGGAAGTATAAGTTTCCCGTTAACTTGATAATACTAAACTCCCAAGGATTGGATGTCATTCTGGGAATGGACTGGATGACTAAGTACAAAGGAGTGATAGATTGTGCCAGCCATACTGACTCACTCACAACTCCGGAAAATAAAAGGATCACATTCAAGACCAGCTTTGAAGCAAAAAGGAGTATGCTTAATTCTCTTAAGGGGGTTAGCATGGACAGTGTGCCAATTGTGAGTGAGTATCCGGATGTGTTTCCGGAAGAATTGTCGGGAATGCCACCAGATAGAGATGTGGAGTTTCTGATAGATTTGGTACCGTGGACCAATAGCAAAGAGACCATATAAAATGTCGGGTTGATGAACTGAAGAGCTCAAGAAGCAACTAGGATAACAGTTGCAGAAAGGATTTATTCAACCAAGTTCTTCATCTTGGGGAGCCCCAGTTTTGTTCGCGGAGAAGAAGGATAGAAGCCAAAGGTGATGCATAGATTACCGTTCACTCAACGAGGTAACTATCAAGAACAAATATCCTTTGCCTAGAATCAATGACTTGTTTGATCAGCTAGAAGGAGCATGTGTGTTCTCAAAGATTGATCTCCGGTCAGGCTATTTTCAACTCAAGATAAGAGAACAAGACATACCTAAAACAACATTCACCATAAGGTATGGGTTGTATGAGTATACTGTGATGCCTTTTGGCTTGACCAATGCTCCAGCATACTTCATGAATATAATGAACAAGGTGTTCATGGAATTTCTTGACAAGTTTGTTGTCGTTTTCATCGATGACATCTTAGTCTACTCCAAGATCAAAGAAGAACATGAAGGACATTTGCGTTTGATACTTGAGAAATTAAGAGAGCATAAACTTTATGCCAAATTCAGCAAGTGTGAGTTCTGGTTAGAAGAAGTTGGTTTTCTTGGTCATGTTATGACAAATGATGGTGTAGCAGTTGATCCTGCTAAGGTCTCAGCTGTGACTGAATGGGAATCTCCCAAGTCCGTGAAAGAAGTTCGTAGTTTCCTTGGCTTAGCAGGTTACTACAGAAGGTTCATCGAAAATTTCTCAAAGGTTGCTAGGCCAATGACTGAATTGTTAAAGAAAGATAAGAAGTTTGCTTGGTCTGAAGATTGTGAACTCAGCTTTTAGGAATTGAAGAAGAGACTTGTGACAGCACCAGTTCTATGTCTGCCAGATTTGGAAAAGGATTTCCAAGTATATTGTGATGCGTCTCATCAAGGTTTGGGTGCAGTACTTATGCAAGACGGTAAAGTTGTGGCTTATGCCTCGAGACAACTCAAAACTCATGAAGTAAAATATCCTACTCATGATTTCGAGTTAGCCTCTGTCGTCCATGCACTCAAAACATGGAGACATTACCTTTTGGGAAAGCGTTGTGAAGTGTTCACGGATCACAAAAGTTTGAAGTATATCTTTACCCAGAAGGAAATTAATATGAGACAAAGAAGATGGCTAGAGCTTATCAAAGACTATGACTTAAGTTTGCAATATCACCCCGGTAAAGCAAATGTTGTAGCAGATGCTCTAAGTCGTAAGGTATTTGTGAATGGCCTTACCAAAGGAGAATTGCCGGATGATTTGTGTACCCAATTCGTAAAACTCAGTTGGAGATTGTGCACAAGGACATCTCATGTCTTTAGATGTTCAACCCACTTTGTTGGACAAGATCAGAAGCTCGAGAAGATGGATAAGGAAATTGAGGAGATTAAGGAAAAGATTGGCGGGAAAGCTAAAATTTCCATGAAGATAACAGGTACTTTATGGCATGGGAAACGTATCTGTGTTCCACAAGACCCGGAGTTGCGGAAACTGATTCTGCAAGAAGCACACAACTCTCCGTATTCTATTCACCCGGGTAACACCAAAATGTACATGGACATGAAAGAAAGATTTTGGTGGAATAATCTCAAGAGGTACATCGCCGAACATATTGCTTTGTGTGATGTGTGTAGTAGAGTAAAAGCGGAGCATCAGAAACCAGCAGGTCTGCTTCAACCACTACCTATTCCTGATTGGAAATGGGACAAGATTGGTATGGATTTCATTACCGGACTACCAAGGACCAGGTCAGGATATGATTCCATATGGGTAGTAGTGGATCGCCTAACTAAAGTGGCTCATTTCATACCCGTGAAGACAACTTATACAAGTGCCAAGTTAGCCAAAATCTACATGAGTAGAATTGTATGTCTACATGGTGTGCCCAAGAGTATTGTGTCTGATAGGGGAACTCAATTCACTTCCCATTTTTGGAGACAGCTACATGAGTCATTGGGAACGAGGTTGGAATTCAGTACTGCTTTCCATCCTCAAACAGATGGACAAACAGAAAGAACAAATCAAATCCTTGAAGACATGTTGAGAGCATGTGCCTTAGACTATGGAGCCAGTTGGGATGAAAGTCTACGCTTTAGAATTTTCTTATAACAATAGCTATCAAGCCAGCATTGAGATGGCACCGTTTGAGTTTCTCTACGGAAGAAAGTGTACCACCCCATTGTTATGGAATGGTGTGGGAGAAAGAAGTTTATTCGGGCCAGAACTTATCAAAGAAGCCGAAGAGAAGGTCAAATTGGTTAAGGACAGGTTGAAGATAGCACAGTCCTGACAGAAAAGCTACGCAGATCCTAAGCGTAGACAAGCCATCTACGAAGTGGGTGATAGAGCCTATCTTAGAGTGTCACCACTTCGCGGAGTGAAGATATTCGGAGTCAAAGGAAAATTGGCACCAAGATATGTTGGGCCATTCAAGATTTTGAGTCGCAAAGGAGAAGTTGCCTATGAAATAGAACTACCAGAATCTCTGTCAGCTGTCCATAATGTGTTTCATGTGAGTCAGCTTAAGAAATGTCACCCAGAAATGGAAGAAACTTCTTTGAAGGATACTATACCTTTGGAGGAGGTTCAACTAGAAAGTGATCTCACTTATGAAGAGAAACCTATAAAGATTCTTGAGACTGCAGAAAGAGTCACAAGGACAAAGACTATCAAGTTTTGCAAAGTGCAGTGGAATCATCATTCCGAAGAGGAAGCAACATGGGAAAGAGAAGATGATCTTCGGAAAGACCACCCTCACCTATTTGCTAGCCAATCCGAATCTCGAGGGCGAGATTCACCTTAAGGGGGTTAGATTTGTAACATCCCTAAAATCATGATTTCAAAGATTGCGTATCATTCATGCATGCATATAGAATTGAGATCAATTTCAAAACTCATTTCATAAAAACAGAAGCACATAGTGCTATCATTTTATGTGAGCAAACTTAAATCAAATGGCCATCCCCATTTGAGAGTTTGAATGTTTTAAACCTAGATTGTTTGTCTTCCTTGTTGAATTGATTGAGTGTGGAATTTGAACCAAGCTCTACAAAAATGGAAATGGTTTCAAAAACCATTTTTCAAACATTTGCAAACAAGTGCAAAGTTCATGTTATTTTGTTTCTCCAAAATGACCAAGCCTTTACCAAAGTAACCACTTGGTTTTATGCCTAGATTTGAGACTGTTGCACACTACAAAACCCCCAGAAAGATTTGAATTCAAAAGGAGTTTGAATTCATTTAAAAACCATTCCTGAAAATCAAAACAGAAAAAGAAAAAGGAATAAACAAAAGAAAAGGGCCAGACGCTCCTATTCTAGCCCAGCAGCAGAACCGGCCCAACTAGCCCACCCGGCCACTCTCGCCGCCGACGCTGTGACGCACTCCACGTGGTCGCCGACACCTGACCCACCCCTCTCCGTCTCACTCATCGAGTGGACCTTGCCACCACCTCGTCTTCCCAAATCGCGCACCCCGCCGCCGTTTCTCCGCCCATCACTGCCGTGATTGATTCTTCGCACTGCCCTTGATTCCGCAGCAATCACCGCCTACAAACCCCTCTCGCACCGCGGTCATTTTCCCCACTCTCTCGCTCACTCCGCCACCAGTCGCGCATTTGATCTCGAAACCGCAGATCACGACTCGGCGACTAATTCCGTGAGCCTCGACCGCCTCTCTCTGGTTCAAACTATCACCCAAAGATGATCTTGTGCATCCGCTACGCCCGGGTTTGCTTGCTCATGACCTAGGTCGTCGTTTCCGCTCACGCCCAACCACCGTAGCCGCCGACCGGCGAGCAATAGCGTAAGTCCCGAGCGCCCTTGCCCCTCTTGCATACGAGGATGTTCGCCTTCTTACGATCTCCTAATCCCTTTGGTTCGCTAGGGCGACGCAAAACCTCGCAACCAACTCGACAAGAACCCGACGCCGTGCACAACTCCGAAACTCCAACAGCCCACCAGGCGCCTTGCCCAGCCACCTACACGTTGAGCTTCGCCTCGACCTCACGGTTCTGGTAAGCACACCCTCCCCTTCCCGAGCGATATAGAACGCTAGCGCCGCTGCTAACAGAGCGCTCTGCCGCTCGCCATCGTCGCGCGCCGCCAGAATGTGGTCGCTTGATCGAGAGCCCTTGGATCTAGATCCAACGCGTGCGATAGAACCACTTAGCGAAGCGGTATGTTTAGATCTGAACCGTGCATCGTTAGTTAGATCCTACGGCTCACGAGCGTGATCCGGAGCAAAGCGGTACGCGCCAGTAAGAATATGACGCGTGGCTAGGGTTTGATTCAAAAACAGATTTGAAATCAGATTTAGATCCAAAATTGAAATGGCTATAACTTTTGAATCCCACGTTAGATTTTTGCAAATTTTATACCGTTGGAATCAGGGAGACAAGCCCTTTCTGTTTATGCAATGTGTTTAGTGAAAAGTTTCTGTTAAAATGAATTTGTATGTAGAAACTTGTTTAGGACTATTTTGAGTATAGAATTTGTTTAGTAATTTGTTTTAGTGCTAAATAAGTTTGGTCTAGCAATTTTTTGACTTAGTTTTGATTCAGTATCTTGCACTTGCTTGGTTGGGTTTTAAAATCATCACTTAGCATTTTTGCATGCATGCATATATTTATGTTTGTATATGAATTGTGTGTAATTTTGTGCTACCAATTTTGTGTAGATTTTGGTGCTAGTGATTGTGATTGTGAAGAGTGCTACTCTCCCCATTACCAAGGCAAGTGGTACTTCATGAATATTTACATCCCTATATTTTGTACAAGCATTAGAAATATTTTGCTAAGTCTTGCGTGTTACTATTTTGCCAAATGCTATGTTGGGAAATCCTATGTAGTTATAGAATTGCTAGGAAATTCCTAAGTTAAGATACTATGCCATGCTTAGTCTAGCTAGTAGAAAACAAGGGTTGGTAAAGTATATACATGCTATGATGAAAATATTTCTAAGTCTTTGGACTTATGTTTTTCTTAATAAAACAACTAAGTCAATGAATCTCCTGGGTGGAATGGGACTTGAATGGTGGATTTTGGTTGAGTGGTTACACAAGGCCCATGGACATGGTTTACCTTGTGTATCTCACTTGTGGTATGCCACCCAGGCACAAAGGGATTTTAGAGGCCAAGTGTTGAGAAGCTTATAGTGCAGCCACTTGGCAATATGGGCTCTGCCTTGATCACATAGGTTGCTAGAACTTAGTCATTTGGACAGTTGGTGGTAGTGGGAATGATAGGTTGGAACGCGTCCATTTGACTAAGGGAAGGCTTCTGAAAGGTCTTGTCTTGGGAAACCAAGTCTGGTGGGGAAAGTGCACAACCTCTGCAGATGGAAAATCTAAGTACTTAGCCAAGTCCATGGCAATGGACAACTTGAGCATCAAGACATGGAAGCTATCAAGAATCTCATCACTCCAACTTCTAAGTAAAAACTTGTGGGAAACAAGGGTAAAGGACCCCAATGTCTATTGGTGGTTTCTTGGGAAATGTTTTGACAAAGAAAAACTTAGTGATTTCAACTAATAGGAAAAACCTATTTTGAGCAAAGCAAGCCCAGCTACACTTAGCCAAAATGCATATAGTAATATAGTCCACTAAAATTTACTAAGGTATCACTTGCCAATACTATTCCAAAGTATTGACCCACCGTATCAGAACTTGTGATGTTGCAGGTTACTCCGATGATGATTAGGTGTCATGAGTCTACACTCAACATGCTTGCCTGTGGCACATGAAGATGAAGATTTATGTTTATTTACTTATTCCAAACTCTTGTATTAGGCCTGTGGCCTTGAGTTGTAAAAGACTATGTTTTATCTCTGGAATGGATGTAATAAATGACCTTTGTATCTATGTACTTCATCTTAAACTGTGGATGCTAGCAATGATCCAGGGACTAGCATTGTAATCACAGGGATCCTTTTATTTTCCAAAGGAGGGATCTTACAATCCAGTGTTTAATTATCTTGCCCAAGAGAGCACCTGGGAAGCAGCAGGATCTGCGTATCCTGTTGACAACTCAAGGAATGAAGCTCGGGAGATGCAGGCTGGAGATAATGTTGAATATGTTTCTAAAGACTTTTTAGCTGAGCTGGAGGGAGTCAATGCGGTAAGGTGGAGTAACGACTCAAGTCCTGACACTTCAGATACAGAGTATGTTCCTTATGGAAGGCCATATGTTCCACAAACTGTGCGCCGAACAACACATCATCACGGTTGGACATCATGAATGTATGATGAGCGTAGTTACTACTAGAAGGAGACAATTAGTTAGTAGTATCAAGTACCGTGTATTGTACCCCAAGTAATAAGGTAGTTTTGTGATTAAACCTATATGGTATATGTTGTAATGACTTTGTATCATTATGATATTATGTAAAATATGTGAAATGCATATTTGGATTTTCTTTGGATCTTCATTGTGTGACTAGTTATGTGCGTAAAGTCGAGCTCAGAACACATGTGCATGATGTAATTATGAGTATTCTCTTTATGTTGCAGGACTAGAGGGTCATAGAAACGGGTGTAGGAATGGAAACTGAGCAGCAACGGATGGAGCGAGAGGCCAAGGAAAAGGCTGATGCAGATGCAGCAAACCAAGAATCATTACCACCACCACCACCAATGAGGCCGTTAATGGAGCAGAATTTTATGCAATGCATGCAAATGATGCAAGAGCCCTAGAACAAGTTCATGGAAGAGCTGCTGGGACGAGCAAATCAGAGGGCACATGACGGTGGAGGAGTGAGTCTATCTGATTTTCAGAATGCAAGACCGTTACCTTTTGCATCAGCTCCTGAACCAATGGATGCAGAAGACTGGCTAGCAGATACTGAAAGGAAGATGAAAACTATAGGTTGCAATGATGAGGAAAAATTGAGGTATATAACTCATCTTCTGACTGGACATGCAGTATCATGGTGGGAAAATCAGTTGGCCATGCAACAACCAGGAAGAGAGTTTACCTGGGAAGAGTTCAAGCAGAGATTCTATGAATATCATGTTCCGGAAAGTGTTATGGAGTTGAAGCAAAGAGAATTTGATGAGCTTCAGCAAGGATATACGAGTGTCATGAAGTACATCCGGGAGTTTAGTCAGCTGTCTTGTTATGCTGAAGAGGATGTCAACACTGAAGAGAAGCGGAAGAAGCGTTTCCTGTGTGGATTAAATCCATTTGTGAAGATGCGGCTAAGGTTAGCCAATAATCAAACTTATCAGCAGTTGCTGGATGCAGCCATTACTTTTGAAGATGACTACAAGAATGTCCAAGAGGATAGGAGGAAGAGAGCCAAGAAGGAAACCAAGAGAATTCAGGCAAGTAAACCTAAATCTAATCTGGAGTCCAAAAATAGGAATAGGAGTTATGGAAGCAACAACAATAACAATAACAATAACAATAACAAGGGAAGTGGTGGAAATCAATCCAATCCGAGAAGGAATGTTATTTGTAACAATTGTGGAATTCTAGGGCATTTCCAGAGGGAATGCAAAAAGCATGTAGTGATCTGTTTCGGTTGTGGTCAGAAGGGGCATATTAAGCCAGATTGTCCGAGTAAACCACCTGGAGGATGGCCTACTAAGGGAGGAGGACAAGCCAGTGGAGGAAATGGACAGCCCAATAAAGGAGGAAATAATGGCAAGAACAACAATGGCAAGAGGAACCGACCTACTGGAAAACTAAATTGTGCAACCCTCGAGGAGGTGGATAATTCGGAGCATGCAGTGATAGGTATGCTCAATATCCTTACCAATCCCGGCAAAGTTCTATTTGATACTGGTGCAACTACTTCATTCATTTCTAAAGAATTTTGTGATAAGTTCGGGATTAGAAGGGCAACGTTAGAAATTCCTATGACCGTAGTTACGGCAGGAGGGAATGTGATTGTACGCCAAATAAAACAAGATCAGGTTATCTCGATCTGTGGTTGTACATATTTCGCAGACCTTTATGTGATTCCTTTGAAGGGAATTGCAGTAGTGCTGGGGATGGATTGGATGATGGAACACGGAGCTCAGATAAATTGTGAGGAGAAAACTGTCTCAATCAAAACTCCAAGTGGAGCAAGGATAGTTTACCAAGCAGATAAACATAGTCATAACATGGTGGATCTGCAGTTGAATTCAATGAAAGAAGTTAAATTGGAAGAGATTCCTATAGTTAATGAATTCCAAGATGTTTTTCCAACAGAGCTACCGGGAATGCCACCAGACCGGGAGATAGAATTCACCATTGATCTAATTCCGGGTACAACACCAATAGCTCAAGAACCATATAAAATGGGACCCGAAGAGTTGAAAGAACTCAAAGAGCAAATTGATGAATTAGCTAGAAAAGGATTTATACAGGAAAGTGTATCTCCATGGGGAACACCAGTAATCTTTGTGGATAAGAGAGATGGTGGAAGATGGATGTGTGGTGATTATAGAAATCTGAACAACGTAACTATCAAGAATAAGTATCCGTTACCAAGAATTCAAGATTTGTTTGATCAAGTGAAAGGAGCTGGAGTATTTTCAAAGATCGATTTAAGATCTGGATACCATCAAATAAAATCAAACCGGAAGATGTTCCAAAAACAGCATTTGTCTCAAGATATGGACACCTTGAGTATCTGGTAGTACCATTTGGTTTGACCAATGCACCGGCAATATTCATGAATCTGATGAACAAGATCTTCATGCCATATTTGGACAAGTTTGTCATAGTCTTTATTGATGATATTCTGATATATTCCAAGGATAAGGAAGAGCATGCTGATCATTTAAGGATAGCATTGCAGACTTTAAGAGAACACAAACTCTATGATAAGTTCAGTAAATGTGAATTTTGGCTTGATGAGGTAGAATTTCTCGGTCATGTGATCAGTAAGGATGGAATTGTTGTGAATCCATCTAAAGTTCAGTCAGTACTAGAGTGGACTGCACCGACCAATGTGAAGCAATTCGAGGTTTCTTAGGAATGGTTGGTTATTATCGGAGATTCATTGAAGGTTTCTCCAAAATAGCCGGACCAATGACCAAATTATTAAGGAGGAATACACCATTCAAGTGGGATGAGAAATGTGAAGCAAGTTTCCAAGAGTTGAAGACTAGATTAACCACATCTCCAATCTTAGTAGTTCCTGAAACAGGGAAGGACTTCACCGTATACTGTGATGCGTCTAAAGAAGGTTTGGGTTGTGTATTAATGCAAGATTAGAAAGTGATTTCTTATGGTTCAAGACAACTGAAACCACATGAAGTCAACTATCCAACTCATGATTTAGAGTTAGCAGCAGTAGTTTTTGCACTGAAAGGATGGAGGCATTTTCTTTATGGAGCCAGATGTGAGTTATACACTGACCATAAAAGTCTCAAATATTTCTTCACTCAAAAGGAATTTAATATGAGACAGAAGCGTTGGTTGGAACTAATTAAGGATTATGATTTAACAATCAACTACACACCAGGGAAAGCAAATGTTGTAGTAGATGCTTTAAGCAGAAAGAGTGCAGATATTCAGCCAAGCAACAGGGAGCTACCAAAAGAGTTACAAATGGACTTGGAAAGATTAGAGCTTCAATTTATCTGAACAGAGGTTCTTGGAGGATTAGCAACTATGCAGGTAGTTGTAGAGCAGGACAGTGATCTTAAGCAAAAAAAATTATACATCAAGAAGAAGATCCTTTTATTACTGAGGAAATTCGGAGGATATCTCAAGGGAAAAAATCAGTTTTTCGCCTTGGAGATTATGGGTCTTTATGGTTTCAAGACCGTCTTTGTGTTCCAGATGTGATCGAGATTAGAAATGCCATACTCAAAGAAGCACATGATACACCATATTCTATACATCCAGGGAGTACTAAGATGTATATGGATTTGAAAGAACTATTCTGGTGGAATAACATGAAAAGAGATATTGCTAAATATGTATCTGAATGCCATACTTGTCAAAGGGTGAAAGCTGAACATCAAAGTCCAGCAGGACCATTACAACCCTTAGAAATTCCTGAATGGAAATGGGAGGAAATAGGTATGGACTTCATTACAGGATTGCCTATGACACCAAAAAGGAAGGATATGATATGGGTAATTGTGGAAAGACTCACTAAGAGTGCACATTTTATTCCAGTGAATCAAAAGGATAATGCCGAGAGATTAGTTGAAGTATACGTCAAAGAGATAGTAAGTAAGCATGGAGTACCCAAAAAGATCATAACTGATAGGGGATCAGTGTTTACTTCAGCATTTTGGAAGCAACTGCATGAAGCACTTGGTTCAAAGTTAGATTTCAGCACGACATATCATACTGAGACAGGAGGTCAAACTGAAAGAACAAACCAAATACTAGAAGACATGTTATGGGCTTGTGCACTAGATTTTGGAGGAACATGGGAAGATCACCTACCATTGGCAGAATTTTCTTATAATAATAGTTATCAGAGTAGTCTGAAGGCAGCTCCATACCAAGTTTTGTATGGAAGAAAATGTAGATCACCAATATGTTTGTATGAGCCTGGAAACAGCAAAGAATTTGCGCCAGATTATATCGAGAAAAGACAAGACATCATTCATAAGATCAGGGATATACTGAAAATAGCCCAGAGTAGGCAGAAAAGTTATGCGGATCAAAGTCAAATATCATGGCATCCAGAAGTGGGAGATATGGTCTATTTGAAAGTAATTCCAATGAAAGGGGTGAAAAGATTCAGAGTTAAAGGGAAATTGAGTCCAAGATATATCGGACCATTCAAGATACTGAGTCAAAACAGAACTATAGCTTATGCTTTAGAGTTACCATCAAGATTGGCTCAAGTGCATAATGTTTTCCATGTGTCACAACTTCGTAAATGTTTAAAAGTTCTAGATGATGCAATCACACATCAAGAGATAGAACTACAAGCAGACCTGACTTATATTGAAAAGCCTTGTAAGATTCTGGAAGAAAACTGGAAAAGATTAAGGAACATAGCAATCAAATATTGCAAGGTACAGTAGGAACATCAACCTGAAAGGGAAGCCACATTGGAGAAAGAAGAGGATTTAAGAAAAGCCTATCTAGAACTATTCAGGTACATCTCCACAAACTTCGGGATGAAGTTTAATTTAAGGGGGGGAAGTCTGTAACATCCCGGCATTTAGGAACTAACGAAGGGTAGATTTAGGAATATGGAATGTTGCATGCATTCATTTGTGAAAATGTGGGTAAAATTTTTCCCAAATAAAAACCTTAAGCGATCAATGTTTCTTTCATACTTTGAGATTAGGTTTAGTCTTAAAGGGTGATTGCTATAGACTTTGATATGATCTTTAAGGAATTATGGTTTTAAAATGAATTTGAATTTTAAACTTGAGTGTTTGAATTATAATTCAAATAAATTAGGGATAAGTTTTGAATCTTAATTTAATTAAGAAATAAATATTACAACTTAAATTCTATCAAAAGAAAAACAATAATGAATATGAAACTTATTCCATATCATCAATATATAATCAAGTTACAAAATTATAACTTATTGAAATCATCCACACAATTCACAAAAGTAAATATATAAAGAATAAGAATATTATTTATTAATAATAATATAATCTTTATTACACTAGAATAAAATGAAGATTACAAAATAATAAAAAGAAAATTACAAAAATATGAAGAAGATTACATTGGACTATTTACTAACTATTCTATAAAAGAAAACCTAATCTAAAATCTTCATCTTTATATCTGTACCTAGAAAACAAACAGAATATATATATAGAGAAATAAAAGGTTAGAGTTAGTATTATTTTCTCTCAGACATGTCAGTGAAGTGCACTAGACAAATTCATCATTGAGAAATTTATAAAAAGGGGCAAGTTTCACCAATATGAAAGAATCCATCTTTCATAAATTTAAAGCCAGAAGTCAAATGATGCCAAGAGGGCAAATCCACCAGGTGAAAGTAACGATAATAGTAAGTTTCAAAATTCGAACATATCCACAAGTGCACGGCATGCACAGAGGCGGACACACCAACATGCATGTGGTGTGTCAACCTCACAAAGACAGCCCAAACTCACAAAACTACAAGCACGGCCGTGGAGAGGCACTAGTGCATCTCTCCACTTGCACACAAGAACAGCCGGCTTAGACAAAGCTTACCAAGCACATCACCCAAACCAAACCACCAAAGATCAACCAAACATCACCAGATGGTGACATAAGGAGGGAAGGATCGTGGACAAGAAGGCCAAGTCCAGGAGCTAGGAGGAGCAGGCTAGCTCAAGGTCAAGCACAGGAGTCCAGCAAAACCAGATCAAGATCATCACCAACTTACTCCACAGTCATCAGATTTTGTGGTGAGCATCATAAAACCCTCACATGATCTAATCATCTTATCTAGACAGAAGCATATGTTGTTTTATAAAACAAACCCTCAGAAAGCACCCAAGTGGGGTGAATCCATCCATAGGGATTTTTAAACTCTAAAAGCAAAAACAAAGTACCTGGATCCAGCCAGAGCTCAGAGCAACATCATTGCTCTGGATTAGGCTATGTATTACAATTCAAGCATAAATATATCTATGATCTATTTCTAGGCACATCCCTAAAGAAAGGGTAGCACCTTAGAAACTAATCCTTTGGATCCAGATCATGATCAAGCTCACTATCATTATTCCAAGCTTTGATTCAAAAACAATAGTTGGTACTACTACCAGGACTATCTATATGAACCAATTAGATAAAGTCTGAATCTCTAAGCCTCAAACCAACATCATTGGTCTTAGGGAATTCAGAAAAGAACATTCCCATTTATCTTTCAAAGCCAAGTTTGTCTTAAGCCTAAAACAACCCAATCAATGGGTTAGAATCAAACTTGTGTGCCATACCATGATGGTGTCACAAGAACAATCCATTATGAATCAGGATAGACATTAAATCATCATAAATTCAGACAATCAACTTGCTAATCATTTTCCTGTTAACACAGGAATCATAACTAGGATATTCCTATGTTAAACTTCACTGTTTGAGACCATGATGATCTCAAACCACATGTTAATTCCCAAGCCAACAACACTAAGACAGTGGTTTCATCCTATCATAATCATGACCATAAATCAAATAACGGTGGAAAGTTATCAAGTCATTGGCTTTACCAAGCATGTTTCCCAAGCAACTATATCATATGAATCAGATGCAATCCAAGCATAAAATCATCTAATAAGCCACCAGAAACATTATAGATCATATTAAGCAACAAGCCTCAGGCCAATAACCACTTAGCATGTTTACAAATCACATGATAGGAACCCTAAATGGATAATCATCCTAATCTGAATCAGATAGTAGCCAGAGAGGACACAACCAGCATCTAGCATCGAATCAACAAGCACAGAGAGCACCAGGGGAGAGGAATCGAACTCACCGTAGGTCCTCGCTGAAGACTAGAAGAGGAAGCAGAGGGGCCGACGACCATGGCGGCACGGGGAGCACCCGAGAGGGGGCGCTGCAACCCGCACGGCGCCACAACAACGACCCTGATCAAGCCTGGAGGTGCAGAGCATCACCTCGACACACGACGACCACGGAAGCACCTGGATCCATGCCAAACCCCAAACCTAGGGTTCGGGACGGCATTGATCCATTACAGGAGAGCCCCAGGCTCGAATCCAATTGGATAGAACGAACGTCCATCGCTGTCAACCCCCTGTTGCACCAATGACGAAGCGGACTACGAGGCGGGAATCGCCGGGCGGCACGTGGTCAGGTGAGGAGGAGAGGATGAGCTCGAGGGAGAGAGAGAGGAAGTGAGGAGTGGGCCGAGTTGGGCCAGACCCTTCGGGGTGGTTCTTTTGTCCCTGACTAATGGGCTACTAAGGGCCCAATAAGTATAACTAGCCCAGAAATATTTTCAGGCCTGTTTTAATAAAAAGGAAAAGACCAAAATACCCCTGGACTTAATTAAATCTTATAAAATAAAATAAAAGTCCAAAGTTATAAGTAAAATATTTTTGGATTCAAAATAACCCACTCTATCCAAATAAAATAAGATACAAAATTTTGGAAATTTAAATTTTTATAAGAATTTTGTAATTTTTATATTCCTTATGGAATTTTACAAAATTATTGAAAGATGATAAAAATAAATAAAAATCCCTTTCATTATATAGTAATATTATAGTATTTTTGAAAAATACTAAATAAATATTTAATAACAAATTTAAATGTATAATTGATAACTCCTAAAAGAATTATTAAATCAATAAAAGTCAAATAAAAAAGGAAATAAAATAAAATAATTCAATATATGCTATAAATATTAGAAAGTAATATTTATAAATGCTTTATTATTATTAAAAGGCACCTTATATAGGGAAATTCATATAGAATTAAATAATGCATTACATTACTTGTATAATCATTTTGCTTCTTTAAATATTGTCCTTACTGGGCAATAATGATGTTTTTGTAGACATAGAAGCTCAAGGTCCAGTGCAAGCATCAGACTTCACTACCTTGCCATCACAAGGCAAGTTCATCACTTGCTCATGTCCTTTGAAGAGTCTTTATCAAAGTATTTGCAAATTGTGTGTTATCATATATGCTATGAAAGAAAGAAAATATTATTTTCACAAATAAAGAAATTATAGATATCATCCTAAGTGGTGATATAATGGAGCAATAGAACTTAGAGTTCTAATTGCAACAATGATGCTCAAGTAGGGACTTAATAACCCCTGACATCAGTGATTCTAGCGTCGTATATTACGCGTTAACCATGAGATTTGGAATGGGACAGAGAAGTCACCTGTATCTTCTTCCTCTCGCATGAAGCCGGATGTGCAGGTCGTGGTTGTTATCCTCGAAGCGTGCATATTAATTGGTAATTCGTAGAGGATATGCAGCATATGGGTGGGAACCCTCATCGTCCCACGATAGTTCTGGCATCTAACGGTTTGTACAAACCATTGCCGTAATTCATTATGTGGGCATGGTGTCCACCAAGGAGGCATGCGGGGTCGCGAAGGGGGCAGTGATTGGCTTGGACCAACTACTAGGCCCCACATCATGAAATTGTGGACAGGAAAGTACGCCCGGTTGTGCAACAAGGAGTTGATCTCTCATGGGTAAAGTAACGCACCTCTGCAGAGTGTAAAAACTGTAACTTGTTACTCCCATTCGGGAAGGAGCTAACGCAGGAAAGGAACTCCATGAAAGTTCCGGTCAACCTGTGAAGGCTGATTGTCATAGTTTTTCAGAATAAAATCAATCTTTGAAGAAATATTTACAAAAAATTGCATAGTGCCAAGGATTTATAATCCGAGGTGGTAGTTAGAGCATCAAACTTCCCACCTTGCATATAATGAACTTGTTGGGTAACATTGTTACTCATTCTTTCCTTTGATTCCTTGCTTAGACTCTGAGGATCCCAAAGATCTGCCAATGTATGCAGCCGAATGCCAAGAAGATGTGTTCTATAAGGAACCTGATCTATCCGGAGGTGTTGAAGGAGTGGATTAAGAATCCGCTATGGTGTCGATTATAACGAGTCCAACTAAGTATCCCTAGTTAGTAGTAACCAACGGAGCCGAGCAGCATGAACTCTATAGAATAAGCTGTTGAGCTCAACACCTAGACGGAGTTGTTACTTTTAAATTTTGCTGAAACACTTTATATTTTGGTTTGTAAGTTGAATCTTTTGGAAGTCTTGAACTTCCAGTATTGTAATAAAAATAATGTGTGTACTTTTGTAATATGGACCCGCAATGTTTCTGTTGTACCACTCTGAGGGATGTGATATTTACGGAACGGTGTTATGTGGATGTCATGTCAACGACTATAGTGTACTACACATGCAGTGGTATGATGGGTCACCGCATAGACTCTGCTTTGGGGATGAAAATTCCGATATCGACTTATGATTGGACTTTTTAATAATAATGAACATGCAGTGTTTCGTTCTTGAATGGATTAACCTAGGAGTTGTGTACATCTTGTTTGTGTCAGACATTTACCATATGAGTACTGGTTGCCCGGTGAAGGTACTGTCACGCGAGGCATGCGTCCTCAAGGTTTCTCTTTCGTGTCAACTTTGTTCGGCTGCTGGATTTTGCATTTTGAAGAATATATGAAGGTTTGCACCGATATATGTATTGGCCATCCCGTAGAGAAGACAAAAGATATGCTATGCAAAGAATTATCTCTGAACACACTTTCCATCAAATTGGGCATGTCTAATTCTCAGCGGGCTAGGAATTAGCTTAATTCTCGGTGAGTAGATGTCATGCAATCTTAGTTGCAAGCCCACTTGCGACTCGAATTTTTTCGGTTGTAACCCCACTTGCTATAGAAATATCTCGGTTGCAACTTTATTTGTAACTAAAAATCCCACTTGCAATCTCCTATACCTCACATCATGCACGAATCACAATGCAAATCTATAGATTAGGACCGAACCTGAGCTCTAACTTAAGAATTAACAAAACCCAGTTTTATATGCCCATAAAGTTATATATGGTGATTACAACGGAAGCAGAAAATATCAAAGTTTTAAATAGCCGGCTATAGCCGCACTATAGCCTTTCTAGAGATCTTCCGCTGCGGCTATGACGTTTATAGGCTAAACGGAGAATAGCCGCTAATAGCCAGCTATAGCCCGACTTAGCTATAAATTAGCCTCTAATTTAGCCCCTAAAGGTCATGCTTTATGGATTGTTATTTTTTTTAATCTCTGTTCAATCCGATTCAATAAAATATTGTGAGTTGAATGGTTAAATACTTATTTGCATTGAGTAGTTGAACAAGTTGTAGCTTGAATCATGTTTGTGTCATAGTTTTTTCGTTTTTAACAAGATATGACAAAATTTCCTCTCTTTAAAAAACGGCTAAAATGGAATAGCCCCGCTATAGTCTTGTATAGCTGCTGAAAATGTTGCCGCTAAATAAAATAGCCAGTTATTTTAAACTATGGAAAATATACGTGCTTTTCCTACCAAGCAAGCATCACCCTAACCAAGCACGCTATAGACAATTTCCATTCTATGAAGGATCGCTGACGCCCGATCCTGGACGACCTTCCACGCGTCCTCGACGTGCCGCTCCTCCGTCAGCGTGCTTCCAACGGCACATCTGAGCACGTACATGCCACCTACGTTTGCGGAGCTCATGTACGGCCCCGAGCTGACCGCGTTCACCTCCTCAAGGAGGCTCCGGTTGAGCTCGTTCGCCGTCTTCTCGCCGCCGAACTCCTCCTGAGGCCGGAGCCGGAAGCACACCAACGCGAACCGCCTGTCCGTCACCACCTCGAACCTCCCGTCGGCATTTACCATGTTCTCGAACGCCTCGGCCATGCGCACGTGGGAGCGGACGTGGTCGCGCAGGCCGTCGACGCCATAGCAGCGGAGCACGAGCCACACCTTGAGCGCGCGGAACCGGCGGGTCAGCGTCAGTGTCCAGTCCTTGTAGTCCACCACGTCCGACGCCGCCGGGTCCCTGAGGATGTACTCCTGCTCCGTGCCGAGCGCCGCGATGAGCGCGCACGGCTTCTTGAACCACATCGCGCAGCAGTCGTTGTTGGCGAGGAGCCACTTGTGGGCGTTCATGCTGAACGAGTCCACGGACTCCACGCCGTCGATCACGTGGCGGAACTCCGGGCAGACCAGCGCGGATCCGGCGTAGGCCGCGTCCACGTGCACCCAGACGCCGTGAGGTACCGCGACGGCGCAGAGCTCGCCGATCGGGTCGACGGCGGTCGTCTGGGTGGTCCCGACCGTCGCGCACAGGAACAGTGGCATCAGCCCGGCGTCAACGTCAGCCTGCATTGCGGCGCGCAGCTCCGTGGGCGAGAGCGCGAACATGTTCGCGTGGCACGTGCGTATCTCGCGGCACTGGTCTCGCTGGATGCCGGCGATGCGCGCGGCCTTGCGGAAGGCGAAGTGGGTCTGGTCGGAGCAGTAGACGACGAGGTCGACGATCCTCTTCCCGCCGATCTCCGCCAGCTTCCGGTCCCTCGCGGCGACGAGGGCGCAGAGTATGGCCTCGCACGAGGTGCCCAGCAGCGCGCCCCCGCCGCCTCCGGCGAACAGGAGACTCTCCGGCAGGTGCAGCGCTTTGCCGAGCCAGTCGACGACCACCATCTCGAGCTCGGTGGCGGCCGGCGAGGCGGTCCAGGTGAACGGGACGACGTTGATGCCGGCTGTGAGCACCTCCCCCAGGGCGCCGACGGTGCTGCTCGACGCCGGGAAGTGCGCGAAATGGCGAGGGCTCTGCCAGTGCGTGATGCCCGGGAGGATGAGGTCGCGGACGTCCCGCAGCGCCGAGCCGAACGCGTCGGGCTCCGGACGGGACGGCGCGGCATCGGGGAGCTGGCTGCGCAGGAAGCCGGGGGTGACGCTGGGGTACACGGGGTAGTCGCCCATGCGGCCGTAGTAGTCGGCGATGAAGTCGATAACCTGGTGACCCTGGCGCCGGAACTCGTCGGCGTCGAGCAAGGTGGGGCACGGCAGCTTCCGCTGGGACGTGTCAACCATGACAGCTGGGACGGCGCCGTTGTTGGTTGCACCGTTGATTGCGTTGAAGCAGTGCTGCGACGGTGGAGCCATATGGTGGAATGCACTCGAACCCGAGTCTGCCCTGCGCGCTACACACAACTGGTCTTATTGGCAATGTCGATCCATACCAATTCATAAACCGTCCCCCGTAGCTATTTATACAGCCTAGTAGTGGTCTCGTGTACTCCTCCTAAACATGGTCATAAATGTTCCTAAATGTAAGAGACACTTAATTTGTGTATACTCATTAATCGTGCACAAATAAACATGCCAGAATAAATAAAGGAATTAATGGGCTGGCGTGAATTAATTGGCTGGTATGTAAGACACTTAATTTGTGTAATAAATGAGTGAATTAATCCGCTATATTCTTGGTCAAACTTTGTAAATTTTGACTTCACGCAAAATTATGCGCAATGTAATACTACCTCTGTTTCAAGACTTAAGGCGCACACGCTTTCCAAAGCAAAATTTGACCAAAATAATTGAGCAACAAAATCTTGATTATATTGTATATAATTAGTATCGTTGGATTCATATTGAAAAATACTTTCCAGTGATACTAGTTTTATACCAAAACTCTTTACGTATTTAGAAATTCTTGGTCAAAGAAAAAACACGCAAAACGATGACGCGTTAAGCCCTGAAACGGAGGGAATATGGGATAGAGGGAGTAGTAGTCTTGCATTGCTTTGGGGCACCTTCAGTGGCACGACCTATTTTGTACATCTAAATCATTCAATTTTCGTTGTGTCAGCCCGCGGACAGAATTTGGGTCATGGTGCGGCTTGCCAGTCCAGTCCTCATAGTGGCGCGACCCATTCCGCTCGCGTTGGCCAATAGGTAGTTTGCCATTTTTTTTTCCACATTTAAGCACATTGGCATACACAAATATGTAAAATGTCCACTAAATATAGTGGCAAACATGTTTCATTGCCCTCAGGCATCGCCAACAAGTGGCAAGTTCCTCACAAATGTCCAAAATAAGACAATATCATATAGTTTATCCAAAAAGTGGCAAGTATCTCCCAAATGGCAATCAATTCTATGCCATTTGACTTCAAACATCGCGGGCTCGGATGATCTTATGTTTCTTCTCGATCCAAGCCCTTTGTTCCGGGTCGGAGACGTTGTCCAAGTCGGTCAGCATGGTGCGGTTTTTCTCGGCCATGACCTTGTCTTCGTCCTCCAAGAGTCTAGACTTGGCATCGGTCTCCATGAGCCTAGCATTGGCTTTGGACTAGAGGATCCTAGACTTGACATTGGATTCTTCCACCTCCAGAGACCTCATGTGGATATGAACAAAGCTCTTGGCGGTGGCATCTTTCTATTTGTGCCGCATCTCCTCCCTCTCGGCAATGGCATCTTCCTTCTTGAACCATCAACTCCCTCAAGGTGTCTTGGAACGCAAACGAGAAATCTTGACGATTGATGTAGGCCTTGGAGGCCTTGTGGCTTAGAGGCCGGCAAGCACAACCAACACTGCTTGCTGGAGCGTTGGTTGTGGGGTCACCAAGGCACTGGCCATCTTCGTCAAGGTCGATGACACCCTCCGTTGACGCTTTTCCATTGTAATTGCCCTTCTTCTTTGCCCCCTCATTTTTTCCAAAGGGCATAACTAGTTTCCCACTTTGGCAATGATGAAGAAGGAGGACAACCAATGGACACATGGTGCCCTCACTTCATCGAGACCGATAAGTATGTTTCACTAAAGAAGGAAAATACTAGGATATGACCATTTTAACAACTGGTTGGGCTGATGTTATGAAGTCCTTTACACCGAAGGAGTAAACAATCTATGTCTTCGACTTCATCGTTGAAAATGTTGGCATTCGCCTAGTTATAACCCCCTCCTCTGATGTGCATGGGTTCATGTTTTAAGATGCCTACTGTTTGTCTGAGTTAACTTTGTAGTTTGTTCATGTGAACTAATGTGATAGATGTACCGTGTGCTTATATTTGCCAACAATTGGTAAATATAGCTTGCTAGCCAATGCTTTAATTTATACTCTAGAAATTTCTATAATCATACTTACCTAATTATAATGAGAAACCGCTATCTAAGATATTTATTAGATAGTATGTTTTATAAATTCTTACACTAAATATGTATACACAATATAGATTATAAAAAAATTCAAAGCATGATTCAAGAAGGAACTTTTGTTACAAAATACAATTCGATGTAGCACGATTTAATATGTTTTTAATGATATATTACAACCAAATAATAAATAAAATTAAACTAATATTTAGGAACATTGCTAGCTTGTCATTAACTATGATAAATAAATAATATAAAATTATACTCGCTAAGATTGTAGTATTTATAATTAAGCTCTATAGAAGTATAAAAGTTCAATACAAATTGTTTTTATTTTAATTTGCCCCCAAATGAAAATGTATAATATCTCACGAGTTCGCATAAGTACATTGGTCAAGATCGGTTCCCACACTCGTATTATAGCTTATATATTTCTTTTCTCTTTTAAAAAATGTCCGGAAATTTCTTCCCAAGTTGATACAGTTACGTATCATTTGTTAAAACTAAACCGAAGGACATGTTTACTTGTGGTATGCACATTGTGCCTTTGTCCACCGGTATTGGAGGAACAGAGGTAGCTGTCCAAAGACTTAGGAGGCACACTACTAAACAAGAGGCTTTTATAATGAAGTTCGCATATGCCTGAACTTGTAATCTAAAAATTTATTGAATTATCGGATTTTTGTTTTATATTGTGAGATCAACATCTATTCTTCTTAGTAGGAAACTGCTAAGGTTACAGAGCCGTTGTGATGAGATAATCACAACTAAGGAGGTGAGAGTTAGGAATTAGAGAAATAGATGAGAGATGACGACGATATGTGTTCTACTATATTTTATTATTACTTTATTTTTTTAAAAGGTATTATATTATAGAATTATTATTGTTAGATAGACAAATAAGTGCCTTGGACAGTTCCATTAGAAGACATATAGTTTTATTTTTAAATGTTTGCAACCGTTTAAGACCTTTCCCTGTAGTACGTATACAAGTTTGGCTGACTGAATGTTTGATTACTTGTGTTTTGAACAAAAAGTTCAGCAGGAAGCTCTACAACACTTCCGTCCTAAGGGTTTGACGAATGGATTTAGTTAATTAAGTTCTAAATAACGAAAGGGATGCTCGTGACCTAGAAATCTAGGTTTTATGAATGTTCTTATTTCTCATTTTATATTTAATTCAAAATAAAGTTCGGGTCAGTTGTGTCATGCCATGTGTTGTGGGGTACAAGTTCATTTTTGCACCTTTTTATGCTTAATATTGATCAGATAGGTTTTGTTGTGTCGGGAGGTTTGAATGGAATATTATGAAATGACCTACTTGTCTTGCAGTCTTGTTGCATAATAGACAAATAAAAGTAATGGCTTGCAATTTCCTCTCCATAGATCATCCACAAACAAATTGGGTAAGTACAAAAAGAGTCAGATAATATGATTCTCCGCCTAAGCACTGTGAATCCGCAAAGAATTCAAATTCATATATGGGTAAGTTTTTACAATGAGGAACCAAACAAGCTTTGGTGCAACTTGCATGACCAAATGGCAAACACGATGTATAGTTTCTCGCTAGGACAACACTTCGCAATGAAGCGTATTGATATCTGGAAGATGCCTCTCTAGATAATACTTCCGTTGTTTCAAGGCTTATTTAGTACGGCTTTGCTAGTTTTCAGGCGCCTAAGATAGCTCTCAGTCACCTCTCTTAGCATTGAATTTACCTTGCGATTCATGCAACATGGGTCCACATGAGTTGCATCTAGGTTGTAATTGAGATTTTAATGAGTTACAACTAGGTTGCAACTGAGAATTTGTACAAATTATATAAGTTGCAACCTAGTTGCAACTGAGAATTAGCACTAACAGTAGAATGGTGTCAACGACTTGGACATAAGAAGTTCTCGGGCGCCTGAGACTAGGCACTCCCTCCGGTGCCCCAGGACAAACCCAGCCCGTGGGAGGCTACCGGGGGTGTCGAATGGACTCGTTTTGGCAGGAAGGCGGGCGGAGAGAACGCGGGAATCGATTGTCATGGGCCAGGTTTGTAAGCGGTTGTGTCTTTGCCGGTCTATATTCCTCCTCACCTGCCGCATCGTGATTAATGGACTGAGCTCCGCCGCAGCCTTTGCAGCAATTGACGATGGTCGGAAGCATCGACACGTCCTGTCGTCAGGGCACACGACTAGGTTAATGCGCCTTGACTTCTCCCATGTCCTCAAGAACTAAACGAACTACTCACGAGACATCATATGGATCAAGATCAAAGATGATATAATGATGGATAACAATCTGAACATAAACAATAATTTAATGGTTCCACTCACAAACATCAACTACAATAGTAATCAATACCGGGAAAGTTTCCCCTAAGAACTCTACAAGATTCAACACAATTATTACAGCGGGATGGAGTGGTGATGATGGTGATGGTGGAGATGATGGTGTGGATGATGATGATCCCGATGAAGTCTAGCTTGATTATGGTGTTGATGGCGATGATATCCCCTCTCCGGAAAGGAATTTCCCCGGCAGAAATCTGTCTGTCGGAGAACTCTTTCTCTCTCGGTGGTTTACGCCCCGTAGAGGTGGTGGAATCTTTCTGTGGTCCTCCCTTGAATTTAGGGTTTTGAGGAGAAGATATAGGCAATAGGGCGGATCCAGAGGTGGGACAGGGTGGCCACACCCCCTATAGGCTGCCCCTGGGGGCGGTGTGGGCCCCCTGTGGCCCAACTCCGCCTCCCCTTCTGGCATCCTTTGTCTTCTGGGAAAAAATTATTTTCTGTAGTTTTTCTGGTATTTTCTGATCTTCGCAAAATTGCACCAAACACCGCTTTTTCCATTAGAATCCTGACTCCGACAGTTTATCCTTCAAGAATCATCCAACATGCAAAAACAGATGAAAAGACATAAGTATCACCTCTTAATATGAAATATATCAATGAATAGAAGAAAATTATGATATAGAACGGTGATGCAAATTGGACGTATCAACTCCCCCAAGCTTAAACCTCGCTTGTACCCAAGCGAAAACTAAGCTCAGTAAACATGTCCACGGGTTTATGGAGTGAAGTGTCGATAAAAATAATACGAACAAGAAGCATCACACTTACCAATACACAACTCATAGAAGAAAGCAACTCACCATTATATAACTTAGCTTGCAACAAGTATGGGAGTCACAATAAAGACGCATAAAGATAAATCCTAATTGGGATTGGCAAACTTTGTTCTTGGTCAGAGAACAATTGATAAACGGTTTTCAAGAAAAGCTTTTTAAAGGAAGTTTAAAACACGAGTCCTTTTTGCTCAAACATAAAAGGCTTTTCACAATGATGGATTTCAAAGTAATACTCATTCAGATAAGAGTCTTGTGCAAACAAGGAAGATAAAGAACATGATTGAATAAATTATCATATGATTGCTTGAAACACAACAACTCAAATGCTTGCTAGAGATAGAGAGGAATAGGTTTACTGACTTAACTTAGAAGTAGAAGAAAGGCCCTTCATAGAGGGAAGCAAGGATTTCAAGTTCATAAAGAGCTTTCAAAATATTATGGTACTTACTATCTTTGAGCTCTCATTGCCCATATCATAATCATCTTCAGGTGATTAAGGTTAAAGTGAACAAAGATGGAGTATATGCTTGACAAAATATAAGTTGGCAATCTCATGTCCCTTGAGTACGAGGGCCGCTCCTCATGTAACATCCCAGCATTTAGAAACCAACGAAGGGTAGATTTAGGAATTTGTGAAATTGCATGCATTCATCTATAAAAAATGTGGGTACATTTTTCGCCAAATAAAAACCTAAAGTGATCAAAGTTTCTTGCATGCTTTGAGATTAGGTATAGTCTTGGAGGATGATTGTTATAAATTTTGATATGATCTTTGTGGATTAGTGTGTTTTGGGAAATGAAATTTGAATTTAAACTTGAGTGTTAGATTTATAATTCAAAAGGATTTAGAATTATGTTTGAGTATTATGATTTAGTCAAGAGTTGATAATTAGTATCCCAAACTTTAAATAAATAACATAATCT
This sequence comes from Avena longiglumis, assembly GCA_030063025.1. NCBI lineage: Eukaryota > Viridiplantae > Streptophyta > Magnoliopsida > Poales > Poaceae > Avena > Avena longiglumis. The sequence goes on from CP125976.1 coordinate 566,696,267, forward strand.
CAAGAAAAGGAGTATTTATTCCATAATTTTATTCAATAAATAAGTTATGAAATGTAACTTATGAAAATGATCAAGAATCTTTACAATAATAATGAAATAAAAGAAGAACCTTTATATATTGAGTAATAGTACAATCTTTATTACAAAAGAATAAAATAAAAATTACAAAAGAATGAAATAAAAATTACAAAAGAATAAAAGAAATATTACAAGTGACTATTCTATAAAGAAAAAAGAAAACCTACACTAAAGTCTTGAATCTCCAAGTCGTGTACCTGCGAAACAAACACAAACTAAAAGAAAGAAAGTTAAGGATTAAAATTATGTTATTCTCAGTATTGACAGTGAGTTGCACTGTTCAATGTTTCATCACAGAGTAAACTTTAAGGGGCAAGTTTCACCAATATGAAAGAACTATATCTTTCATAATTTTAAGCCATAAGTCAAATAAATAGCAAGAAGAGGCAAGTTTCACCAAGCAGTTAAGTGGTAAACAGATAAAAAGTAACTTTCATATCCTGAGCATATCCACAAGGTGTGCAGCAGGCACACAAGCAGCACACACACCAAACTGCATGGTGTGTGCTGTCAGCACAGCATCAACAGCTCCAACAAACAAAACTACTCAGCACAGCCGTGGGAAGCAACCCTAACACCATTCCCTGCTTCATACACATCAAGCACAGCAGCCAAATCAAACCCAAACCATATCACACCAACCACAACTTTGATCATCTCACCAAGATGGTGACATAAGGAGGGGGTAGATCAGGTGGATAGCAAGAACAAGGTCAAGCCACCAGGACCAGGAGGTGGAAAGCTAGATCAAGTACAAGTCCAAGAGCTGGAAGTAGCAGGAGGAGCATCAGGAGAAGCACCAGGTCAGGCTAGCCACACAATCACAAGATCAACAAGTTGTAGCCCCAACCACTCCACTGTTGTGGTAAGCAGTAAAAGACCATCACATGATTTCTTTGTCTAAGCTACACAAGAATTCATGAGTTGTCTCATGCTCAAATTCTCAGAAAAGCGCCCAAGTGGGGTGAATCCATCATTGAAGTTTAAACACTAAAAGAAATCAGAAAATTATATAGATCCAACTAGGATCTCAGAACCACATCATCGATCCTAGCTATCATGCTATAACTTAAATTCCATGAATGAATATAGCCAAGATCTGAAGTTCTATGCACACCTCTTAAATAGGAGTAGCACCTTAGAATTCCTACATCTTGTGGATCGATATAACTTAATAAGCCTACAAATCATTTTTCCAACTTTGACTCAAGAATTAGTAGCTGGTATCACTACCAGAACCAATCCATGAGAAACAACAAGATAAGGGCCTAGTCCCTAAACCTCAGACCAACATCATAGGTTTTAGGGATTCAAGGAAAGAAGTTTCCACTTATCTTTGATGCCAAGTTAATCTTAAGCTTGAACAAAACCAAGCCAAGTAATAGAACCTAGTCTTGTGTGCCATATTAGGATGATGTCACAAGAACAGTTTCTAAACTAAGCAGGTTAAGCATCCAAATTTCATAGATACACTCACAACCAACTATAAATCATTTTCCTGATACTAATCACATGAATCAATTCCAAGAATATACATATACATAACTGCACTATAAGAGACAAGTTAATCTCAAATTGTATATGGATCCATAATCCAACAATACAGATACGGTGACTTCATCACACAAAAATCACTGTCATTAACCAAGTAATGATAGTGGTGAGCTCTCAAACCACTAGAATCTCCAAGCAATGATTCCAGAGCAACCTTATCATCTGAACCATATCAAAATTAACCAATGGAATCATTCTGATAAGCCACTAGCATCACCAAAGCTAACCATAAGAAGTAATCCATAGCAAATAACCACTTAGTTTTCTTAGGGATCATCAATACATGATCCAACTCATCAGATATTCAATCAACAAAGGGATATGAACCCTAAGAAAAACACAAACCCTAATCAGGACATAACCACTAGCCAGGAGTAGCCACTACCAACACATAGCATAGTGTGGCCTAGCACAGAGGACACAAGGGCCCAATAAACCAAAACAGGCAGCCCATTTACCTAAAGGCGGTTTTTAATAATTAAGAAAAGACCAAAATGCCTCTGAATTTAAATAAATTCTATAAAATAAAATAAAAATCCAAAAATTATAACTAAAATATTTTTGGATTCATAATAATCCAAACTACCCAAATAAATTAAGAAATAAAATTTTAGACATATAAATTTTATTAAGAATTTTTTAATATATATATTCCTTCTAGAATTTTATAAAATTATTGAAAGATGATAAAAATAAATAAAAATCGCTTTCATTATATATTAATATTGTAGTATTTTAGAAAAATACTAAACAAATATTTAATATCATTTTTTGGTATTTACATGATTATTCTTAAAGTAATTATTAAATAAATAAAATTCAAATAAAATAAAATGAAATAATACAATATTCAATAAATATTAGAAATTAATATTTATAAATTCTTTATTTATTAAAAATAATTTTTATAATTTAGATAATGGGGGAGAATACACACAAAGCTAAATAATGCATTACATTACTTTGCATAATCATCTTGCTTCTTTAAATATTGTCCTTACCGGGCAATAATGATGATTTTGTAGACATAGAAGCTCAAGTTCCAGTGCAAGCATCCGAATTCACTACCTTGCAATCACAAGGCAAGTTCATCACTTGCTCATGTCCTTTGAAGAGTCATTATCAAAGTATTTGCAAATTGTGTGTTATCATATATACTCCAATGAAAGAAAATATTATTTTCACAAATAAAGAAATTGTAGATATCATCCTAAGTGATGATATAATGAAGCAATAGAACTTAGGGTTCTATTTGCAACAGTGATGAATAATTAGGGACTTAATAACCCATGACATCAGTGATTCTAGCGCCGTTTATCACGCGTTAGCCATGATATTTGGAATGGGACAGAAAAGTCAGCTGTATCTTCTTCCTCTCGCATGTAGCCGGATGTGCATGTCATGGTTGTTATCACTCGTAGTGTGCATATTAATTGGTAATTCGTAGAGGATATGCAGCATATGGGTGGGAACCCTCAACGTCCCACGATAGTTCTGGCATCTAACGGTCTATACAAACCATTGTCGTAATTCAATATGTGGGCATGGTGTACACCAAGGAGGCATGCGAGGTCACGAAGGGGGCAGTGATTGGCTTGGATCACCTACTGGGCCCCACATCATGGCATTGTGGATAGGAAAGTACACCCGATTGTGCAACAAGGAGTTGATCTCTCATGGGTAAAGTAACGCGACTCTACAGAGTGTAAGAATTGTAACTTGTTACTCCTTGTTTTGGGAAGGAGCTACGAACACGGCAGGAAAGGAACTCCATGAAAGTTCTGGTCAACCTGTGAAGGCTGATGGTCATAGATTTTTATAATAAAATCAATCTTCGAAGAAAGATTTACAAAAACTACATAGTACCAAAGACTTATAGTCTGAGTTGGTAGTTAGATCATCAAACTAACCACCTTGCATATAATGAACTTGCTGGGTAACGCTGTTACTCATCCTTTCCTTTGATCTCTTGCTTAGATTCTAAGGATCCCGAAGATACGCCAATGTATGCACCGAATGCCAAGAAGATGTGTTCTACGAGGAGCCTAACCTGTCAGGAGGTGTTGAAGGAGTGGATTACGAAATCCGCTATGGTGTCGATGACAATGAGTCCAACTAAGTATCCTAGTTAGTAGTAACTGACAGAGCCGAGCAGCATGAACCATATAGAATAAGCTGTTGAGCTCAACTCCTAGTTGGAGTTGCTACGTTTGAATTCCGCTGAAAGACTTTATATTTTGGTTTGTAAGTTGAATCCTTTTGAAGTCTTGAACTTTTGGTATTGTAATAATAATAATAATGTGTGAATGTTTGTCATATGGACCCGCAATGTTTATGTTGTACCACTCTGAGGGATGTGATATTTACAGAACGGTGTTCTGTGGATGTCATGTCAACGACTATAGTGTACTACACATGCAGTGGTATGCCGGGTCACCGCAGTTGGTATCAGAGCAAATTTTCTTTGACCTTAGGTTGGAAACCTAGTAAGGGTATTACCTGTAGGAGTGTGTAGCAACGATAAAGAATTATCTAAAAGAAATATAATGGGTATTCAAATGAGAATATTCCGTTATATGGTTTAGTGCGATAATTCTTTGTTATGATGCAATATATTATTGGTTACTAATAAAAATATTTTTCTTATATATAGAGCTATGGCACCAAAGTTTCCAAAACATACTTTGGTAAGGAAAGAAGAGACTCTTGATGATTATCAAGGATCATTCACAGACCAACTTCGTCAACTTTTAAAGATTTTTAGTTGTCCAACTAGAATTCCAGCGAATACCATAACCTATTATGATGGTCGGATGTTATCCAAGTATCGTGTGAGTATCCAACTTCTATAGGAGCTTGGATTGTATCACGATTTACCTATAGGTGAAGGTAGAAGTCACTTAGCAGCATATCATGTTGCTGTTGTGGAGGCGATAACTAATATCCGGGAGCATCAAGCCAAGGAGTTGGAAGGTAGCACATTTTATGTAATTCCCCATAATTCTATAGACTCAGAACCTGTACCGGATCATCTTACTTTGGTTAAGAAGCATCCTAAATTAGCTTCCAAGTTTATGGATAGATACCGAACACTCGTTGCGTCTTTTTATAAGACACATCAAGTGATTATTGAAGGTAAAAATGACATGTTAGAGGATCTAACTGATCCGAAAAGGAGGAAGCAGTTAGCATTCCAGTTGGAGAAGGAAGCAAGTAGTAGTGCAAAACCTATCTTTAAGCATATACCTATAGATCCTGAATCTTTTACACCATATCCTTATTCACCAAGGCTTGAACCTATATATGATCCTACTGTGGATATGAGGTATGCAGTAACACAGGGTTCATAGGATGGTTCTGATTCAGAACTTCCTATTGAGAATTCTGATGGTTGGAGAATGGGATCATTTGAAGGATTCCAGGAACACCAGATGTCCATAGATGGCTCTGACAGGAATGTTGGACAATCTAGTTGGATGGGTGCAAGAATTAACCCTAGTAATAGTAGTAGAGATACCATATTCAGAAATAAGCAGGATGTAGAAGAAGATCCCGAGGAGAGAGTGTTTGAATCATCAACACCTTCTCCAAACCCAGGGAATATACATTATCCGGTGTTTAACTATCTTTCCCAAAGGAGAATCTAGGGACCAGCATGATCTGCGTATTCTGTTGATGACTCAAGGAATGAAGCTCAGGAGATGCAAGCGGGAGATAATGTTGAATATGTTTCTAAAGACTTTTCAGCTGAGCTGGAGGGAGTCAATGCGCTTAGGTTGAGTAATGACTCAAGTCCTGACACTTCAGATACTGAGTATGTTCCTTCTGGAAGGCCATTTGTTCCACAAATTGTGCGACGAATGTCACGTCATCACGGTTGGACATCATGCATGTATGATGAGCGTAGTTACTACTGGAAGTAGGCAACTGTTTAGAGATATCGAGTACCGTGTATTGTAATCCGAGAAACAAGGTAGCTAGATAAATGAGGTAGTGTTGTGATTATACCCATATGGTATATGTTGTAATGACTTTGTATTATTATGATATTGTAATGTATAATATGTGAAATGCATATTTGGATTTTCATTGTGTGACTAGTTCTGTGCGTAAAGTCGAGCTCAGAACACATGTGCATGATGTAATTATGAGTATTCGCTTTATGTTGCAGGACTAGGGGGTCATGGATACGGGTGTAGAGACCGAATCTGAACAGCAGCGAATGGAACATGAGGCCAAAGAGAAGGCCGATGCAGATGCAGCAAATCAGGGGGCGTTACCGCCACCACCAATGAGGCCGTTAATGGATCAGAACTTTATGTAGTGTATGCAAATGATGCTAGATACCCAGGACAAGTTCATGGAGGAGTTGCTAGGACGAGCAAATCAGAGGGCACCTAAAGGTGGAGGAGTGAGTCTTTCTGACTTCCAGAATGCAAGGCCGTTACCTTTTGCATCATCTCCTGAACCAATGAATGCAGAAGATTGGCTAGCAGATACAGAAAGAAAGCTGAAGACTGTAGGTTGTAATGATGAGGAGAAATTGAGGTATGCAACTCATCTCCTGACTGGACCTACAACATCATGGTGGGAAAATCAGTTAGCCATGAAACATCCAGGAAGGGAGTACACCTGGGAAGAGTTCAAGCAGAGATTCCATGAATATCATGTTCCGCGGAGTGTTATGGAGTTGAATCAGAGAGAATTTGAGGAGCTTTAGCAGGGATATACTAGTGTCATGAAGTATATCCGGGAGTTTAGTCAACCGTCTTGTTATGCTGAGGAGGATGTTAACACAGAAGAGAAGCGGAAGAAGCGTTTCTTGCGTGGGTTAAATCCATTTGTGAGGATGCAGTTAAGGTTGGCTAATAAGCAAACTTATCAGCAGTTGCTGGATGCAGCTATCACTTTCAAAGATGACTACAAGAATGTCCAAGAGGATAGGAGGAAGAGAGCCAAGAAGGAAACCAAGAGAATTCAGGCAAGTAAACCTAAACCCAATCTAGAGTTCAAACCCCAAAACAAGGCCTACGATAACAATAACAATAACAAGGGCAGTGGTAGAAATCAATCCAATCCTAGGAGGAATGTTATCTGTAACAATCGTGGAATTCCAGGGCATTTCCAGAGGGAATGTAAAAAGCCTGTAGTGATCTGTTACGGTTGTGATCAGAAGGGGCATATCAAGCCCGACTGTCCGAGCAAACCCCCAGGTGGTTGGCCTACCAAGGGAGGAGGACAATCCAGTGGAGGAAATGGACAACCCAATTGAGGAGGAAATAATGTCAAGAATAACAATGGCAAGAGGAACAGACCTACCTGAAAAGGATACAGATGCCGCCTAGAGGGGGGTGAATAGGCGGTTAAAAACTTTTACGAGATGGGCTTAACAAAGGCGGAATAAAACTAGCATTTACTTTGTCAAGCACAAAACCTATATAAACTATGGTTCACCTATGTGCACCAACAACTTATGCTAAGCAAAACAAGCAACTATGTGATAGCTAGATATAAGAAATCAAGCACGAAGGCTATCACAAAGTAAAGTGCATAAGTAAATAGCTCGGGTATAGAGATAACCGAGGCACGCGGAGACGATGATTTATTACCGAGTTCCCCCCATAAAGAGAGTACGTCTAGTTGGAGAGGGGGTGGTATCAAACCACCCACGCCACAAAGGCCTCCTTATTCTCAATGAATCTCACCCCAACGGATCATCCACACTTCCACTATCGGTGCACTTGTCGGTGTGGCAAGAACCTCTCACAAGGTTGGGGCACTTCTCCACAACTTAATCGGAGGCTCCCAACAAACGCCACCAAGGCCACAACCTGCAACACCAACAAACCGCCTAGGGTTCCAAGAACCCAAGAGTAAAAAGCTTCTCAACTTTCACTCACCAAATCCTCCGAGGAGAACTCAAACCTATGCACCAAATGCAATGGCAAGAACACAGGAAGTGCTCAAGTCCTTCTCTCCCAAATTCCACAAAAGCTACAAAAGCTAGTGGGAGAATAAGAGAGGAAGAACACACGAGGAAATCCACAAAAGAAACCCCAAGATCTAGATCCCAATATGTTCCCCTCACATAGAGGAGAGATGGATTGGTGGAGTTGTAGATCTAGATCTCCCCTTTCAAATCCCCCAAAAAGATTCAAGAAATATGGGAGGGATTGAGATTATTTGCAAGCTCTTGAAGGTCAAAACAATGGAGGGGAGAGAGAATGCAAGCCACAGGCCTAAGGAGGAAGAAGGGGTCTAATTATACCCCTCCCCAACGAAATATGACCGTTTGGGACCTTCCAGGCCGGATAATCCGCCTCCCGGATATTTCGTCCCTGACCAAAAAATGGCTAAGGACTTCGTGGCGCGATCCTCAAAGATAGGGCGGATTTTTGGAAGGATAATCCGCCAAAACCCAGGTGAAAAGAAACCTGAAACCATCATAACTTTTTCATTCGGACTCCGATTTTGATGATCTTGGGCTCGTTTCGAAGATAGTAACTATCTCTACAAGATCATGCAGGGAACCATCATAGTCCAGCAATGTAGGATAGAACCAAATGATGAAAGTTTTAACCTATCTATAAAAGACAAACCGGTAAAACCTCCAATATCGAAAACACAATAGAGAATGCATAAGAAATCCGTTTTCGATGGACTTAAGCTTGTCATAGAGATTGACACAATATCTAAATCATCTCATGGATAATAACCAAATAAGAACCAAGAAATATGATGCCAAGTATGCAAAGGTTTGATCTCTCACCGAGGGATATGATCAAGTTACTCACTTGAGAGCTCCTCTTGATAGTACGGTTATCTATCCTATAAACCGGTCTCTCCAGCTAACACCACGAGACCAATTAGAAAGAAACCATATCAAAATCAAACCTTTGCCTTGTATATTCCACACCTTAGGATGGAGCACCTTTCTTGATTGCACTAGCTTGGTGAAGATGCTCCCTCATACTCCACTATGGAAGAGCCTCTCTCTTAGGCATATCTTCACATATCCATGATCACCATAAGGATGGCACGATACACTTGAGATCATCTTAAGAAACCTTGATCAACACTTGATCTTCTTCACTTTATTCTTATTCCAACCTTGAAGACACCATATGGTTCAAGCATTGTCTATGGACAAATCCTACAAGTAAAACTCAATGCAAACATAAGTCCATAAAACATTGTCATTAATTACCAAAACCACACATGGGGGCACACATGTTCTTTCACTACCGGGAAGCTGAATTGCGCAACCCTAGAGGAGGTGGATAATTAGGAGCATGTAGTGATAGGTACGCTCAATATCCTTACCAATCCCGGTAAAGTTCTATTTAATACTGGTGCAACTACTTCATTCATTTCTGAAGAATTATGTGGTAAATTCGGGATTAGAAGGGCAATGTTAGAAAACCCTATGACCGTAGTTACGACAGGGGGAAATGTGATTGTACGCCACATTAAACAAGATCAGATTATCTCGATCTGTGGTTGTACATACTTTAGGGAATTGCAGTAGTGTTGGGGATGGACTGGATGATGGAACATGGGGCTCAAATAAATTATGAGGAGAAAACTGTCTCAATCAAAACTCCAAGTGGAGCAAGGATAGTTTACCAAGCAGAAAAACATAGTCATGTCATGGTGGACCTGCAGTTGAACTCAATGAAAGAGGCCAAATTGGAAGATATTCCTGTAGTAAATGAATTTCAAGATGTTTTTCTAGCAGAGCTACCTGGAATGCCACCAAACCAGGAAATAGAGTTCACTATTGACCTAATTCCAGGTACAGCACCAATAGCTCAAGCACCCTATAAGATGGGACCAAAAGAATTAAAAGAACTTCAAAGAGCAAATTGATGAGTTAGCCAGAAAAGGGTTTATCCAGGAAAGTGTATCCCCATGGGTAACACCAGTAATCTTTGTGGATAAAAGGGATGGTGGAAGAAGGATATGTGGAGACTACAGATATCCGAACAATGTTACCATAAAGAATAAGTATCCTTTACCAAGGATTCAAGATTTTTTTGATCAAGTGAAAGGAGCTGGAGTATTTTCTAAGATCGATCTAAGATCTGGATACCATCAGATAAAAATTAAACCTGAGGATGTTCCAAAGATAGCATTTGTCTCAAGATATGGACACTATGAGTATCTGGTAGTACCATTTGGTTTGACCAATGCACCAGCAATATTCATGAATCTGATCAACAAAATCTTCATGCCATATTTGGATAAGTTTGTCATAGTCTTTATTGATAATATTCTGATATATTCCAAAGATAAGGAAGAGCATGCTGATCATTTGAGAATAGCATTGCAGACTCTAGGAGAACATAAACTTATGCTAAGTTCAGTAAGTGTGAATTTTGGCTAGATGAGGTATAACTCCTTGGCCATGTGATCAGTAAAGATGGAATTGATATAAATCCATCCAAAGTTCAATCAGTACTGGAGTGGACTACACAAACCAATGTGAAACAAATTCGAGGTTTCTTGGGGATGACTGGTTATTATCGGAGATTCATTGAAGGTTTCTCCAAAATAGCTGGACCAATGACCAAGTTGTTAAGAAAGAATACACCATTCAATTGGGATGAAAAGTGTGAAGCAAGTTTTCAGGAGTTAAAGACCAGGTTAACCACAGCTCCAATCTTAGCAGTTCCAGAAACAGGGAAAGACTTTACAGTATATTGTGATGCATCTAAAGAAGGCTTAGGTTTTGTGTTAATGCAAGATCAGAAAGTGATTGCTTATGGTTCAAGACAATTGAAACCACATGAAGTCAACTATCCAACTCATGATTTAGAGTTAGCAGTAGTAGTCTTTGCGCTGAAAGGATGGAGGAATTTTCTTTATGGAGCTAGATGTGAGTTGTACACTGACCATAAAAGTCTTAAATATTTCTTCACTCAAAAGGAGTTGAATATGAGACAGAAGCATTAGTTGGAACTGATCAAAGATTATGATTTAACAATCAACTATACTCTAGGTAAAGCAAATGTTGTAGGAGATGCTTTAAGCAGAAAGAGTGCAGACATTCAGCCTAGCAATCGGGAGCTACCAAAAGAGTTACAAATGGACTTGGAAAGATTAGAGATTCAATTCTTTAGAACAGAGGTTCTTGGAGGATTAGCTACTATGCAGGTAGTTGCAGAGCAGGACAGTGATCTTAAGCACAGAATTTTTAGACATCAAGCAGAAGATCCTTTCATTGCTGAGGAAATTCGAAAGATATCTCAAGGGCAAAAATCAGTTTTTCGCCTTGGAGATTATGAGTCTTTGTGGTTCCAAGATCGTCTTTGTGTTCCAGATGTGACTGAGATTCGAGATGTCATACTCAGAGAAGCACACGAAACACCATATTCTATACATCCAGGAAGTACTAAGATGTATATGGATTTGAAAGAACTATTCTGGTGGAATAACATGAAAAGGGACATTGCTAAATATGTATCAGAATGCCATACTTGCCAAAGGGTGAAGGCTGAACATCGAAGTCCAGCAGGACCATTGCAACCCTTGGAAATTCTCGAATGGAAGTGGGAGGAAATAGGTATGGACTTCATCATAGGATTGCCCATGACACCTAAACGGAAGGATATGATATGGGTAATTGTGGATAGACTCACCAAAAGTGAGCATTTTACATGATAATGCCAAGAAGTTAGTAGAAATTTACATCAAAGAAATAGTAAGCAAGCACGGAGTGCCCAAAAGAATTCTATCTGATAGGGGATCAATGTTTACTTCAGCATTTTGGAAGCAATTACATGAAGCACTTGGTTCAAAGTTAGATTTTAGCACAACTTATCATCCAGAGACAGGAGGTCAAACAGAAAGAACAAATCAGATACTACAAGACATGTTAAGGGTTTGTGCATTAGATTTTGGAGGTACATGGGAAGATCATCTACCATTGGCAGAATTTTCCTACAATAATAGCTATCAGAGTAGTCTGAAGGCATCTCCATATCAGGTTCTGTATGGAAGGAAATATAGATCACCAATATGTTGGTATGATCCTGGAAGCAGCAAAGAATTTGCGCTAGAATATATCCAGGAAAAACAAGATATCATTGATAAGATCAAGGATAGACTGAAAATAGCTCAAAGTAGGCAGAAAAGTTATGCTAATCAAAGACGAAGATCATGGCATCCAGAAGTTGGAAACATGGTATATTTGAAAGTAAGTCCAATGAAAGGGGTTAAAAGGTTCGGAGTTAAAGGAAAACTGAGTCCAAGATATATCGGGCCATTCAAGATACTGAGTGAGAACAGAACTATAGCTTATGCTTTAGAGTTACCCTCAAGATTGGCTGAAGTTCATAATGTTTCCATGTGTCACAACTTCGTAAATGTTTGAAAGTTCCGGATGATGCAATCACACACCAAGAGATAGAATTACAAGCAGACTTGACCTATGTATAAAAACCCTGCAAAATTTTGGAAGAAAACTAGAAAAGATTGAGGAACAGGGCAATAAAATACTGCAAGGTACAGTGGGAACATTACCCCGAAATGGAAGCCACTTGGGAGAAAGAAGAGGATTTAAGAAAAGCATATCCAGAACTATTCAGGTACACTTCAACAAACTTCGGGACGAAGTTTAATTTAAGGGGGGAAGTCTGTAACATCCCATCATTTAGAAACCAACGAAGGGTAGATTTAGGAATTTGTGAAATTGCATGCATTCATCTGTAAAAAATATGGGTAAATTTTTCGCCAAATAAAAACCTAAAGTGATCAAAGTTTCTTTCATGCTTTAAGATTAGGTATAGTCTTGGAGGATGATTGTTATAAACTTTGATATGATCTTTGTGGATTAGTGTGTTTTGGGAAATGAAATTTGAATTTAAACTTGAGTGTTGTATTTGTAATTCAAAAGGATTTAGAATTATGTTTGAGTATTATGATTTAGTCATGAGTTCATAATTAGTAGCTCAAACTTTAAATAAATAACATAATCAAGAAAAGGAGTATTTATTCCATAATTTTATTCAATAAATAAGTTATGAAATGTAACTTATGAAAATGATCAAGAATCTTTACAATAATAATGAAATAAAAGAAGAACCTTTATATATTGAGTAATAGTACAATCTTTATTACAAAAGAATAAAATAAAAATTACAAAAGAATGAAATAAAAATTACAAAAGAATAAAAGAAATATTACAAGTGACTATTCTATAAAGAAAAAGAAAACCTAAACTAAAGTCTTGAATCTCCAAGTCTTGTACCTACAAAACAAACACAAACTAAAAGAAAGAAAGTTAAGGATTAAAATTATGTTACTCTCAGTATTGACAGTGAGTTGCACTGTTCAATGTTTAATCACAGAGTAAACTTTAAGGGGCAAGTTTCACCAAGAAGTTAAGTGGTAAAAAGATAAAAAGTAACTTTCATATCCTGAGAATATCCACAAGGTGTGCAAAGTACACAAGCAAAGACACACACGAAATCAGCATGGTGTGTCACAAGACAAAGATCAACAACTCCAAAAAAAACTACTCAAAGACCTGTGGAAGCAACCATAACACCATTCCCTGCTTCATACACATCAAGCACAACAACCAAACCAAACCATATCACACCAACCACAACTTTGATCATCTCACCAAGATGGTGACATAAGGAGGGGATAGATCAGGTGGATAGAAAGAATAAGGTCAAGCCACCAGGACCAAGAGGTGGAGAGCTAGATCAAGGACAAGTCCAAGAGCTGGAAGTAGCAGGAGGAGCATCAGGAGAAGCACCAGGTCAGGCTAGCCACACAATCACAAGATCAACAAGTTGCAGCCTCAACCACTCCACTGTTGTGGTAAGCAGTAAAATACCATCACATGATTTATCTGTCTAAGCTACACAAGCATTCATGAGTTGTCTCATACTCAAATTCTCAGAAAAGCACCCAAGTGGGGTGAATCCATAATTGAAGTTTAAACACTAAAAGAAAACAGAAAACTATATAGATCCAACTAGGATCTCAGAACCACATCATCGATCCTAGCTATCAAGCTATAACTTAAATTCCAAGAATGAATATATCCAAGATCTGAACTTATAGGCACACCTCTTAAATAGGAGTAGAACCTTAGAATTCCTACATCTTATGGATCTATATAACTTAATAACCTACAAATCATTTTTCCAACTTTGACTCAAGAATTAGTAGTTGGTATCACTACCAGAACCAATCCATGAGAAACAACAAGATAAGGGCCTAGTCCCTAAACTTCAGACCAACATCATAGGTTTTAGGGATTCAAGGAAAGAAGTTTCCACTTATCTCTGATGCCAAGTTAATCTTAAGCTTGAACAAAACCAAGCCAAGTAATAGAACCTAGTCTTGTGCGCCATATTAGGATGATGTCACAAGAACAGTTTCTAAACTATTTTTTTTAAACAAGAAACAGTTTCTAAACTAAGCGGGTTAAGCATCCAACTTTCATAGATACACTCACAACCAACTATAAATCATTTTCCTGATACTAATCACATGAATCATTTCCAAGAATATACATATACATAACAGCACTATAAGAGACAAGTTAATCCCAAACTGTATATGAATCCATAATCCAACAGTACAGATACAGTGACTTCATCACACAAAAATCACTGTCATTAACCAAGTAATGACATTGGTGAGCTCTCAAACCACTAGAATCTCCAAGCAATGATTCCAGAGCAACCTTATCATCTGAACCATATCAAAATTAACCAATGGAATCATTCTGATAAGCCACTAGCATCACCAAAGCTAACCATAAGCAGTAATCCACAGCAAATAACCACTTAGTATGCTTAGGGATCATCAATACATGATCCAAATCATCAGATATTCAATCAACAAAGGGATATGAACCCTAAGAAGAACACAAACCCTAATCAGGACATAACCACTAGCCAGGAGTAGCCACTACCAACACATAGCATAGTGTGGCCTAGCACAGAGGACACAAGGGCCCAATAAACCAACATAGGCAGCCCATTTACCTAAGGGCAGTTTTTAATAATTAAGAAAAGACCAAAATGCCCCTGAATTTAAATAAATTCTAGAAAATAAAATAAAATAAAAATCCAAAAATTATAAATAAAATATTTTTGGATTAACAATAATCCAAACTACCCAAATAAATTAAGAAATAAAATTTTAGACATATAAATTTTATTAAGAATTTTGTAATATATATATTCCTTCTAGAATTTTATAAAATTATTGAAAGATGATAAAAATAAATAAAAATCACTTTCATTATATATTAATATTGTAGTATTTTATAAAAATACTAAACAAATATTTAATATCAATTTTTGGTATTTACATGATTATTCTTAAAGTAATGATTAAATAAATAAAATTCAAATAAAATAAGATAAAAGAAAAGAATACAATATTCAATAAATATTAAAAATTAATATTTATAGATTCTTTATTATTAAAAATATTTTTTATAATTTAGATAATGGGGGAGAATACACACAAAGCTAAATAATGCATTACATTACTTTGCATAATCATCTTGCTTCTTTAAATATTATCCTTACCGGGCAATAATGATTATTTTGTAGACATAGAAGCTCAAGGTCCAGTGCAAGCATCTGACTTCACTACCTTGCAATCACAAGGCAAGTTCATCACTTGCTCATGTCCTTTGAAGAGTCATTATCAAAGTATTTTCAAATTGTGTGTTATCATATATACTCCAATGAAAGAAAATATTATTTTCACAAATAAAGAAATTGTAGATATTATCCTAAGTGATGATATAATGGAGCAATAGAAATTAGGGTTCTATTTGCAACAGTGATGAACAATTAGGGACTTAATAACCCATGACATCAGTGATTCTAGCGTCGTATATCACGCGTTAGCCATGAGATTTGGAATGGGACAGAGAAGTCAGTTGTATCTTCTTCCTCTCACATGTATCCGGATGTGCAGGTCATAGCTGTTATCACTCGTAGCGTGCATATTAATTGGGAATTCAGAGATATGGCATATGGGGAACCTCAACGTCCCACGATAGTTCTGGCATCTAACGGTCTGTATAAACCATTGCCGTAATTCAATATGTGGGCATGGTGTACACCAAAGAGGCATGCGAGGTTGCGAAGGGGGAAGTGATTGGCATGGATCACCTACTGGTCCCCACGTCATGGCATTGTGGACGGGAAAGTACGCCCGATTTTGCAACAAGGTGTTGATCTCTCATGGGTAAAGTAACGCACCTCTGCATAGTGTAAGAATTGTAACTTGTGACTCCCTGTTTTGGGAAGGAGCTACGAACGCGGCAGGAAAGGAACTCCATGAAAGTTCTGGTCAACCTGTGAAGGCTGATGGTCATAGATTTTTATAATAAAATCAATCTTTGAAGAAAGATTTACAAAAACTACATAGTACCAAAGACTTATAGTCTAAGGTGGTAGTTAGAGCATCAAACTAACCACCTTGCATATAATGAACTTGCTGGGTAACGCTGTTACTCATCCTTTCCTTTGATCCCTTGCTTAGACTCTGAGGATCCCGAAGATACACTAATGTATGCAGCCGAATGCCAAGAAGATGTGTTCTACGAGGAGCCTGGCCTGTCAGGAGGTGTTGAAAGAGTGGATTACGAAATCCGCTATGGTGTCGATGACAACGAGTCCAGCTAAGTATCCCAGTTAGTAGTAATCGACTGAGCCGAGCAGCATGAACCATATAGAATAAGCTGCTGAGCTCAACTCCTAGTTGGAGTTGCTACGTTTGAATTCCACTGAAAGACTTTATATTTTGGTCTGTAAGTTGAATCCTTTTGAAGTCTTGAACTTCTGGTATTGTAATAATAATGTGTGAATGTTCGTAATATGGACCTGCAATGTTTCTGTTGTACCACTCTAAGAGATGTGATATTTACATAACGGTGTTCTGTGGATGTCATGTCAACGACTGTAGTGTACTACACATGCAGTGGTATGCTGGGTCACCGCACCTCATGCTACTCAACTTTAGTTCCCAGTAAGTTCTTGTCATAGTAAGTACATGTGTATCATAGAGAACTGCCAATGGGGTACCCCTTGTACATGATACAGGAGATATCCCATATCAAAATGACAAGGCAAGCAGACAATGAGCATCTCAACAATCTCTTATTTACCATGGGAAAATGGTGCTTACTTCTCTGTTTCCTCTTTTCAATATGTCTCTCTTTTTTATATAAGAAGAAAGCTTCATAGATTGCTCATTATGGTGATGCTGCAAGTTTCCACCATGATTAGGCATGGCTTAGGCTAGCGGCCCAGGCGTTTCTCTAACACACATACATAACTCCATGGACTTACAAGTTCCCCTTTTATTTCACACCGACGACATCCGCAAACAAAAGAGCATGATATCAACCGGGTATATACTTACAAGTGTTGAAAGCGTTCCCCGTGACAACACGGTTCTGCTAATCCCAACTTATATGTACAAGCATATACAAATTCGATGACACAATGGTTCAAGTTTATTAGGGGCAATAAAATAAGGTGTGCCATCAAGTTCGTGAGAACTTTACTAACTAGTTTTCACATAACAAAATAATTTTTAGTTTGAAAGATAGATGAAGCTTGAGAATTTTCTTGGAATAGCAATTATGCTAATAGGTAGATATGGTGGACACAAATGGCACATGTTTTGGTTTAAAGGATTGGATGCACAAGAAGTGTTCCATCTCAGCACAGGTTTTTGGCTAGCAAGGCTGGGTAGCAAGCAAAAGAGTTGAAGGAAACAATCAAACATACAAGTGATAAAGTCAAACATGCAATCTTCCTTGAAGACACAAAATATCTTAAATAAAGAATACTAAGCTTATGAGCCAATCAAGAAAGAAAGAAAACAATAAAAAATACCTATAAGTGCTTTTCTCTTTTCCTTTCAAACCTCAAAAAGTGTTGCTACTGACCAGAGCTTGGTTTGCCAAAACCAATTTAGATCTACTTGATGCTCCCGAAGTGATACCAATACTAATCAACAAGATCAATCATATAATAGAGATTGCGAACTAAAATAAGATGTGCAAAAAGTAAAAGATGAGACTTCTCATTAATATTCCATAAAGGCTCTCACACCAAGGGATACATAGATAACCAACTAAAGGAGAGATACTTCCACAATGCAAACCAACCTATAAGATAAATTCTCTATCCAAGATATGAATCTACTAAAAAGGTAAAAAGATAAAAGATAATGATATGATACCGCGGCACTCCCCCAAGCTTGGAACAAGCCAAGGGGATGACAAAACCTGATGATGAATTACTCCTTCGGTGGTGGTGGTGTTCCCTTGATGAGCTTTTCAACCAGCTTCCTCAAGTCCTCAATCTCAAAGGTTATATTACAAATCAACTCCAAATTATGCTCAATGCAGTTCATGATCATGTCGGACCGAGAATCCCAATCCTTGTTATTCTTTCCCACTCTTCCTTCTTAGAGTGTTCCTTCCCTGCATGGTTAGAACGAGGCATATCCCAACTAGAGGGAAACTTCCCATTGAGCACCTTTTGGAATTGTTGCTCATGTATAAGAGTATGGAAGGGGTTCTTGGTGCGTGGATGAGGTGGTAGTGGAGCGAGGAAATGACGCGGAGGTTTCCCTCCTATAGACATCTGTGTTGTCCTCCTAAGCTTGATAGGGTTTGCCACCACTTCAATGACTGCAACGGTAGCGTGGGTGTCCGAATGCTCGTACTCCTCCACGTCCTCTTCATCCCCAACCAAGATCTCCTCCTCCTTGGGGTTTTGAGGATCATCTTCCACGGGATTCTTACCCTTGTCGTTGGCGGAAACCATGGTGCCTCTAAACTTGAGAGTATTTCCTGACAGAAACATATCGAAATGAAAACATGACGAGAACACGATATACGAACCTTGGGGGATCCGGGGGGTTATATATCACAAAGTTTCAATGCATAAGGAAGGTACTGTGCGAAAATGAGGCGGAGACGGACTCCAGGGGGCTCACACCCCCTGGTCGTGGCCAGCTGGGGCCCGCGTCACTGGTGGGTGTGGCCCACCTGAGCTCTGTTTCCTCCTCTGTTTCATCTCGTACCTTTCGTATGTAATAAAAACATCAAAAATATAAAGAGATAAGGTTTTCACGAACCTTCTTTTTTCAGCACTTTTACCTATTCAGAGACAGACTCTGCAGATTCTGGAGTTTGGTTTCTAATAAATTATTCTGGAGTCACCATTTGAATAATATAAACATCTTCATTATAAGAATCTCCAGAAATATAATGTTTGAGCCTTTGACCATTCACCACCTGTGTAGTGTTGTCCTTCGAAGACGATATTTTAATGGCTCCTGAATGATATACCTCCTCAATAACAAAAGGTCCTTCCCATTTTGAGAGTAGTTTCCCTGCAAAAAATCTGATACGAGACCTATACAAAAGAACTTCCTCACCAACATGGAACTCCCTTTTGAGAATTCTCGTGTCATGCCATCTTTTTACTTTTTCCTTAAAGAGTCTATCATTTTCATAAGCTTCACTTCTCCACTCATCTAAGGTACTTAAGTCAAGCAATATTTTTTCACCAGCAAGTTTAAAATCTCTATTCAGTTCTTTCACTGCCCAATAAGCTTTGTGTTATAATTCTAGAGGCAAGTGACAAGCTTTACCATAAACCATTTTGTAAGGAGACATTCCCATAGGATTTTTATAAGCAGTTCTATATGCCCCTAAAGCATCATTCAACTTTTTAGCCCAATTTTCCTAGATCTATTAGCAGTCTTTTGCAAGTGATACGTCCAAAACGTATCTACTTTCCCGAACACTTCTTCTATTGTTTCTCCTCTAAACTTGTGTGATTTGGATACAACTAACACGGACTGACACTGTTTTCAGCAGAATTACCTTGGTGTCTAGTTTTTGTGCAGAAAATCAACCATCACGAAAAATCCCGGAAAATATGCCAAAAATCCTATTTCACCAAAAGATCCACGGAGCCAGAAGACGAGACGGAGTGGAGGCCTGGGGGCCCACACCCCTGCCAGGCGTGTGTGGGCCCATCCCGTGCCTAGGGGGTGCGGCCACCCTAGGCACCCTCTTCGCCTATAAGTTACCCCTTGACCTAAAAACCCAGGGGGGGGTTGACGTTTTTCCAGAAAGAGTTCCGCTCCGCCGCCACCACCAGAAGCCGCGATTCGGATCTAGAAACTTTGTTCTGGCACCCTGTCGAGACGGGGAATTTGGGTAGGATCATCGCCATCATCATCACCAACGCCTCTCCATCAACCATCAATGTTTCCCTCATCCATGAGTGAGTAATCCCCCGCTGTAGGCTATGGGGATGGTAGGGATTGGATGAGTTCTATCATGTAATCGAATAAGATTGTTAGGGCATAGTGCCTAGTATCTCTATTAGTGCTATTTGACTTTGTTGCAACTTGTTGTGCTTAATGCTTGTCACTAGGGCCCGAGTGCCATGATCTCAGATCTGAACTTATTATTGAATCATTATGATAGTATTGTTTGCGATCTTATATGAAAGTTGTGTACACATATCATTGTCCGTATCCAAAGGCCCCGAAGTGACAGAAATTGGGACAACCGGAGGGGATGGTTGTGGTGTGAGGATCACATGTGTTCATGGAGTGTTAATGCTTTACCCCGGTGCTCTATTAAAAGGAGCACCTTAATTTCCAGTAGTTCCCTAGAGGCCCCGCTGCCACGGGCTGGCTGGACAAAAGATGTTGTGCAAGTTCTCATTGCGAGCACGCATGACTATATATGGAGCACATGCCTAGGATTGTTTAGTACTTGGATGCTTAATCTTATTTATCTGCATTACCCTAGATCTTTAAGTTACACGTTTAGACTTGTCCATGCAATGTCCGTCCATCCATCCCTATGCCTACCGCGCTCATATCATATTGTTTGCTGCTACTGTTACTATTTCTCCTGTTTCACTGCTGATGTTGATTTGTTGTTGCTACTACAAACTGTTTCTACTGATAAACTTCCGTGAGCAAGAACTATTTCCAGATGCAGCTGAATTGACAACTCAGTTGTTAAGGCTTGTAAGTATTCTTTGGCTCCCCTTGTGTTGAATCAATAAATTGGGTAATACTACCCGCGAAGACTGTTGCGATCCCATATACTTGTGGGTCATCAAGACTATTTTCTGACGCCATTATCGGGGAGCATAGCTTTATTTGTAAGTTCACTTGGATCTATTATTGTTCACTTCTATTCCTTTCATCATGGGGAAGTCTCGTGACGGAAATTTTCCTATTTTACCGTCCACTACAAGAAGAGGTACAGTACTAAACACCTCTATTGCTCTTGATTCACCGTCTGTTATAAGTAAGCTTGTTACACCACCACAACATACTCATGCTACACACACTGCTACTACTGCTGAATATGAAACTGCTTTTGATGCTCATGGTGTTACTTCTACTGTGCTTGATGTGAGTGGTTCATTAGGTCCTTTCCTAGATGCTACTATGGCTGGTCTAGGAAATATTGAAACTCCTAGTGAAGACACTGTTACACCTGTTAGCTCACTTGAGTCTAGAGAGAGTTATGATATTAATGATGGTTACATTGAGTTCACTGATGAATTTGTTGAAGAGTGCCGAAACACACATGGTGCTAGTGCTATTAAGAGTCTCCTTGCTAGACGTACCATTATTCCTAAATTGTCCTCTGATCCTAAGTTTGCCACCTCTCCCATAGATATTAAAGATAAATATTAGGATTTCTCTCTTTATTTATCCTATTTAGACATTGTTGGGAAAGAACCTTTTTGTGGGACTGAAAATGAGAGCATTGTGGCTCATATGAATGAGCTTTCTACTATGAGTGTTTTATTCTCTGATGATTTTAAGATGCACAAGTACTTTGTTACTAAGATCTTCCCTTTTTCACTAAAAGGAGAAGCTAGGGCTTGGTTTAATAGATTACCTCCTAGTTCCATTGATAGACCTGATTGTTTGATTGCTTCTTTCTTCCAGAAATATTTTCCTCCCAATGCTAGACATGCTGCTTTGCAGAGACTTTTTGATTTTAAACAGGGAGAAGAAGAGAAATTGCATGAGTCATGTACAAGGTTCTGTGCCTTGATTCATGCACATCCTGGATGTCCATTACCTAAAAATAAGCTTCTTGATATTTATTATAATGGACTAATTGATGATTCTAGGACATACCTAGATAGCTTTGCTGATTGTGTTTTCAGGAAAAGAACTCCTACAGATGCTGAAGAATTAATGGCTAAGATAAGCACGAATTATGATGATTGTACTTCAACTGAGCTAAATACACATGAGCCTATTACTCCTGAACCAGTTGTGCCTGAACCAGCTCCAATACCAACACAAAAGAAGAGGGGAGTTATTGCATTAAATGATGAAGTGTTGAAGGAAGCTAAGAAATGTCTAAAGGAGAAAGGTATTAGAGCTGAAGATTGAAGAATCTACCTCCTATAGAAGATTTATGTAAGACAATTCCCCACTCATCTACTATTGAGGTTCACTCTCTCCAACACTTTGATGAAGGTGATATTCCTTATGATAAGCCTCCTGATCAATGCTTAGAGGAACTTGACACATTTATTATTAAGCAAGGTAACTTTAATAGACAAGTTCAGAATCATTTATTGGAAAACTCTAGAGCTATTAAAGAGTTGAAAGATATTGCGGAAAGAACTTCTCATGATATTAAAATGCTTTGTAAACAGTTTCAAATGGATCAAACCCAACTTGATCAACTTGCTAAGGTACAAAAGGATATGCTAGTTAACGCCTCAGGAGATAAACATGCTTATGGAATTAGAACTAGGAGTGGTATAGCTACTCAAGATCCTTTATATCCTAAAGGACACCCTAAAAGAATTGAGCAGGATTTTCAACAAAGTGAAAGTACTGGTAGTCCTCGTAAGAGAAATAAAAAGAAACACGAGATAATTGAGGAACCACTTGAACCTGCTGTAGATCCTAATAGTATATCTATCTCTGATGCTGAAACTGAGAGTGGTAATGGTAATAATGATGCTCCTGATAAGGAGGAAGGTGATGAAGAACCTGAGAAGCACACTAAGAACACTAGGTACACTAAGGAAGATCTTATTGCTAAGAAACATGGTAGTGAGAGAGAACCATGGGTGGAGAAACCTATGCCTTTTCCAGGTAAGAAACACAAGTCAAAGGAGGAAGAACACTGCAACAAGTTTTGTGAGTGGATGAAACCTTTATTTTTGCAAATTCCTTTGACTGATGCTATTAAGTTGCCTCCTTATTCAAAGTATATGAAGGATATTGTCTCTAATAAAAGGAAGATTCCTAATGAGGAGATTTCTACTTTGCTTGCTAATTATTCCTTCAATGGTAAGGTTCTAAAGAAACTTGGTGATCCAGGTATACCAACTATTCCTTGCTATATTAAGAATAATTATGTTAGAACTGCTTTATGTGATTTGGGAGCTGGAGTTAGTGTTATGCCTTTTTCTCTCTACAAGAGACTCCAGCTAGAAAAGTTGATACCAACTGATATATCTTTGCAAATGGCTGATAAGTCAACTACTATTCCTATTGGTATATGTGAGGATGTTCCTGTTCAAGTGGCTCATAATTTCTTGGTTTTAACTGATTTTGTTGTGCTTGAAATGCCTGAAGATGATAATATGTCTATTATTCTTGGGAGACCTTTTCTTAATACTGCAGGTGCTGTCATCAATTGCAATCAACGAAAAGTAACATTCAATATTAATGACAAAGAGCATACTGTTTATTTCCCCTAGAAGGTTGCTAGAAGCTATTACCTGAATTCCATTGAAAATATTGAGAGCATCAAGGTTGGAGAAATATATTGTCCCATTCCACAAGAAAATTTTGAAACTATTATGATTGGGACCATTGCTATCAAGTACGAGGTAACATAATCACCTTGTGGAATGCAAAGTTTTGTTTCATATAAGATTGTTTTGGTAACAAGACTTGATCAACCTTGTTAACAAAAGGATTTTAATAAACAAAATAATGTTTTCACTGTGGTTATACTTGCTTTCTTTTATTTTTCTCCTTCCTAGTCTTTGCCTTTTATTTTGATAACTTTGGTTTTGTCAGTTGCTTGCTTGTTAGAGTGTCTTAGAACTTTTGTAGTTTGGCTTTTGGTTTGCTTTTGCTTGGCCAAAAACAAAGTTTTCCAAAAAATCCTAGAAAATTCATAATAATTTTTTCCTCGAAAAAATGGGCAGAGGGACACCTGGAGTGACCCAGGGGCCACCCCAGGCACCCACACCCCTGGTAGGCGCGGCCCCCCTACAGGTGGCGCCTAGGTGGGGTGTGGCCCACCTGGGGCCTCCAAAGTGTCTCCTCCCAACCATCTTCTTTCTCTCTCCCAAAAAACACCGGAAAACTTGCTCAAGCTCGAGTTCCTGCTGTTCTTGCTCACGATTTTCGATCTCCTTGCTCAGCCCATCTTTGCTGTTGATTTTTGGAGAGGTTGCTCCTTGGTATGTGCCTCCTGCACTTGTCCAATTAGATTTGTGATTGATAGATTGTATCTTGAGTATTTTGCTGCTATAGGTGACAGGTTGTGTGAGATTGCATGCTTGTTCTATGCTTAGAGATTTCATTTTGATGCATGTGTATCCCTCTAGCAAGTTCCTATAGTATTCTCATCATTTATCAACTTGGAAATCACTTGGTTTGATGTTTGTCTAAAAATTTCAGAAAAGACTGGTCATGGACAACCACACATTTGGAGAAATATTTGAGGGTGATACACCTAGGAGGGAAAGTCCTTCAAGATCATCCTCCTGAGCTAGGCCCTTATACAATGAGGATCTCATTATTCCGCGATTCGCTGACGAGGGAGATGAGGGGGATGCTCACCCTTCCACCTTTCCTTGCCCAGCATTTTTGCGGGTTGCGGGGATTCTTGATGATTTTATAACCTTGGTTCGGAGGGCTGGACTAACAAGCCTTATGCAGGATGAGAGCGTGCAATATGCAACGCTCACCAAAACATTTGGGGAGAGCTTTTCTTTTACTAACATCATGTTCAAGCCAGATGTGTCTTTCAAAATTTATGGCAGGTCTTACAATATGACATTGAAGAAATTTTTGAGCCTCTGGGACTTGGTATAGCTGAGTCGGCAAAGAAGATTCCAGCTCAACCCGCTGATTTGTTGGAGCTCTACCGCGGATAACCAAGGATGATGACCGTAGAGATCAACGGGGAAAGATAAGAAATATTCAACTCCCAGCCATCAGGTACTTTGCTTACTATCTTGCCACTAGTGTTCTTGGTAGGGAGAACACTAGTAATATTTCCAACTATCATTTGGCATTCTTAGTTGCTGCGCTCAACAATGAAACTAAGTATAATCTTGGTTCTCTCATTGTTCGTCGCTTAGCTGCTAAGGGACCCATTTATGGGGGAATTGTTCTTTGCGTGTTACTCACGCCTTGGACCTTGCTGTTGATCCAAATGATACAGTTTTGGCCCCTCAGAGGCTTGATCTTGCTGCCATGAAGGCACATCACTTTCTCACCACTAGCTCTACCCTTGAGAACTTGGTTTATAGAATGTTGTTTATTGACGGGGAAGAGAGAGAGAGAGAGAGAGAGAGAGAGAGATCCCTCTCCCCCAAACCACTTTGTTCAGTATTTCTCAGGGACCTTTGTCACGCTCCAAGGAGGAGATGGATGACAAGCTGCACATTCTTGGTTTCCATGGACACTATCAGGGTGAAGTGCCCTCATACGACCCCTCTGTATACTACACAGAGGAGTCCTCGAGCTCGTACCAGGACGAGGGAGCCTCCTCATCATACTACGGAGGTGCACCTTCTTGGGAACCATGGGATTGATCCCCACTTAGGACAAAATCATAAGCTTGGGGGGAGGTATACTGACATCACACTCATCTATATATCATGTTCGTCGGTTCTTTGTATATCCATTGTTTCGCTTTCTTTTTGGTTTTTGTTTCTGCTTTCCCAAACACAAAAATACCAAAAATATTTTCGTTGTTTCTCTTGGTTTGTTTCTTTGCTTTGGTTTTCCTTTAAGAAAAAATCCAAAAATATTTTGCTTTGTTTGGTTTGTTTTTGCTTTGTTGTCTTGTTCGAAAAAAATCGAAAACACCAAAAATATTTGTTGTTCTTGTTTGGTTTTGTGAGTTCTTTGCAGGGTTCAGCCGTCCTTAGTGGATTTTGGTTTCATGTTATTATTCAAGTCACACAAGTGAAAGGCAATAATGGATATTAAGACAACTTGAGGTGTGGTAAGAGGCTGGTAATGAACTCTATTTGTTTTCATTTTTGTACATATACTCATCATTGTGAGCATTATTAGTCTGTTCATTGTAAGGAGTATGTTACTGATGGATGCTTAGTAGTTCTTTCTTGTATGTGATTAGCTCTAGCTTGCTAATAGTTTGTAGCATGTCATATGAATGTTTGCTTGCATTGTTTTATTCATATTTTGGTATGATATTGTGGTATCCTCCTCTGAATGTTTCATGTGAATCGACTTGGCACATGCTCATGCATGCATATGACTAAACAATAGTCAGTAAGCCTCGATGATTTATTTTGCCTCAGAGTTCTTGTATCACTTTCATGCCATAATTATTCATGTTTTGTTGCAAACATGATTATGACAATTATTGCTCTCTCGCTTGTCGCTCCCTCTCTATTGCTAGCCTTCACTTGCACTGAGTATGAGCTCTACTTGTGCTTCCAACTCGCCAAAACCATTGCCAACAGTGTCCACCATACCTACCTATTAGCATCATTTTGCTATTTTCAGTGCATATTCTATATGCCTTGTTTTCTTCCAACTAAAATGTTTGTCTGTTTTGAGGAAGTTAGTTAGTAAAGCTCTCACGAACTTGATGGCACACTTTATTCCTTGCACTTAATAATCCTGAACCATTGTGACCTGTCCATGAAAGTTATATGCTTGCAAATTATAGGTTGGGAGTTAGCAGAACCGTGTTGTCACGGGGAACGCTTTCAACACTTATGGATACCTATCAAGTTGATACCTTGCTCTTTTGTTTGCGGATGTCGACGGTGTGAAATAAAAGGGGAGCTTGTGAGTTCATGGAGTATATATATGTGTTATAGAAACGTCTGGGCCGCTAGCCTAAGCCATGCCTAATCATGGTGGAAACTTGCAGCATAACCATAATGAGCATTCTGTGAAGCATCCTCAATAAAAAGCTATGCACGTAGTAAATAAAAATATCGCTGAGATGCTTATTGTCTGCTTGCCTTGTCATTTTGATCACGGGGTAGCTCATGTATCATGTGCAAGGGGTACCCCATTGGCGGTTCTCTATGATATGCATATATGTACAATGACAAGAACTTGCAGGTAACTAAAGTTGAGTAGCATGCGAAGCGGCCTCGTATTCAAGGGGCTTGGGATTTCCAGTTTATGGTCTGTCAAGCATATAACTCATATTGGACCTCACTTTCACCTTAACCATATAAAGATGCCTATGATGGGGGCAATGAGAGCTCAAAGCTAATGAGTATCTTCCTTTCAGCATTTGGAAGCCTTTCAAACTTTTCAAAACCTTTTCACTTCCTTGTTGAGTCACCACTTATTCTATGAGCACCTTCTTGAGAGCATAGTTGTCATTCTTGTGTTTGTCTCAAAACTTGGTTAATTATGTCATGACTTTGATGCTTGTATCTCTGATATCTTTACTTTTAGTCTTCATGTAAACTTCAGAGGTGCCTTGGCATTTATATTGTGCTCTACAAACAAAGGCAAGCTAGATACCACTCTATCATACCTTACTATGAGCATTGCAATGTTGCTTATGTTTATGTTCCATGGTACTTATTATTATTGAGTTGGTTTCTCTTCATAGCTTGAAATGACTATTGAGTAGACTTGGTTGCATGCTTCTTATTATGAATGGTTTAAGTATTTACTCATGTGCTGAGAATATATACATCATATGAAGCAAATGTGTTCGTGAAAGTTCTTTTTATCGCACTTTTCAATTTGAATTACTTGAGGACAAGCAATAAGCTAAGCTTGGGGAGTTGATACGTCCAAAATGTATCTACTTTCCTAACATTTTTGCTATTGTTTCTCCTCTAAACTTGTGTGATTTGGATACAACTAACACGACCGACATTGCTGAATTTGAATTACCTTGGTGTCTAGTTTTTGTGCAGAAAATCAACAATCAGGAAGAATCCCGGAAAATATGCCAAAAATCCTATTTCACCAGAAGATCCAGGGAGCCAGAAGACGAGACGGAGTGGAGGCCTATGGGGCCCACACCCCTGCCAGGCGTGGGTGGGCCCAGCCTAGGGGTAAGGCCCACCCTGTGCACCCCTCGGCTCCCTTCGCCTATAAGTTACCCCTTGACCTAAAAACCGAGGTGGGTTCGACGTTTTTCTAGAAATAGTTCCGTTGCGGCCGCCACCACCAGAAGTAGCGATTCGGATCAAGAAACTCCGTTCTAGCACCCTACCGGGACGAGGAATTTGGGGAGGATCATCGCCATCGTCATCACCAACTCCTCTCCATCAACCATCGATGTTTCCCTCATCCATGAGTGAGTAATCCCCCGCTGTAGGGTATGGGGATGGTAGGGATTGGATGAGTTCTATCATGTAATCGAATAAGATTGTTAGGGCATAGTGCCTAGTATCTCTATTAGTGCTATTTGACTTTGTAGCAACTTGTTGTGCTTAATGCTTGTCACTAGGTCCCGAGTGCCATGATCTCAGATCTGAACTTATTATTGAATCATTATGATAGTATTGTTTGCAATCTTATCTGCAAGTTGTGTACACATATCATTGTCCGGATCCAAAGGCCCCGAAGTGACAGAAATTGGGACAACCGGAGGGGATGGCTGTGGTGTGAGGATCACATGTGTTCATGGAGTGTTAATGCTTTGCTACGGTGCTCTATTAAAAGGAGCACCTTAATTGCCAGTAGTTCCTAGAGGCCCATTGCCACGGGCTGGACAAAAGATGTTGTGCAAGTTCTCATTGCGAGCACGCATGACTATATATGGAGCACATGCCTAGGATTGTTTAGTACTTGGATGGTTAATCTTATTTATCTGCAATGCCCTAGATCTTGAAGTTACATGTTTAGACTCGTCCATGCAACACCCGTCCATCCATCCCTATGCCTACCACGCTCATATCCTACTGTTTGCTGCTACTGTTACTATTACTATTTCTCCTGTTTCACTGCTGTTGTTGCTTTGCTGTTGCTACTACAAACTGTTGCTACTGATAAACTTCTGTGAGCAAGAACTATTTCCAGGTGCATCTGAATTGACAACTCAGTTGTTGAGGCTTGCAAGTATTCTTTGGCTCCCCTTGTGTCGAATCAATAAATTGGGTAATACTACCCGTGAAGACTGTTGCGATCCCCTATACTTGTGGGTCGTCAGCAAGATAGATTTAATTTCTCTATTTGAAAGTTCTACTTGCCCACTGGTTTGGGGGTGATAAGCTGAAGCAATTCTATGGTTAACATCATACTTAGCAAGAGTCTTTCTAAAACCACCATGAATAAAATGAGATCCTCCACCAGTCATGAGATATCTAGCCACACCAAACCTAAGAAAAATAACATCTTTAAGCATTTTTAAAGAAGTATTACCATCAGCACTGTTTGTAGGTATGGCTTCTACCCACTTTGTAACATAGTCAACATCAACCAGAATATGAGTGTACCCTTTTAAAGGAGGAAAGGACCCATAAAGTCAAATCCCCAACAATCGAAAGGTTCAATAACAAGAGAATAATTCATAGGCATTTCATTGCATCTAGAAATGTACCAACTCTTTGACATTCGTCACATGATAAAATAGACTTCCTTGCATCCTTGAAAAGAGGCCAATAAAAACCAGATTGTAGAACTTTTTGTGCGGTCCTATCCCCAACATGATGTCTTCCATAAGCACTGCCATGACATTTTCTCAATATATCTTGTTGTTTATATTCTGGGACACATCTCCGCATAATACCATCTACTCCTTTATATAAATGTGGGTCATCCCAAAAGTAATGCCTTAGATCATAAAAGAATTTCCTTCTTTGCTGGGATGTAAAGGTTGGAGGAAAATACTTGGAAACAATAAAGTTAGCATAATCAGCATACCAAGGACTCTCTTGCGGGCTTACCCTTATTGCAACCAACTGTTCATTTGGAAAACTATCATTAACATGCATAGGATCAAAAGAAATGTTTTCCAAACGAGATAAGTTATCAGCAACAGGATTTTCAGCACCTTCCCTATCTACAATATGCAGATCAAACTCTTGTAAAGCAACACCCATCTAATAAGCCTAGGCTTAGCGTCTTTCTTTGTTATAAGGTACTTAATAGCAGCATGATCAGTATGAATGGTAAACTTTGAATCAACAATATAAGGTCTAAACTTACCAGAAGCAAAGATTACAGCTAAGAACTCCTTTTCAGTAGTAGCATAATTCTTTTGAGCAGCATCTAGAGTCTTGCTAGCATAATGAATAACATTCAACTTTTTATCTATCTGTTGCCCAACAACAGCACCCACAGCAAAATCACTAGCATCACACATAATTTCAAAGGGTAAATTCCAATTGGGTGGTTAGACAATAGGAGGAGGAGTCAAAGCTTTCTTCAAAGTTTCAAAAGCTTCCTTACAATCATCATCAAAAACAAAAGGTACATATTTTTGAAGAAGATTAGTAAGGGGCTTTGAAATTTTGGAGAGATCTTTAATAAACCTTCTATAGAAACCGGCATGAACAAGGATACTACGAATACCTTTTACATCCCTAGGTCAAGGCATCTTCTCAATTTCTTAAACTTTGGCTCTGTCTACTTCAATACCTCTTTCAGAATCTTTGTGTCCAAGAACAATCCCTTCATTAACCATGAAGTGGTATTTATCCCAATTAAGAACAAGATTAGTTTCTTCACATCTCTGCAAAACTTTATCAAGGTTATGCAACTTATCAAAATAAGTTCCATAGACGGAGAAATCGTCCATGAAAACTTCCACAATTTCTTCACAACAACCATGAAAGATAGCAGACATACATCTCTGAAAGGTAGCAGGAGCATTGCATAAACCAAAAGGCATACGCCTATAAGCATAAGTTCCATAGGGAAAAGTGAAGGTGGTTTTCTCTTGGTCTTGTGCTCTCACAACAATTTGAGAGAACACAGAATAACCATCAAGAAAACAAAAGAGGGTCTTTTTAGACAACCTTTCTAGCATTTGATCAATAAAAGGCAGAGGATAATGGTATTTCTTAGTAGCTTGATCAATAAAAGGCAGAGAGGGGTTCGAAGCACCGCCCCCAGAGGTGGCCACCGTCTGAGAGGGAGGGGATGTTGGCTTCGACTCCCCTACGGCCTCCTCAGTGGCCTCATTAAAAGAGCCCTTAGAGGAGTGGCTGCAAGAAAAACACCAATCAAAGGCAAGAAGACAAGAAGACAATAAAACACGGACGAATAGCATCCGAAGGTACTTACGAGTCGATGTCGCTCAAGTCAAATACGGGCAGCACCCTCTTATCTTTCTTCTCTTCCTTCTTTCTCTTGGCCGGCGGCTGCGGCGCTATAGCCTGCACGGGCATGGCCGAGATAGGTGAGGAAGAAGCGCCATCATCTCCACTGTGGCACAGAAGAAAAGACGGATCCCTAGGCGTCGGCGGAGTCGAGGCATTCGAAGACTCGCTCGAGCTCCGCGCTTGCTTTCGGGTCTGCCCCTCGCTTGCCTTGGGAGCATCCTAAGTTAGCGACTGCGTCGGCGGAAGCTCGGACTCGGAGTCCACAACTTCGTTGTCCGGCGCAATCGGAAACCTTTCGGGTAGTGGAGGCACCATACCAGCCACCTTGAGCTCCTGCACAATGAAGACATCAACGATCAGTACAAGCAATCATAAGGAAAAGCACTCGAAAAAAGGGCGTCGCAAATCTACACCTGCGAAACTGGTCTTGCGGAACTGAAGGGGGCGTCAACAACTTCCCCGGAAGATCCTCATCGGACTTGTACTTCAGCAGGGGCCGAAGAACTCACGATCCCCCGGAGAGCTCTCAAGAAAACTATCGCCGTCGTGGCGGCGAGTAGGAACATCGGATGCGCCCTCGCCTGGAGTGGCTGCACCCGACGTTTGAGGAAGGTGCGGATGATGTCCACACCGTTCACCTCCTTCTCCGCAATGACCTGGAGGGCCTCCACCTGACGGTAGAGCTCCTCTACCTCCTCCACCTCGCCCTCCAGGATATGGTTCTTCCAGGATCTCTTCTTCAAGATCTCCTGGGTGGAGTCGAAAGGGGCAAGGCCGAAGAATTGCCCGTCCACTGTGGAGTCGCGGATATAAAACCACTTTCTCCGCCAGTATTGGACGGACTCAGACATAGAGAACGAGAAGAAAAGAATAGTAGATCGGATGGAAATGACGCAGCCACCAAGCGGGTAGACCCCGCCATTACCGGACTGCCTCTTCACGGAATAGAGCTTCCGGAAGAGGCCAAAGTGCGGCTCGATCCCGAGCCAATACTCGCAAAAAGTAATAAAGCAGGCGATGCGGAGAAGAGAATTGGGCGAAAGATGATGGAGTTGAATGCCATAGAAAAACAATAGTCCACGAAGAAAGTCGTGGACTGGGAGAGAAAGGCCGCGAAGAATGATGGGGACAAACATCACCCGAAACCCTACGGGTGGGCGGGGAGTTACCTCATCGCCACAGATTTTGACGGCCTCCTTATCCTGCGGGATTAAACCCGCATCACGCAGCTTGCGCAGGTCGCCTCGCGCGTCTCTGTACGTCGCCACCCGCCATCGGTGATGCGAGCGCGCGGTGGTGCTTTTCTTGCCACCTGCAGGAGCACTTGTGCCCACTCCGGTGGAGGCCTTCTTCGACTTCACCATCACGACGCGTCGACGGCGAAGGTGTACGCGCAAGAATGAGGAAGGAAACGACCATAGAACGTCCAGCGTGCAAGGAAAAAGCTCGAGAAAAGGGAAGCGGTGAAAGCAAATGGCGAAAGGGTAAAAAGAAACTTCTGTTTTCCCCATAGTTATAAGGACGAAGACGATGAACAGGGACCGTTCATCTAAAAGCCCTAACGCCAGGATCAGATCCAACCGTCCACGTGTCAACACAGCAGCGAAACGTCGCTAAGCACTCCGTACACTATGCACGGAAACCGAGGAGACGACGTAATTCTCGCCACGTCGCGCGTGACCAGTCAACTCCAAGTCAGAAAGTGGGAACCACGTTCGTCCAATCACGTCACCTCTGGCGCCATAGACGGTTGAGGTCACCGATCATCAACACTGACGTCATCAAAACCACACTAGCAACGGTTAGAAATCTTCGGCTGACAGCTAAAAGTACTCACTCGAATCTACGATTCGAGCAACTACTCGGGGGATACTCCTATTAGGAGCGCTGATCGCGCACCCGAGGCATGATTAAGGTAGCACACCTATGTTGATTCTTCGAGTCCTACGCCGAGTCTACGACTCCACTACAGACTCGGGGGCTACTCCCATAGGGAGGATTGATTCAAGCATCCGAAAAAATTGTGTCCTACGGACCCGAAGTTAACAACGGCTGAGTTAAAGTCTCTGCTCGAGTCTATGACTCAAATAGACACTCGGGGGCTACTCCCATAGGGAGCGCTGGTCGCGCACCCTATGAATTCTTCGATTGCGATCCTTGGATCAAAATGCAAAAACATTTTGGCAACTTTGCCCCAACCAACGCTAAGTGAGTAACATCCTCCTTGGCCACCCGAAACACCTCCGCGGTGATAAAATTTCGGATGCTGTGTTTGCGACGCAAAGATAAGGCCTACAGGTATCGTCGGATGGCCTGGTAACGCACCTGACTACGCTCTAATAATAATAGCCCATGCCAACAGGCGCGATGAAAATCCCGACGGATGCGTTGGGTATATCATTCGAAAAATACTAGGATTCGACACCTATAAGACCTCAATGGCCTGAGTCGAATTACGCCAGCATCTGTTCCAGATTCGAGTCCAGGGAGCACGCTCGCCTATGTGCTCGACTACATCTCAGCTAGGAACTACCCGCGGCTGACGATGCAACCGCCGCAGCCCCGCCATGGGCTTTAGGCTTGGGCTTCACGCCGCCAGGTGTCGTATTCTTCCTAGAACTCCTCGTCGTCGAGGTCTTCATCGTCCCCGGCCCCGGTTAGGTACTCGCTATACTCAACCTCCTCCCCTTGCTACGACGCCAAGCTAGCGCCCATGAAGGACGAGACAGAGGACTTCCCTCCTTCCCGTAGGCGCTCCATCAGCGGCGTCACCATATGTGAGCATCGTGCATCGTGTCATCCCTCTCCTCTCCACGGTCGCCTCCACCTCGTCAGGTCCAAGCGGAGGTGAAGGAGTGGATGCCACCACCGAAATACAAGGTGTCCGCCCTTCAGCTCAATAACTATGAGGACCCGAAGGAGTAGCCGGGCCAGCGCATGGCAGAGCGTGCCTCATTCGAAGCCGTGCCCTGACAACAGATGAGTTTGCGGAGGCGTAGTTCACGGCAGAGTACCAGCACGAGCAGGCCGAGCGCGCACGCCTCCTCGGCCTGTTCGTCGACTTGGAGGGTGACGACGAGGCCGATCCCTCGGATTGACACATGCATGGGCGACCCGGCCAGGCCTGCATCACCATGCCGCCACCGAAGCAGGAGCCCAACGACGATGACAAGGAGGAACTCATGGACTATGCGGTGGCGATGTACCGTCGACTTGGCCTAGGCAGGTGTGGCCTCCAGTAGTTTAGTTTTTTCCTTGTTTGCTTAAATTTTGTAGAAACATGTTTGAACTGTCTATGAATTTTCCGTTAGTTTCATATTTTAGCGTTTTTCGAATGTTTGAATTTTTTGTATGGGAGGCGACTAGGAGCCAGCTCCCCCTGTGATATATCCGGCGTCCCTCCATAGAGGCCAAAAAACGACCATGCTAGATGCCGTATTGGGGGACGAGTGGAGATGCTCTAAGTACCATTATTGAATGTCCTTTTCTTAGGCTTTTCACAATGGGTGTCTGTTAGCTCGATATCCTAGGCATTTTGCCTATATGGCATGTCACTTAACGAAGAAGAGAGTGTTGTTGTCTCTTAGCTAAGATACACCACTTCCATGATATCATAGGTAAAAAACTTGGCTAGACCTATCACATACATGCATAGGCCTAAAATCATTAAATACAACACCACTAAGAAACAATGCATTGTGATGGTTGTTTCTTAAGTTTTACTTATTTCTGTGAAAACGTGCTAAGATACACCCCACCGTGAAAGGCCTTATAACTACGGTAGATAAAATATATACTCCCTTGGGTCCAATTTATTAGGCACATATGTAGTTTAAGAAAAAATTGACCGGCAATTTTAATTAATAAAATATGCAATATATATCCCAAAAAATATACCATTGAAAACTAATTTTAAAGATGAATTCAATGGTATAATATTTGTGACATATTATGTAAAATTTGTTTAGCAAAATTAATGGTTAAAATTATTCTTAAACTACATGCATGACTAATAAATTGAACCGAAGGGAATAGTATTTATATCATCTTATTTCGTTGGATTCTAACAATCCAAATGGAGGTTATAAAACAGTTTGCTCCACGTAGTATACATAAGATTCACTATTAGCTTCATTCAGTTAATCGTTGCATAATCATATTCTACTATATAGACTAAATATTGCTTAGATTTTTTTTTTTTTGCAAAAGTGTTGGTTTTATAGATCAACCATCAGTGTTGCAATCTTCCTCCCAAAGTCTAGGTATAACATTTGGACCCGTATGAAGCCATACTGCAGCCTTGGCCTCCATGCGTCCCATTTTGGCTAGAGCATCACTAACACAGTTTTGCTCTCTCCCTATATTCTTTACCTTCGACCCCACCCTCGATGCCCAAAGCCTCGAGATCTCCTTTAATATATGAGTGTGTTCCGATCTATTCACATGAGCCTTCCTGGTCATCCCCACCGCTTCTGAGTTGTCAACTTCCAAAATAAATGGCTTTATAGACCATTCCAGCGCTAGCGCACATCCCTCTACACATGCTGCCAACTCAGCTGCCAGGGGTGATGTACAAGAATATAAGACCCGACACAAAGAGAAGATGGTCTCCCCATGTCATCGCGCAATGTCATACTAGCTCCTTCCATCTTCATGTCGTCGCTAAAAGAACCATCAACATTAAGCTTACACCAGCCGACAGGTGGACAGGACCGCCTCCTCCAGATTGTTGGGGCCTCCTTCCTTCTATCTGCCCGAGGGAACGGCAGAATAGCAGGTGCCTTCCCTTTGATGTGAGGATGGCTCGTACAATCTCTACGTACTGAACTTCTGTTGTAGCTAACTTGGTGTCATAGTGAGGCCTTTTTAGTACTCCATCCATTTTATAATATAAGATGTTTTATTTTTGTGAAAAAATATATCTAGACCTCTTTTTAGTGTGTAGGTTCGGAATAATTAGGAGTGAATCTACACATTAAAAGAGATCTAGATACCCTCCTTTCACAAAGCTAAAACATCTTATATTATAAAATGGAGGGAGTACTATTTACACAGTATCATAAAACATCGAGTTCTTTTCGTGGTTCAACTTGAGCTCTTCATTCGTCTACTCAACAACCACATAACTCATTATAACGGTTAATTTTTTCCAAACAACATGATTTTCTTATATATCTGATATCCTGCATACTAAATCACCTTTACCCAGTAAAAATGAATAACTGAAACTCTGATGGCACAACTCACTACACAGGTTCAATTTAAGTGAATGGTAACCTCACTTTCTGCTTTGCTTTTTTTGTTGTGTGAAGAAACCCTTTCTGCTTTGCTGAAATTATAAACCCGAAACATGGGATAATTTTCCTCCTGTTTCCATCACCACATGAAGTTGAGCTGAGCGGTAGCATAAGGGAGGTGGAGCTCGGGTACCATTCATTTTCATGGTGCAGCCTGGCCACCCAAACCCGCAGGAAGACAAATAGGCCACTGAAACCCGCAATGGCCTATATGAACTGAAGCTCCTTTACCTCCATAGGCTACAACTGCTAGCTTGCATTCATTGCACAACTTAGATGTATCTTTCTTTTCATGTCTTGCTCGATGAACTTTGACGAGCGTGAGTTGTTTCTTGGCACATTGCTTTAGCTAGAAATTTTGCTGCATGTATCACGAAGTTCATGGAATCCTGATCTTAGGACTGAAAAATGATAAACTTGGTATATCATGCTTGTTTAGTTGCTGCCTATTCTTATTGCCGGATGGTGATCAACTTCTCTTCGTGCTGGTCATGATATCTAAAATTTAAATGTAGCAAAGTTTGATGTGAATGCCATTTCAAAGTTTATGACACACAATTATAGATATAGCTGACCAGAATAAGCAGAGGTAATACAAAGTAATACTAGACAGTTCACGATATGCTTTCCTGACGAAAAATTTACTACATGTCGTGTGAATAGATTGGTTGCCTGTTTATTTGTTGTTTCTAAAGATTTAGTGTATTTAAGTCGGTCCATGACAAGACATCCACGACCGAAAGGTTTTGCATGGCCTCTTCCGTCTTTTCTCCTTTTTTGTCGATGGCTAGTCATACTGTAAGCCTATGACTAGATGTGATGTTTTGATCTTTCCAAATACACAATGTATATCTTGCGGAACTTTCCAATATTATGCAAAGGCCAAATATGCAATAATTCTTGCCCATGGTCTATGGATGACTGTCACCTATGAAATATGAATTAATTATGAGCATAGGAATATCGTGGACAGAAGAAAAAGAGAAAAATGGCATAATATTGCAAAGTTCTGAATAGTGTTTTTGTTTTTTTACTTAAATACCGAGTATGTTTCTTTGTTTGAATATTCTTCACATATGAGGAAATTCATGTGCATTATCTTTACCTTTATAGGAAACAAAATTTAAGAGGTCATAGCAACACACATACATTCAGCTAGTAATAATATGACATGTCAAAAAAAATACTATTCAGAACATTAATTCTAAATACATGGCCAGGATGGATATAAGAAAGGTCCAAATGGTTATAATTCTAAAGTTTGCAAAGATTCTGCATAAGTTCTACTTCAAAGAAACAAAATTTTTAGAGAGAGCGACTTCTTGGAGAAGCACCAAAAGAACAACTGGGCCTTAGAAGAGTTCCGGCCCACTTGGAGTACATGGCCAGCGATTTGGTCACTCAAAATTTTATTAAGCGTTTGGCGGGAACGCTCAAAATCTCCCTCCCAATTCCTCAACTCCGTCCTCTGCCAGACCGACCGCCCCGCACCACCAATTCGGCCATGGCTCCGCCACTGCCAGCAATGTACTCCTCGCTTCACGCCGCCGACTCCGATTCCGACGACTCCCTCCTCTCCGACGTATCCGCCTCCCCGCCCCGCCGCTGCTCGCCGCCCGGGCCGCCACCGCCTAAACACCGTTCCACGCCAGATCCCACCTCAGAACCCAAAAGCAAGCCCAAAGCTAAACCCAAGCCCAAGCCAGTACCCTCCTCTACCTCCACCTCCGCCTGCGCGCCTCCAATCCGGCCCGCCGCCCTCTTCAACCCACACGGCCTCACCGCGCGCACCGCTCCCTCGGCGTCCGCGCCCAGAGAGAACGCCGGCGCAATCTCCTTCTCCGTCCGCCGCCTCGTCCAGTCGCGCAACCTCACGTTCGAACCTGCCGCCGCAGTCACCAACCCTACCCCCGCCGAAGCGCCCGAGCCCGAGCCCGAGCCCGCGGAGATACCAAGCGCTGAGCCATGCCCACCCCCGGCAACCACCTACCCGCCGCCGCAGCTCAGGCCCAAGCGGGTGCATCCCAACTCGGTGTCGGAGGCCCCCACGGCCGCGGCCGAGCAGCCGAAGCGACCGAGAGGGGACACCGCGGGCAATTTCGTTCGGCTCAACATCAACGGGTACGGCCGGAAGAAATCGTTCAAGTCGCAGGCAAGGCGCCCGACAAAATACCGCTCCTGGAAGCGGCAGCAGCCCGGCGGTGGAAAGCCTCGGGGAGGCGCCGATGAGGAAGGGGATTTCGTGGCGGAGGCGCTGCTCGAGCGTGAGAAGAATGGGGCGGGAGGTGGCGATGGTGTTCTCGAAGCTGTTGAGGTAGCGAGAGAGGACCCGTCTGAGCAGAATCTCGAGAGCTTGCTCAGGAAGGTGTTTGGCTATGACTCGTTCCGCGAGGGTCAGCTCCAGGCGATCCAGAATATAACTGCAGGGGAGTCGACGGCGCTCGTGCTGCCCACTGGCGCGGGCAAGTCACTGTGCTATCAGGTGTGCTGCCAAATTCGAGTTGCTGGTTTCTTGTAGGTCAGCTCTGACATGATGGTGATGCTGATTTTCAGTTGCCCGCTATGATTTTGCCTGGACTGACACTGGTGGTGAGCCCACTGCTTTCCTTGATGGTGGATCAGTTGAGGAAGCTCCCTGCATTTCTCCCAGGAGGCCTTCTTGGGAGTAGTCAGGTATTTGCAGAACTTTATACTTCTGCTAGTCCTATTCAAAACTGTATATTAACATAGGCGTTATATTATTTCATTCACTCAGACGGGCGATGAATTTCATGAAACATTGCGAAGATTGCGTGCAGGGGAAATAAAGGTACAGCTTTTCTTAAGTTTCATTTCTCCCAGTCTAGCATCAATGAGTAACTGCCTTGATTCTGCCTTATCTAGAGAGTCATCCCTGCATATCTTGCAATTTCTATCTCAACAATATATCTTCTTGATATAGTGACGAAAAGCTGGATTTGAAAAAGAAGAATTCTTCTTACATTCGGGAAATGAACCTAATTGTGCTTCATATGCTTTGCAGTAGGTGATATTGACATGTATTTTGTTTCAGTATTCTAACATAGTTTCCATTGTTTATCAGGTTCTTTTTGTTTCCCCTGAGAGATTCTTGAATGAAGAATTTCTGCTGATATTCAGGGACACACTGCCGATATCTCTTGTGGTGATTGATGAAGCTCATTGCATTTCTGAATGGTGAATTTATATTTCCTCCTAGTTCAGCTTAGAACGCTAGATACTCTTGTTTACAGTTGGCACTGCAATCTCTTTGTGTAGTTGGGTGCCAGGTACAAACCGGAACAGGGAAAATATCAGATCTAGGACGGCAGCAAGTTACCAGTTTCAAACTTGTCAAATAACTGTCCGGTTACCACCTGCCAGCTGTCTGGATACAACTGGACAAGACAACAACAAATCTACTTTGTAGAACCACACAAATATTATTTGATGCATCACTGTTTAGATAAGAAATGCCCAATAAAACTGGAATCACATAATCAGATAGAGACAATTTGATCCGCTGATAAGAAAGCTATTACTAAATCAGCGACACTTATTATTGATTGGAGGGTGTATGATTTATGCTTGTTATATTAACATATATAAGCAAATGCCAACAAGTTCTGGTTTTGTGAAAAAAGTTCAAAAGATGTGAACTGATAAAGGTCCTCCTGAAGTGGTGGTTCTGTGTAATTCACTCAAAATAATAATTTGGTCTACCATTAACTTGCCTAGCTATATTTTTTCTGATCTGTCACTCTTTTAATCTGTGCTTGTGTGTCATACTTAATTTTTGTGATACAGTAGGTTTCACCATTACTTTGTTTTTCCTACTGTATTATGTACTTGCTGTCCACTTTATAGTGTTAGACTTGCAGTGTAGCTAAGTTCATGACCTGATCTTCATGTCCTCCCAAATGAACAGGTCTCATAATTTTAGACCTTCATATCTAAGGCTTCGAGCATCACTACTTCGGAGAAAGCTTAATATTCAATGTATTCTTGCAATGACTGCAACTGCAACAACACAAACCTTGCAGGAGATAGTGAGTACCTTAGAAATACCATCTAGTAATCTCATCCAAACATCTCAAATAAGGGAAAATCTACAGCTATCTATCAGCATGAGTGATAACAGGTAGATCACTCGTCCTCCTACTCTGTATGAAGACACCAGAGTCTACTTACTGCCATATATATTTGAATGAAGGCATATGAAACATTATCTTTTGTATCACAGGTTGAAAGATTTACTGTTGTTATTGAAGTCCCCCCCTTTTGTCGACATGAGAAGTATTATCGTCTACTGTAAATTTCAGGTTAAACTTTCTCTTTCCTTAAAATGGTTCACACGTCTGTCCAGCTATCCTTTCGATACAATTCAACATTGCATGTGTAACCTCTTTCTTGTTGTCTTGAACAGACAGAAACAGACTTTGTTTGTAAGCACTTATGTGATAACAACATTACTGCCAAGGTTGGCCTTCAGCTTTAGCTTGACATGAGTTATTAGCTGAGTAAAGCTGAGTTTAGTTTTATGACATCCTCTATCTTTTTTAGAGCTACCATAGTGGACTTCCGATGAAAAACAGGAGCCGTGTACAGGAACTTTTTTGCTCTAACAAAATAAGAGTGGTATATCCTTGCCTACGTACTTTGGTATTTCCTATTCATAAATTGCATTCATATGTCGTCCAGATGTCTAACTTTATTTCTTCCCCCCTTGAGCAAGGTTGTTGCAACTGTGGCATTTGGCATGGGCCTTGATAAGAGTGATGTCGAAGGGGTATGAATATATCCACATAATTATTTTCAATCTACACTTGAGATTAAAATTGTTTTTATTTCTTTCTACAAACAAGAAACATTCAATATTCTTTCATATGAGCAGCTCATAAATAAAGCAAAATTAAATTGCGGCTAACTTGTACTGATTAAAGTGTTCTTTCCTTAAAGGTGGTCCACTATAGGTTGCCGGAAAGCATGGAAGAATACATACAAGTAAGTTAACTTCATGATGTGGTATATGCTTTTCCATTCTCCTCTCTTCTTGAACGTCTAGCTATGCTCTTTCCAGGAAACTGGTCGTGCTGGAAGGGATGGACGGTTATCACACTGTCATCTTCTTTTTGATTCAACAACATTCTATAAGATCCGTAGTCTTTCACACAGGTGAATTATTTTTCTAGTTTACTTACTTTGTATCCATATGTTTCTTATGAATTATGAAATGACTGTACAACCTCTTTTGGCAGCGATGGTATTGATGAATATGCAATGAGCAAATTTCTTCATCAGTTATTCTCCTCTAGCGACACAACAGGGTGCATTTGTTCCTTGGTTAAAGAGTCTACTTCACGCAAGTTCGATATGAAAGAAGAGGTTTGCACCTGTCTTACCAGCCCACTGGACCTGTTTTTTTCTGTCATTTTCTCTTGCTATCACAGCCTTGCATAATAATTTATGAAAGTAGCTCAATACACATCTGTGCTAGGTAGCTGTACCATGGAGATTAGTGGCTGTTAGACTGACCTGCAAAAGTTAACTATTTTCACTACTGTTGGCACTTTTTTTTGTGAGGGATGAATGGTAGTATAGTATTTGGTAACCCTAAAAATATCTGCTCATATTTGTTGTCAACGTTTTATAATGTTTTTTGTACGCATTCTAGAACAGCAAGTAAAAGCTAATAGGCATGCTAGTTATACGGAGTAAAGATGTAGAGACCCTTTCGTTCCTACTTTTGAACAGTAGTGACAAGATTTATTTGCAAATTATCATTTCTTTTGAAAATCTTCACATTCTTTTTTTTCGGGAAAACACAAAGACTTTGCGTTTCTTTTAATTGCATAGAGGAGTTTGTTACAGGGTTACAAACTGACAGACAAGCAAACAAGGTTGCAATCTTCACGTTCTTTGCTCTTAAACTTTCCTTTGAAACATATAATTCTTGAACAGTTCGACTAATCTTAAGATAAGAGAATGTCATAAGAAATTATAACTGCAGGTTCTTTTGACAGTCCTCACACAGCTGGAAATTGGTGACGAGCAATATCTCCATTTACTTCCTCAGTTCAGTGTTACCTGCACATTGTATTTTCACAAGGTACATGCTTATCCAGTGATCTGAGCTTTACGTCATTTGAACCCGAAGTTATCTTACTGTGCTCAGCTGAGGACCATGGTATGTGTCCAGTAGTCAGTGATTCACTCTTAATTGTTCAGTAGCACTGTGACCTAGGCATATGATAGCCGTGCACATACCATGTTCATTGTTTTTTATAAGCTACTATACTTTCCTCTTTGTCTTTTGACTTCTCTTGATTCGCTGAATTATATTGCTGCAGACATCACCGCAATTGCTCGCTGACAAGGATATACTACTTAGATCAATTCTAAAAAAGTAAATATGCCGTCTTCTTTTATTTTGAAGTGCTTATTGGAACTTGCTGCACTTCTTTAAGTTTTTATTTCTGTGTTCATGAAAACGCAGGTCAGAGTTGAAGGATGGAAGTTATGTCTTTGAAGTACCAAGAATAGCTAACGATATGAGGATCACAATGAATGAAGTTTTTGATAGATTGCAAAAGCTAAAGGTTTGCCTGAATGAACCTAGTAAATTTTCCAGTTAACCTGGTTTCTTCCAGGTGTCCATGGATTCCATGGTTATCATTTATCAGTCAGCTGTAATTTCTGTTCAAATATTTGTCCACTATCTAGGATGAGCTAAGCTTATCAAACAGAGAAATGGGAGTTGCATCTGAGCTGATTTCAGATTTTGTACACTTAATATCATCTTCTTTAACTGAATCACTCCCTATATTTTGTTTGCTGCACCTAAGGATTTAAGTTCAAAGGCTCAATAGGTACCAGCTGGATGCCTGGATCTCTGTGCCTATGTTCTCTGTATCAGCTGCATTTCCATACCTATCTCCTGTATTTTGTAGTAGACCATCAGCTCACTATATATACAGTATGTACTGTTGCTACAGAAAATGGTCACATTAGCCTTTCTATAACCTAGTTTTTCCGTTATTTATACCATGTTCATGATTACTTCCTTATCCTAGCAAACTTTTTCCCTATCACTTGTGCCGCGACAGTTGTTATGGTTGTTGCTTGTGGCTGTTTTAATGTAAGATCTTTGATCTTGTAGTTATAGGCCTATAGCCTGGAATTGATCAAGGTTGACTTACTAATATTGCGCATATGGGACGATTCATCATCTACTCTGTGTTGTTTTTTTATCATGTTGCATCGATTCTATGTTAAACTCCTTATGTTATGTAATATTTACTTATATGCTCCTTCTGTAAATCAGTTTTCAGGAGAGCTATCGTATGAACTGAAAGACCCAGCCTACTGTTATATGATCTTAAAAAGGCCAGACGACCTCAAGGCTCTCTCAGAAAAAGTCACAAAATGGCTTTCTGAAGTAGAAAACTCAAAGGTGTTAAACAGTTTCTCGAGCTCTTCTGAATAAGAATCTTTTCACACAATATTGTCCTTACGGTTGTATTTGCAGATCTGCACTTTACATTGTCTTCTTTACAAGACAGTAAATCGTGTACCAATAGGCTTTTATGTACTGTAATGTAGTCTGAGTTGTTCATATTAACTTCTTTTTCTATCAATGCATCGAAACACAAATCTAGGGCCTTTTCACGAAAAAATGTAGTCTCAGTCGTTCATATTAACTGACTGCTGATGCCTGCTCTTTAAACAGATCAGGAAACTGGACGCTATGTTTGCTCTTGCCAACTATGCCGTCAAAAGCTGCAAAAGGACCAGTGGGTGTTCTGGTTCGCAGCACACCCCGTGCATTCAGAAGAGGATCATAGACTACTTCAGCAAAAGTGAAGGCACTCCAGACGAAGATTACTGTACTCCGCTCCGCAAGGGCAGGTCTGTGTGCTCTCTCCCCGCAGAACTTACCAGAGCATTTGCTTCTTACCCTGTTCCGAGCTAAGTTTTTGTCTGACCG
Organism: Avena longiglumis; assembly: GCA_030063025.1. Lineage (NCBI taxonomy): Eukaryota > Viridiplantae > Streptophyta > Magnoliopsida > Poales > Poaceae > Avena > Avena longiglumis. Next base: position 566,740,729 of record CP125976.1, read on the forward strand.
AACATTTGATTTCGCTTCCTGCAGCACGTTCTTGCAATCCGATATAAAGGTAGGAACCGATGCTACGGTACATTTTCCTTTGTGATTTGGTATATATGATGTGACAGGCCTGCCTGACAATGTCTTCACTGCACGCTGCTAGGTTTTCCTCCAGAGCAACTCGTTTGCAAAGTTCACCCCGAGGGCTGTCGCGAGGATCATGCATGGCATCTCGAGCCCAGCTTTCCCGGCCGCAACTTGGTCCAAGAACCACTTCTGGTCTCTCTCTCTTTCTCTGGAAGGCTTTTGTTATATTTACATATGGATGCACTTTCCACTGATTTATCTAACGGGCTGGATTTTTCTGACAGGGGACGCTATATGGAGGTTGAGTTTCCATTGGTCATAGAAGCTGCCAGAGCAGAGCTAGTAAAATTCGTCGGAAAAGGAGAGTAGTGCTACAAGCTGGCAATCAGATGTGTTGCCAGGTTACAATGTGCATAAGAGTGAAGCTGAAACCAGGAATTGGATAGAAATTTAACCACAGAAGGTTCGTGCCCACTCCCTAAGCTACTAGCCCCATTTCAACATTTCACTGATTGGTATCCGTATGCTGAACGGTGATCTGCGTTGCTTCCGTAAATCTCCAGAGGGGCTTGCAAAATGTGTCGGCAAGCACCGTCGCACAGAGGGAACACCAGCCTGGTCAGTGTGAACTGTGAAGTATCTATTCAACCAATGCTTGCCTTTCAGTGAAGCTGGCTACATGGCGTTTTCGCTGGGTAAGATGCACCCTTGGAGGTAGGGCGCTGGATGGATGGAGGAAATGATATGATACCCTCGGTAGCAGGAGCAGAAACATTCTTGTAAAGAAAAATACTGTACATTAGTCACTTGCTGGCTCCTGTTTTTCTTTCTGAAAGATACAATTAATAGCTGATGAGATACTACTAGGACGACAGATGTGAGGGTCGATGTGACGGCTGTGTTATGGTTTATGGTTGGACTTTTGAGAATTCGAGTCGATGGCAGCTTCACGCCACATACCATGTTGCCATCGCAATATCCGCATATACTCTGGGAAAGCATGATGCGTTCTGTGAGGCTTCTTTTTGTCGGTCCAGGCGAGAAGGTTTCTTTGGCTAGATCGTAGAGCTTGGGCAGAACTTCTTCCAGAAAGCTCGACAAACTTTCAGAATCTCATCTGCCAAAATCGTTTATACTTTTAAATTGACATTGAAACTACTAGTTAAGAAGTTTGAGAATTTTGAAGATGAGATTCAGAAGTTGGTCGAGCTAAGGTTTCGAAGAAGCTGAAAAGAAGGGCCATAGACGAGCTCAAGGCCGATTTTTTTTACAAATCTGACTGTCTGCAAAATTGCGTTGCCAATTTTTTTGAAGAGCTAGGCCTAGAGGTTCCACGGTAGTAATAATCGATGATGTACGCATACTTGGTGTGTCCTAGTCTGTTGGGACAAGAACATTATAAATACTCCCTCCGTCCTAAAATAAATGTCTCAAATTTGTTAAAATTTAAATAAATCTATATACTAAATAGTAAATAGATGTCTTAGATTTGTTAAAATTTGAATAAATCTATATACTAAATAATGAGATTTATTTAAATTTTAACAAATCTGAGACATCTATTTTAGGACGAAGGGAGTATATGTTATGGTACCGAGTTTCATGTATAAAAAAATACATACATTCTCATGCATAGAGGCGTTGCATGTTTGATGCTCCTGTCTTGTCGCTTCACTAGCCCACGACGCTCATGTCTTGTCGCTTCACTAGCCCACGACAAGAAAGGCTCGGGCAAGTTGTATGTTGTAACACAACATCATCCGCTCGACCATAACTCCATTTAGTAATAGTATGTAAAACATTTTGAGAGATGTGTCTCAACTTAGTATTAATGGTATTCGACATGGCACAGTGATTCTCTCTAACTATTTCATGCACATCATCCATTATGCTATGTTGCCTAGTAAGCTAAAAATAACGGCCAATGTTAATCCATAAATGTATAAATATAAATAAGAAATAATAAAAATATATGTACTGTGTCATTACGACGGTTTGCTGCAGTACAATCTATCCCTTCCTGTAGTTGCTCTTCATGTGTGTGATGTGCTGGCCTATCCGGTGGAGGGCGAGGAGTGAGCTTGAGATCTTGTGCTAGCAATATACCATGTCATATAAGCATTTCATGTATTATCGCAATACACCCTACATGTTTAGTGTCATGAGCACACCATTGATAATTAAAATAATCTAAAAAATATTAATTATTTTCTTGAACCTTCTCCAAAAGCTTGTTCGAATTCCATTGGTCTATCCACTGCTTTTGAGTACACAACCAATTGTAATTTTTTCTCCCTTGATTGCTTTGCATGAAATGCGCATAATCATAGTTATGATATTTAACAAAACAACATTGCATTAGTGTAAAGGGTTTCAAGGTTGAGAACATATTGTTGAAATGTAGACTCAAGACGGCGGGGGAGGAACCTCCTACTAGAGACCAAGTTGCTGCATCACACGCTTGGGGTTTTGCCGCTCCACCATATGAACTCATAGAAGGCGGTGACAACGTGTCCACTAGAGCTTCCGGTCTCGGTAGCACTCATGTGCCAAAACCCTCTCACCTGCCACGAAATTTACGTATTTTTTCTGCCATGCTTCTCATGTGATAGAAGAATGATGCATGGTCTCGAAATCTTCATGGTAAATAGGATATCACTTTGAAGCTAAATCTCGGGCCCAACATAATCCACCATGTGTCCACCGCGAACCCATGGTCGCAATCAAACTAAACCGTGTGACCGCTATATGGGTGCACCAGATCTTCTATCGTCGATCATCTGGCTGGTATGTTCTCCCAAGAACACAACTGGAGGAATATGTAGCACACACACATAGAATTGGGGCTTTACTAGTGATCTTCTTCGTGGTGCATGAGGCGTCACACAAGCCCCTATAAGTCTGCCAGAGCACCACCGAACCAATGCTGTACTAGGTGATCTCTAAATTGTCTAGAGGAAGGGCTATGTGTTCTACTAGTTTAACAAAAATTGGGTTGACTACTTTACCATTTTCTGATGGGAGCAACATGCTAAATAGGTAAAGTACATAGAGATCAGGTGCTTACATACTACTTCCTCAGAAGCATAATCTGGAAACTCAATAAAATTTACCAGCCAACTTATGGGGACTCCTCTTGCCACCTTACCGTTGGAAGTTCTCGGGATAACTTCACCCATATCTTGTTCAAAATCTTCCTTCCAAGTCGTCATCACCAGGATCAAGCTCGTTCGTATATCCCTCGATCTGTTCATTGAGGTCAACAATCACCATGGAATAAGGTCCATTATTCTGGGTGTCAACAAGGGCGTCTTCTACATGCCTCGCATCCATCATCTCCATATTTATAGCCATTGCGACAATGGATAACTAGAGCTCACCGGTTGCGGTACTGCTACTAGGTTCATCGCTGGCATCAACAAACTGCACATATAACACCGGTTGTTCATACATGGCTGTACTAGGTGTGCTTGCAAATTTCATGTCTGAACCCTATGAATTGTCGCCTTTAACCTCGTGAAGTGCCCAGCGGTAACCTTCTCCCACTCCCTTGCAAATGAAATCTCCAATGCTCATCTTTTTTCGAGCCATCTCTAGCCGAAACTCCGCGCGAATGCGCCATCTAACATGCATGAAACTAGCATTCACCAATTATTTCACTATAACATTCTTTAACTCAGAATGCGACAGATCAAGCCCCACGGTCCATTGCGAGTGATGTCCTCACCATAAATTACATACAAAATACTTATCATACCTACACACATCACATTAATAGAACTATATTAATTAAAATATAACCATAATCATAGTTTATACATCATACCTGCATGTGTATCATGTAGCTTGCAGCAAGATGCAAAGAGCATGGAATACAATTGAATTGTAGATTTGCATCTTGCGACATGGCACCGTAATGTTTTTTTCCAGATGATGTAAGATACTCTCGGGCTACTGAATACATGATAGAAGCCCCCGTGTCGCTCCCTAACTAGGGCGACACGAAAAAACCCTAGCCATCTCCCTTTTCCTCATTTCTCGCTCCATCGGAGGAGGACGATGCCAAGCCGTTTCACGATCCGATGGTGGGTGCAACCGGTTTCATCGGTAATCACCGCGACGCTACTTTGCTCGGCGTATGGCGACGGGTCGAGAGTGGTGGTGGACTTTGTCTATCCTCTGTGAGCGGTCGACGGCAAGTTGGCGATCCAATCGGTTGCAAGATTGGGGAGGTGCAACTTCCAATGAAAACCAGACTTTAACTTCGGCCAAGGTGGACGATGGTAGCATATGCGCTGCTACCTTGTTGAAGTCATCGCCGTTGCGGTCTGCCTCTCCTTGTCAGCATGCTCCCGGGAAAACCCTAGATTTGGGACTCTCGGATCAGACGATGGATCTATGGTGTCGTTCTGTTGCCTAGGGGCATTGTCTTGGATCATAGGCTTGCTAGAGGCATGTAACACCCTCGAATCTCCCCTATATAAGTTTTAATTATTACCTACAAACCCGCATAGAAACGATCCAAAGATGCCTACTAGACACTTGTGTGCGATTGGAGAACGAAGTAATATTATTACATAATAGTTCACGATGGAACCCACATAACATATATATACATCAACGACTTCATGAATCAAGAATACATATATACAGTACAAAGATCCAAATCACCTTAAAAACTATACAACATCCGAGTACGGATAAGATGCAAATTGGGCTAAGATCCTTGAAGAATAATCAATGGCGTCCATAACCCTGACCAGGCCAAAACGGAAGGGCAACCCTGCTAACGATGTTGATCTCGAACCTGCTAAACAAAAGGGGTGCGAAAAAAGAGCAAAGGAAAAAGAGAGCGGTCAGTACCGAGGCCAGTATACGGCGAGCCTTAGAATTCGGCGGCTCTCGCCTACATAGGCATGGTGGATTGAAGCGACAGCGGAGCATGCACTAAACAACATATAGAGACTCTATAAAACTGGAGGCTATCAGAGAGTGATAAGAAATACCTATTCGGAACCAACCTGATACTAACACCAAACATACCCTATTTCCCCCTCGAGAATAAACGGGAAAGTTAATACGTCGGAAACGTATCTATAATTTTTGATGCTCCATGCTTGTTTAGTACCTACTTTGTCTACACTTTGAGAATAAACGAGGAAGTTGATACGTCGGAAACGTATCTATAATCCCACTCAAAGATAAGGTCTCCTCCATTCCCCAACTGATAAAACTTGCTGTACTTCACGTCCATCTATAAGAATATAGGACGAGTAAGTTAGTAGAGTGATCAAGTGTGTCAAATTTTATGTATTTTGTAAGAGTTTTTGAGGAACATGAATTTTTATGAAAGAAACAAACTGATAAGAATGGGAATAAGTTTTTGTAAATATTTGCTTCCTTTGGTTTTGAAACTAAGTTTTTGATTCAACGTCCAGTCTAACTAGGGTCTCCTATGGTCAGGATGGCTCTGATACCAACTTGTCAACACCCGGATTTTTAATCCCAGATGCCTGTTATGCCATACATTGCAATCCTAGGATTACCATTTTTGCGAGACATAACATAATTGGATACCACAGTACATCATCCATTACAAACCATACATAAGGTCTTACACAAATAAGGATCTCATGATCCAGTTCTTAGTACAACTCAAGCAGCGGAATACGTAATAATAAATGTAGCGTAGGCGAAGCTCCATCTTCGGGATCACAGGCAATGCTGACGATGGGAGATGATCCTAGTTGTCGTAACCTTCCTGGGGTCCATCATCCTGGTACTCTTCTTCATAGTCTGGCCACGGGAATAGCCAGGGACAAAGTCATGAGTACTCTTTAAGTACTCGCAAACTAATACTAACAAGTGAAGGGGTTTTTTGTAGCAGGACACTAAGCTCTAAGGTTGTTTTGCAAAAAGCCAGATTTACCTCTACTAAGTTCAGAATCAAGAAAATCTAGTTGAAGTTTTCTAACACCTAAGTGGGAACTTGTATCTCATGTCACAACCCTGTTGTGGTCAAGTCAAATTCTCAATTCATTTCACAAGTCATTTTGAAAACATCTCGACGGGGAACAGATATTACCTAATCTGTCCAATCATGACGCTTATTCAATAGTTTGACACTCTGTAGAGATTGTACACTTTCACCATAACATTCGATACATCCGTCAGGAACAAATCCTGAATTAACCATACTCAGTATGCGGATAATCAACCCTAACCTTTCAATTACACGCCCTAGTATAGGCACCTCTCCTGTGAGTTTGGCCTCCCAACCATGACTAACTGTCATCTTGGGTACTGCACAGGTGGACAATCTTCACAAGGTAGCCTCATCTTAGACCTTGGCCGTGAGGGAACCCATACTAAAGTATATAATTTTCCAGTCAAGCCCTACCCAGTTTTCGGGTATTGTGGTTGTACGGTAAAATTGGAATGGTATCGCATCCAGACAACCATCATTTTTCAAAAGGGCTAAGGCTCATGCCTTAACATTTTCATCATCCAAATCATCTGGTGTTCGGAAACGCATGTCAAAACATCTCAGTAGAATGACTCATCATTCTAAGGTTTTCATAACCATTTTCCACCAAGTATTCCCATCTAAAGTTGATCAAGTTTTATGCTTAGAACTAGCATCTACAAGTGGGGTGAGTACTAATGAGGGGTGGTAAACAAGTGGAGTTTTAACTAAGTTCAATCTCATGCCTTAGGATGACATCAAGATTATCTAGCTTAGGCCAAATTTAATGCTCTTTATGCAACCTTCAATTACCTTCCTAGAATCTACAAGTCACTTAAGTAAACTCTAAGAACAAGCTTTGAGAAATAAATCAAGTAGAAAGCGTGCAAGTAAAACTAGGAGGGGGGTATCATCAAATATGTCTTACCAAGCATGCTTAGTGCATTGCATAGGTCATCTAACTTTCATAATTGCAAGTGTTAGCTTGCAAGTATTAGTATAAGCTTGCTAAGTTAATAGCTTGCAAGTATTGGCTTCATAGGTCAACTTGATTAGTAAGGCTTGCCTTGTACAGAGCAGTGATTGAAGTTCTCCTCGGCTTCTTCCTCGTAGTATCCTCCTTCCTCCTCGTATCCTTGGTCGGTACTAGCGTCTATGAATAAATACGAGGTACACAATCACCAAACAATACTAAAATATTTTCAATCATCACACAAAGGGGTTCTATAGATGATCTAGCATCATCACTAATATCACAAGATTAAGGCATTTGTCTTATTGATTTTATTTTTAGAAAAGTAATTTCTACTCATTGAAAAAATACTTAAGATTTAATATTCTCCAAACAAAACATGGGATCATGTTGACACATGTCATCACCACATATTTCAGTACATAGGAATGTGATTTAAAGTGGTGTCACAATTTAATAAGGTTTAACCTTTTTATTTTAAATAAAATAAGTGACTAGAAATGCCTATGGCATTCTTTTATTACTTGGATATTATTTCTGTAAGTAAACCCATATGTTTTTATATATTCTAAAAGGTATGATCAACTGTGATTTTTGAGAGTTGGAAACAACTCAAAAGCTATTATGGTTTAAATTTGAAAAATGTTTGAATGCAGAAAAGCTTCTGACTTGATATTTTTACCAAGGTTGATCTACAGATCCAAATGATTTGAATCCAACGGGCTTGGATTAAGCATTTCAATATCTTTTTAACAAAATTGGTTTCATGAAATTTGGTTCAATGAATCAAGTTGGGTTGATTTTTGAAACTAGGTATAGAACTGAGTTTGAATTAAAATAGAAAAAGCTAAATTCAAACGAGTGGGCTGCGCGGGAAGGTTTAATGGGCCGGCCCAGTGTCACTCCGCAGCGCGGGGCGCAACTGACAGGGGGGTCTACTGGTCAGTGGCTCATTAAACGCGAAGCGGTACGGGGCGATGTGGTGCGTTGGATTAGAATGAAGATCGACGGCTGAGGGTCGTCGTCGACGATGAACAGGTCACCGGCGAGCTCGAACCCTAGCGGATCGGTGGGGGGGGGGGTGCATAGGAGGCATACCGGGGCTCCAGTGACGACGGCGAGGTGGTAAAACGATGAAGTCGACGACGGCGAACTTAGGGGTGGTCGCGGCAGCTCCGGGGGTGGACGAAATCAACGGTTCCTCTTCTCCTCTGTAGCAGCGAGCTCCGGCCAAATTCCGGAGATGCGCTGCTCGCCTTGCTCCGGCTAAGGGGTGGAATGCTCAGTGAGGTGAGGGGAGTGATATGGTGTGCTTCAAATGGCTTGGGGTGGCCTCCTTTTATAGGCTCGACGACGAGACCAAACGGGATGGGCAGGCCACGGTGGCGACACGGCTACAGGCAGCTAGAGGCATGGCCGAGGTTGGCGTTCGACGGGTGGTCTCCTAGCGATGCTCTGGAGCTTTATTGCGCGTGTAGGGGCGGTGGCAAAACGGTCAGGAACGTGTGGTGCTCTGCGCGGCAGGGGCGGCGTCTTCGACGGCAAGCGGTGGCTACGGGGTACGGGCGGTGAAATGAACATGCCTGGTGGTCTCCTGGGACGGTGGGGTGCATGCTGGCGGGCGGCAAGGGCTCGAGGTGGTCGGGTTGCGTGGGAACGACATGTGCTCTGCGGTGCGCGTCGACATGGTTGACAGCGGCACGGGCGCGACGTTCCTGGCGGTTCTGGTCGTTGTCTTCGAGCTAGGGATGGTTGAGAGGGGGCGGTGAGGCATGGGCTACCTCCCAGACAAGGTTGGCACGACTAGTTCTTCTCCTAGCTTGCTGTCCACACTGGGGTGACATGGGTGCTCTCGCCCTATTCACCATTGATGACATTGGCAAGCTTATAGTGGTCCTAGAGCTTAGTTAAGGTTGCTAGATGATCTACTAAGGCTAGTGTAACCAGAGAGGGAACAAGGTTGGCTCAAAACACTGCTCAAAATAGTGTTTGTGATTTGGTTGATTTGAATCTGCAACCTGTTTGATGAAATGGCCGCATGAACTTTAGTTTTGAATTTTGAAAAGATTTTTGGTGGGTGTGCTAGGCAAGTGTTGGGGATTCTGTGGGTGCTTGGGTTTTGAAAATTGAGCTGGTTTGAGTGGTTTTTGAAAAAGCGGGATCTTCCCATAAGAAATAGATTCAATTTTAAACTGTCATTTAAACTAAGCATTTAAATGTTTTTGGATGATCACAAAGTGGGCCTTGGTACCTTGTTATGAGTACTATCAAGGGGTGCAAAGATCCATACAAGTTTCTGTTAAGTTCTGAAAGTTAGAGATAGCCAAAGTAGGCATGGGAGTTAATTTGGCTAAAATGACCATTCACTTAATTTGTTTGTTTTGATTTGTTTGTCTTTGGGAAAAGTGTGGGGATTGTTTAGATGATGTTTATTTAACCTAAGAATCATTTTACAAGCAAAAAAACACAGAACCAATGCAATTCAAAAGAATCCAAATTTTAATACACACACATATGAATGCCTTTATGTTTTTAATTGGAAAAGTTTTTGTTAACCCTAATTTTGATGACTAGAGTTTGATGATTCAAGTTTAATATTTTTGGGATGTTACAAACCTTCCCCCCTTAAACAAAATCTCGTCCGGAGATTTGAAAAAGGACGAAAAAAAGATTACCTAGGATTGGAAGAGATCGGGAAACTCTGTCCTGATGTGATCTTCGCGCTCCCAGGTAGCTTCCTCTTCCGTGTGGTTGCTCCACTGAATCTTGAGAAACTTGATGCTTAGGGTTCTGGTAGTTCTGAAGGCTTCTTCCAAAACACGGATGGGTACTTCGGGATAGTTCAGGTCCTCGTTGATTTCTATGGTCCGGTGATCAATATTCTTGAACACTTCCGTCTTCTCTGGAACTTCGAGGCACTTGCGAAGTAATGAGATATGGAACACATTGTGCACGGCTGACATCTCTTTGGGTAGTTCCAATTGATTCGACACTTCTCCTCGACGGTTCAGAATCTTGAAGGGTCCGATAGATTTGGGGGCTAACTTTCCTTTCAGTTGGAAACGCTGCATTCCTTTCAATGAGGACACTTTCAGATACACAAAATCTCCTATGTTGAAGGCGAGGTCTCGACGTCTCTTGTCGGTGTAACTCTTCTGTCTAGACTGGGCTGTCTTGAGGTGCTCACGAATCTTGTGAACCTTCTCTTCTGCTTCTCGTAGGATGTCGGGTCCGAAAATCTGACTCTCTCCTACTTCCGACCAGTTCAAAGGGGTGTGACACTTCCTTCCATACATGAATTCAAATGGGGCCATTTGCAAATTAGCTTAATAACTGTTGTTGTACGAAAATTCTACAAACGACAGACAGTCTTTCCACTTAGATCCATATTCTAACACACATGCTCTTAGCATATCTTTGAGTATTTGATTTACTCGCTCCGTTTGTCCATCGGTCTGAGGGTGATAAGCGATGCTGAAATCTAGTCGGGTTCCTAAACCTTCTTGGACTTTCTTCCAGAATCTCGAGGTAAACTGAGTTCCTCGATACGATACGATGTTCTTGGGGACTCCATGCAAACTAACGATTCTAGCGATGTATAACTCCGCTAGCTTCGAACTCTGATATGTGGTCTTGACGGGTAAGAAATGGGCGACTTTGGACAACCTGTCCACTATGACCCAGATAGAGTCATTTCCCCTACTAGAAGTAGGCAATCTGGTGATAAAGTCCATTCCAACAGAATCCCATTTCCATTCCGGAATCTGCAATGGTTGCAACAATCCAGCGGGTCTTTGATGTCCTGCCTTGACTCGCTGACATATATCACACTTGGCGATATAGCTTCCGATTTCTCTCTTCATCTTATGCCACCAAAATTGCTCTTTCAAATCTTGATACATCTTAGTCCCTTCAGGGTGGATAGAATAAAGAGTATCATGAGCTTCCTTTAGAATCACTTCTTTCAACTCAGAATCAGCTGGTACACAAAGGCGTCCTATGTACCACAACACTACTTCCGCGTCTTCGGTGAATCCAGGTACTTTGCCTGTACCCATACGACGCTTGATTCCATTGATACTAGCATTTCCTTTCTGCGCCTCTTTGATCTGGATGATCAAAGTGGGTTGAAGTTCTATGCTAGCCAAAAATCCTTCACTTACTAATTCCATTCGAAAATCTTCCATCTCTTTGTGCAAGCTTGGTTGCTCCTTTAAAATCATGGAGTTCAAGCGGCACGACAATCTGCTAAGCGCATCTGCTACCATGTTGGATTTACCAGGGTGATAGTGAATGTCCAAGTCGTAATCCTTGATTAGCTCAATCCATCTTCTCTGTCTCATATTCAGCTCCTTCTGAGTGAATATATACTTCAGGCTCTTGTGATCCGAATAAATCTCACAACGGTTTCCCATCAGGTAATGCCTCCATGTCTTCAGGGCTAGAACTACGGCTGTGAGTTCGAGGTCATGGGTGGGGTAATTCTGCAAATGTTGTTTCAGTTGTCGAGATATATAAGATATAACTTTGCCTTCTTGCATTAGCACACATCCGAGACCGATCTTGGATGCATCACAATACACGTCGAAGGGCTTCGTGATATCCGACATGATTAAGATTGGGGCTGAAATCAATCTTCTCTTGAGTTCTTGAAAACTCGCTTCACATTTGTCTGTCCATTTAAACTTCTTGCCCTTCTTCAGCAATTGGGTAATGGGTCTGGCGATACTCGAGAATCCTTCTACGAACTTGCGGTAGTATCCCGCCAATCCGAGAAATGCACGAACTTGGGTTTGAGTGGTTGGGGCTTGCCAATCTTCTACATCTTTCACCTTTGCAGGGTCAACGACAATTACTCCGGCTGATACAATGTGACCGAGGAATCCTACCTCCTGTAACCAGAATTCACATTTGCTAAACTTGGCTTACAACTGATGCTCTCTAAGGGTTCCAAGAATGGTCCTCAGGTGTAGCTCATGTTCTTCTTCTGATTTGGAATAAATTAGAATGTCATCGATGAAAACAACGACAAACTTATCTAGGAAGTCCATAAAAATCTTATTCATGAGATTCATGAAATAAGTGGGGGCATTGGTTAATCCAAAAGACATGACAGTATACTCGTATAATCCATATCTGGTGGTAAAGGCAGTCTTTGGAATATCCTCTGCGCGAATTTTGAGTTGGTGATAGCCAGTTCTAAGATCAATCTTAGAAAACACTTTGGCACCGGTCAACTAATCAAACAAATCTTCTATCTTGGGCAATGGGTACTTGTCCTTGATGGTGACTTCATTCAACTTCCGATAATCCGTACACAAACGGTTACCTCCATCCTTCTTGTCCACAAATAAGACAGGTGATCTCCATGGGGACGCACTTGGTTGAATCAATCCAATTTCCAACATGGCATACAGTTGCTTCTTCAGTTCTGCTAGTTCAAATGGGTTCATACTATATGGTCTCTGGGCTATGGGTCCTGTTCCGGGGATTAGTTCAATGATAAACTCGATATCCCGATCTGGGGGCATACCGGGCAAAACATCTGGAAATACATCGGGGTATTCACAGACTATCCGGACTTGGTCAATGGTAGGTTGGGCTATACTCTTGTTGCACTTGAATTGGCGAGGTAAGGTTTCAGATATATGCTCAACTGATATTCCAGCGGTACTGTTCATGGTTATGGCTTTCTTGGCACAGTCAATCAATCCGTTATGTTTGGACATCCAATCCATTCCTAGTAATACTTCCAAACCTTTAGTTCCGAGTACTATCAGATTAGCATAAAAATCTATGCCATGGATTCGGATGGGGACGACTTTGCAAATTTGCCTAGCTTTGGTGGTGGAACCGGGGATTTGAACAATCATAACATGCTTCAGTTTGGTTGGTTGAATCTTACTAGTGCATGCAAATTCTTTGGTGACAAATGAGTGCGATGCACCAGAATCAAACAACACTCTAGCAAGTACTGAATTAACAGAAAACATACCCAGAACGATGTCTGGCGCTTCCTGGGCTTCTTCAGCATGCATGAGAAAAAGACGGCCGTTGCGGTTGAGCGAGTTCCCTGGGGCAAACCTTCTTCCAAGCTGAACACGACGCTGCTGCTGAGCTGGGGCATTTGCATTGGGGGCTGCAGCATTCTTCTTGGGGCACTCATTGGAGTAGTGACCCTTATTTCCACAGTCATAACAAGTCACTTGCGACTTGTCCTTTGCTGCAACAGGCACAACATTGCTTCCAGTCCTCGGGGCAGTGTTGGTGTTGGCGGTAGCATTGTTATTGTTGAACTTGGGTGGTGCACAGTTGAAATTGCTAGAGTTGCCGGGGTTGTTGTGATTTCCTCCGGGCCTTGGGTTTCCATGGTTGGGATAGGTCGGACGGTTCAGCGGGGGTCTGTTGGTTCTCGGGGCAAATCCTGGAGATGGGTTAGGGCGATACTTTGGGGTCTGATGGGTTCCTGGCTGATGCATCATGCGACGCTTGCGGTTCTCATTGGCTTGGTTGATCTTTCCTTCCATCTAGATACCAGAGTCGACAAGGGCTTCAATATCAGCAAAGGGGATATTGACTAACACAGTCTGCATCTCATCGTGTAGACCATTCAAGAATCTCTCTTTCTTCTTGGCTTCGGTGTCGATCTCATCCGGGGCATACCTAGCTAATGACAAGAATTTGTCACGGTATTCCACTACGGTCATCCTTCCTTGCTTCAGTTCTCTGAATTCATCTCTCATTCTCTTGATCAAACCCGGTGGCACATGGGTTCTGCTGAACTTGACCTTGAATTCCTCCTGGTCATCATCATCCTCCGGTCATTGCCTGACGCTGTTCCACCATGCTCTTGCATCTCCGGCTAGATAGTGGGTGGCAAACAGAACTTTCTCGTTAGCTTCCACTCCGGCGACTTCCAGGTTGTTTTCCATGGTTTGCAGCCAATCATCAGCGTCTAGGGGCTCTTCCGACTTAGTGAAAACAGGTGGGTTGGTGTTCTGGAAATTTTTGAGCTTAGATCCATGGTTCCTGGTTTCCTTGGCCTTGATTGTTGTGAGCCAGCTGGGCTATCTGCTGAATGGTGGCTAAATTGTCTTGACGTTCGGCTCTTTCAGCTTCGCGGTCAGAAACCAACATTTGCAGGATCTGTAACATCGGGTTCGGGGATGAACCACTTCCTCCGCGTGGCATCCGAAGATTGAGATAGATCATGAGAAAAGAGGGAAATTTCTAAGGTTCCGGGACTTCGAAAATCTTTTAAAGTTTGACTCAGATTTTCTAGCAACTTGCTTTTCATTCATTCATTAATAGCACATGATACAATCACACACCACAAACAAGAAAAAACAGATGGTTTTAAGAACCATTCTGGAAACTACGATACAGTGGGACCGAATACAACTCAGTACGCTAGTGCTCAAGTGCTACTACTCCTCGGAGTCGGTGTAGTCGTCATCCTCATCATCATCGTCGTCATTGATGAAGGCGAAGTCATCCTCATTGGTGAAGAAGTCCATAGCCTGATCCTCCAGAAAATCATCATCATTGCTGAGATAGGAGTAGGGGTCTCCACAAAGATCTTTTCCGGCATTCTCCCTTTCCTCCAGTTGCATGTCTATCTCGTGGATGGTCTCCTCCAAATCCGAGATACGGTGGAGAAGACGGGAAATGATGCGCTCCTTCTTGTCGAGCTGACGACGGCGAGACTTGCGATCCTTTGCTAGCATGGCGATGGTCTGATCCTTCGTCTTGATGATGGCGGACTTGTGGTTGGAGTAGTCACGACAATTGTCCAATTCCTGCTGACGATCGTACATCATGAAGCTAAGGTGGTCCAACTGAGTCTTCAGCTCGTGGTGGTATGGGGCTTCCAATGGCTTTCCATTAGCATCACGCCTTGGACAAAACTCAAAGCGGGTCCCCTTGATCTGCTTGATACTCTGCCCACACAGACGGGCAAGAGCTTCCTGCATGGCCCTGGCAAGTCCATCGAGCCAGTTGTTCTCTCTTAAGGTGAACTGAATTCCCTCGGCAGTGGGAGGTTCAATCTTTCCTCAGAGACTTGCAACAATTAGCCGCTGCAGATCTTCTCCTCCTTGATCATTGAGCTGAGCTCAAGAACTCAAGTGACGCTCAGAAGTTCAAAGCTGGTCCAAATCCCGCTCAAAGATAAGGTCTCCTCCATTCCCCAACTGATAAAACTTGCTGTACTTCACGTCCATCTATAAGAATATAGGACGAGTAAGTTAGTATAGTGATCAAGTGTGTCAAATTTTATGTATTTTGTAAGAGTTTTTGAGGAACATGAATTTTTATGAAAGAAACAAAGTGATAAGGATGGGAATAAGTTTTTGTAAATATTTGCTTCCTTTGGTTTTGAAACTAAGTTTTTGATTCAACGTCCAGTCTAAATAGGGTCTCCTATGGCCAGGATGGCTATGATACCAACTTGTCAACACCCGGATTTTTAATCCCAGATGCCTGTTATGCCATACATTGCAATCCTAGGATTACCATTCAATTACCCGGATAATCAATCCTAACCTTCCAATTACACGACCTAGTATAGGCACCTCTCCTGTGAGTTTGGCCTCCCAACCATGACCAACTGTCATCTTGGGTACTGCACAGGTGGACAATCTTCACAAGGTAGCCTCAGCTCAGACCTTGGCCGTGAGGGAACCCATACTAAAGTATATAAGTTTCCAGTCAAGCCCTACCCAGTTTTCGGGTATTGTGGTTGTACGGTAAAATTGGAATGGTATCGCATCCAGATAACCATCATTTTTCAAAAGGGCTAAGGCTCATGCCTTAACATTTTCATCATCCAAATCATCTGGTGTTCGGAAACGCATGTCAAAACATCTCAGTAGAATGACTCATCATTCTAAGGTTTTCATAACCATTTTCCACCAAGTATTCCCATATAAAGTTGATCAAGTTTTATGCTTAGAACTAGCATCTACAAGTGGGGTGAGTACTAATGAGGGGTGGTAAACAAGTGGAGTTTTAACTAAGTTTAATCTCATGCCTTAGGATGACATCAAGATTATCTAGCTTAGGACAAATTTAATGCTCTTTATGCAACCTTCAATTATCTTCCTAGAATCTACAAGTCACTTAAGTAAACTCTAAGAACAAGCTTTCAGAAAGAAATCAAGTAGAAAGCTTGCAAGTAAAACTAGGAGGGGGGTATCATCAAATATGTCTTACCAAGCATGCTTAGTATTGCATAGGTCATCTAACTTTCATAATTGCAAGTGTTATCTTGCAAGTATTAGTATAAGCTTGCTAAGTTAATAGCTTGCAAGTATTGGCTTGCATAGGTCAACTTGATTAGTAAGGATTGCCTTGTGCAGAGCAGTGGTTGAAGTTCTCCTCGGCTTCTTCCTCGTAGTATCCTCCTTCCTCCTCGTATCCTTGGTCGGTACTAGCGTCTATGAATAAATACGAGGTACACAATCACCAAACAATACTTAACTATTTTCAATCATCACACAAAGGAGTTCTATAGATGATCTAGCATCATCACTAATATCACAAGATTAAGGCATTTGTCTTATTGATTTTATTTTTAGAAAAGTAATTTCTACTCATTGAAAAAATACCTAAGATTTAATATTCTCCAAACCAAACATGGGATCATGTTGACACATGTCATCACCACATATTTCAGTACATGGGAATGTGATTTAAAGTGGTGTCACAATTTAATAAGGTTTAACCTTTTTATTTTAAATAAAATAAGTGACTAGAAATGCCTATGTGGCATTCTTTTATTACTTGGACATTATTTATGTAAGTAAACCCATATGTTTTTATATATTCTGAAAGGTATGATCAACTGTGATTTTTGAGAGTTGGAAACAACTCAAAATCTATTATGGTTTAAATTTGAAAAATATTTGAATGCAGAAAAGCTTCTGACTTGATATTTTTACCAAGGTTGATCTACAGATCCAAATGATTTGAATCCAACGGGCTTGGATTAAGCATTTCAATATATTTTTAACAAAATTGGTTTCATGAAATTTGGTTCACTAAATCGAGCTGGGTTGATTTTTGAAACTAGGTACAGAACTGGGTTTGAATTAAAATAGAAAAAACTAAATTCAAATGAGTGGGCTGCGCGGGAAGGTTTAATGGGCCGGCCCAGTGTCACTCTACAGCGCGGGGTGCAACTGACAGGGGGGTCTACGGGTCAGTGGCTCATTCAACGCGAAGCGGTACGGGGCGATGTGGTGCGTAGGATTAGAATGAAGATCGACGGCTGAGGGTCGTCGTCGACGATGAACAGGTCACCGGCGAGCTCGAACCCTAGCGGATTGGTGGGGGTGCATAGGGGGCATACCGGGGCTCCAGTGACGACGAAGAGGTGGGCCAACGACGAAGTCGATGACGGCGAACTTAGGGGTGGTCGCGACAGCTCCGGGGGTGGACGAAATCAACGGCTCCTCTTCTCCTCTCAGGCGAGCTCCGCCAAATGGAGTCGTCGTGCTCTGCTCGGCTAAGGGGTGGAATGCTCAGTGAGGTGAGGGGAGTGAGATGGTGTGCTTCAAATGGCTTGGGGTGGCCTCCTTTTATAGGCTCGACGGCGAGACCGAACGGGATGGGCAGGCGACGGTGGCGACACGGCTACGGGCAGCTAGAGGCATGGCCGAGGTTGGCGTTCGACGGGTGGTCTCCTGGCGATGCTCTGGATCTTTATTGCGCATGTAGGGGCGGTGGCAAACGGTCGGGAACTTGCGGTGCTCTGCGCGGCAGGGGCGGCGTCTTCGACGGCAAGCAGTGGCTACGGGGTACGGGCGGTGAAATGAACATGTCTGGTGGTCTCCTGGGATGGTGGGGTGCATGCTGGCGGGCGGTGAGGGCTCGAGGTGGTCGGGTTGCGTGGGAACGGCACATGCTCTGCGGTGCGCGTCAGCATGGTCGGCAATGACGCAGGGCGCGTTCTGGCGGTTCAGTGGTTGTCTTCGAGCTAGGGCTGGTCGAGAGGGGGCGGTGAGGCATGGGCTACCTCCCAGACAAGGTTGGCACGACTAGTTCTTCTCCTAGCTTGCTGTCCACATTGGGGTGACATGGGTGCTCTCGGCCTGTTCACCATTGATGACATTGGCAAGCTTACAGTGGTGCTAGAGCTTAGTTAAGGTTGCTAGATGATCTACTAAGGCTAGTGTAACCAGAGAGGGAACAAGGTTGGCTCAAAACACTGCTCAAAATAGTGTTTGTGATTTGGTTGATTTGAATCTGCAACCTGTCTAATGAAATGGCCGCATGAACTTTAGTTTTGAATTTTGAAAATATTTTTGGTGGGTGTGCTAGGTAAGTGTTGGGGATTCTGTGGGTGCTTGGGTTTTGAAAATTGAGCTGGTTTGAGTGGTTTTTGAAAAAGTGGGATCTTCCCATATGAAATAGATTCAATTTTAAACTGTCATTTAAACTAAGCATTTAAATGTTTTTGGATGATCACAAAGTGGGACTTTGTACCTTGTTATGAGTACTATCAAGGGGTGCAAAGATCCATACAAGTTTCTGTTAAGTTCTGAAAGTTAGAGATAGCCAAAGTAGTCATGGGAGTTAATTTGGCCAAAATGACCATTCACTTAATTTTTTTGTTTTGATTTGTTTGTCTTTGGGAAAAGTGTGCGGATTGTTTAGATGATGTTTATTTCACCTAAGAATCATTTTACAAGCAAAGAAACACATAACCAATGCAATTCAAAAGAATCCAAATTTTAATACACACACATATGAATGCCTTTATGTTTTTAATTGGAAAAGTTTTTGTTAACCCTAATTTTGATGACTAGAGTTTGATGATTCAAGTTTAATATTTTAGGGATGTTACGGATCTGAAGTTCTTCCCGGCACCCAGCCGGAGGGGAGATCATCCCGGAGGCCTTCTCTCCGGTATGATGCGTGAGTAGTTCCACCTTGGACTATGGGTCCATGTAGTAGCTAGATGGTTGTATATCCTCCGTTGTGATTTCATGTATAGATCTTGTGATCTATTTGTAATAATGCATGTTGTGTTTGCGGGGATCCAATGGATATTGAGATTATTATGTTGGTTTGATCAATGGTTTTGTCTTTATGATTCTATCATGTCTGTGTTGTTTGTGATCTTGCATGCTCTCCGTTGTTAGTAGCTATCTTGGCCAAGTAGTTGCTAGTGACTCCAAGAGAGGGTATTTATGCTCGATAGTGGGTTCATGCCTCTAGTTTCCAAGGGAAGTGACAATAATCTCTTCGGTTGTAGATGTGTTTTTGCTACTAGGGATAAAACTACGGTCTCTTGTTCATGGAACATGTGGACTGTTTACCTTACACACTTTGCTTAAAGCTGTTGTTTGTTGCTTGCAACTTAATACTAGAGGGGGTTCAGATGATAACCTGAAGGTGGACTTCTAGTCATAGATGTAGTTGGATGGCGGTCTATGTATCTTGTTGTATTTCCCAATCGAATATCATAGGATCTTTCTGACTAGTAATTGCATTGTTATGCCTTGCTCAGTTCCTGTCAATTGCCATGCTGTAATTTGTTTACCCTTCATGCCATGTTGTTTATCTAAGGAGAGCACCTCTAGTGAACTATGGACCCCGGTCCAATCTTTACCATTGATACATATTCCACTGTTACTTGTTTACTTGCTGCAAACCACCATTACCTTCCACACCATACGTTTAATCCTTTGTTACAGCAAACCGGTGAGCTTGACAACCTCACTGATTCGTTGGGGCAAAGTCTTGAGTTTGTGTTGTGCAGGTCTCCGTGTTGCTTGCAACACCTGTGACGTTTCCTTCCTCCTTCTGGTTCGATAACCTCGATCTCTACTAAGGGAAGACTTGCTGCTGTGCTCATCACACTCAAAGTCGGCGATATCGCCCATCCAACCAATTAGGAGAGAATCAATAGAGTCCTTTTCGGAAGTGGGCCTTAAGTTCTGGATGGTGCCATTATGCATCATCACCCAAGGACATGGTTCTGTGCTATGAGTCTTCCGTCTCACGAAAGGTCAAGCATAAAAACCAGAATAATGGATAAGCCATCACTTGCTTAAACAAAATTTTACATAAATTGTTCAAATTAGTTGAGTTTTTTTCCTCCTAAATAGTTTTATGTTGTCCAGCTGCTGCATTGTTTCAACTTTAATGCATTTGTTCAAAGGCCATGTTTGTTCCGCCTTAAATTTGTTTGTTGGACACTATTAAAGGAACAATTTAATACATTTGTATTTTGAAACGCATGGGCATTGCCACGTTCCTCGGATTAAGGTGTTTTTTGAGCCGGCTTTGCACTAGACTCGACACCTCGGGGGCTGCGTTCATAGTTGTTTACCAAGACTTGAGCTGCCTTTGAGGAAGTCGACTCGATGCTCGGGGGCTTGACATCTCTAACTTAAGAGATTTGTCCCGCCTTGCGTCCAAGCCAGAACCATCCTCGGGGGCTACAATACGTTGATCTCCAAGATACGGTGAAGTTCTTTTTGAGCACCAAGCCAGAAAATTCAAGTGAATTCCATCTTGACGCTCGGGGGCTACATCGATGCTGAATTTTTATGAAGTTCTCTCTGGAGCACCAAGCCGAAATAATTCCGACTTGATGCTCGGGGGCTACACTATCACATTTTCTCTAAAGCTACTCCAAGAGCACTAAGATGAATTTTTTTTGAAACTCCGACTTGGCGCTCGGGGGTTACAATCGTTTGATGTACAATTATGCATGTTCTTTTGAGCATCAAGCCGCCTTCGATGAAGTCGACTTAATACTCGGGGGCTACATATGGTTATGTCAACAAAACTTTCAAGACGGTGAAAAAACCGGCAAGCAAAACCCCGGGGCTCGACCTCAACTTTGCCTTCGCGGAAATTTCTTGGGTTTCACGGCTCGTCGGCCTAAAACGTCCGTGATACAAGAGGCTCTAAGACCATTATTCGGAAAGCTCTTATGTCTGTGACTTTGGTAGCTCTAAGTCGGCAGTTTGGCAGCTTTTACGACCGTGTCCCAGTAGTCGTAATTTTTTCCGGCTTGTATATCGTCCCGTATGGATGATGATACTAAATTACGTTTCTAGAGCTTGGAAGAATCACTAACAGTTCGTTAGAGTTCTCCGCCTTGGATTCGTTCGCAGAAGCATACAAGCAACTCTCTGGCTAGGCTTAGTCGGACGAGAATATGATATGGGAGCTCTCCAAGATTCTTCGCGAAGCACGCCTACAAATCAAAGACGACGTGATACTTACGCTCAAAGCTAGACGGAGGAATGCAAGGATCTTGAAGAACTTCGGGGGATACTGTTGTGGATATACCAAATAGGTATACCTACGGTATAGTCTCATATCGGCAAGCCCGAGTGACCCACGTATGGTGGTTAGGCCTATGGCATAACCGGGCGGCCTAGTTGCTGATAGACAAGACAGAGGTCCAGCCTGAAGATGGAAGGCGGCGTGCCACCGCCTTAGATGGAAGCCGACACCTTGGAGGACACGAAGACTAGTTAGTGTTAGTCTAGGACTCTATAACCGTATCCGGCTAGGACTCTTCTTGTAACCCTAGGTCCTGGCATCCTTATAAGCCGGACCTAGAGGAGCCTTTAGGGCAGACACAATCTCATAGACAAGTAGCACTACTCGCACACAGCGAACCCCACAATCCTGTAACTCGGCGTATTGCTATTATAGTGATTTATAGCAGGAGTAGGATCTCGCAACGGTCGTGAGATCTAAACCTGGGTAAACTGTGTCAGGCCGTCCCAGACGCTCTTCGCCTTCCCCCACGTATCTAAACTCGCCGTTGGGATACCCCTGTGGCGTACGTGTCGGCAATACCACGACAGGTGGAGTCCTACCGGACTCCTCCTTGGTCGGAGGCACCCTTGAGGGATTGGCCGCATATAAAAGGAGGGAGGCGTCCAAGAACCACAAACCCTAGACGCCTTGATCCAAAACCCTATCCGCTCAAGCCGATCTACCACCGCCGCTTGCCGTCGACGTGTGCGGCATCTCCTCCTCCTCGTGTCGTCGCCCTCATTGTCGTGATGCTAAGACCTTCATCATTGGTACGGAAGCACTACCAGACTCTACCACCGGTTAGATCTAATCTAGCCGAGATGGCGAAAGCGCCTCCGGATCTTCATCGACATTTTCAAGCTTCAAACGTGTGCTTGATCACACCTTGACGCGACGTTGATGATCTCATAAGTGTGGATATCGTGGAGGTGTTGCAATGCGACACTAGATTGTGGGAGTGGTTTATGGGATAACACATCTCCTCGCAACTTAATAAGTATCGTTTGGAGAATCGACTCACGTCTTTATCAACCTCATAATTGACAAACTTTCGCTAGTTCGACGAGGGCATGATCCTCGGCTCACTCCTCGCATATAATAATCTTGTTTATGCGTGCTAGATTTTTCTGCATAGCGCGTACCCAACAATGATGGCATCCCAATTGCTGAGTCAGAGAAGGATAAACGTCCCATCGAGGTCTCGAGCCGGCACGACATAGAGTCAACTAAAATACCAGGTATTTACTTTTCCAACTAAAGTGTTTTCGTTCAATTTGTTTCATGAGCTCAACAAGATGAAATCAATCGGTGCCCCTGCTTATACCGTAGAGGTGTGCTTCGGTCCCCTCTCTAAACTTAAGCTATATGTGTCGTTTTATTTTATTTTACCGTTGAAACCCATATTGAGCCACGTATATCTTCGTATATATGTATTCGGTTAAACTGGGTATAATCCATGTTTCGGTCGGCTGATCCAACCTCTTATTATCGCGATCTACGTTTTTGCATGCCATATTTTAAGTTTTTTATTATCGTTATATAACTTTTGATTTTTAATGTCGACTAGCAAAAAAAACGATTGACTTGATCTTCCGAACATTAGTAAGAAGAACCAAAGATTTCACCACACATTTCACTATTCCACAAGAGTATTACAGTATTAGTAAATTGTACGTACTTGACAATAGTTCCTTGAATGTAATTGCATGGCAACAAAAAGCAGATGGACCTAATCTCTGGCTTTGTTGGGCCCACAACGATGATAGTTCGACCAATCTTCCGAAGAAAAGGCAGAGCCGTGGAGAGTGAAATGTGGAGCATTTACTTACAATCATCTTCGAATAAGACTCATCAGAACTTTCATTACAGATCCTACAACAGCAAAAAGAGAAGGAAGACACATTACATCCAAGTCCAGAGAGCAGTTAGAATGACATGTTTTCTGTCGATACACGTGGTCTGGAATGCAGGTACACTTTGGATGGCAAAGATGCTGGAAAAATGGGTTCCCATGTGCCCAGAGAAACGCGCAAATCACTTGCTGCGAAAAACCGAAGAAGAGGAGGATGATGCTTGCGCCTCGGACTCCTGAAGCGTGTGGTGGCTGGTGCACGGCTGGGAGAGGCTTCTTGAACTAGGCTGGGTGAAAATCCCTGGCACGAGTAGTTTCTCTATCAATGAATTTAGCACTAAAACATATCTAGATATATATTCAATTCAGCGACAATCAATATGAATCGGAGAGAGTAATAGTTTTAGATTGCAGTGTTCTGTGTGGCTGCTTTTGTGGCTGGTCTGTAATAACGTTTAGTTTGTACTTGTTTTTACTTTTCTGCTGTAGTCCGTAAGCTGAACTCTGTGGTTTCACTTTTCATAAGATGGAGCCGGGAAGAAATCCCATTAAATCTATAAAAAAAAATAGTATTTGGGAGTACTGGAGGCCTGTGCCTGACGTTCTCACATAGAGTTGTAATGTCTATTTTCGTTTTTTGCCATCTGCCCTTTCTGTCTCTCTTTCTGAGGCTTTAGCCTGATGACTTTCAAGTCTGAAACTGTAAACGCTGGGATGTGGACATTTCGTTTTCAATGAAAATGGAAAGGCGGAAGCCTTTTGATCTAAGAAAGAGAGCAGCTGGAAAATTGCCGTACACTGAAATGGCTCAATTTGCGATCAATGACATTAAGAAGCGGCACCTACCTTTCAGCAGTTGCTTCCCCTTTAACAGAAATGCAAGTTTTGTACTTACATAAACTCTTCTTCTTCTATCTAATTGAAGAGGTTGTGCTGCTGCTGGTTACTAAAAAAAAAGAGCATTTTTAGAAATAATAAAACTATGTTGGAAGGAACTTGGAGGAGATAATGGAATAAAGCATATGCACCTCAGTTGCGAGTTAGCAGGACGGCAGTAACCTCTTTAAAAACGCCTGGCTCTTTTTGCTAGACTTTTTTTCTGGTGCTGGAATATCCTTGCATGGAATGGAGGAGACCAAGTTGAAATACTCCCCACCTTCTACCAGGCATCTTTGCAAGTCTTCGCAGCCAACTATTTGTAGGGATTTGAGTACCGGGAGCCGTTGCAGGAGACCCGGCGGGATTGTATCTACTCCTGGACACCTCTCAATGGTCAACTTCCCAAGACAAGTCAGGCCATCAGGCAAATATCTCAAGCCATTGCAGCCCCGAATCTGGAGCGCCCTCAGCTTGGCCAGATTTCCCAGGTTCGAAGGCAGTGACACCAAACTTGTGCATTCCCCTATCAACAATTCCTCAAGAGATTCGGGCACCATGGGAATTGCAGGTAAACTGCCACAATTGTAAATACTTAACATCTCCAACTGAGGCAGCGGAAGGATTTCTTCTTCAAATGACGAGCACTTCCCCTCCAGGTTAGCACAAAAGCTAATGCTCAGAGAACGGAGGCAAATCAAGTGTCGGAATTCGTCCATTGGCCAGTGGACAAGTTCATGGCACTCAGAAATACGTAATTCTTGCAGAAATGCGAAGCACCCCCAAGGTCTCAAGTGCAATTTTGACAAGATGGATGTTGTCTCAAAGCAATTAGGACCAGATAGCCATAAACTCCGAAGGGTTTTCAGGGGCGTATGGATTTGCTGTTCTTCTAGAGGCATCATGGTCATGTAAGCCAAGGAGCTAACCAATAATTTCACGAGAGAGGGCCAACAGCCCAAAGGTATGCCTGCAGAACAGCAACCTTTTCCGTCATAACTGAGCTCAGACAAGGTTGATAGATGTGCGAGTGAGCTGATCGGGAGACTGCAACATTCTGTTATCCTCAGGATCTTTAGAATCGGGCTATTGGGAACACCTGCAACTTTCCGACAATCGTGGATGCTGAGCTCTTCGAGCTGGGGAAATATTACCAAGCTATGAAGCTCCCGTGCACTGTTCTCTGCCCATATCTCCAACAGTGGCAAGTCTTCCAAGAAAATTGTTTTTAACTTTGGGAACAACTGCAAAGATGTACTGCATGCTTCAACCTCCGCATCGCTGAGCTTGCATAATGTGGTCAAACTATCCATGCCACCTAAGGACAAATACTCGAGGGAGACCAACAGATGTGATATTGGCAGATCGTTACATCTTGGGCAGTTGAAGATTATGAGTTTTTTGAGGCACTGGCACATACGAGAGTTTATCATCCATGGTGAAAATTTGGTGCCACCATAACCATGTACCTCCAACACTGCGAGCTCATTGTAAGGTGCAAGAGCCTCCAACACATCTTCCATGTTACCAACGTCATCTGGAGGCCCATTATATTTTCGACGACCCCAGCATAATGAGAGTTCACTTAGATTCTTCTTTTGAAAAAGATTTGCTTGTTTTGCATCTGCTCCACTTTCTATCTTTATCAAATTGTATAGTTCCAACCTGTGGCCAAGGTGTTTTAGGTCTTTGAGCTCCTGAATTCCGTAGCCATCTCCAATGTCCACAATAAATGCTGTTAATGTGCGGAGGTTGCAAAGAAGACCAATATTTGGCGGCATCCTTTCCATTTTATCACACTCAAAAAGATAGAGATGTTTAAGGTTCCTCATAGTTCTCATGCCTTCAGGTAAGTACTGAAGCCGGTGACAATGATTTAGCCTCAAGGTCTGTAAGTTATACAACATGCATACTGAATCTGGTAATCTAGCAATTTCAGAGTGTGAAAGGTCAAGATACCGTAAATGTTTTGTATTTAGGTGTTGGTTGTGGATAATATGAGGGCTGCCACAACTCAGGGCTCTTAGAAACATCGGTTTTAACTTATGAAGATCCTTGTGTACTGATGATGGTAATAACAAAGTTCGGAGATAATTTTTATCTTTCAACAGTCCACAGCTTAACTCCAATTCATCCGATGACACTTTTATGTGACTAACATCTTTCATGAATGCTTTATGCTGAAGCAACTCTTCTATAGTTGCACATTCATCTGTAACATCCTTTGCTAGATCGTGCATTAAATCATGCATTCCACATCCAACCAACCCATGTCTAGAGGCCCAATGATCAAATGGTTTCATTTCCACAAGAAATGATCTCCAAACTAACTCATTAAAAATGAATTCGCCCCTCTGATCCAAATCCATCATCCCCTCTTGTTCTTGTTGAACAAAACCATTTGCCATCCAAAGCTGGATCAGCATGCTCTTCTCCATTTCAAAACCCTTAGAGAAAACCGCACAGATGGCAAAGCATTGTTTCATTTCTGATGATAAGTGTTCGTAGCTCAACTTTAGTACGGATAGGATTTCATCTTTGCCTCTATCATTATCCCCAATATTGCTTTCTGCAATGGCCTCCCACTCCCGGACTTGTAGCTTGGAACTCATCAGGCCACCCATTGTTTTCAGAGCAAGAGGCAATCCCTTGCATTTGTTGACAATTCCTTTGCCGATAGTGATCAGTTCTGCTTGCTGATGTACATATTTGCTAAAAGCTTTCTCCGAGAACAATTCCCACGAATGTTCTTCACTCAAACATGCTAGCTCATGGGGTCGTAGTGTACACATCATAGATGCTATACGTTGGCTCTGAGTTGTGACAAGTATAACGCTTCCAGAACCAGCAACTGCACACAACAATGGCTTCAGGCTATCTTCCCAGATTTGTTGTACTTCACCCAACACGTCATCGAGAACAAGTAGAAACCTTCTGCAACCAATGACTTCCTTTTTTTGAACAGACAACCAATGACTTCCTGAAGTCGCCCTCGCAAAAGCTCGATTGTGTGTGGCAGGTAGCATGTTTCTTTGGTAGCCAATTCAATGATGGATTTCACAAGGGAAATTGCTTCAAAATTGTCTGACACACAGTGCCACATCCTCAACTGGAAATGCTGCTGAATCTTGCTGTCATTATACACCATCTTTGCAAGTGTAGTCTTGCCCAAACCGCCCATCCCAAATATGGGCAATACCTGCACCTTTTGCTGGTCTTCCTGGTCCAATAGTAGCCTCATCACCACCCCCTTGTCGTCCTCTCTACCAACGGGCTCTGTATCCATGTCCAGTCCTGAGTGTGTTTGGGTATAGAGAACTCGCGGCGACCCGGCATGGCTTTCCAGGCCAAACTTGCTCATCTCCTCAACAAGTTTATCGATCTTCTCAAGGACGTTGTTCAGCTTTCTGCTCATGGTATGACGGAAAGCTAGTGGACTGTAGGATGTGAAGTGGCTCAGTACCTTGCGTGTCTTGGAGTCACCGATCTGAATCTGACGGCGCAGTGCCTCATACAGGAAGTCATCAAGGACGTCGTCAGCCTGGTAGGCGACGGTCCTCAAGTCTTGCATCCACCTCTTCACGTACTGGTTGGTCTTGCTCTTTGCCTCGGCGTCGGCCAGCTTGCATTGGACGGCCATCAACTGGCGCTCCAACTTGCGGCGGTCGGCCTCCACTCCACACATACCGGTTACGCTCTGCACGAGCGCGTCGGCGGCCTTGTTAGCCACCCCGCGCACCACACCGAGAAGCAGCGCCTCAGCCATGGCCTTCTTGCGATGGATCTCAAGCTCCGACCAAGTTGTGCGCTGTGAGGAGGAGAATCAAGCGTTGACTCAGACTTGTTGAGTTGAGGCTGAAGAGAAAGAGGAAAGAAGAATTACAATGATTCGGTGGAGTGAGCGAACAAGAGATGATCTTTCCATAGAAAGTCGCTCTACTACTCATAAGATATCATCACTTGCATGGATACAATTTGTACGCAGGTCACATCCACCATTTCGAAAAAAAACCGCAGGTCACATCCCGTAGATGCTTAACTAGAATTCACACAGCCACAAAAATCCAAAAGAAAAGTAAAAAAAATACCGCATATGCTTAACTAGAATTCACACAGCCATGGCAATCCAGAAGAAAAGTAAAAATACCCCATATGCTTAACTAGAATTCACACAGCCACAACCATCCAAAAGAAAAGTAAAAAAATGCTGTTTAACTAGAATTCTCACAGACACAACAATCCAATAGAAAAGTAAAAAAAATTCTAGAATTATTTTTTTATAAAGAGATTATATATTAATATCGAAAAGGTTTCAATTACACCTGGCTTTTGCATCAACATAATATAAAATAATTTAATAATTCATGACATCAAAGATGCAAACATCAAAAGACAAAAAAAGACTCCCAGAACATCAACCACTCGCAAGAGCCGGACCTAACCACCCCGGTGGCAACAACATGATAATAAAAGAGGTTCTCCAATAGGGTCGCTTGTACAAGCTTGTCGTCACCCAATATAATCAGATGGTCAGATCATAGATCTCACCCTAGAGAAAGCCTGACCATTCTAGACAATCTCAACCAGAAAGTCGGTAAGAAGTACGATATTGTCGCGCACAACCAATGAAGATTGGATCCAAGATTTCACCTGAAAATTAAGACTCAGAACTCGAAGAGTGCCATCCAAACTGAAATCACCCAAACTGCCCCCACTTGCAGGCATGTGCCACCCAAACTAAAATCACTTTTTTAAACTGGAACACTCGCTATATTTAGTTTGCTCCACCTAAGGATTTAAGCTCTGTCGAAGTATGATCCAAATTTATTAAGGAGGATAACTTCTGACGAACAGAGCGAGACCCGTCATCGGTAGCCCCCGTAGTACGGATCGTTGAAGACCTAAGTTTTCACGATAAGTTGCATCTGTGAAATCCATGGTGTTGCGTAAACGCTCCCGTTATAGTGAAGTTTTTCTGGCTAGCACCCGTGGTTTTTTCCTGTCTTTGTTGGAAAGGTTTTCCACGTTAAATCACGTGTCCTCCTACTATGATTTCATTTCGTTATTCGTTATTTCCTTGTCGTGTTTATAACAAGTGGTATCGGAGCCCTAGGTTTCAATCTAGGGTTGGCGATATGTCGTTATTGAAGTTCGATCTACTGCAGCTGGACTACACCACAAGATTCTCGTTGTGGCAAGTGAAGATGTGGGTGATTCTCGCACAAACTTCTCATGTAGATGAAGCGTTGGATGGATTCAGCAAAAAAGATGCAAAGGGGTGGTCCGACGAAGGGAAGAGAAAAGACCGTAAGGTTTTGTTTTTGATTCAACTTTATCTTTCCAATAATATTTTGTAGGAAGTGTTGGTGGAGAAATCTGCAACAGCCCTATGGGTGAAACTGGAAACGATCTACGTGTCAAAGGATCTAAAAGGGCATGTATGCCCTCGTGTATGGTTTTGGTAATTAATAAAAAATATATGGAATTATATTTGCATCGAGTTTTACTTGTAGAATTTTTCCATAGGCAATGTTTGAACCATATGTTGACTTCAAGGTTGGAAAAAAAGAAAGTGAAGAAGATCAAGCGTTGACCAGGTTTCAAGGAATGATCCGGAGATTGGTCAAGTGGAAGTTGAGACTATGGCACGTGTGTCTTGAAGAATAAGATGGGGGTATCCCATGGTGGTACCAAAAAAGTGGCCGGTCATAGAAAAATCACCCTCTATGTGATATTCTGTCTAGGCCAAGGTTGAGGAACAAGAACAAAATATTTATGATAGGTTTGATTATAAACTATAGGGGTGTGGGGAAGAAAGGTTTTGCTTTTTGTCTCAGAGATTTAATTACTGAGTATGATTTTTATTTTATTGTGCTCCAGGAAACCATGAAGAAGAAATTTGATTACTCGGTTTGTAGGAAATTTGATCCTAATAGTGGTTATATTTGTCTCCGGGCCCTCTCTGTGGGCAAATCTGGTGGAATTGTGTGTGGTCTTAAATCATCTAGATTTAAAGTCATTAATCTGTTTACTAGTAGATATTTTGTTAAAGCCAGAGTTTTTGATAACAAACTGTTGAGGGAAATGTTTCTTATTGTTATTTATGGATCTGCTCAGATTGGGGATAGGGAGATGTTCCTCTCTGAATTTGCTGGGATTTGTAATAATTTTGATGTTCCTTCTCTGATTGGTGGTGACTTTAACATTATTCATTTTGCTTGTGAAAAGAACAAACCTGGGTTTTGTTCTAAATTCACTGACATCTTTAATTCCATTATTGTAAGATCTCACCCAATAAGGTAGAGATCCATGTGATTGCAGTGCTAGTCCCTGGATCGATTTGCTAGCACCAATAGTTTAAGATGAGTACACAAAAACAAAGGTCATTATTACATCGCAAATCCAGAAATATATAAAATAGTTCTTACAACTCACTTAGCCCAAGGCTAACTTATTTAGAGATCTCATTACATAGCATAATAATATAGTCTTCATCTTCATGCGCCACAGGCAAACATGTCGAGTGTAGACCCGTAACCCTACTCACCATCAGAGTAACCCGCAACATGATAAGTTACAGCCACAAAGGATCAATATAGTTGGAATTGTATTGGAAAGTGATACCATAGTTGTATAGTAGAACCTAACAACTACATGAATATATGGCCAAGTGTGGATTTGGCTGACTTTGCTAAAAGCAAGTTTTATCCTATTAGTTTGAAAATAATAAGTTTTGCTTTTACAAAACACTAAGGTACCACCAATAGACATCAGTGAACCTCTACCCTTGTTCACCCACAAAATTTTAACTTAGAGAAATTGGGATGAGGAGATTCTTGAACTGTTTCAATGTCTTGACGCTCAGAAATTGTTCGTAACCGGGGACACGGCTAAGTACTTAGATTTACCCTCTCGAGAGGTGGTGCACTTTACCCACAAGACTTGACATGCATCGAGACAAGATTTTTCAGAAGCAATCCCTCAGACCACCATAGACGCGTTCCATCCTATTAAATCTACCACCCTCTGTCCGTCTGGCTAAGTTTTCACAACTTAGTTGGTCAAGGTAGAGCCCATATGCCATGTGGTTGCACTGGAATCTTCACGACACGAACATCTCCAATCTCTTTGTTCCTGGGTGGCCATCCACAAGTGTGATACACCAGGGTAAACCATAGACATGGGCCGTGAGTAACCACTCAACATAATCTATGCAAGTCCCATTTCCACCCAATGGTTGTTTTCTTAGTCAAAAATAAATAAGTATATAAACTTTCCATACCATCACAATATGAATTTCCACCCACGAATTCTAATAGCAAGGCTAAGAATTCTAGCATACGATGTATCCCAACTTAGGATAATATTACCAAGGTATAATCTATAGGATTACTATAGCATAGCAATATAAACAAAACTATCATGAAATGTTCTACTAAAATAACACTAATACAATAGATAAAATAATAGGACATATGATGAAATATCACTTGCCTTGGTAGCTAGGGGAGTTGGTACAATCCTCACAGCAACAAACTTCACAATCCACACAATCTACACATCATAATCAAACAACACAATATACAAATCAATATAGGCATCCCAAAATATGAATGCATGCAATTATGCAATAAGATGAATGTCACACTTTAAAATTCAGAGTCTATAGTACAGAGGATAGATTACACCATCTAAAGGCATAAGAACATAAGAACCACCTAAAAATGATTTATACAACAATTTTTATAGCCAAAATAGCCCTAAAAAGGTTTTTGCCTAAAACTCAATTTTCGCAGAAGCTACTGAACAAAATAAGGTCACATTAGTGTAGTTCACATTTTTCTGAATCCATGGACACCAAGTTTGTATTTTCTGATTTGTGAATAAAAATTATAGAATTTCTAAGTTTAATCACCTATTTAATCTATTTTCAAATTAAACAACAGGTTCCAGCCGCGTGGCCTATTCTTACTGGTCGGTACTGCTTCGATCGGATCGGCAGCTTGAGCCGCTGGATCTAAGTGAAAACGAGCGGGCCAGATCAACAGATACCCATTCGTTAAGTGGTCTAATCCTAGCCCAAGGATTTTGGTCTGATGGATCGCACAGATTGGCCGAGAACTGGCGGTGCTGGCAACTGCATGCAGCGGCAGCTCGTCGGGTGGGTGGCGCTCCGTTGATTATAAGGGGTAAGGGGGGCGTGGATCATTACGAGAGGTTGCGGTGTTCAAGGTGAGCTTAGTGGTGGTCGCGGTCGAGGAAGGGGCACACGAGTTCGTCCTGGATTCCTCGTCGGAGTTCCTTCCGTACCTAGAGCTCGCGTCTCGTGATAGTGGAGTTGACCTGGGCCTCGAGCAAGCAAGGCAACGCATCAGTGAGGAGCGCAAGGACCTGGGAAAGATCTTAGTGGATGAATTAGGGAGACGGGGAGCTAGGTCTCACCATAGTTCGTCGGCGAACACAGACGGCTGAAGCGGCTCCGGTGGTAACCGTGGCGACGACCTGGGCACGATAAAAACGAATGGAGTGATTTAATAGGTGCGCCTGAGAATGGTAAAGATTACTAGACGGAAAAGAGGGCGTGGGGTAGTTGTTTCTCACCGGAATCATCGTCGGAGTTCGTCGGTGTCCGCGGCGGTTCGAGTTTGAATTCAAAGAGCCTGGGGGATCTCTGGCGGCGTGGTTTGAGGAAAAACAGCAAGGAGGCAGTGGGGTTTAAGAGGCAGGGGTTGGGTGGAAGAATCATTCCCACAATCAAGCCAAATTTACTCGAATTGGTTTCAAGAGGAAACGACAGAGGAGGGGAGCAGGCTTGGCCCGCTGGGTTGAAGACGAAGAGGTGGGGTCGAGATGTCAGCGAATGGGTGCGGAGAGTGGACGGTGAGAAAATATTTCCAGCAGGAGAGAGGGGGTGCCAAGTGGGCTTAGTGGGCCGAAATGGCTTGGATGGTAGGTTTTTTTTCTTAACCTTTTTTTTCTTTTTAGTTTCATAATTCTACAAATAATTTGAACTAGCAAACAAGCTTCAAATTCAAATTTTCACCATATTTTTAAGGGGTGAACCTAGTGTTCATAAAGGTTTTAAAAACATCAAACCTTTAATAAAACATTTTGGGTAAAATAAAATAAATTCACAAAGATCCACACCTTAATATAAAGAAGTGGGTTTTAATAGGGTTTTTCCTAGGGTTTAAACTTTTTAAAAAAATTGTGCAATGTAACACATGCTATGATGATATGAGTGCAATGATGATGTTTGATTTAATAAAATTTGGGATGTTACAATTATTAACACTTCTGCTTTGAGGGAGACAATTTTTTCTAGGAGTCAATTTACATGGTCTAATAATCAGCAAGTGCCTACTCTGGAGAAGTTAGACATGGTGCTAGTGAATGGTGATTTGGAGGAGATGTTTCCCTTGTCACAAGTTAAGAAGATTCCTAGGGTGATGTCTGATCACAATCCCTTGGTGATTGATACTTGTGAATGTGTGAAAATTAAATCTAGAGAGTTTAGATTTGAAAAAACATGGATATCCCATCCCAAGTTCCAAGATAGAGTTAATAAAGCTTGTAATTCCTATGTGAGGTTATCTGATAGCATTAGTACTGTGCAGTGGAAAACTAAATTGGCGAAGAATAGTTTGAAAGAATGGGGGATTAATGTTAGAGGTAATTTCATTAAAGAGAAAAAATCTTCTAGCTGAATTAGAAATTTTAGAGAAATAAGATGAGGTTTGTCTTTTATCTGGAGAGAAATTCCATAGAAAAAGTTATATTCAATTTAGGTTAATGCAGATGTATGAAGAGGATGATAAATTGCGGTTTAGTAGATCTAGTGCTAAATGGCTAGCTAATAGGCAACAAGCAAGCCAACAGACCGACATGAGAACAACTAATATTCAATTTAGTCGATCTCCCATCAGGACAAACTCTTAAATATTTGCTGCTACAAGTACTGCAATAACCCCGTTGTTGGTGTAGAAATCCATTCATCAAGTTGCCATCTTCCCCTTTGGGTCTAATCTGCTACATGTGTGCCTTTCTGCGATATTGGGCAGGTCTGCAGAGTGAAGGAGACCGGGTCACCATGGAGGAGGGTGCTAACCGTCTTCAGTATTTGGCTACCCAGGTGCCTGATATGGAGATCCGTGCTTCCATGATGAGGACCAAGAACACTGGTGATGGTGTGGAAGTTGATGCATCTAAAGGGGCGAGCAATAAAAAGGATGATTAGATCGCCTGGGAGGTTGTTCAGGAAGTCTCGGGGCTGTGTCAGGATGATGTCCTTACTGTTTCTAGTGTGATGTTTTTTTTGTTATGTTTTTGCTATGGTTAGGAGTCCTATAGTTGTGGATTGTGGTTATCAGGCTACTCTCTCGTTTTGGTGTTCTTTTCTGTTATTTTGCTTTGCTACTAGGGATACCAAGACTGTTGTTCTGTTATCTGATGGTAATGGAACCCGACTCGGTGAGAGTCATATGGGAAAAAATTACCTTCAAGACACCAACATAATAAAGAAGCAAGCCATTAACAGATAACCCAAATCACCCAAACCAGAAATACATCATGAATCATTCATACCTCCGTAAAATTAATACAAGTAGTATCAGTCACCAACCTAGCTAATAGGCAACAAGCAAGCCAATAGATCAACATGAGCACAACAACAAGCCAAGCACGCACGTGAAATAGCACACGCAGCAAGAAACCATGAGGATGTGAGGGAATCAGAATAAGAAGGTACCTTTCACAGCATGGAGGCGCGTCCAGGCGACGGAGGCAGATCAACTATGTTTCCAGCCCGCGATCCCCGACGCAGCGGCGCTGCTCTTACCCGGCCACGTCATAGTGCGCAGCGACGGGCTTACTGCCATAGCTCAGAACAAGCCGTGCTCCTCCTGCCTAGTGCCGCAGCGGAGGAGATCTTGCCGCCGGTGGGTGGTGCCACCAGAAAACCTAGCGTAGCGGGCATGCCGTGTTGGAAGGATCAGGATGACGCCCTCCCTTGCTAGAAGTTGCCGGGTGATGACCCACAAGTATAGGGGATCACAACAGTCTTCGCAGGTAGTATTACCCAATTTATTGATTCGACACAAGGGGAGCCAAAGAATACTTGCAAGACTTAACAACTGAGTTGTTAGTTCAGCTGCACCTATAAATAGTTCTTGCTCACAAAAGTTTATCAGTAGCAACAATTTGTAGTAGCAACAACAAAGCAACAGCAACAACAACAGTGAAACATGACCAATAGTAATAATAACGGTAACAGTAGGATTCGAATGATGTAGGCATAGGGATGGATGGAAGGGTGTTGCATGGACGGGTCTAAACATGTAACTTCAAGATCTAGGGCATTGCAGATAAATAATAACAAGCATCCAAGTACTAAACAATCCTAGGCATGTGATCCAAATATAGTCATACGTGCTCGCAATGAGAACTTGCACAACATCTTCATCCGGCCCGTGGCGGCAATGGACTCTAGGGAACTACTGGTAATTAAGGTGCTCCTTTTAATAGAGCACTGGAGCAAAGTATTAACACTCCATGAACACATGTGATCCTCACACCACAGCCATCCCCTCCGGTTGTCCCAATTTCTATCACTTCGGGGCCTTTGGATCCGGACAATGATATGTGTACACAACTTGCAGATAAGATCACAAACAATACTATCATAATGATTCAATAATAAGTTCAGATCTGAGGTCATGGCACTCGGTCCCTAGTGACAAGCATTAAGCACAAAAAGTTGCAACAAAGCCAAATAGCACTAATAGAAATACTAGGCACTATGCCCTAACATATCTTATTCAATTACATGATAGAACTCATCCAATACCTAACATCCCCAAGCCTACAGCGGGGTATTACTCACTCATGGATGAGGTAAACATCGGTGGTTGATGGAGATACGTTGGTGATGATGATGGCGATGATCCTCTCCAAATTCCTTGTCCCGACAGGGTGCCAAAACGGAGTTTCTAGATCCGAATCTTGGTTTCTGGTGGCGACGGCGGAGCGGAACTCTTTCTAGAAAACTATCGAATCCCCCTCGGTTTTTAGGTCGAAAGGCAACTTATAGGCGCAGAGGGAGGCCGGCGAGGTGCCTAGGGTGGGTCTGGTCCCCCCAGGCCTCCTCTCCATCTCGTCTTCTGGCTTCGTGGATCTTTTGGTGAAATATAATTTTTGGCATATTTTTCGGGATTTTTTCTAATAGTTCATTTTCTGCACAAAAACAAGACACCAAGGTAATTCTGCTAAAAACAACGTCAGTCTCTGTTAGTTGTATCCAAATCACACAAGTTTAGAGAAGAAACAATAGCAAAGTGTTCGAGAAAGTAGATATGTTTTGGACGTATCAACTCCCCCCAAGCTTAGCGTATTGCTTGTCCTCAAGCAATTCAGTGAAAACTGAGTGCGATAAAAGAACTTTCACGAACACTTTGCTTCATATGATGTAAACATTCTTAGCACAGGAGTAGATGCTTAGACAATTCATAATAAGGAGTATTCAACTAAGTCTACTTAATAGTTATTGCAAGCTATGAAGAGAAACCAACTCAATAATAATAAGTAGCATGAAACATAAACATAAGCAACATTGCAATGCTCATAATAAGGTATGATAGAGTGGTATCTCGCTTGTCTTTGTTTGAAGAGAACAATAGAAATGCCAAGGCACCTCTAAAGTTCACATGAAGACTAGAGATAAAGATATCAAAGATACAAGCATCAAAGTCTTGACATAATTAACCAAGATTTGGAACAAACACAAGAATGACAACTATGCTCTCAAGAAGGTGCTCATAGAATAAGTGGTGATTCAACAAGGTTGTGAAAACGGTTTTGTGAAGGTTTAAAAGGCTTCCAAATGTTGAAAGGAAGGTACTCATTAGCTTTGAGCTCTCATTGCCCCTATCATAGGCATCTTCATGTGGTTAAGGTGAAAGTGAGGTCCACTCTGAATCATATGCTTGACAGACCATAAAATGAAAATCCCAAGTCCCTTGAGTACGAGGGTCGCTCGGCATGCTACTCAACTTTGGTCACCTGAAAGTTCTTGTCATTGTAAATACATGCATATCATCGAGAACCGCCAACGGGGTACCCCTTGCACATGGTATAGGAGCTTTCCCATAACCAAAATGACAAGGCAAGCAGACAATGAGCATCTCAGTGATCTTTTTATTTACTATGTGTATAGCTTTTTATTGAGGATGCTTCATAAATGCTCATTATGGTGATGCTGCAATTTTCCACCATGATTAAGCATGGCTTAGGCTAGCGACCCATGCGTTTCTCTAACACAATGTATAGACTCCATGAACTCACAACCTCCCCTTTTATTTCACATCATCGACATCCGTAAACAAAAGAGCAAGGAATCAACTGGATGAGATATCCAAAAAAGTGTTGAAATCGTTCCCCGTGACAACACGGTTCTGCTGACTCCCAGCATATAATTAGCAAGCATATAACTTTCATGGACTAGTCACAATGGTTCAGAATTATTAAATGCAAGGAATAAAGTGTGCCATCAAGTTCGTGGGAGCTTTACTAACTAACTTTCTCAAAACAGACAAACTTTTATTTTGGAAGAAAACACGACATATATAAAATATGCACTGAAGTAGCAAATGATGCTAATAGGTAGGTATGATGGACACATCTGGCAATATTGGTTTTAGGGAGTTGGAAGCACAGGTAGAGGACATACTCAGTGCAAGTGAAGGCTAGCAATAGATAGGGAGCGACAAACGAGAGAGTAATAGCTGTCATAATCATGCTTGCAACAAAACAGGACTAACTATGGCATGAAGTGATACAAGAACTCTGAGGCAAAATAAATCATCGAGGCTTACTGACTATTGATTAGTCATATGCATGCGTGAGCATGTGCCAAGTCGATTCACATGAACGGTCACAGGAGGATACCACAATATCTTACCAAAGTATGAATAAAACAACGCAAGCAAACATTCATATGACATGCTACAAACTATTAGCAAGATGGAGCTAATCATAGACAAACCAGAACTACTAAGCATCCATAATGACATACACCTTACACAAACAGGATAAGCATGCTCACAATGATGAGTATATGTACAAAAATGAAACAAATAGAGTTCATTACCAGCCTCTTACCACACCTCGAGTTGTCTTAATCTTCATTATTGCCCTTCACTTGTGTGACTTGAATAATTAACATGAAATCAAAATCCACTGAGGACGGCTGAACCCTGCAAAGAAATCACAAAACCAAAGAAGAACAACAAATATTTTTGGTGTTTTCGATTTTTTAGAAACAAGCAAACAAAGAAAAACCAAACAAAGGAAAATCTTTTTGGATTTTTCCTTTTTAAGGCAAACAAAAGCAAAGAAACAAACCAAGAGAAACAACAAAAATATTTTTGGTATTTTTGGGTTTTTAGAAAGAAGCATCAAAAACCAAAACGAAAGCCAAAACAATGGATATACAAAGAACCGACCGAACATGATATATATATATGAGTGTGTGATGTCGGTGTACCTTCCCCCAAGCTTAGGATTTTGGCCTAAGTGGGGCTCAATAGCGCGGGTAGTAACCCCATGTTGGTGGGTTATCATAGGAATGATCATAGTCAGGCGCCTACGATGAAGAAGAAGACGCGCCCCAATCAAATGAGGGCTGCTGATATGAAGACTCTCCCAAGTTGGACGGCTGAACCGAATTGTCTTCAGCATCCTCTTCAACATTCTCCTCTTCCTGGGAGAGTTCCCCCACATAAGTTTCAACCTCCTCCTCCGTAAGCGGCCATCCTTGCCTGTTATCAAAGTTAAACAAAGCAGGTGCAGGCAAATAAACTATTTTCTCGATCCTACCCTTTCTCCGACCTTGTTGGGCAAAAGATAATTCATATGGTAAACTTCTCACATTAGCCCCCAAGGAAACAAAACTATGATGAATCATGGATTCAATATCAAGCCTCTCTATGGGGAACTGGAAATCTGAATAATGAGGCTCTAAACCATGGAAAGCTAGCAACCTAGAAGCAAAGAGACCTCCACAAATTCCACCCTTCTCGCGGTTGGTGGTGAGATGGTGAGCTATCAGAGCACCCAAACTATAAGATCTATTCCTATTCAGAGCAGCTGCGATAAAAGCTAGATCAAAAGAAGATAACTTTCTAGCAATCTTTCTAGCAAGAACACACTTGGTAATGAAATAGGAAAAGTATCTAATAGCTGGGAGCTGAATGATCCGAATTTTACCACTTTCCTTTGAGAAGTCGAAACCTTGGCAAATCTTAGCATATAAATCCACAAGTGACTTGGGCCTCTCCTTGATCTTCTCACAAGATCCCCACTGAGGTACTCTAATTGCTGCACATAAATCAGCAAAAGGCAGGTCGACAGGTATATTATATATTTTGTAATGTACCATGGGATTAGAAGTAGACCAAGTGAACCGGAAGTCCTGCGCAAAGGCCATGGTTAGCTTAACATATTGGAATGGTTCACCTTCAACAAAGTTTTCCAACCCTGCATTTGTAACCATAGTTTGGAAATCTTGGAGGATCCCCGCAGCTCTCATAAATTCATGGCATGGGTATATGGAAGGAAAAACTGACTCCTCACGATGAACCTTCATTGGCTCATGCACCATCAAGTCATATTGGTTCAGTGGATAAGCACTCATCTTCCTTGCCGAAATTTTTAGACAACCATCAAACCAAGTGATTTCTAAGTTGATAAATGATGAGCAACTACTATAGGAACTTGCTAGAGGACTACACATGCATCAAAACAATGTCTCTAAGCATAGAAAAAGCATGCAAGCTCAAACAACCTGACACCTATAGCAGAAAAATACTCAAGATACAATCCACCAGCCACAAATCTAATTGGACAAGTGGAGGAGGCACATACCAAGGAGCAATCCCTCCAAAAACAGCACTTGAGATGGGCTGAACAAGGATATCGAAAATCGCGAGCAAGAACAGCAAGAACTCGAGCTTGAGCAAGTTTTCTGGTGTTTTTTAGGAGAGAGAAAGAAGATGGCTTTGAGGAGGCAGCCTGGATGGGCCCGGGTGGGCCAGACCCCCCCAGGCACCGCCTCCTGGTAGGCCGCGCCTACCAGCGGTCTGGTGGCCTGGGGTGGCCCCCTGGGTCACCTCAGGTGCCACTCTGCCCTTTTTCGAGGACAAATTATTTTGAATTTTCTGGGATTTTTTGGAAAACTTTATTTTTTGGCCAATTTTCAGGGTACGAAAATTGATTTTCTCGCAGAAACAGTTTTTTTAGAAGAAGCAAAGGTAAACCAAAAGCCAAACTACAGGAGCTCTAAGAAACTCAAACAAGCAAACAACTAGCAAAACTAAAGCTAAAGCAAAGACTAGGAAGGAGAAAAGTAAAAGAAAGCAAGTATAACCATAGTGAAAACATTATTTTGTCCATTAAAATCCTTTTGTTAACAAGGCGATCAAGTCTTGTTACCAAAACAATCTTATATGAAACAAAACTTTGCATTCCACAAGGTGATTATGTTACCTCATACTTGATAGCAATGGTCCCAATCATAATAGTTTCAAAATTTTCTTGTGGAATGGGACAATATATTTCTCCAACCTTGATGCTCTCAATATTTTCAATGGAATCCAGGCAATAGCTCTTAACAACCTTCTTGGGGAAATAGGCAGTGTGCCCTTTGTCATTAATATTGAATGTTACTTTTCCTTGATTGCAATTGATGACAGCACCTGCAGAATTAAGAAAAGGTCTCCCAAGAATAATAGACATATTATCATCTTCAGGCATTTCAAGCACAACAAAATCAGTTAAGACCATGCAATTATGAGCAACCTGAACATGAACATCCTCACATATACCAATAGGAATAGTAGTTGACTTATCAGCCATTTGCAAAGATATATCAGTTGGTATCAACTTTTCTAGCTGGAGTCTCTTATAGAGATAAAAAGGCGTAACACTAACTCCAGCTCCCAAATCACATAAATCGGTTCTAACATAATTATTCTTAATGGAGCAAGGAATAGTTGGTATACCTGGATCACCAAGTTTCTTTGGAACCTTACCATTGAAGGAGTAATTAGCAAGCAAAGTAGAAATCTCCTCATTAGGAATTTTCCTTTTAATAGAGACAATATCCATCATATACTTTGAATAAGGAGGCAACTTAATAGCATCGGTCAAAGGAATTTGCAAGAATAAAGGTTTCATCCACTCACAAAACTTGTTGTAGTGTTCCTCCTCCTTTGACTTGTGTTTCTTACCTGGAAAAGGCATAGGTTTCTGCACCCAAGGTTCTCTCTCTTTACCATGTTTATTAGCAATAAAATCTTCCTTTGTGTACCTAGTGTTCTTAGTGTGCTACTCAGGTTCTTCCTCACCTTCCTCCTTATCAGGAGACTCATTTTTATCATTACCACTCTCAGTTTCAGCATCAGAAACAGATATACTATTAGGATCTACAGCAGGTTCACGTGGTTCCTCAACTATCTTATGTTTCTTTTTCTTCCTCTTACGAGGACTACCACTATCTTCACCTTGTTGGGAATCCTGCTCTATTCTTTTAGGGTGTCCTTCAGGATATAAAGGATCTTGAGTAGCTATACCACTCCTAGTTCTAATTCCATAAGCATGTTTATCTCCTAAAGCATTAACTAGCATATCCTTTTGTACCTTAGCAAGTTGATCAAGTTGAGTTTGAACCATTTGAAAGTGTTTACAAAGCATTTTAATATCATTATAAATTCTTTCCATAATATCTTTCAACTCATGGATAGCTCTAGAGTTTTCCAACAAATGATTCTGAACTTGTTTATTAAAATACCCTTATTTAACAATAAATGTGTCAAGTTCCTCTAAGCATTGATCAGGAGGCTTACCATAAGGAATATCACCTTCATCAAAGTGTTGGAGAGAGTGTACCTCAATAGTAGATGAGTGGGGAATTGGCTTACACAATTCTTCTATAGGAGGTAGATTCTTCACATCTTCAGCTCTAATATCTTTCTCCTTTAGACACTTCTTAGCTTCCTTCATCACTTCATCATTTAATGCAATAACTCCCCTCTTATTTGTTGTTGGTGTTGGAATTGGTTCAGGAACAACTGGTTCAGGAGTAATAGGCTCAGGTGTATTCAGCTCAGTTGAAGTCCAATCATCATAATTCTTGCTTATTTTATCCATTAATTCTTCAACATTTGTAGGAGTCCTTTTCCTGAAAACACAATCAGCAAAGCTATCTAGGTAGTTCCTAGAATCATCAGTTAGTCCATTATAATAAATATCAAGAAACTCATTCTTAGGCAATGGACATCTAGGATGTGCATGAATCAAGGCATAGAACCTTGTCCATGACTCAGGCAATTTCTCTTCTTCTCCCTGTTTAAAATCAAAAAATCTCTGCCTAGCAGCATGTCTAGCACTGGAAGGAAAATATTTCTGGAAGAAAGAAGCAATCAAGCAATCAGGGCTATCAATGGAACCAGGAGGTAGTCTATAAAACCAAGCCCTAGATTCTCCTTTTAGTGAAAAAGGGAAGATCTTAGACAAAGTACTTGCGCATCTTAAAATCATCAGAGAACAAAGCACTCATAGTAGAAAACTCATTCACATGAGCCACATCACTCTCATTTTCAGTCCCACAAAAAGGTTATTTCTCAACAATATCTAAATAAGATAAATCAATAGAGAAATCATAATCTTCATCTTTAATATCTATGGGAGAAGTGGAAAACTTAGGATCAGAGGACAACTTAGGCATAATAGTACGTCTAGCAAGGAGACTCTTAATAACACTGGTACCATGTGTGTTTCGACACTCTTCAACAAAATCATCAGTGAACTCAATTTAACCATCATTAATATCATAACACTCACTAGCCTCAGGTGATCTAACAGGTGTAACAGTGTCTTCACTAGGAGTTTAGGTATTTCCTAGACTAGCCATAGTAGTATCTAGAAAAGGACCTAGTGAAACAGTCGCATCAAGCATAGTAGAAGTAACATCATGAGCATAAAAAGCAGTTTCAGACTCAGCAGTAGTAGTAGTGTGTGTAGCATGAGTATGTGGTGGTGGTGTGACAAGCTTACTTATAACAGACGGTGAATCAAGAGCACAAAAGGTGTTTAGGACTGTACCTTTTCTTGTAGTGGATGGTAAAATAGGGAACTTTCCATCACGAGACTTCCCCATGATGAAAGGAGTAGCAGTGAACAATATTAGATCCAAGTGAACTTACAAATAAAGCTATGCTCCCCGGCAACGGCGCCAGAAAATAGTCTTCATGACCCACAAGTATAGGGGATCGCAATAGTCTTCGCGGGTAGTATTACCCAATTTATTGATTCGACACATGGGGATCCAAAGAATACTTGCAAACCTTAACAACTGAGTTGTCATTTTAGCTGCACCTGGAAATAGTTCTTGATCACAGAAGTTTATCAGTAGGAACAGTTTGTAGTAGCAACAACAACATCAACGGTGAAACAGGAGCAATAGTAATAGTAACGGTAACAGTAGGATTTGAATGCGGTAGGCATAGGGATGGATGGACGGGCGTTGCATGGACGAGTCTAAACATGTAACTTCAAGATCTTGGGCATTGCAGATAAATAATAACAATTATCCAAGTACTAAACAATCCTAGGCATGTGCTCCAAATATAGTCATACGTGCTCGCAATGAGAACTTGCACAACATCTTACATCCGGCCCGGCCGTGGCAGGCCTCTAGGAACTCTTGGAAATTAAGGTGCTCCTTTTAATAGAGCACCAGAGCAAAGCATTAACACTCCATGAACACATGTGATCCTCACACCACAGCCATCCCGTCCGGTTGTCCCAATTATTGTCACATTGGGGCCTTTGGATCCGGACAATGATATGTGTACACCACTTGCAGATAAGATCACAAACAATACTATCATAATGATTTAATAATAAGTTCAGATCTGAGATCATGGCACTCAAGCCCTAGTGACAAGCATTAAGCACAACAAGTTGCAACAAAGTCAAATAGCACTAATAGAGATACTAGGCACTATGCCCTAACAGATCTTATTCGATTACATGATAGAATTCATCCAATCCCTACCATCCCCAAGCCTACAGCGGGGGATTACTCACTCATGGATGAGGGAAACATCGGTGGTTGATGGAGATGCGTTGGTGATGATGATGGCGATGATCCTCTCCAAATTCCTCGTCCCGGCAGGGTGCCAGAACGGAGTTTCTAGATCCGAATGTTGGTTTCTGGTGGCGGCGGCGGAGCGGAACTCTTTTTGGAAAACTATCGAACCCCCTTGGTTTTTAGGTTGAAAGGCAACTTATAGGCCCAGAGGGAGGCCGAGGAGGTGCCTGGGGAGGTTGCACCCCCTCCAGGCGCGACTAGTGGTGGGCCCTTGCCTAGGGTGGGTCTGGCCCCCCAGGCCTCCTCTCCGTCTCGTCTTCTGGCTCCGTGGATCTTCTGGTGAATATAATTTTTGGCATATTTTCCAGGATTTTTCCTGATAGTTCATTTTATGCACAAAAACAAGACACCAAGGTAATTCTGCTGAAAACAACGTCAGTCCGTGTTAGTTGTATCCAAATCACACAAGTTTAGAGAAGAAATAATAGCAAAGTGTTCGAGAAAGTAGATACATTTTGGATGTATCACCGAGCCTCCTTCATCCTTTGTGACTGGCTGGGGGAGTTTAGCGGCGGTCTTGTCGGTGCTGAGAGAGGAGTGCTATGGAGGGGAGGCGTGAGGGTTGCAGGATGCCGAGGATGAAGGCGCTGCTCCTATCCACCACCGCCACTGCTTGCCGCACCACCTCCTATCCCGCCACTGGCTCCCTTGCTCCCTGCTGCCGGTTTGGCTTTTTCAGGAGAGAGCATCCACCGCTCGAAGGAGTT
Source organism: Avena longiglumis (assembly GCA_030063025.1). NCBI lineage: Eukaryota > Viridiplantae > Streptophyta > Magnoliopsida > Poales > Poaceae > Avena > Avena longiglumis. The sequence continues at coordinate 566,785,663 of CP125976.1, forward strand.
GGAGGAAGAGGAGCTAGAGGGATATGAAGAGAGCAACGGGGGAAGAGGACGTCGGAAGGGAGAGAAGCGCAGCGTGAACTAGGTGGGGCGGCGGCTTGTCCGGGAGGAGATACGGGATTGGCGGAGGAGGATGGTGGGGATTGGTTTAGGGTTTCAACTGGCCTAACATTTTTTTCTAGATTTTTCACCTAGCCGGGGAGATCGATGCCCCTGTCTAGGCCACCTGCACCCTTCAAAAGCACATTAAAAACATTACTTTGGGGGCTGACATGTTGTCCCAGACAGTTTTCAATAGTAAAGAAACACAGATGGCCGGAGAGAGTCGCGTGTGTGGGTACCAAGCCTGAGTGTGCACTGCAAGTTTGATAACGGGGGTAAAAACGACTAACTGTGTATGGATGGATGAGATGCACTCTGGGTGGTCAATCCGATGGCCCAAATGCGCTAATTAGTGTGGTAACTCCTAGGGTTTTTCCTATTATACTTTTATATTTGCAGTGGTGTTGGTAAGCATCCTCCTGCAGAGGAAATACCAGCATGGTCAGTGTGAAGTACCTATTCAAGTAATGCTTGACTTTCAGCAAAGCTTAGCTACATGGCGCTTTCGCTGTGTAAAGATGAAGTTTTAGGCATCTTGGTCGCTGGATGGAGGAAATGGCGATGGACATTGGTAGCAAGAGACGGGAGTAGAAACATTCTTGTAAAGAAAGAGACATCAGTTACTTGCTGAGACCTGTTTCTTCCTTTCTGTTCTTTCTTATAGTAGTACAGTATAAGGGCATATCCACCGGGCTGATCCATCTGGTCGCCCCAAATGGTCTGTTTCTGTCTATTTGGGTTAGTCCATATTCGATTTGGGGTCATTGTCTGGCATGCCTGGCCGACCGCGCTCAGCGGCGCGACCCATTTGTCCGGCCTGGGCGAGGCAAAAAAAATTTCAGATTCAAATGTAAACCGTTCGCCCTAAATGGCAAAGTTCATACATTTATACTTAGTTTACATTCAAAATGTAAAAACAAAATTTAAACTACTCCTAACCCTACCTACCGATCTTCGCATGCCGTCTCTGCCTCCTCCATCCAAGGGTCAAGGTCGATGTACTCCGATAGTGTCTAGAGGTTGGGCGGTGGCAGGGCCGGAGCGGGCGCGGGTGCGGGTGGATTGATCACCTGCCTAGGCCACGACGCCCAACCGTGCTAGAGGTGCGCCAGCTCCATCCCTACCTCCGAAGGGATTGCTGGCGCCCATCCCGACAGTGGCGGTGGTGGAGGAAGATGGGCATTTGCCTGCGCCACCAGGCCGGTGAGCTATAAGGCTTCTTCGTAGCTGGCCCACTGGGCGTCCTCGTCCCACGCGCTGGCCGCAATGGCCTGCTCGGTGACGGCATCCTTGTCGTAGCCCCCGTTAGGATCTCGCGGTACTCCGCGGGCAGGGTCACGGCGATGTCGTCCAGCGTCTTCTGCTTGATGATGATGTCGTCCTCCTCCTCGTTGTTGTCGTCCTTGATGTTGGAGATCAGGCGACGATTATCCTCCTCCAGATCTTTGGCTGGCTTGGGCACGGGCGGCACCGGGACAAAGTCCCATTTGAGGTGCCAGCCGATGGGGAGGGATAAATTTGTGTGCTTGATGCCCCGGCCCTTCCTCCACCGGCGCTCGCAGTCCGCGAGCGGAAGCACCGCCGGCTACGGCAGTCCCTGATACGTCGTAAATGTATCTATAATTTTTGATGTTACATGCTTTTTTAGTATCTACTTTGCTTTGCTTTGTCTATACTTTGAGGTATTTTTATACATTTTCTGGGACTAACCTATTATCAAGATGCCGCAGTGCCAGTTGCCTGTTTTCTACTGTTTTTGGTTTCAGAAAAGATAGTAAGGAAATATTCTCGGAATTGGATGGTACAAAAGCCAAAGTCAATATTCTCGTAATTGGACGGGACAAAAGCCAAAGTCAATATTCTCGGAATTGGACGGGACTAACCTACCAAGCAGAACACAGAGACCGAAGGGCAGCCGGAGGGGCGCCACGGGATGGCTGCCCCCCCCCCCCCCCGAGGCACGGGCCCACCCTAGGCCATGCCAGGGCAGGGTGTGGGCCCCCTGGCATCCCTCCTTCCTCGCATCTTCGCCTATATAAGCCCCCGATGCCAAAACCATAAGGACCCGATCTGATCTCCACGAAACAGTCCGTAGCCGCCGCTACCATCATCCCTAGATTGGGGGGATCTGAAGCTCTTCCTGGCACCCTGCCGGAGGGGAGAGATCATCCCAGAGGCCTTCTTCATCACCATGCCAGCCTCCAGTATGATGCGTGAGTAGTTCACCCTTGGACTATGGGTCCATACAGTAGCTATATGGTTGTTTCTCCTCCTTTGTGCTATTATGTTTAGATCTTGTGAGCTTCGTTCATGATCAAGATCATCTATTTGTAATCATACATGTTGTGTTTGCAGGGATCCGATGGATATTGAGATACTATGTCAGATTGATTATTGATTCTATCATGTCTTATGATTATTGATTCTATCATGTATGTGTTGTTTGAGATCTTGCATGCTCTTTGTTTCTAGTAGCTATCTTGGCCACGTAGATGCTAGTGACTCCAAGAGGGAGTATTTATGCTCGATAGTGGGTTCATGCCTCTATTGAATCTGGGGAAGTGATATAAATCTCTAAGGTTGTAGATGTGTTGTTGCCACTAGGGAGAAAACAACAATCTCTTGTTCATGGAACAATTGTATTGTTTACTTTATAGACATTGCTTAATACAGTTATCCGTTGCTTGCAACTTTAATACTGGAGGGGGTTCGGATGATAACCTGAAGGTGGATTATTAGCCATAGATTCAGTTGGATGGCGGTCTATGTATATTGTTGTAATTGCCCAATCAAATATCATAGGATCATGAATGTCTAGTATTTGCACTGTTATGCCTTGCTCAATTCCTGTCAATTGCCCCGCTATAATTTGTTCACCCAGCATGTTATGTTATCTTTCTTAAGGAGAACACCTCTAGTGAACTGTGGACCCCGAACCAATCTTTACCATTGTTACATCATCTACTGTTACCGTTTACTCTCTACAAGCAACCATTACCTTCCACACTTCACGTTTAATCCTTTGTTTTCAGCAAACCAGTGAGATTGACAACCTCACTGTAAGTTGAGGCAAAGTCTTGAGTTTGTGTTGTGCAGGATTCCGAGTTGATGGCAACACCTTGGAAGTTGTTTCCTTCCTCGTACTGGTTCTATAACCTTGGTTTCATAACCGAGGGAAAACTTACTGCTGTACTCATCACACCTTCCTCTTGGGGTTTCCCAATGAAGCTCTACAGTGATTTGAGCTCATCAAAGACTTCTTCTGGTGCCGTTGCCGGGGAGTAAGGACAGCTTCACAAGGGGAGTCTTTCACAACCATTCTCTTTACTTTGTTTTTGTTTTGCTTAGTTTATTTTGTTTAGTTTTGCTTGCTTCTTTTTATCAAAAAAAATCCAAAAAATTAGTTTCATTTCATTTGCTTTTTCTTATAAAAACACAAAATAATAGTTCTTCCTATAGTTGTCACCTTGCTCTAGTTCACCATGTTGATCCCTAAGTTCACCCTGAAATACCTTTCAATAGGTAGTGGCTCTATAATTGGGAAAGAAAACATTGAAGAATTCTTTAATCACATTAGCAAACACGAGGATATTGAGGATAGATCCTTAGCAGAACTTGCTCCTAATTATGAAATTGATGCAGCTTCTTTAGTTCACATGTTGGAGTCTAGGTTTGTTAAACTTAACCCCATGATGCAAATAATGTTTCTTAAACTTAAAGAAGTTGAGGATATTGAAAATAGAGATTTTATTTTGGAAACTTTGCTAAAGGAGTTCAATGATGTTGCTAAAGAAGCCAAAAAGGTCTTTGATCGTTTTAATATGCTAGGATCATGTATAGATGTTATGGGTGCACTAGAAAAGTTGGATAAAACCAAACCCAATGGAGAGGAAATTAAAATACCCATACCTTTTAAACTTGTAGGAATGCATGAAGTCTTAGAAAAGAATTTTGATTGGATTGTTCCTGAAAACCCGTTTGATGAAAGTATTGAACCCAAGAGTGCTGAGAGAGGATCCTCTACTACTCATTTGGATGAGATACCTTTCGTAGTTGAAGAAATTTCAAGTATTGATCTTAATGCTTCTTTATTTGAAAATACTTGATTCTTGCTTCTTATGCCTAACTTAAAGGCGTTAAAGAAAAGTACTTCTTGGGAGATAACCCAATAGTTTTATTGAGTCTTGGAAGTTATTACTTCTGTAATAACCTCTCCTTATCCTTTATATTTGATTTTTTGCCAAGAATAACCTCTAATGAGAGAGAGAAGTAAGATTTGGGGAAGTTGTTGTCCCAAAACAGAATTTTGTGCTTCACTGTAAAAATTCGTGAAAAATATATGTTTGTCGGATTGAGCTGTAATTTTCTGAGTAAATCCCCCAGGATGTTATATAACTTTAGTTAGTTTAAAACTTCTCGATTTGAGCAATATAAGGTCTTCGAAAAAATCGGTTTTTACCTGCTGGTCTATTTTGACAGATTTCTGACATTATTTGCATTTGCCTCTTTATCGATTTCTTTTTTGGTTCTCTTTGGTAAATTGAGCTTTTTGAACAAATTAATACAGTAGCTTGTGTTTTTTATGAAATTTTTGCTGTTTTTAAACTAAACCCAAAGGTTTATTACTTTTGAATGCACTAATGTTGCTAATGAAAATCGTGTGAAGTTTTGTATGAAGGAAATTTTAAAGTGTAGGTAAAAGAATGATGTAATAAGATGAAGAATGGACAAAAACTCAAGATTGGGGATGACACTACGTGTCACCCCAAAAAATATTCAAGAGGTACAAGCGTCAAAGCTTGGGGATGCCCAAGGAATCCCCTTCTTCATCAATAAAAATCTCAGGTCTCTTTCTAGACACTTCATTTTTATTGTTTCATGCACTGTTGTGTTGTTCTTGGAGCGTCTTAGTTTTCGATTTTGGTTTTCATTTTCTTAGTTTGCTTGAATAAAGTTGTCGGAACCCCGCTTTTGTTGTGTTGTTTCAAATAAATTGGTGTTGGTGTTGGAAAGGAGTAGGAAGTTTCATGCTTATAGTAGTACAAAAGGGAGCTTGCTTTGACTGTGGCTTAGACTTTATCATGACATGCTAGATGTTGTTTTTACCTTATGCTTAGTGATTATTGCTGTAGCATTACTTGCTCCAAACAATTAAGATTGCTTAATGTGCCTTGCAAGAATCATGCATTGTTTTAGCATACAAAAGCATAGTATTGTGGTATTCTCCTTTGATGCTTTGTTTGGGTTGACTTGGCACATGCTCACACCATGTTATGACTATGAAACAGTCACCTTAGCCTCTATGATCATTTAGTTTTTGACTTGTGATAACAATTTATGCTTTGATTGATAATGTTTTGTTGCTCTGCATGATTATGGCGATTATTGCTCTCTTAGTTGGTCGCTCCCAGTCTTTTGCTAGCCTCAACTTGTATTGAGTAAGCTCTACTCATGCATCCAACTCCCAAGAAACCAAGTTATTCCAGAGTTTCCATCATAAATTCCTATGCATGGTGCGTCACACCATTCCAAGTATATTCTTGTTTTATCTATCTTCCAAATTAAACTTGTTATGTGAAAATTAGTGATTAAAGCTCTCACAAACTTGATGACACACTTTATTTTTATTGCCCCTAATAAAATTGAACCATTGTGTCATCTATGTTGTATATACTTGCACTTGTAAGTTGGGAATTAGCAGAACCGTGTTGTCACGGGGAACGCTTTCAACACCTGTAAATATCTATCCAATTGATATCATGCTCTTTTGTTTATGGATGTCGACGGTGTGAAATAAAAGGGGAGCTTGTAAGCTCATGGAGTTATGTATGTGTGTTAGAGAAACGCCTGGGCCGTTAGCCTAAGCCATGCCTAATCATGGTGGAAACTTGCAGCATCACCATAGTGAGCAATTTATGAAGCATTCTTCTTATAAAAAAGAGATATAGAAAAAAGAGAAGAGAAAAAGAAAAAAAGAGGAAAGAAGAGAAAAAAGCACCATTTTACCATGGTAAATAAGAAGATTGCTGAGATGCTCATTGTCTGTTGCCTTGTCATTTTGATATGGGATAGCTTATGTGTAATGGGGCAAGGGGTACCCCGTTGGCAGTTATCTATGATACACATGTACTTACAATGACAGGAACTTACCGGTAACTAAAGTTGAGTAGCATGAGGACCGACCCTCATACTCAAGGGACATGAGATTGCCAACTTATACTTTGTCAAGCATATACTCCATACTTTGTTCACTTTAACATTAATCACTTCAAGATGCTTATGATAGGGGCAATGAGAGCTGAAAGCTAACAAGTACCATAATTTTTGGAAGCTCTTTATGAAAATTGAAATCCCTTCTTCCCTCTGTGAAGGGCCTTTCTTCCACTTATATATTGAGTCTCCACCTTCTATCCTTATGCACCAACTAGGAGATCATAGTTTTCATTCTTAGTTTTATGTGCATTGTCCCAAAACTTATTGATTGATCCATAATGTTGATATTGCTTGTTCTTGAACTATTTGTATCTAGTCACCCTTATGAACTTTGAAGGTGTCCTATGAATTTATGTTTTGCTACTCCATGATGGAAAAGTTGAATGCCACTATGCTATGTTTTCTATATATGAAACAAACAAACGTCTTTCAATGCATTGCTATTCCTGATATTTGTTTGTATCCTCTCATGTTGCAACATAGTTACTATGTCTTATTGTTAGAACTTCATCTTTCATGCTCATGTTTAGAGTACTTTGATCCCATCTTTAAATTCTTGCAAATGGTTTGATCAAGATCGTGATGGTGCATGTCACCTCAAAAATTATTCTTTTTATCACTTACCTACTCGAGGACAAGAAAAAGTTAAGCTTGGGGATGATTGATATGTCGTAAACGTATCTATAATTTTTTATGTTCCATGCTTGTTTAGTATCTACTTTGCTTTGCTTTGTCTACACTTTGAGGTATTTTTATACATTTTCTGGGACTAACCTATTAACAAGATGCCGCAGTGCCAGTTGCCTATTTTCTGTTGTTTTTGGTTTCAAAAAAGCTAGTAAGGAAATATTCTCGAAATTGGACGGGACAAAAGCCAAAGTCAATATTTCACCTAGGAGAACACAAAGAATGAAGGGCAGGCGAAAGGGCGCCATAGGGCGACCGCACCCCCTAGGCGCGGTCCCACCCTAGGCCATGCCAAGGCAGGGTGTGGGCCCCCTGGTGACCCTCCTGCCTCGCCTCTTTGCATATATAAGCCCCCGATGCCAAAACCCTAAGGACCCGATCAAATCTCCACAAAATAGTCCGTAGACGCCGCCACCATCGTCCCTAGATCGGGATCAAGCAGCTCTTCCGGCACCACTGGAGGAGAGATCATCCCGGAGGCCTTCTTCATCACCATGCTAGCCTCCGGTATGATGCGTGAGTAGTTCATCCTTGGACTATGGGTCCATACAGTAGCTAGATGGTTGTTTCTCCTCCTTTGTGCTCTCATGTTTAGATCTTGTGAGATCCGTTCATGATCAAGATCATCTATTTGTAATCATACATGTTGTGTTTGCGGGGATCCGATGGATATTGAGATACTATGTCAGATTTATTATTGATTCTATCATGTCTTATGATTATTAATTCTATCATGTCTATGTTGTTTGAGATCTTGCATGCTCTCTGTTTCTAGTAGCTATCTTGGCTAAGTATATGCTAGTGACTCCAAGAGGGAGTATTTATGCTCGATAGTGGGTTCATGCCTCTATTTAATCTAGGGAAGTGACAGAAATCTCTAAGGTTGTAGATGTGTTTTTGCCTCTAGGGAGAAAACAACTATCTCTTGTTCATGGAACAATTGTATTGTTTACTTTACACACATTTCTTAATGTAGTTATCGATTGCACTTTGCAATCTTTGGAGGGGAGTTGGGATGATACTGAAGGTGGATTATTAGCCATAGATTGGTTGGATGGCGGTCTATGTATATTGTTGTAATTGCCCAATCAAATATCATAGGATCATGAATGTCTAGTATTTACCTTTGTTATGCCTTGCTCAATTCACCAATTGCCCTTTATAATTTGTTCACCCAGCATGTTATGTTATCTTTCTTAAGGAGAAAACCTCTAGTGAGCTGTGGACCCTGGTCCAATCTTTACCATTGTTACATCATCTAATGTTACCGTTTACTCTCTACAAGCAACCATTACCTTCCACACTTTACGTTTAATCCTTTGTTTTCAGCAAACCAGTGAGATTGACAACCTCACTGTAAGTTGGGGCAAAGTCTTTAGTTTGTGTTGTGCAAGATTCCGACTTGATGGCAACACCTCGGAAGTTGTTTCCTTCCTCATACTGGTTCAATAACCTTGGTTTCATAACCGAGGGAAAACTTATTGTTGTGCTCATCACAGAGGTTCGTTGGGAAACCCCAAGAGGAAGGTATGATGAGCACAACAGTAAGTTTCCCCTCAGTTATGAAACCAAGGTTATCGAACTAGTAGGAGCAAGGAAACAACTCCAAGGTATTGCTAGCAACTCGGAAACCTACACAACACAAACTCAAGATTTTGCCCCAACTTACAGTGAGGATGTCAATCTGACTGGTTTGCTGAAAACAAAGGATTAAACGTATGGTGTGGAAAGTAATGGTTGCCTGCAGAAAGTAAACATTAACAGTAGACGATGTAACAATGGTAAAGATTGGACCGGGGTCCACAGTTCACTAGAGGTGTTCTCCTTAAGATAAATAACATAACATGCTGGGTAAACAAATTACAGTGGGGCAATTGCTAGGACTGAGCAAGGCATAACAATGCAATACTATACATTCATGATCCTATGAGATTTGATTGGGCATTACAACAATATACATAGACCGCCATCCAACTGCATCTATGACTAGTAATCCATCTTCAGGTTATCATCCGAACCCCCTCCAGTATTAAGTTGCAAGCAATGGATAACTGCATTAAGCAATGTGTGTAAAGTAAACAATACAATTGTTCCATGAACAAAATTTTTTTCCCTAGTAGAAACAACACATCTACAACCTTAGAGATTTCCGTCACTTCCCCAGATTCAATAGAGTTATGAACCCACTATCGAGCATAAATACTCCCTCTTGGAGTCACTAGCATCTACTTGTCCAAGATAGCTACTAGAAACAAGATGCAAGATCTCAAACAACACAGACATGATAGAATCGATAATCAAGAAGACATGATAGAATCAATAATCAATCTGACATAGTAATCTCAATATCCATCGGATCCCCGCAAACACAACATGTATGATTATAAATAGATGATCTTGATCATGAACGGAGCTCTCAAGATCTAAACATGATAGCACAAAGGAGGAGAAACAACCATCTAGCTATTGTATGGACCCATAGTCCAAGGGTGAACATCGATGCATCATCTGAGGTCGGCATGGTGATGAAGAAAGCCTGGATGATCTCCTCCGCTGGTGCCGAAGAGATGATCCCGATATAGGGGCGATGGTGGCGACGGCTACAGACAATTTCATGGAGATCTGATCGGGTGCCTAGGGTTTTGGCATGGGGGATTATATAGGCGAAGAAATGAGGTAGGAGGGAGGCCAGGGGTCCTACACCCTGCCCAGGCGCGGCCTAGGGTGGGCCCGCGCGTGGGGGGGGGGGGGGGTACGGCCACCTTGTGGCGCCCCTCCAGTTGCCCTTCGATCTCTATGTTATCCTCGGTGAAATATTGACTTTGGATTTTGTCCCGTCCATTTCTGAGAATATTTCCTTACTAGATTTTCTGAAACCAAAAAACAGCAGAAAACAGGCAAGTGGCATTGCGGCATCTTGTTAATAGGTTAGTCCTAGAAAATGTATGAAAATACCTCAAAGTGTAGACAAAGCATAGAAAAGTGGATACTAAACAAGCATGGAACATCAAAAATTATAGATACGTTTACGACGTATCAAGCATCCCCAAGCTTAACTCCTTCTCCTCCTCGAGTAGGTAAGTGATAAAAATAATATTTTTTGAGGTATGCACCATCACAATCATGATCAAACCATTTGCAAGCATTGAAAGCTGGGATCAAAGTACTCTAAACAAGAGCGTGAAAGATGAAGTTCTAACAATAAGACATAGTAACTATGTTGCAACATGAAATGATACAAACAAAGATTCATGAATAATAATGCATTGAAAGACGTTTGTTTGTTTCACATATAAAAAACATAGCATAGTGGCATTCAGCCTGTCCCTCATGGAGTAGCAAAACATAAATGCATAGGACACCTTCATAGTTCATAAGGGTGACTAGATACAAATAGTTCAAGAACAAACAATATCAACATTATGAATCAATAAATAAGTTTTGGGACAATGCACAAAGAACTAAGAATGACAAATATGCTCTCTTAATTGGTGCCTAAATATAAAAGGTGGAGACTCGATATAAAAGTGGAATAAAGTCCCTTAATAAGGGAAGCAAGGATTTTAAGTTTCATAAAGAGCTTCCAAAAATCATGGTACTTGTTAGCTTTCAGCTCTCATTGCCACTATCATAAGCATCTTGAATTGATTAAGGTTAAAGTGAAAAAATATCGAGTATATGATTGACAAAGTATAAGTTGGCAATCTCATGTCCCTTGAGTATGAGGGTCGGTCCTCATGCTACTCAACTTTAGTTACCGGTAAGTTCCTGTCATTGTAAGTACATGTGTATCATAGATAACTGCCAACGGGGTACCCCTTGCCCCATGACACATAAGCTATCCCATATCAAAATGACAAGGCAACAGACAATGAGCATCTCAGCAATCTTCTTATTTACCATGGGAAATTGGTGCTTTTTTCTCTTCTTTCCTCTTTTTTCTCTTCTCTTTTTCTAAGAAGAATGCTTCATAGATTGCTCACTATGGTTATGCTACAAGTTTCCACCATGAATAGGCATGGCCTAGGCTAGCGGCCCAGGCGTTTCTCTAACACATATACATAACTCCATGGACTTACAAGCTCCCCTTTTATTTCACACCGCTGACATCCGTAAACAAAAGAGCATGATATCAACTGGATAGATATTTACAGGTGTTGAAAGCGTTCCCTATGACAGCACGATTCTGCTAATTCCCAACTTATAAGTGCAAGCATATACAACATAGATGACACAATGGTTCAATTTTATTAGGGACGAGAAAAATAAAGTGTTCCATCAAGTTTGTGAGAGCTTTAATCACTAATTTTCACATAACAATTTTAATTTGGAAGATAGATAAAACAAGAATATACTTGGAATGGTGTAACACACCATTCAAGGGAATTTATAGTGGACTCTTTGGAATAACTTGGTTTCATGGGAGTTGGATGCATGAGTAGAGCTTACTCAATACAAGTGTAGGCTAGCAAAAGAGTGGGAGCGACCAACTAAGAGAGCAATAATCGCCATAATCATGCAGAGCGACAAAACATTATCAATCAAAGCATAAAGTGGTACCACAAGTCAAAAACTAAATGATCATAGAGGATAAGGTGACTGGTTCATAGTCATAACATGGTGTGAGCATGTGCCAAGTTAACCCAAACAAAACATCAAAGGAGAATACCACCGTACTATGCTTTTATATGCTAAAACAACGCATGATTCTTTCAAGGCACATTAAGCAATTTTCAATTGTTTGGAACAAGTAATGCTATAGAAATAAACAATAAGCATAAGTTCAAAGGAACATCTAGCATGCCGTGATAAAGTCTAAGCCACAGTCAAAACAAGCTCCCTTTGTACCACTATACGCATGTAACTTCCTACTCCTTTCCAACACCAATCAACTTATTTGAAACAACACAGCGAAAGCAGGTGTCTGTCACATCCCAAGATTTTCCAAATCTTGTAATGTGAAAAATAAATGAATAAAATAAAACTTTGTTGATTTTCAGGGTGAGAAGAAACTTTTTGAATCCAATTGGAAACCTTCAAACCTATTTGGATCAAATAAAATCCTAAAGGGATTTGAAAAGATAAAATAAACAATAAAGCTAAAAATATTTGGAATTACTATTTTGGATCTTTTAATCAAAGATTTGGTTTTCAAATGAAAAGGTAGAAATATAAATAAGGATTATTTTATAGAGCCAAATTAAACCTTGGCCAAGCTTTTGAAATAAAACATTTTGTTTTGATCAAAAGAATAAAGATTTATTTAAAGAAAATAATAGGGATTTATTAATACCCAATTTTGTTAAAGTAAAGACTTTCCCTTTTTATTAAAACATTAAAACTTATTAATTTAGTTTAAATAAGTTTTCCAAGTATTTTATATTCTCAAATAAAACTACTGAAGTGTTTTTGGCTTCTTATTGAGATTTCAAAAATATAAAGATTTTATTAAAGCAAAACCCATTTGATTTAATAACTAAGGCCCATTTATTTAATTATTAATGGGTCCTAAAAAGAATAAAATTATTTTATTTTAGGACTTGGATTTATGTTGTTACAACAGAACCAAAACTCAATACAAAGTTTGGAGAAATTTTGAATTGATTTGTTGATTGATTTGTTTGATTGAAGTTCAAAACAGAAAATCAAAATAGAAAAAGATAAAACAATTAGAAAGAAAAAATAAGAACCAGACCTGACCCAACCCACCTGGCCCAGGAAGCCCAACTCCAGCCCAGCTTCTTCCCCACGCGCGAATCGTTTTTCACCAGAAGACCCACCCGCGCAGACACTGACCAGTGGCCCCTCTTTCCCTCTCACTCCCTCCTCGGCAAAGAAGGCCCCACCTCCCTGCTCATCGCCTTCAACCCCCAAATCACTCCTCGCCACAGCCAGTAACACCGGCGATCAATTCGCGTTGATAGCGGCTTTAACTCCCCCTGCGACCACGCGTGCTTAAACGCCTCCCTCCCCTCTCTCTTTTCCCCCAGACCCCGCACCACCGGAGCCACCAGGCTGCCCTGAATTGGATTTGCACCGCCACTGCTCCGACCACCGTACCCAGCTAATTCCGGCGAGCCCAGCCACCGCCTTGCCTCTTCGACCAAACTCACACACTCCCCAGCCCCTGGCGCTTCTCCCTGTGATGTCCGTTCACTCGCGGGCGCCCCAGAACGTCGGCTTCGACAACCTCTGAGTGTCGCCGCGTCTGCTTCCTTCTCCGGCGACCTTCCCTGGTAAGTATCGACCGCCCCAGCACTCCTCGATGATGCTCCCATCTTCTCCAGAACATCACGCTTCTAACCGTACCACCTGTTCGTCTTAGGGTGATCTACAACGTCGTCCCCAACGACCACCAGAACCGCCTGACGCCGCCATCGTCTCCAGCGAGCAATTACTTCCACTCTAGTGCGCCCCTTCGCCAGCCAGTACCACCTCGAGCTTCAGCAAGCCTCTACGAGTCTGGTAAGCCTCGCCAACCTCTTCCTTGCTTCCTGTAACCGCCGCTAGCACATCGTCCGACCGTGCGCCGCCGCCAGCCGCCGTCAGCGCCGCTCGTGTTTGGTCAAGTCAATTCGCACCGTTAGATTTCCATCTGGCGGCTTAGATAGATTCATTAAACGAAGAGGTACGGGCTAATATGAACCGCATCGTCTCACTTAGATCCAACGGCTGTAGTTGCGCGATCCACGCGAACCGGTATCAGCGAACCAGAAACAGACGCGTGGCACTAGTTGATCTAAAACAGAATTTGAAATCAGATTTAGATGCAATTTTGTAAACCTCATAACTTTTGATCCACACGTCCAAAATTTGCAAACTTTATATCAATAGAATCAGTGGAACAAGCCCTAGCCAACCACGCAATTTTTTTAGTAAAAAGATCCTGGTAAAATGTTTGTTTTTGCATAAACATTTGTATGCTTGTTTAGGTTATAAAAATTATTCCAAAATGATTTTGAGGTTAATTTTTTTGCAAGTTGGTTTGTTGTGAACTTACTGACCCTAGGAACCATCTTGTGGATTTAAAAATGTTTTGGTGAAGATTAGGGTTGATTAATTGAATTAGCCCATTTCTAGTCAAATAAAAATATTGCTTTTGTTATGGAAATGATTTTTGAGAAAAACCTTTGGAAAATGTTTTGATTCAAACCTGCTGACCCAAAACAGCAGGTTTTGTGAATTAACAACTTATTTGGTGAACATTATAAAATTGTTGCTTTGCTAAAAACATTTTCCACCACATAAAATAATGATTAGATTTAAAAATGGTTTATAGATAAAACCCTTTTGCAAATGACTTTGCCACTTTGGAAAATGTCCACTTTGAACCTTACAAAGTTTAGAGCCTAGTGGATACCACCTTTGCAAATAAAACTATCTTTTGCATGCTTGCATGTATGACTTTGTTTCTATTATTTTATGTGTGTTTGATTGTTTGAAAATTGTTTGGAATACTAGTTAAGTTGTGTTTGCTTGATTGATTTGTAGTGAAGTTAGAAAAGTGTGAAACTAGCAAGATCAAGAAGTGAACCAACATTCACTACCAAAAAGGCAAGTTACACTATCATCCAAAGTCCTACTATTTTCATTATACTTAGTGGATTTTGCAAAACATGCATGAAAAGGATTACTATACTTTATACTATGCTAAATCCTAATAGGATACCCTATTACATTCCTTAGTGAAAATAGTGTAGTTGTAAAATGCTTAGCCAAGCTACATATTTTGAGAAGAGATACATGTTGAGATTTTATGAAGTTGAGAAAAGACTTATGTTTTATATAATAAAACAAGTACTCAATGAACCACCTGGGTGGACAAGGATACTCAAGTTTTTGGACAAGGTGACAATAAGAGGAACCATGTTTATATGGCAATCTCTTTTGTAGTGCACCAGATGAAAACCACTCAGGGACTTAGAGATTGAACATGTTTCTCCAACAGTGGCTTCCGTGTGTAGCCACATGCTATTATGGCTCTGGCTTAGTCAACTACATTGGGAAGACCCATGCATTGGTATTCAGGTTAACTGAAAATGAGGGAACTCGGAACCCTACATGGGTGCCTGAAGACAAGCTAGCAATGGTGTATGGGAGGACCCTCTGGAAAGACTTCGTCACATTCTCAATCTGGCAGTACTCCATCTTGGTGAGTACTTATCCAGCGGCCACTGGTGGCAACAAGATGAGATTGTGTCATGTGGGTAAAGTGTACAACTTCTAAAAATCTAAGTATACTTGTCCCTGGGTTATGGACAATACTGAGCAACTAAAGGCCTGAAGCTATGGGAAATCTCGACATTCCAATTTCTAAAAGAAAAACTTTTAAGTGATAACAAAAGGCTTGAAGCACTTGGGGTGTACCAAGGAGCTCAAGAGGTTTTGATAAAAACTTGAAGCACTTGGGGATTTACCAAGGAGCTCAAGAGATTTTGACAAAGACTTGAAGCACTTGGGGATTTACCAAGGAGCTCAAGAGGTTTTGATAAAAACTTGAAGCACTTGGGGATTTACCAAGGAGCTCAAGAGATTTTGATAAAGACTTGAAACACTTGGGGATTTACCAAGGAGTTCAGAAAGATTTGACAAAAGATCAAAACTATTTTGAAAAGTTAGGATAAATTATTGCTTTCTGCAAATGAGCCTAAAACCCTACTTAGCCAAATATGCATGTAATGATAGGATCCACTTATATTCTACATAGTAGTGAAACTTGCCAATACAATTCAAATGTATTGACCCTTGTGGCTGTAACTTGTAATGTTGCAGGTTTGATTGATGTTAGTGAAGTTGATTGATTAGGATTACAAGTCTACAACCAACATGTTAGCCTGTGGCACTTTGAAGATGAAGGACCCCATGCTTATAGATTTTATGTTGCAATGTAATGTAATAGCCAAATGAGCTATGTAAGATGTAATAAAATTATGTTATTCCTGGTTATAAAGTTGTATTATGACCTTTGTTTCTTGATATTACATCTTAACTGTGGATGCTAGCTCTTGATCCAGGGACTAGCATTGTAAACATAGGGATCTCTACCTTATTAAAGGTTGGGAACCTTACAGTGTCCAACTACTTTATTCAAGCAAACTAAGAAAATGAAAACTAAAAACTAAAACTAAGATGCTCCAAGAACAACACAACAGTGCAAGAAACAATAAAACGAATTGTCTAGAAAGACCTGAGATTTTTATTGATGAAGAAGGGGATGACTTGGGCATCCCCAAGCTTTGACGCTTGTAACTCTTGAATATTTCTTGGGGTGACACGGGGTGGCATCCCCAAGATTGAGATTTTGTCCATTCTTCATCTCATTGCATCATTCTTCCCTTACACCTAAAATTTTTCCTTCATACAAAACTTCACACAATCTTTATTAGCAACATTAGTGCATTCAAAAATAATAGTTTCAAAACAAAAAAACTTTCATTAAAGACACAAGATACTATAGCAATTCCTTCAAAAATATCAATTTACCAAAGAGAACCCAAAAATAAATTGATAAAGAGGCAAATGCAAATAATGGCAGAAATCTGTCAAAACAGACCAGCAGGTAAAAACCGATTTTTTTGAAGACCTTCTTTTGGTCAAATAGAAAAGTATTTAACTAACGAAAGTTAGATAACAACCTAGGGGATTTACTCAAAAAATTACAGCTCAATCCTACATACAGAGATTTTCACGAATTTTTACAGTGAAGCACAAAAATCTGTTTTGGGGCATAAACTTCCCCAAATCTTACTTCTCTCTCGTTAGAGGTTATTCTTGGCACAAAAATAAAATAAAAAGGATAAGCAGAGGTTATTATAGAAGTTATAAATTCCAAGACTCAAGAAAACTATTGGGTTATCTTCCAAGAAGTACTTTTATTTTAACGCGTTTAAGTTAGGCATGATAGTTTGAGAAGATGCTCACATAAGAAATATGATTTGAAGTAAAAGATAACATCAAGAAGCAAATTAAAAACACATTTAAGTCTAACCCACTTCCTATGCATAGGAATATTTTAAGCAAATAAATTCACAAAGAACAAAGTGACAGGCATAGGAAGATAAAACATGAGTAACTTCAAAACTTTCAGCACATAGAGAGGTGTTTCAGTACCATGAAAATTTCTACAACCATATTTTCCTCTATCATAATAATTTTTAAGTAGCCTCATGAATAAACTAAAAAATATAACTTTCACATAAAGCATGCTTTTCATGATCTACAAACACATAATTTCTATCAAGATCAAAAATAGTGGGATTAAAACTTCCAAACCCACTTTTAACAATTTTATAACAAGGTGACTGATCATTCAATATAGGACCATCATCTAGAGCTTTATCATAAACATTTTCTAAGAAAAACTCTTTAGTACCATGCATTTCGAAGTTAGGCACAAATAAAGGATTATCATAGATAACATGAGCATAATCATTATCACAAGTTTTACCCATAGTAGATATTTAAAAAGGACCCACAGGAACATAACATTCATCCTCCTTTGGTAAGCATGGAGGACAATCAAATAATGTAAGGGATAAAGATTTATTCTCATTAGAAAGTAGATATGGGTAGCTAATCCATTCTTCCTCCTTTTGTTCATCACTCTCCTCCTCTTTTTCATCTAATGAGCTTCCAGTTTCAGCAATTTCTTCTTCCATAGGCTCCTGCAAGGCATTAGTCTCTTCCGTTTGTGGAAAGAATCTATTAATATATTCAATAATATAGCCATTTTCTTCCTTGTTATTATCAAATCAAAATTTAAGTATATCATAAATCTCATATTTATACGGTTAATCATCGGTATTTTTAAGCAAACTAGCAAGTTCAAATGCACCCTTCCAAGCAATAAATTCTTCAATTTGTTCCACATCATAAAAGTCATAAATTCCTTTAACATAAGAAGATATGGTAACATTATCATTATACTCAAATTGATAGGGGAGGTGTTTATACCTCCTGCAGCAACAAGATTTATCAAAGCAATAAGTAACATTATAAGTAGAGCATACGTTTCTAGCAATGGTATTCAATTTATCAATTTGTTCCCATAAGTGTTTCCCTTTTTTGTGACAAGCGGTGTTCCTTATAATAATACTTTTTTTCTTCCATGAACCCACCTTGCCAATAAGAACTAGTTTCAAAGAAACCAACCATTGATAGAAAGCATGACAAAGCAATGCAACAACAGACTAACAACTATAGTAGGAAATATTTTTTTGTGTTTCTTATAAGAAAAGCAAACCAAACCAAACTATTTTTTTGTATTTTTGAAAGAAACAAACAAGCAAAACAAAGCAAAATAAACTAAGCAAAACAAAAACAAAGTAAAGAGAATTGTTGTGAAGGACTCACATTGTGAAGTTGTCCTTAACTCCCCGACAACGGTGCTAGAAAACGTCTTGATGAGCTCAGATGACTATAGAGCTTCGTTGGGAAACCCCAAGAGGAAGGTATGATGAGCACAACAGTAAGTTTCCCCTCAGTTATGAAACCAAGGTTATCGAACCAGTAGGAGCAAGGAAACAACTCCAAGGTGTTGCTAGCAACTTGGAAACCTGCACAACACAAACTCAAGGCTTTGCCCCAACTTAAAGTAAGGTTGTCAATCTCACTAGTTTGCTGAAAACAAAGGATTAAACGTATGGTGTGGAAAGTAATGGTTGCTTGCAGAAAGTAAACAATAACAGTAGATGATGTAACAATGGTAAAGATTGGACCGAGATCCACAGTTCACTAGAGGTGTTGCGGTGACCCAGCATACCACTGCATGATGTAGTACACTATAGTCGTTGACATAACACCAATGAACACCGTTCACTAGTATTACATCCCTCAGAGTAGTACAACAGAAACATATCAGGTCCAAGACATGACTACAGGTTACAACTCAACTCTTTACACAAGATCCAGAGAACACTCTAGGTTAAAGAGAGAGAAAAAATCTTCTTACAAAGAAGAATCAGAGATAAAAAAACTCAAAAATTATTATACTATTAAGACTAGTATCTTAACTAATGGTCTGGCATTGCTGTTAATGCAATACACTAAAGAAATAGGTTCTATGGCTAGAGATTATATTCTTATCTAATCCACAACTTTGTCTTTACTTGAGTGGATATATATGTTGACTTCCTTGACTTCATTGAAGAGCTTTAACTTTTGATGATGATTCCTGGAGCATGACTTGATGCAGACGTCGTCTAGACTGGCTTTAGAACCTAGCAAGGGTTAAGAAGATACTTTGAGTACGAGCGTACTCAACAAGTTCACTAGAAAAGGAGTGTTTGATGCACTATATCTACAGCCACAGACCGTAGGTCGTAGGCAATGCAGGTTTTCGTAAACATTTCTTCAAAGGTTGCTTTTATTCTGAAAAGCTATGTCCGACCTTCAGGTTTACGTAACTTTCATGGAGTTCATTTATCACGTTTTGCAGCTCCTTCCGACAGGAGTAACAAGTTCTGATTCTTACACTCTGCAGAGGTGCATTACTTTACCCATGAGAGACCTTAGCCATGTTGCACAACCAAGTCATGACCTTGTCCATACTTCCTTGGTATGGGGCCCAGTCTAAGATCCAAGCTAATCACTGCCCCCTTCGCGACCCCGCATGCCTCCTTGGTGTACACCATGCCCACATAGTTTTACAGACCATTAGATGCCAAAACTAGCGTGGGACGTTGAGGGTTCCCACCCATATGCTGCATATCCTCTACGAATTACTAATTAATATGCACACTACGAGTGATAACAGCCACGACCTGCACATCTGGCTTCATGCGAGAGGAAGAAGATACAGATGACTTCTCTGTCCCATTCCAAATCTCATAGTTAACGTGTGATATACGACGCAAGAATCACTGGCGACATTGGTTGTTAGGTCCTAGATAATATGTTCCTTTACCACCGGAACTTTCATAGTAGGTTATTACCTCATGGTAAATAACCTATAATCACATTATTATGAAAATAGGGTTTTCGGACCTTTTTCAAATGCAGGTGATGACAACACTAGATTTGCAAAATACTTTACAGAAAATAATCAAAGGACATGAGCAAGTGTGAACTTGCCTTTTGTGATTGCAAGATTATGCACTCACGGTCTTCGAGACGACATAAGATTCAATATCTGAAATCATCATCATTGGTCTGGAAAGGACTAATGTTTAAAGAAGCAAGATGCAGTTATGCATAAGTAATGATATGCATTTTATAAAACTCCCAAATTGAATCCACAATATTTTGAGTGAAGTGAATTCAAGTGATTCTTTTAAGAGTTGGTTTGTAAGGGTCCCAACCTTTAATAAGGTAGAGTCCCCTGAGTTTACAATGCTAGTCCCTGGATCAATAGCTAGCATCCACAGTTAAGATGTAATATCAAGAAACAAAGGTCATAATACAACTTTATAACCAGGAATAACATAATTTTATTACATCTTACATAGCTCATTTGGCTATTACATTACATTGCAGAGAATATCTATAAGCATGGGGTCCTTCATCTTCAAAGTGCCACAGAACATGTTGGTTGTAGACTTTGTAATCCTAATCAACACACTTCACTAAATCAATCAAACCTGCAACATACAAGTTACAACCACAAGGGTCAATACATTTGAATTGTCTGCAAGTGATACTATGGTAGTATGGTGGAGTCTATCATCTATATGCATTTGGCTAAGTGGAGTTGAGGCTTGCATTGCTCAAAATAGATTTTTCCTTAACATTTGAAAACACTAAGTTTTGCTTGACAAAATCATTTCTCCCAATCAAAGATTGAAGATCCTTTAACCCTTGTTCAACCACAAGTTTTTAACTTAGAAATTTGGATGATGAGATTCTTGATTGCTTCCATGTCTTGATACTCAAATTGTCCTTTACTGGGACATGGCTAAGTACTTAGATTTTACACTCTGCAGAGGTGGTGCACATTCCCCACAAGACTTGGTTTCACCAAGACAAGATCTTTCAGAAGCCTTCCCTTAGACCAAAATGGACGCGTTCCAACCTATCAAACTCTACCACCAACTGTCCATATGGCTAAGTTCTTGCAACCTATATGATCCAGGCAGAGCCCATAATGCCAAGTGGCTGCACTTGAAGATTCTCAACATTTGACATCTCAAATATCTTTGTTCCTGGGTGGCAATCCACAAGTGTGATACACAAGGTAAACCATAAACATGGGCCTTGTGTAACCACTCAACCAAAAAACCACCAAGCAATTACCATTCCACCCAGGTGATTCATTAACTTAGTTGTTTTATTAAACAAAAACACAAGTCCTCAGACTTAGAAATTTTCCATAGTATGGATATATATTCCACCCTTGTTTTCTATTAGCTAAGCTAAGCTTGATAGTAGTAGGAATCTTAACTTAGGAAAATTTCTACTAAGGTTTCATCTACTAGGTTTTCCTATAGCAAGGTTTATACTTAGCAAAATTCCATGCAAGTTTTACTTAGAAAAATCACTAATGCATAGTGAAAGTAATGGGACAAAGTATGAAGCATCACTTGCCTTTTTGGTAGAAGGTATAAGTTCACTCCTTGTCCTTGCAACAATCACACTCTTCAAGTCACTACAATTCAATCAAGCAAGGCACAATCTCAATCTACCAATCAAGCAAAACATCACATAAAATGATAAAGTCAAAGTAATGCATGCAATCATGCCAAGCTTTGTTTTGTTTGAAAAAGTGGTTCCCAATGGGTCATAAACATTTGAAAACACCTATTGTTCATTTTTTATAAAGTGGCAAAATTCATTTGCAAGGGATTTCACTTCCTAAACCATTTTCAAAACAAAGTATCATTTTATGTGGTGTAAAAATGTTTTTACTAAGGCATTAATCTATAGGGTTCCCAAAATACATTTTCAAATCATAAAACTTGGTGTTTTAGGGTCAGAGAGTTAAAAAAAACATTTCCCAAAAGTTTTCTTCCAAAACCATTTTTAATAAATAAACTATATTTTTATTTGACTAGAAATGGTTTTAAATCAAAGAATCATTCTTTTGTTTCACCAAATACATTTTTGAAACCACAAAGTGTTTACTATGGTCAATAGGTTCAAATCACACCATTTGCCAAAGATTTTATCCCCAAAATCATTTTTGAACAATTTTTATAATCTAAACAAGCATACAAATGTTTCTGCAAAAACAAACATTTTTCCAGAAGCTTTTTACTAAACAAATGGCATGGTTGGCTAGGGCTTGTTACACTGATTCCATTGATATAAAGTTTGCAAAAATTGGACGTGTAGAACTAAAGTTATAAGGTTTTCAAATATGCATCTAAATCAGATTACAAATTCTCTTTTAAATTGATCTATGCCACGCGGCGTGTTCTGATTCGTCCATACCGCTTCGGCCAGATCACGTGCTGTAGGCCGTTGGATCTAACTGATATCGCATGGCGTAGGCTCATCCTTACCCCTTCGCTCTCTTTCTATCCTAGCCGCTGGATCCTAATCGCACGGCACCTAGCACACTTGCCAGAGACGGGCGGCGCTGCGGTGGCCTTGGCGGCGAGGCCCGATGGTGGCGGTGGCAAGGCGAAGCGAGAGGATGGGAGGATGCTCACCGTGTTCGCAACATCGCGGAAAGCTCAAGGTGGCGATCTCGCCGAGGCGCCGAGGTGAGGTGGGTAATGGCTCACGGAGTTGCTCTGGCGTCGGGTTCGCCGGGCGTCGTTGGAGGCGGGCTACAGGCATGCGAAGCAAAGTAGAGGGTGCGTTAGACGCGCATGGTTCCGAGGAGCATGTGAGTATCACTGAATGTCATCGGGACGGTCCGAGATTACCAGGAATCCTCGTCGGAGTGAATGGCAGACGGTGGCGCTATGGGTTGTCGTCAGAATCGACTGCCAAGCACGCTCTGTGAGCCGATGATACGGAGAGGTGCGCTGGGTTTGGGGAGTGTCTGTGCTTGGGAGGCAAGAGGTGGCGAATACCCGGAAGCGGCAAGGAGGGTCGTCGGAGACAGAGGTGCTCGGGGAGGAATTAGGGCGGCCTGGGGGCGTGTTGAGGTGGGGCGACAGAGGGGAACAAGAGAGGAGGGGGAGACGCTTTATCATGTGTGTTCGCAGGGCGGGGTTATTGCGCCATTAATCGAGAATTAAGCTCGCGAATTCAACGCAGAAACGGGAGAGGGGAGGAGGAACTGGTCGCGGTTGAAGGCGGTGGTGGTCTGGGTCAAACAGCGTGAGAGAAGGAAAGGGAACGGGTCCACATGTCATGACATTTGGTCGGTTCAATCATGAGTGAATCGCTTTTCATGGAGAGGGCTGGTTGGGCTTAGTGGGCTAGGATAGTTGGGCTGGGCCGGCTGGGTTGTATCCTTTGCATATTTTTTTTGTTGTGATTCTTTTCTCTTTTAATTTTCTGTTTTGAAATTCAAACAACCAATCAAGCATTCAAACAATTCAAACATTCACCACACTTGTAATGAGTTTTGGTTCTGTTTAACAACATAAACCAAATCCCAAATAAAATAATATTTTTATTCCTTTTTAGGATCTATTTAATAATTAAATAAAATAGACTTTATTTATTAATTCAAATAGGTTTTGATTTATTTTAATAAAATCTCCATTTCAAATCCAAATATTATCAAAACCAAAATAGTAGGTTTTATTTGAAAATATAAGATATTTGGAAGACTTGTTTAAAATAAAATAACATTTTTATTTTAGGGTCCATTAAAATAAAATGGACCTTAGTTATTAAATCAAATAGGATTTGTTTTATTAAAATCTTTATTTTGAAATCTAAAATAAAACCAAAAACACTTCACTAGATTTTATTTGAAAATAATAAACACTTGGAAAATTTATTTAAAATAATTTAATAAGTTTTGATGTTTTAATTAAAATGGTAAAACCTTTTATTTAAATAAGATTGGATATTAAATCCTTATTATTTTATTTAAACAAACCTTTACTATTTTTGTCAAAACAAAATATTTTATTTCAAAAGTTTGACCAAGGTTTATTTTGGCTCCATAAAATAATCCTTATTTATAAATCTACCTTTTCTTTTGAAAACCAAATCTTTTATTTAAAGATCCAAAATAGTAATTCCACTTATTCAAAATATTTTCTTTATTAATTGTTTAACTTTTCAAATCCCTTTAGGATTTGTTTTGATCAAAAAAGGTTTGAAGGTTTCTAATTGGAATCAAAAAGTTTCTTCTTACCCTGAAAATCAACAAAGTTTTATTTTATTCATTTATTTTTCACATTACAAGATTTGGAAAATCTTGGGATGTCACATGGTTTATCTCAAATTTTACTTTATAAGTAATGATCTTTATAAGGAACCTAAGTGATAATAATTCTTAATACACAGGTAAAGTATAAAGTAATGTAATTATGTTTAATTGTCATTTGGTGACTAAGGTAAGAGTCCTTGGTTTTAGTTGTTAAGAGTTGAAGAATTTATTATGAGATTATTCTTTGAAGTGGCAAAAAGAATAACATTTGAAGAAAATATTTCCTTTCTAGGGTTTAAATAACTATCATTGTCAGTAGAACATGATTAATGTCTTTTGGTGTTTGATTTATTAGTTTGGACTTGAGATGCTTTATGTCTTAAGTTAAATAGACCAAAGTTAACTATAAAAACATAAGTGATTTATTAGACCTGATGTTTATAAGCTTGAGACTAAAGTTAACTTTTAAAAGGTTAAGTAAACTTAAGATGTAATATATTTTAATTATTCCCAAGTTTTAGATTTATGATAGGTATAACTAAGGTGTGGAATTATTCACTTTCTATTAAAGTGAATGATTGGATTAAATTTGTTTTGCTATTATGAAAGGAATATGTATTTATTTAATGGAATCATAATTAGATGGTCTTAGTAATTTGTTAGAATTTAAAGTTATGATAATAGTGGTTAAGATATAATGATTATTCACCATATTATATAAATGTTTATTTAAAAGGATTCTTAATAAGATTTTTAAAAGAATATTTTAAAGTTAAAAGTTATACTTAAGTTTGATTATGAATTCAAGTTATGTGTTTGGAATTAGTACTAAGACACTAATTGCTCAAGGTTTTATAAGAATTGTGATTATTTCTTACTTAAGAATTGTTTTTAAAGAATTCACAAAATAGGTATTAGGTAAGGATTTATTATTTAAAAAATTAAAGACTTTTCTAATAATATATTTAATATTTTTATAGTGTAATATATTTATTCAAGACATTAAAAATGAATTATATTTATTTTTAAGTATTATATTTATTTTTATAAAATTCATCAAAGAATTAAGTGTCTTTAAACATTTGCTTTATGTTTTATTTGTAAAACTCCAAGTGAGTAATTTTATAAAATAATAGAGTTATTTTGATACACAAAAATGATTTTTTTATTTTTTTAGGGTTTTTGTTTTATTTTATAAAATTTCATTTAAGATTTAATGGTGTTAATAATTATTTTACTTTAAATTTATTTTAAACACTTAAAATTATATTTTTATTAGGTAGATATTATTTTTGTGGTCATTTTGATATATCATATGTATTTTTAGGATTTTTCTATAATTTTCTATAGCTAAAAATGTTTGGAGGTTATTTTAGTAATTCATTTTTTTATTTTATTTCTAAACTTAATCAACTTGGGCCGTTTGGTTGGATATGTGGGCTGGCCTGGCCCAACTGGACCATGCAAGACCCCTCACAACACACACACCCGTGCACGCACACAGACCTCATCTTCTCCTCCCATGCTCTCGTGCGATGTCGCCATGCCACCACTTGGCTTGCCGCCTCAGCCTTCAGCCACCACGCCAAGCTCTGCCTCGACCTCCTCCCTCTTTTCCTTGCCGCCGTAGCCTATGCCTGTATCCTCTTTGCGCACGCAAGGCAAACCCTAGCTCTCTGCCTCGCTTTGGTCGATACTGCGGCTCGATTATGAGCACAGCCATTTCGGTAGGTAGCCCTCCTTGACGCGCCTATCAAAACTTCACTGGACTATCCAATTCGATTTGTGTCCCATGCCCCAACGTGCTCACCACCATCCCTAAACCCTAATTCCTCTTTTGCTATTACTCCAGCGGGACGGCGAGGTTCTTAGCAACCCCGGTGGTACGGCGTGGGCGTTAGGATGCTGGGGTCTTGTTGGTGGTGTGGTTGATGCAGCATAGCGTGATGGTGCTCCCCGTGTTGCTGTACCGTCACACTGTGCTCCGACTCTCTTTTGTCACTACTACTACGGCTTCTTCGGCGAGCTTGATCTCGCCACCAGGTTGGTACCACCCTCCCCCTCTCACAAACCTCTCTTTATCTTAATATCCTTCCTTAACTAGTTTCATATTCCTCCTTATTTTGATGCTTGATGCTTCACAGAGGTTTGTTTGGGTGAACAATTGTGAGCATATGACCCTTAGCTTGATTGAGTGTTCGTGATGCTAGTGGTATATGAAATGCTTGAGAAATACACATTATTAATGTACTTAGAAAAGATGTTGAATTGTGGTGGTTTGATTCTATGCTTCTGAAGGTAGTGTTACAGTCCACTTGTATCCTACTTTATTTCTTCTCACTGTATTGATTTATAATTAGAGATCCCCTAATATATTCTAGAAATGGTTCTCTGATGTATATTTGATAACCTTAGCAAGTTGTTGTGGTTGTTTAATTTTCTTAGAATGGATATCTTGTTTATGGATTAAAATAACTGAACTTTGAACCTTTTGGTTCAGGATGTTGTTGTCAAAGCTTCTGTTATTGACTTGACAATGGTTAAATAGCAGACTTGATTACTAATAGTGATTAGGGAATCTGATTACCTGAGGCTTAATTATTTTGTGATTCCCCTGGTTGATGTACATTAAATTGGTCATACATGAAAATTGTATGATGAGTTGATCCTGACTTCAGTGGTGCTTTTTTTATTGTTTGAATAACCAGATGTTTGTCTCTAGGTGTGGAACTTTTGTTTATATGATGAACTGAACCTTTGGTTCAGTAATGATCTTAGTCCCTTATTATACATATTCTCTTAGAATGATTCCTAACCAAAGGTGGATATGAAAATGATTTAAATGACTATTGATAGTTGCTTTATTGTGTTTGTAAGCTGATAAAGGATAGAACTGCTACAGAGGTTCTACCATTATTTGGATTGTGCCCTATAGTAGCTCATTAGTAGATCTGCTTGTATCTAGTTTTATACTAGAAAGCACCAGCTTGGTCTATGATGCATAGTCTGAGACTTAAATTTGATAAGGACAGATAAGATTGCCTTATAAATGATTCCTAGACTACTTGTCTAGGAAAATGATAAAATCATTTGCCTGAATGAATTGAGGCTAGATGATTAAAGATAATTTGTATAATGGCTTTATTTGTCTTGCAAATCCTCTATTGACCTGTTGGTCAAATGATGTGGTTCATTGCCCTAGTGGCCTGCTTAATAAGCTCTGAACTGTGCAATTAGTTTTGGTGGCTCTTATTGCTGTGATCTTACTACTGTGGTGCCTCCCTTTGGAGGGTGCACAGTAGTATGACCATGGCATATATAATCTGATGCCTTTGCCCCTGCCAATGATGCAAAGGCTGAGGCATTGATATGAATAAGAATAGATGCTATTATATGGCTTTTAATAACTCCATGATGATTTTGGCCATCTATTTGCAAACCTGAGAGTAATACTCCATCCAATCCTCCTAGATGAAAATCTAGTGGAAGGGTAGATGGATCTAATTGATGGTTATTATTTCCCTTGTGTTTCCAGATCTGTATATAAGAGATAAGGATAGATGTTGCATAATCTAGTGGGTAGTTCTGATGATATTTTTACCCACTGGTTATGATTGGCTTAAGGCCTATTGTAAATCTTGATCAACTACTTCTTAGGCTACTGCTAGCATGCTCCTCCTCAAACTGTGGTTGATCTTCTGCTGGTAAGCTTTTGGAACTATTTCCTTCCCTCCTTGTGGTGCTGATCTGCTACTGGCCTCCTTTTTGATATTCTCCTCCTCCTCCTAATATTGTTTGATCCTGACCTGCATCCGTATGGCTCTTCGAAGCAACCAGATACTGATTAGGTGGTGGATTTGGTGGGATGATCTAAGTATTCTTGGTTTGATGATGAGAGGATGAGATGGGGAATGTGCTCTGAAGTGTGGAGGGGAAATGGTAGCTTGCTGGTACGGCTGGTTCACCCCTTTGTGTACATAAGTTGGCTTTCTTGTCTCCTTCCTGGGCTGCTGTTGTGTTGACAGCACACCCATATGCATGGTTGTGTGAGGAGCTTGCTTGCTTGCTATGACTCATGGATCAGACCAAGTATTTCCTTGATATTTCTGGATGGTTTTTTACTTATTATCTGTTTACTATATAAAACCAAGTGAAACTTGCCCCCTGGCTTATGATGCTAAGCCTGAAGCCTCTTTTTATGATAAGATTAGATACACACATTGGTGAAACTTTCCCCTTCAATTTAAAAGCTCAATGTGTGTCCAACAGTGCATTTCACTGTCAGTCTGAGAGCAAAGATTCAACCAAGTCCCCATTCTGTTTCTTCCTTGTCTTTTTGTTTTGTTTTGTTTTGCAGGGTGAAGAATAAGGAGAGTTGAAGAACAGAAGACATATTAATAATTAGGAAAATAGTTTAGGTTTTCTTTTTTATCCTTTTACAACTTTATTTGATTCTTAAATATTGTAAATAATATTGTATTCTTTTATTAGTGTAATAAAGTTCATTTTTCTCTTTATTAGTTGAAACTTGTAAGGATTTGTATCTTATTTAATAAAGTTTACTTATTTCCTTTTTCTTTTACAATTCTTTTGTAAAGACAATGTCATATTTATTTTGTTGTAATAAAGAGCTCTTTTATTTATTTCAGAAATGTAATTTCTTTTTCTGCTTATTTAATTCCTGATATTTACTTTAATTCATTTATTGTAAAAGATCGATGTAATATTTATTGTATTTCTTATAATAAAGAATTCTTTTTATATCATTTTCTTTTGTAATCACTTCAATTCAAGTTATTAAGTGTTTCTAATTTCCATTTGTGAATTTTATAAATTCATTTGAATTTCATATTTGAAATTCAAATACATGCTTGAACAACTTTCCCCTAAACAAGGAATTATATAAAGGTCATGTCAAAATCTAGCGCACTTGCTCCGAAGTTTCCATCAGAACAAGAGAGATCTCGATCCCTCTATAGTTCTTTTAGTTTTGCGCGAAAATTCCCCGGATTTTCTTATGCATGAATGCAATGCACAACCCTGTGTCCTCTTTACTTTTAGGTGCTAATCCTGGAATGTTACAGGTGTTCTCCTTAGGATAAATAAAATAACATGCTGGGTAAACAAATTACAGCAGGCCAACTGACAGGACTGATCAAGGAATAACAATGCAATACTAGAGATTCATGTGAAGGGAATATGCCCTGAGAGGCAATAATAAAGTGTTTATTATGTGTATTCCAAGTATATGATAGATGTTTATTTTGCATGCTATAATTGTACTAATACGGAAACGTTAATACATGTGTGTTTAATAAACAAACAGAAAGTTCCTAGTTATGCCTCTCTCATAAACTAGCTCGTTGATTAACAAGATGATCAAGGTTTCCTGATCATGGACATTGGATGCTGTTAATAACGGGATCACAACATTAGTGTAATGGTGTGATGAACATTCATCCGAAGTATAGCATAACGATCAAAGTCATTGAGTTTATATTGCTATAACAACTTACGAAGTGATCCTAATCCTTAGACCATGAGATCATGTCAATCACTAACACCGAAAGAGTTTCTTGATAACATCAAACGTCACACCGTAATGTGGTGATTATAAAGATGGATTCGTAACTAATAAAGTGTTATGTTGAGGCTCATGGATCGAGAGGAATTTGTTCATCCCGATGACGGATAGATATACTCTGGGCCCTCGGTGATATCACATTGATTAGCTTGCAAGCAAGTGATTTGATCACTAGAATGTTATATCACGTGAACGAAAAGAGTGCATGTCGATAACGATATCAAACTAGGTATGGAGATACCGGATCGAATCTCGGACATGTAATATATCGTGAAACAAAGGGATTAAGATACTAGCGTAAAAGGTTCCGACGATCACAAGAAAGTCATCGTTGAATGTGTGGGAGCCAGTATGGGTCTCCAGATCCCGCTTCTGATTATTGATCCGAGAGGGGTCTCGATCATGTCCGCATTATTCACGAACCGTAGGGTGACACACTTAAGAGACACCGACATCCAATTGGAGCAAATGTTTCATGCCGAAAGAATGAACAAGCGCAGGAATTTATTTCACTAGATACCGAAACAGGTTTTCGGGTGAAATTGCATAAAGTGGTTATGCATGTGAAATAGAATTCTAGCAAGGGGTTATTTGTGAATGTTTGTCATTAAAGTAATTGACAAAATTATGAATAAAATAAAAGAGTTTTATTTAATGAGAGTTTGCATTAAATTTGGTGGAAATTTAATGGGAATTTGAGGACTTTTGAGTGGAGGGATTTTAAAGGGCATTTTGTGAGTGGAGTGTCCACCCACATGAATGAAGGAGGAGGGCAGACCCATGGCGGGCCACCCCTTGGGTGCCCCCTCCTATAAAAGGATCCCCTCCTCACTTGTCTCTCACACCTCCTCGTGAAGGATCTCTCTCCTCTAGAATTTATCCCCATGGTCTCGGACTAGCGAGATACATGTTCCCGTGGCTATTCTAAGAAGAAAGAGTTGTGCTTCATTGCATCATTTGAGCGAGGAGGCGAGAGGTTGCTCGGTGCCTCGAACGCGTGTGTGAGCAACGGATGATCTTGATTTTGGCGCTAGGACTTCCTCTCGATCTTGAGATCGGCAAGAGATCGTCTACATCAACCACGAGTTGAACTCGTTAAGCTTTGTCGGTCTTCAAGGGTATGTTCTCTACGGATATATATCCGCCCGTTGTTTGTATCTAGTAGATAGATCTTGGTATATAGTTCACATCGTAGGAAAATTTTTGTTTTCTATGTTGCGAACCCTACATCATGATCCTATGAGATTTGATTGGGCATTACAACAATATGCATATACCGCCATCCAACTGTATCTATGACTAGTAATACACCTTCAGGTTATCATCCGAACGCCTCCAGTATTAAGTTGCAAGCAACGGATAACTGCATTAAGCAATGTGTGTAAAGTAAACAATACAATTGTTCCATGAACAAAAGATTGTTGGTTTCTCCCTAGTAGCAACAGCACATCTACAACCTTAGAGATTTCTGTCACTTCCCTAGATTCAACAGAGGCATGAACCCACTATCGAGCATAAATACTCCCTCTTGGAGTCACTAGCATCTACTTGGCCAAGATAGCTACTAGAAACGGAGAGCATGCAAGATCTCAAACAACACAGACATGATATAATCAATAATCAAGAAGACATGATAGAATCAATAATAAATCTGACATAGTAATCTCAATATCCATCGGATCCCCGCAAACATAACATGTATGATTACAAATAGATGATCTTGATCATGAACAGAGCTCACACGATCTAAACATGATAGCACAAAAGAGGAGAAACAACCATCTAGCTACTGTATGGACGCATAGTCTGTTGGGAATATGCCCTAGAGGCAATCATGTATGATGAGATTTCCCATTGTATTCATAAAGATATAAAGTTGTCCTTGTATAAACATCTGATGTGTATCATTGAATATGTGATTCGGTTATGGAACTATGCATTCATGTTGTTTGTACTAAATGTCCTTGGTCATTGAGGTTGTGCTGGACACACAACTTAGACCAATGTGAAAGTTGGCTTGATGACTCGGTTCCACTTGTCATGGGCATGGAGATGCTATTCCAACTTACACAGATTCGGCTAAAGAGTTTAGCGAGTCAGATTGACCCATATTGAGGTACAACAAGTTGTCATTTGTATATCTCAATCAATGTAATCCTTAGACTGAGGTTATTGCATAATCCGAGTTGAGGATCACCGACTTAGGTTCACAACGCCGATCCGTGAATCGCGCTTATAAAGGCGTGGTTCGGGTCGATTGAGAATCAAGCTGTGTGATGTGAATAACCAAGATGGGATTTTGCCCCTCCACTTGGAGACATATTCTCTGGGCCCTCTCGGATGATATGATTCGGAAAGCATGGCCATGCACGACTCGGTTAAGTGTTAACCGAGGCGATCGACTAAGAGTTAGTCGGGTGAATCACTTATCTCGGATCGAGAAGAGAGTCAGACTATTTAAGGGATGACATATATTCGCCTATAGTCTGACAAGGTATATCGTGAGGCAAAAGGGACTCGGACGCAAGTCACATTGGAAAGGCAAGTCGCCATGACTCTTTGGTACTTGGGAGTCGGCACGTTCTGCTAGGAGCCGCTACCGACTGATCGATTTAGAGTCGGACTCTAATCGTGTCCAAGTATCCATGATCCTGCGGGGTCACACACTTAAGAGCGGGAGCAAGTTTGGATTGGATCTGAACTGGAAATCTGGTTGGGTTGGACCCGGGCCTGATTTGGACTGAGTGAGTTGGACTCACATGGACTAACATTATATGGGCTTTAGTGAATGGGCGAAAGCGAGCCCACGTTCACTCCTATATATAGTGGAGCACCGTAACCCGTAAAGGTTAATGGTTGATTGGTTAGGTCATTCCATGTGTTGAAACCCTACCTCCACTTAGTCTGGCCACATCGAACCTAGCGTCGCCGGTTCTCCTTGCACGTGGATACCAGCAGAGGTGATGTACGATCGATGACGATCGGATCGCAAAGGATCGCACCGCATCAATCGACGCTTCATCGGAATCCGCAATCGCTGGCTCAGTGGTAAACCTCGTGGCCTTTTACCTCAGCTGGATCTTGGGATCACCACGTTAGAGGAAAAGTTTTGTTTTATCTCTGTGTGGACCAACATAGTCCAAGGGTGAACTACTCATGCATCATACCGGAGGCTAGCATGGTGATGAATAAGGCCTTTGGGATGATCT
This sequence comes from Avena longiglumis, assembly GCA_030063025.1. NCBI lineage: Eukaryota > Viridiplantae > Streptophyta > Magnoliopsida > Poales > Poaceae > Avena > Avena longiglumis. The sequence goes on from CP125976.1 coordinate 566,818,670, forward strand.
CTCCCCTCCGGCAGGGTGCCAGGAAGAGCTTCAGATCCCCCGATCTAGGGACGATGTTGGCGGTGGCTACGAACTGTTTTGTGGAGATCTGATCGGGTGCTTAGGGTTTTGGTATCAGGGGGATTATATAGGCGAAGAGGCGGGGCAGGAGGGCGGCCAGGGGGCCCGCACCTTGCCCAGGCGTGGCCTAGGGTGGACCCACGTGTGTGTGTGTGGGGGGGAGGGGGGTGCGGCCACCCTGTGGAGCCCCTCCGGCTGCCCTTCTATATATGTGTTCTCCTCAGTGAAATATTGACTTTAGCTTTTGTCCTATCCAATTCCAAGAATATTTCCTTACTAGATTTTCTGAAACCAAAAACAACAGAAAATAGGCAACTGTCACTGCGACATCTTGTTAATAGGGTAGTCCCAGAAAATGTATAAAAATATCTCAAAGTGTAGATAAAGCATAGCAAAGTGGATACTAAACATGCATGGAATATCAAAAATTATAGATACGTTTACGACGTATCAAAGCTCTACAGTGATCTGAGCTCATCAGTCCCGCATTGGCGGGTAGTCCCCCATGGGGTGGACCCTGAACTCCTCTGGCCGCAACGGAGGAAGCAACGATGCATCGCGGAGGAAGGCCGGCAACCAGGAGCATTAACTGTTAGATCCTGACGCCTCATGGTCGTTCTTGCTCCTCTTCAGCCAGGACGACGTCTTCATCGTTGGTGGTGGCGGCTGCTGCTAGGGTTTTCGATGGCGAGAGGTGAGGAGTGCGGCACCGACGGGCGCAAGGTTAAATAGCCCCTTCGCCCACGAATGAGCGCAACTTCCCTCTCCTTTGCCATCAATGCTGGCACGGGAACACATGCGGCGTCTAGTGAGTCAGCGTGTCGTCTCGTCGCCATTGATGGCGCAGGCTGCCATCTGTCAGCCTTTTGCCAACGCCTCTGAATCGCTGTCGTGGTTGCGTCTGAATCGGTGCCACTGCCCGCGTCTGAATCAATGCTGCGGGTCGTGGTGGCTGACGGGTGGGCCAGTGGCATGCACGAACAGGACACCCGCGTTGTCCACGCATGTCCGGATCGACGCAACCATTGCCTAGATTTGGTGCACGAATGGGTCAAACCGGACGCGTTTGTCTAGATGGGTCGGGCCGCTGGGGCGCCGCGCAACTCTCGCGTGTCCGCACGAATGAGTTCGAACACGCTTGGACGGGAAGGGTCGACCCTATGGAGATGCACTAAAGGAACAAGGAAAAAACGATGATATACTAGGATTAGAGCACCTCCACTTGCCTTCCCAGCAGGTCGTTCTCAGGGCGTCTTTTTTGGTCCGGACACCTAAAATTGGTCTAGCCTCATTCCCAGGACCCCGGTTTCGTCCGGATTTGGGCCAAATTTGGTCCGGACTTCCCAGGTCGTTACCGGGGTGCCGGGAATGACCTTGGAACGCCGGACGAAGAGAATTCGGCGGGAAAAAAATGTTCGGCCATGTGGACCCGCCCAGTCAGTGAGACAAGCCGAGTCATCGTCATCTTTCCGCCTCGGAACCCCGCGACGGACCGCCGGGCATTAACTGCCTGTCCCGTCGACCATGCATCGCTGTAATGGCGTGCCACCGCCGCCTCGGCTCCCGCGATGGACCGATAGACAATAACTTCCCCCCGGTTCCCTTTTTCCTGTCCTCGTTGCTACACCCCTCTCGCCCTCGCCGCCTACCTTGGACTATAAAAGTCGTACACCTCGCTGGCTCCCTTCACACTCTCTCCCAGCTCCCCCACTGTCCCAACTCCGTCGAACTCCAAACCCTCACAGTTTCCCCACTTCCCCAACTCCGGCGAACGCCATGGATGAGAGGTTCCCCAGCGACCCCTCAACGGCGAACGGCTTCGGCCACCGCACACTGCAGCTGTGGGAGGCCCGGATGCTCCACGACGCGGGCTACATGGCGCCGCCAGACACCCGGGTCCCGCCTACCGGAAGCTTAGCGCCGGGATCGAAGCCGCTGCGGCCGACGAGATCGTCGAGATCCAGGCCGCCATCGCGGCCATGGTAGACCCGAATCTCGCCAAGGATCCAGGCAACCTGCTCTTCTCGAAGCAATTCTTCACCGACCGGTTGCTCCAGGAGCTCGTCCGCCATGAGGGGCCGCCAGGATCGCCGCCGAAGCGCAACAACGCGGCGACGCGACAACGACGGTGGAGCGCTCCCGGACGGACGCTCGCCCGTGCTGGAGCACATCCACGCCGGCAAGAACCCGCGGCTCGGCTTCCCCCGCACCCCGGCTCCGGCGACAAGGGAGAGGCGCCATCCTCCGGCCAATTGGCTATCGAGGAGGATGGCTACCGAGCTCCTCCTCCGCAGCTCGACCTTCGCCGTCTGCCGTCGGTGTCGCCGCCACTCCGGCCGGTCAGCCGAGACGCCGTCCGCTTCCACGGAGCACCGCTATCAACAGCATCGCCGCCATCGCCGCCTCCGTCTTCGTCAGCCAAAGCCGGAGCCGGCGGAATGGGCGGTGCCCGTCGACGAGGACGCCTTTGCCATGAGGATGGCGATGGAGCAATCCCTCCGCGACGTCGTGCCCCCGCCGGAGCCTGCGTCGCTGGACATCCTCGCCTGGTCAAGGGAGGACTAGGAGGAGACGGAGCGGCATCGTGTCCAACGCTAGCGAGTGGCATCAACGCCGAGCTTGGGCCGCGAGCTCGCTACCAGTAGCGCTTCGCCGTCCTCGACGACGAAGAAGCCGAACCTGCATCAGCCACGGAGGTACGACGATGTTCAGGGCAGCTCCCGCCCACCGCAGCCCCTGAGAGACGATGACGGCGACGACGACGACGGCAAGGCCGACCCCGGCTACACCTGCTTCTACGACAACTTCGGCATGTAGAAGCGGCGTCCGACATCAGCATTGGCGGCGGCAACATCCTTTTTAAGTCTTTTATTTAGCCTAAATATAGTTTAAATTTGGGTGTTAGTCGAATTCGATGTAATATTTATGAATTCACCCTATATTAATAAAATCCACCTTCCAAATTTTGCCATGTTTGATTGAATTTTAGCCAAACACGAAAACTCGGCCTGGAAATGTGAGTAGAAATGTGACGTTTCTAGACCCGAAAATTAGTTTCGTCTGGCTAAAATACGTTTGGATTTTGGCCCGATAACGAATCAATCGAGTGGAGTTGCTCTTAGTGTTGCTTCCCAGTCATCAGCTCGGTTGGATGTTTGACTACCGTAGGGCAGCTTCATGCCACATGCCATGTCGCCATCGCACATCCGTATATGCCCCGGGAAAACATGATGCGTTCTGTGCGGATACCTTTTCCGGTCCTGGCGAGAAGAGGTATGGCGCGCCTCTATCATCAATTTTTTTTTTGGCGTGGACCGGTCCGATTCATTTGCTAGATCGTGCGGTACGAAGCTTGTGCGTCCTGCAGTGTTTGTCCGGTAGATCCAGTTCCGAATTGATTGATTGCCTGACACGTCGGATCGTCCCCATTAACTCGGGTGGGGGCGCGTACGGCCGGTTCCGGTGTCCTGGGCTGGGCGGGGCGGCTGTGCGTGCTTATCATGTCGCTTGCAGAACGAGGCAAAGATCGAGCATGGAGTACGATCGAATTGCAGATCTGCATCTCCCGACACGGTACCGTAATGTTTTTTCTTTTCAGATGATGGAAGAATAGTACTCTCCGGCTAGTGGAATACTGGATGCACAAGGACATTGTCCATCGCGCGTGACACTGTAATTGTAGGAGGTTTTTTTTTCTTTTTTGCTGGGAAATTGTAGGAGGAAATTGCCATGACAGCGAACGAGTAGTTAAGCTGGACTGCAGAGTTGCACTGGTGAACACGCAGCTGTCTTTGTTTATCTAAGCTACAATACCTGACCCGGGTTAATGCCGTAACCAGGTCACCAAATTGGGCACCTGACCACTCGTTGACCAAGATATTTTCTTCTTCACGAAGAGGGTCAAAGCTACCGAGAGCATCTTCACTGGGCCGTTTCAAATCCAGACGTATTTTGGTTCGAACTAGTTTTCGGCTTAGAAATGTCGAGTTTTTCACTCGTATTTTCAGGCTGAATTTTCGTGTTTGGCTAAAATTTAATAAATTTTAAAAAACTTTGAACGAATATAGACAGTTTTGGACGAATATGGGCGAACTTTGTTGAATATGGACGAATATAAGAGGTTTTGGCGAATATGGATAAACTTTGGACGAATATGGATGAACTTTGGCTATGGACAAATTTTAAACGAATATAGGCGAATATGGGCGAATAAGATCGAATATGGTGAACATGAGCGAACTTTGGGCGAATATGAACGAACTTTGGATGCATATGGGTGAATATAGGCTGACTGGACAGATCCAATCGCCGACTTTTTTTCCGCCGAATTCGCTTTGGCATGCGTTTCCAGCGTGTTCCCGGGATCCTAAAAATAAGTTAGAAAGTCCAGACCAAAGTTGATACAATCCAGACAAAATCGAAATCCTAAAAACACGACTGAAAAAAAATTCGACGTTCGGACTAAAAATCGCCCTGGATTCAGGGTTGTGGAACCTCGTGAGTGGAGATGCTCTGAGGTATCCATATCGGTGCTATGGCATATTCCACGGCTCGAATCTAGCGACCCGAAGCATATTCACAAGCTCGCAATCAGGCTGCCGTAACGGAGGGGACCAGTCGCCTGTTGGAGCGTCGCTACACGCTCGCTGCCGGTCGGTGCCGATCGAGTGTGTTTCGTTCCAGCAAGGTAAATCGACTCCCACGTATCACAGAACGGAACCAGAAAAGCGACACGAACACAAAAAAAAATTTCTCCGTTCACGGCGGTCGAGTCGGGGCCGTGACGAGAGCGCAACGTAGAATAGAAACGGTGAAGACCAGGCCAGCAGGAGTAGCTCGTACGGAGAACCGAGCTGCACGCACGCAGAATTACACGCACACCACCGGCCTTCTTTTGACAGGCACAGGCCACAATCCCAAGAGGGGAAAAGGGGGAAAACCGACGGCAGAAGGAACGGAACGCGAAAGCCTTCCCCTCTCTCTCCCTTTGCTCCCCCGCTCTCGTTGCTTCCTCCTCGCGCCCAACTCGAATCCCCCGCTCCGCTCCGTGCCGCCGTACGGGAGGGCTCCTCCGGCCGGAGACCGAGGAGGACGCGCGGCGCACGGGAGGCGGAGATGGCCGGCGCCGTGGTGAACTACCCGCTCGTCGCGGGGCTCATCGCCTTCGCGATAGCGCAGTCCACCAAGTTCTTCACCACCTGGTGAGCCGCCCCGCCCCGCCCCGCTACCCTCCCCCTCCCCTCCCCTCCTTGCTCCGCGGCGCATTTCTAGGCGGTGCTTTCGGCTCCGCGGTCCCGGCGCGAGCATTGCTGACCGGCCTGAGATTCTGGCGGTTGCGGTTGCGGGTTCCCAGCTTGTGCGTGTACTGGCACGAAGGCGGGCGGGGATTTTTAGATTCGAGACCCGCGTGGAATCGCCGTTTACTACTACTAATTATAGGCTGCTTTTGGTTTCGTAAATTCGGTGGATCAGTCGTAGCTACGCGCCCAGGCTGCGGATCCTCGCCAAATTCAGCGAGATCTTCCTCCTATCTCTGCGTTTCGCTTCGTTATACTAGTATATGATCTGAAGCAACTGCTTGTTTAACCAGATATTCATGAACCATCGGCAGAACAGAATCCTCTGTGAACGAAAGGCAGCTGAGATGCCACGCGACGTGAATATGTAGCCAACTGTTGCAGAAAAAAAACATGTCACAGATTTCAGTTTATGTTTTTCTCTCCAAGTAGTGTTGACCCCCCACAGGATCACAGTACTGCTAGTCATGAGGTTTTAGCTAGTGATCTAGCAGCCTTTTGTTTTATTTTCGTGAGGGAATCTGAGAAATTTCAGGGTCATTCAGATGGTTTGATGCGGCACTTCTATGTCCATTATTTTTTTCACACTCATTCTGCTTCTGCTGAAACAAATTTGCTGCATCTTCAATGTTAGATGCGAATTGGTTTGCAAGCTGTGTAGTCAATTGACTACACAGTTTTTGGCAATACAATTCAAATAATATGCAAAAAGTAGTTAAAAGTCCATACAAATACATGTATTTGGCTACAAAAGTTTGAAGTCAAGTCTCCGCCACTGGGTTGTATAGTATTACCTATTTCCTTGGTTTGGTTCTATTGCCACTCAGATGTATAATCAGAACTTTGTGATGATCCTGCCCATAAGAATCATTTACAAGTAACTAAACTTAGCTTTTGATCTTCCTGCTGATTTGAGTCAAAATGGTTGGTATGGGACTATAGGCATGAAGTAAGCCGTGCTCTCACAATTAAAGTTTTACTTACCTCACAGATTATGGGCTTAGTCTAGTGTGCATTACCATTTGTTGTCTTGTGCTGCATACTATTTGAAATAAGAAAATCAGTTTTCTCGCGACCATTGGAGCATGCACACACACCTGAACTGGCATCAGGACAAAGTTTTGATAACACTCCGCGGAAGTTAATCGCTCATGTTGTCTTGTGATGATCTGGAGTAGTATGGAGGAGGTGGCTTCCATTTCTCCAACTGTATAACTATCTTCAGGCTGGGTTTGGGATTGGGGCAAGGAATGTCTAGAACGCCAGTTAACTATGTGTTTCAAACTGCACTTCTGCCAAATCTTTGTATTTTCTGCAATTTAACTTATCATAGTCTTCACAGAAGCATGGTTAAACTGGCAATGTGCATGCTAAAATGTTGCTTATCACTGTCCTACCTTATGCATTTGGTGTTCTCTTAAGCAATTAATAAAAAAATGTTTTATGTAGGTATAAAGAGAAGCGTTGGGATGCCAGGCAATTTATAGCTTCTGGAGGATGCCATCATCACATTCAGCCACGGTGACAGCACTTGCAGTGTCTGTTGGAATCCAAGAAGGCTTTCGTAGTGCCACATTTGCAACTTCAATGATACTTGCATGTGTGGTGAGTACATGGTTAATTTTTTATATAATCCTTTATTGTAATCAGATGATCTTAAGATTTAGGTACTTCTACTGCATGAGTATCCTAAGATAGAGGAGAATATCAGACTATCTGCATTCCTTTGTTTGCTTTTAAGTTTCATCTCCATTTATCTCTTTTGCTTTCATGTGGTATTTTTCACATTGCTTATGGGATTCACTACTCCTTAATAACAACACTGACCTGATGGCATTCGTATTTGTGCCTCTGAACACTGATATATAATGAGGACGCACTTCTACATGAAATGCTTGTGTGGCTGAAACGTTTGATTTTGTTTCCATAGGTGATGCATGATGCTTTTGGTGTTCGGTTACACGCTGGAAAACAGGCAGAGGTTTGTCAATCTCATCCTAATATAGCTTGGACTTACAGTAAAATAGTACTATGAACTCACATTGGAGGTTTGTGCTTTGGCTGCCCTGGTTATAAGCTAATAATTCTGTCTATAACTAGCACACTGTTTTTTCACATGGAACAACTGTTTGTTTTCTATTACTTCACTGGAGGTTTATCAATTCAATTGCACTTGCACATATATATGTATTAGATTGGATTAGACTTTGTCCTCGGTTTGCTGTACTTGAATTGAGGATACCCAGGACCTATATGTATAAATTTCAGCTAGATGGTTGTCAGATGTTGATATCGTGTTGTTCTTTGCTGCTAGTATTCAGTGTTCAGTAAGTTATGTATGCAGTATGGGGAGTATGCCACTAAGAATGTGTCCCTGAAATTGGCTATAATCTCTTTCTATGGCTGGATGATATTCTCCATGGTTCCATGAACATTTGATAAGCAGTTGATGAATATCATTAGAGGACATGTATGGCCCGGACTTGATTAACGACATTTTCCTTAATGTGTGAAAATGACAACTGTATCTGTACAGATCCCCATTGACATGATTAAGTAGCATAGAAGTATGACGGTCGTTTCGTGTGAGAGGATAATTTTTCCCTGCTTACCTGCTGACATCATCAGTTATGTTGAATTTTACTGGTTTGGATAAGAAAGTACAGATTCACCGTTTGGTCTTTCCAACTTTATGTAACACTGAAGCAAGATGAAAACTAATATTTGATGCAAATCCTATCAGGTGCTGAATCAAATTGTCTATGAGCTGCCTATAGAGCATCCACTCGCAGAGTCAAAGCCATTGCGTGAAATTCTTGGACACACAGTTCCTCAGGTTAGCTTATTTACATGCTTCAGCTTACCTATATTGGTGTATGTAGCCTTGCAAGGAAATGTAATTGTCAATACATGAAGCAGAACAGACTGACTACTAAAACACTTTCAGAGCATCATTTTGTGAGTTACTTCAACAGTTATAGGATAATTCGTATTGAAAGATAATTCTTATCTGTAGCATGCTCCAAAGCTGCGATAATCGAATAGTTTTTCATGTGATCAAATCTACTTCTGTTAACAAATACTTAAAAGGAAAATGACATCTCATAAATCAAGTCAATTCGGACTGATAGTTGCTAGTTGCCTCGCCCCTACGGGTTATGGTCAATATGTATATGCCCGGTCTTCTTTTTCATTGTTTCTGATTTTTGCCTACATGTTCATCTCGTAAGATTGGACATTTCTCTTATAGTCAGATATATTGCTTTCAAAGCAATGATTACCAGATGAACTGGATGTAAAACACTCTTTTTTTTTTACATCTCAGGTGGTGGCAGGTTGCATCCTTGGAATCCTCACGTCTGTAGTTATGCTCTTAGCTCTGGGTAGTTTCTAGCCACGTTGCTCCTAGATATTGGCAATACTTGATCATCAAATGTCGGATCGATGATGGGGGTTGACTTGTAAAGAATGAAAAGATAGTCTCCTCTTTGATGTGATGTTTAAAAGTGGTATGTCCATGATGGTGCTACCCGTTTTAACTGATTTTAGATTTGTCGTAGAATGGAGGTTGTAACTTCAGTTGGTACTGTAAATCTGAGATCTCTACTGTCGATCAGAACCTCATGTTGAATGTTTGCTGTACGCCTGTACAACTAGTGATATGGAACTTCAAGGGTGATGGATCTGAAATAGTAGCTGAGATCATGGTCATCAGCTTCACTGTCTGGTACAGAATTATTTATACTAGTTGGATTTGATCCAAGCAGTACAGAGAAACATGACGGAGAAAATATAAGGCAACTTAGATACAGACTGTCCCAGTTTCCCAGATGATTATTGTGTAAGCAACAACAAGGCCAACTTAGGTTCGTATATGCATGCCGTAGTGTTCTCGATCCAGGTTCTCAGAGCTTGGATGCCGGCGCTCTGGGATGGTGCACCACGATGAGGCCGTAGGCGTCCAGCGTGAGGAAGTCGTCCAGCTCCGGCGCGACGCACTGCCTGCTGAAGATCTTGCCAGCTTCAGCGTAGCGTCCCCGCCTGAACCTCTCGGCGCCGACCTCCGCCCGGACCCTCGCCATCTCCTCCTCCATGACGCGCGCGAGCAGCTCCGGCGTGGCGCGCACCGCCACGCCCCCCGCGTCCAGCGTCGCGCCGTGGCGCAGCCACTGCCAGTTCTGCACGCGGCTGATCTCGGCCGTGGCCGCGTCCTCCATGAGGTTGTACAGCGGCACGGAGCCGGACCCGCCCAGCCACGCCGCCAGGTACTGCACGCCGACGCGGGTGTTGAGCCGCAGCCCCTCCACCGTGCGCCCTCCGCGAGGAGGCTGGATGAGGTCCTCCTCCGTGATCGCGGCGGCGTCGGCGGGCGCCGCGGCGGCGTTGATCTGGTTGGGCTTCCCGCCCAGGTGGCCCTCGAAGACCTCCCGTATCGCCGGGATGAGCCCCGGGTGCGCCGCCCACGTGCCGTCGTGCCCCGCGCGCACCTCCCTCAGCTTGTCCTTCCGCACCAGCTCCAGCGCCGCCTCGTTCGCCGCCGCGTCGTCCTTGATCGGGATCTGAGCCGCCTGTCAACCAACACACACGTAGTGAGCTAGCTGGGAACTAGAGGCTAGCGATGGGGAGCGAGCTTGGTGAGTTAGTAGGTTTACCATGCCGCCCATGGCGTGGACTTGTCGGCGGTGGCAGGTGCGAATGAGGAGGTGGGAGTAGGAGCGCATGAAGTGCTGCGCCATGCCGACGAGGGCGCGGTCGGGGAGGAGGCGGTCCGGGTGGGCGCGGAAGGTCTTGACGTAGCTGAAGATGTAGTCCCACCGCCCGCAGTTGAGCCCCGCCGAGTGGTCACGTAGCTCGTGCAGGATCTCGTCCATCTGGAACACCGCCGGCAGCGTCTCCACCAGCACCGTCGCCCTGATGCTGCCCCGCTCGATCCCCGCCACCCTCTCCGCCCTCTCGAACACCCCGTTCCAGATCCTCGCCTGCACGCACGTGTGGAACCATCACGAACGTGCATACGAACACAGACATGCTGCGTGGCTGTGGAAGGCGGCGTACCTGGAGTGCTCCATCTTGGGGAGGTAGAAGAAGGGCCCGAACCCGGCGCCCTGTCCGGCGCGGAAGGCGGCGTGGCTGTGAAAGAAGTAGAGCCCGAAGTCCACGAGGCAGCCGATGGCTGGCTCGCCGTCGATGAACACGTGCGCCTCGGGAAGGTGCCAGCCACGCGGCCGGACGAAGAGCTTTGCGGTTCGTTCGTCGAGCTTGTACACCCTGCCGCCGCGTGCCGTGTCGCGGAAGCTGATGGTGCTGGCCACGGCGTCCCGCAGGTTCACCTGCCCGCGCATCAGGTTCTCCCACGTCGGCGCCAGTGCGTCCTCGAAGTCAGCCTGCCACGTCCCGTGTCACGTTTCGTTTCGTTTCGTTTGCACGTACGCGTATGGGTGCTGCTTGCTTACCATGAAGACCTTGGCGCCGGAGTTGAGCGCGTTGATGACCATCTTCCTCGGGTCGACGGGGCCGGTTATCTCCACGGTGCGGTCCGCGATGGCGGGCGGCACGGGCGCGCAGGTCCAGTCGCCCTCGCGGACGAACCTCGTGGCCGGGTCGAACCGCGGCAGCTCGCCGGCGTCGTAGCGCCGCTGGGTCTCCCGCCGGCGCTCCATGGCGTGCCGGACGGCGCCGCGGAACTCGCGCTGCAGGCCGGCCACGAAGCTCAGCGCGTCGCGGGTGAGGATGGCCGCGAACTCCGGGTCGTAGCGGCCGCGGATGTCCACGCCCTCCGGCGTGTCGTAGGACGCCATGGCGGCGGCGGTGGTGGGCATACTGGGCATCGTGTTGAGCTAGCTTGGGTTTCGCGTGAGCTCGATCTGAGCACGAGCAGTGACGATGACGGGAGTGTGCAGCTCGACCTTGGAGTGTGCGAGTTTTCTCCGGTGACCATGAGTGTGCAGATATATATGCGCACGGGCCACGGGGGCACAGGAGGCGACGTGGCTGCTGGCATCAAGCATTGCGTATGTATGCCATGGATCATGACGAAGACTTCGAACCGGGGGCGCGAGGTGGTTACGATAAGGGAAGGGAAGGCTGCTGCGCCGCTTTGCGCTGTAGCCTTGCGCATCAGCGTGCATGGCCATAGCAGCGGTAGGCGTAGCTTGTTTCTTTGGCGTACCGAGGAGATTGTTTTTACCCGTAGTACGTGTTGGCCGTTTCTGTTCCGGTCTTATCCATCTGCCCAGTTTGAGGTTCAGACTGGACTCTGGTCTGGAGAAGAGAGATTGGAGAGCCGTGTCGCCATGGGCCAAACTTGCTGGCTAGGTGGAGGAAGAAGGGATGACATAACGAGTGTCAGTGTCACAGAACTCGTTCAGGTTACAGAAAGTTTGCGCGCTGCGGCTCTGGAACGGTGGAACAGTGACACACGCACGAGGCACGAACGATCGGACGACTTCTTGTGGTATTTGTCAGCTTCTGGTTCTCGTATGATTAACGATTTGCAGCGGTAACACACGGTACCGCGCCGTACCGGAGATAGTGTGTCCTTGGTCGTTGGCTTCAAGGCTTCAACTTCAATTATCCACGGAGAAACATTGGCGCGGTGACCGAGCTGGGCCGGAGGTCGTACCGCTCCGTGGGATACAAATGGTGTGTGATGCCACACTAAATAAGGGATTGTATTTTGGTTGCAAGTTAATGTTATTTTTTTTCAAATTTCCACGGACCTATTAAATAATCATTAACGACTGCACAATAACTCGAATAATAATAAAAAATATAAATAGATCTTTGGACCACCTAGCGACGAGTCGACGACTGCAAACACTAGCGCGAGCCAAAGCGGACGTTGTCATCGTCCCTCCATTACCGGAGCCGGACCAATCTCGTCGCAATAGAGATTGTTAGAATAGACAGACGGGAAGTTATCGTGTCAAGGCCAAAAGAACCAATGCACTAGAGCGGCAATCATCGCCAACGATGACAAATGTGGTTCAGAAGAAATTGACATGAAACCACACCAACATACACAAAGTCGACTGAGATACAGAGGAGACACACAACTTCACGCGTCCTCCGTTGATGCTAGTGACGAGGTTTAATCTCGTCAATGCCCATTGTTATGGACTTGGGTTTTGGAGAAGATGGGATGCTAGAGATCGTGGCACGGTTAACAGATAAGCAACCAGGGAACACGAGATTTACCCAGGTTCAGGCCCCCGGAGGGAAAACCCTACTCCTGCTTGTCTGCTCTTTGATTACGGCGGAACCGAAGGTTACAGTGTGCGTAGATTCGATCTGGCGTGGATGCGTGTGCGAAAGTATGAGTCGAGTTGCCCTAGGACGTGCCCTCCTGGCCTTTATATAGACTTAGGCAGGTCCCGGGCGTAGTCCTAGTCAGTTATAAGTTCTAGGGTTTTACCCCTTTGAATTTTCTATCTCCTCTAGTCTTGCTCTTCAAGGATCCGAAGACGTCATGGGCCTTGGCCACCCGAAAATCTTCATGGGCCAGCGTATGTCTGCCGTGGGCCTTCTTTGGGCTGGACTAGTATGCTGAAGTTACGATCCGTAGGGTATAACCATGTCAAGAGCTCGAGTGATCACCGAATCGTAGATTCGGCCGAGGACTCTTCCATCCTTCGGAGCAGCTATATGTTAATAGTATATGTGTGTAGGGATTGTTGATGCGTGTCGACTCACCGACGGATCGGATCGCTTAATCGCCTTAGGACGAAGCAACACGATCTTCTTCGTTCGGGTCCCTTAACCCGGCTCGAACATATCTTTGGCGTAATTCAACTCAGGCCGGAGGACTTATAGGAGTGGAATTCGTGATTTTAATTGGTGTACCCAACGCGTCTGTCAGATTTTTCATCGCACTGCTGATACGGGTTCATACTAGCAGAGCGATCGGTGCGTTGCTGTGCCATCGATGATATCCAGAGGTCTTATCTTTATGTCCGCATACAAAGATCGAACATTTATCACCTCGGAGGTGTTTCGTGGCCAAGGAGATTGTTGCTCACTTAGCTTTGTTGGGAAGAGTTGCCAAAAAGTTTTTGCATGCGGATCCGAAGATTGCGGTCGAAGATTTCATAGGGTGCGCGACCAGCCTCCTATGGGAGTAGCCCCCAAGTGTCTGTTCGAGTCGTAGACTCGAACGGAGACTTTCAATTCAAGCATTGTTTCAATCATTAGGTCCGCAGGACTCGAAAATTTTCGGATGCTTAAATCCATCCTCCCTATGGGAGTAGCCCCGAGTCCGTGAGTGAGTCGAGACTCGACGTAGGACTTATAAGTAATTTGTCCTCATTTGTCTGTCGGGTGCGCGGCCAGCGCTCCTGATAGGAGTAGCCCCCAAGTATTTAGTCGAATCATAGATTCGAGTGAGTACTTTTAGCTGTGGAGCTGAAGTGTTGCTAGTATAGCTTTTGATGACGTGGCCACGATCGATGACCTCAGCGCCGCTACACCGTAGATGACTTGATCGGACGGCGTGGGTCCCACTTGCGACTTTGAATTGACCGTCACGCGGCGTGGAGATGATTACGGCGTCCTCGATTTCCGCACGAGTGGACGACGTGGTAATGACGGTTCGCTTTGGTGTTGACACGGTACGGCCAGATCTACCGTTGGCGTTAGGTCTTCTCGATGGACGCCAAAGGCCGCCTTCGTCTGTTATAATTCCTAGTGAAATCGTGGTTTGTTTTTCACCGCAGCAGTTCATCTATTCACCGCCTCCTCGTTCTTGAGATATTCTGCGCCACGAGAGTTTCCTCCACATTTCCTTTGTCTTTCTTTGGCAACGCCACCACCGCTTTAGCGCCATGGGAAAACAAAGAAATCCTCATCCGGTTGGGACCAGCGCCGAGGAAAGAAGGGCACCACCATCGCCGCGTCACCGACGGTGGTGGCGGCGATCGAAACGCGGAGAGCGATCTCCAACCGCGAAGTGAGCCTCGATCCCGCAAGACACGACGGCGTGAGACTCCCCGTAATGAGGTAATCCCGTCCCCCATCCGGGTATCGGGTTATGTTTGTTGCCTTCATGATTCGCGGGTTTTCTTCCGGTCCATGACTTCCTTCGTGGATCGCTCTTTTCTATGGGGTTCAACTCCATCATCCGCCTCCCAACTCCCTTCTCCACATTGCGTGTTTTATCACGCTTTGCAGTGTTGGCTTGACATTGAGCCGCACTTTGGCCTCTTCCAAGCTTTATTACGTGAAGAGGCCGTTCGATGGATGTGTGTATCCCATTGGGGGTTTCATCATCTCCTCGGTCCCAATGTGCAATTCTTTTCCTTTTCCATGTCCGAATCTGTCCAAGATCAAGGAGGAAATGGTTTTACATCCGTGACTCCATCGCCTGGGCAAGATTTTGGTCTCGTTCCTTTGACCCTCCCAATTGATTGAGAAGAAAAGATCCTGGAAAAACCAAATCTTAGACGGTGAGGTGGCGGAGATAGAGGCCTGTACCATCGGGTGGAGGATCTCCAAGCGATTCTCGAGAAGGAGGTGAACGTGTCGACATCATCCGGACGCTTTCTTGAGCCGGGTGCAGCCTCAAGCGAGGTGCATCCGATGTTTCTTTACTCCGGCGCCGTGATCCGACGAGGGTTTCGGAGAAAATCTCCGAGGTGGAACTTGACAAGGCTCTTCGCTACCGTTGAAGTTCAAGGCCGACGAAATCCGGGAAGTCGCGACTTCTCCTTTTCTTCGACGTTGGTCGCATCAGAGGTGTAGATTTGCACGTAGTGCTCCCCTTTGTTTTTGTCACTGTACTTTTTCCTTTGTTTGCTAACAAAGTTCCTTTTCCTTTGCAGAGCTTCAAAGTGCCGGGCATGGCACCACCGTTGTTCAAAGGTATCCGAATGCCCGGATAATGAAGTGGTGGATTCCGTGTCCGAGCTACCGTCTGCGATCCCCCGGAGGATGCCGATTTAATCGAGTGAGGACCATTCGCAAGCGATCACGGAGCTCAGCGAGTCGCCGATGCCTCGACTCTCCGACTCTCGAAATCCTCCGGGCCTTGAGCGTCATGATGATGTTCATGGGGTTCTTCCTCCCCTTCCGCCATTCCTGGCGGGCTGTTGCTCGCACCCACCAAAGAAAGCGAAGAAGGAAGAAAAGAAGGAGGAGAAGAGGGCCCAAGGGCTTCTCCTATCTTTGACCCGAGCGTTGGGCTCGTAAGTTTTCTTGTTGCCACTGTTGTCCTTTGTTCCTTGTTATTTTTGCACTGTGTTGATTGGTTCGTATGCAGCAATCCTCGACGGGCTCTAGTGATGGTGCACGAGATGATGGGGAGTCAAACATTGCGTCACCTCCTCCTCGACGGTGGCGACTTACGTGATCTTGCCAGTTCCTCCCTGCGTGAGAGGCTGGTTGCGCTTAGAATTTCGCAGCGGCTCATGGGTTCGCCTCTGAGCACGTAAGTTTTTCGCTTGATGTTGGGAAGCTCCCGAGTGTCTTCGTATCTTGATGTTGTTTATGCTTCTTTGTGTTGGGCGTAGCCCCAAGTCCGCTCTTACTACTATTGCTGTTGTCGCAGCCTTTTGTCCAAGAGGCCAAGCGGTGGTGGAGGAATGCCCGACTGGAGGCGAAATCTGCAGCTTCAAGGTATTCGTCTTCCTTGTAGTACTTATCTTGCTTATCCTGGTCCTGTTCTTTGACACTTGCTTGTTGTAAATGCAGAGGAGCATAACGACTCTCTCCGTGAGGTTGATGCTCTGAAGAAGAGCCTTGGCCAATCGAAGGTAAGGCCGCCAATGCGAGAGAGCGCTTGAGATAGAGCCGAAAGGCAAAGGCGAAGAGCGTCCCAGCAGGAGGCCGCAGATCGTGAGGAGCAGCCACACCGTTGGCTGCTCGTGAAAAAGGGGTGGCGGAGAAGCTCATGGCTGCTGCCAAGGCTATTTCGGGTGAGCGTTAGCTTTTGTACTTGCTTCTTTTTCTACGGATCTTCTTCTATGTTGCCTTTCTTCATGTTTTCTTCTTTTTTGTCTCAGATGCAGGCATCGAGTTCGATCATGCGGTGCTCGGAGCACGGAGTGCTCTAGATGATGCCACGTAGAGGTCAAGACCGCCGCACCGTCGTCAACTCCCTTTCCAAGGCGAAAGAGGTCCTTGGTCGCTTCTACCAGGAGCTCTTCCCGAAGGGCGCATCCCTTGAAGATGTGGATGCCCTAGCAGAGGCTCACAAGCGCTGCAGCCAGATAAGCGCAAGCGTAAGGGCATCGGCGCGTCCGTCGGCTGGCGATGGCCATGGCGGCCGGGAGCTAGACCTGCCCAGACATTTCTCGGATGCCTACTGCCGGATGGATCCGAGGTAGCTGCGCCACCTACTCATTGCATTTATATGGGCCCAAGCTCATTGACTTGCTGTCTGAGTATGCATTGCGGCAGCAGGGCGAGGCCAAAGCTAGGCAGTCTGGTTCTGAGGCGACTCAATGTCCTCCGCCTTAGGCATAGTAGACGTAGGGTAGTTTGTAGTCTACTTTTGTTGTAAATATATGTTGTAGTACCATCCTTATGCCACGTAGTGGCCTTATATATTTTAATGAATTCCTCCGAGTTGTGCTCTATCCTTGGCTGAATGTCGGTGTGCCTTCTTTTTTTCTGCTGCTATAGGATCCTTGGGGTGCTGACCCAGTTGACACTTCATCTGGAAGGCCCTTGCGACCATCATTGGATGATTCCTCGCAACTCGCTTTTCTTCGAGATCGCGTGCGCAGCTTGGAGAGGGATTTTCTTGGGTTACGCGGTCGCGCCGACGTTTGGAAATCCAAGGCAGACCGTGGTGCATCCAGAGAGGAGTATTTGATGGCGAGCTGGGTCGGCTGTCCGCAGCCGCAATGTAAGTTGATCCTTCTTCGGCTGTAGCTCGATTCTTGGTGAGCCTCGGCCTTATTCTTGTTTTGTGCGGTTGTCGCAGTGCCAATCTTGCTCGGGAAGAAAAGGAGCGTATCGCTGTTCGAGTCAATTGCTTGACTCAAGGACATGGAGGCCGACGACTTCTTCGGATGGATCGTGATCGCGCCATGGTTCCGCGACGGTGCAGGATCGTGTCTACCAGGTTTCGGGTGCTCCGCCAGTGCGTACATCACTTTCTCGGTCTTTGCCGCACGTCATGTTTCCGTTGGATGCCGTGCACGACCTTGCAGGTCTTCGACGAAGTTTCGAGTGCCGAATGTCAAGGAGCTGGTGCGGCAGCAGCTCGTCGAGGGTGAAGGCTGCCTTGTCTCTTGTGAGGGTGCACCGCTCGACGTAGATTTGGCTGTGGGCGATCGGGCCACCTCCTCGACCAGATGATGGCGAGTGGAACATGCGTCCGCATTACTGTCAGTAAGGCAGTTGCGTCAACAAATTGTTGATTTGTTTGAGCAGTGCTCAGTTATTCTTCAGAATAGGTAGGACCTGAAAATAAATAGATAGATGTAAAATTTGTATATTGCGCTGGGCTTATGTGCCCTTTGTTGTAAAGGTTTGCTTGTTTGTGAGCACAGTTGCTTTGATTGAGCACGTCCTTTTCGCTTGCCGACGTAGTCCACGTGTGTACACGTTGGTCCTCGGTCGATGAAATTGTGAGGTGGGGAGCCCCAAGTGCGTATGTAGCATGTAGTAAAGTTGTAAAATGGTCAACCAAGGTTGAGTAGACACTTAGCTTTATTTATATCGTAATGGAGGAGGTACATGGTTCGCCGAGTAGCCTTGGCTAAAAGCCTTATTGAAAGTAAAAAGGGGGTAGGTAGCTACGGTAGAATCGTCGCAGCGTAGATGTTCCATGGGTTGGAGTATGCGACTCCACTCCACGTGCTTGAGGCGATAGGCCACACCGATGACTTCGGTGATGACATAGGGTCCTTCCCATGGTGAATCGAGTTTGTTCGGTCGCTTTTGCTTGAGTCGCAAGACAAGGTCTCCTTGACGAAGGACCTTGGTGCCATGGCCGTGTGATAGTTGCGGAGACTTCTGCTGGTACACCGCTGATCGAGCGCTGCTATATCCTGCTTCCGAAAGGTGTGTCGACGACGTCTTCGAGTGCAGCCGTGGACTCGCTTCGCTGTAAGCGACTCGTGGAGCCCGGTGGCGATTTTCCGCTGGTAGCACCGCTCCGTGCACCATGAAGAACGGTGTAGCCGGTGGAGCTGTTTGGCGTAATCTTTCGCCAAAACTCACCGCGAGCAGCGACGAGCAACACGAAGAGCCGGAGGATCCCGTAACTGGTGGGCCTGGTCCTCGGCAACGGCCGCAAAACTCCGCACGCGCCCGGCTTGGTTCGAGATGCCACCGACCTATACCGGTCGAAGGTGAAGGATTGCTCGATTTATTTCGCATGGTAAACAAGTATACGTAAAATTCGAGCCGTGACTGGCTGTTTTCCGTGAATCGGCTCCTAGAGCCGATTATCCCATGGTTCTCGCATTAGATTTACGATAACATGGGGTTTTGCTTTATCATTACAAGTTAAATCGATCTACGGCGGTTAACGTTTTCACCACGTACCTGGAACGTCCTACACGTAATTGAGCCTGGTATATACAAAAGATGAAGAATACTAATCCTAGAGGAGGCCTAATAACCAACGTAAAGTCAATTACCGGAACAACTTCTCTAGAGCGAGTAAACTACGTCTTTATGTACTACTGGATCGTTCAACCCGTTTGTAAGGCCTGACTACGTAGATATCAAACTAAACCTTGGCGAGCAAGGCACAACCATAACAGATCGAATCAGCTAAATAAAGATCAAGCAAGATGCTACCTTCGCACTTGGGGAACGGTGCAAAGGTAGCGAGATAACTGGAGGCGGCATAACTTTAAACAATGATAGCGAAAAACACCGATGCTAGCCTCAACAAATCTATGATAGTAGTGTTACTCGCCATCAACAAGGCTTCAGTACGAGTAACACCAAACAACGCATAAGTAAAAATACTGCCTAGATCGCAAGATGCGATCTAGGCAGCATGACACTTACCCGAAAGAAACCCTAGAAACAGGGGTATGGCGCGCCGAGATTGTGTTTGTTGTGAACGTGATTGTCCTCCTTTCTCGATAACCTTAGGTACATATTTATAGTCCGAGACTCTCTACTTTTGGAATAACTCTACAACTCTATCTTTACCTAAATAAACGGAACCTAAACTGAAACGAAACCTACTATGATACAAGATACACGGGCAATTTAGCCCAAATCCACGACTAGGCCGATCCAACAACACGTTGAATATACACATCTTCCAAGCCCAT
Organism: Avena longiglumis; assembly: GCA_030063025.1. Lineage (NCBI taxonomy): Eukaryota > Viridiplantae > Streptophyta > Magnoliopsida > Poales > Poaceae > Avena > Avena longiglumis. The sequence goes on from CP125976.1 coordinate 566,838,264, forward strand.
CTTGATCACGGCCCATCTCCTCCTTGGCCAAAATATGGCGATAACACATGCCCTGGTTTTGGCAATGATAATTCCAAAACCATTCTCGATGTTTTTTTTCTTCCTCTTTTTTTACGTATCGGGTTGCGTTGACAGAATGCGTTGCAGAACAGGATCGTCACGCCACCCCTTCATCATGATGCCCTGTCTTCTCAACTCCTTCGCAGTGCATGATTTGACGATTTTGGCAGCACATTCTGGGAAACCGCTATGGCATTGAACCGTCTCTCCACTATTCCCCTTATTTAAATCCATCTAAGCAGTTCGCAATCCCCATCTTCCTCCAGCAGCCAAAAAACCCTCTTTCTCCGCCATGGCCTCCTCTGCTTCCTATGGCCTGTCCTCCCACGCCTCTAACTCAATGAGCGACCGAGAGCCGACGCCAGAGCACCCGCCGATGGCGGCGTACAACACTCTCGCCCCACAATGGTGGGACGAGAGGGGTTGGGACTTCGCCGTCTGGTCGGAGGACGACGCGTCCTTGATCGACGGCGAAGAAGACCTGCAGCCTTGGCGATGGGGAACTGAGGCAGCCAGACCGACGACGCCATGTCTCGACGGCGCCGACTCTCAAGAGGAGGAGGAATAGGAGGACACCTCCGAGGAGTACCACCGGTGAAGTACTTCCGCACCGGGTCCGGTGAGGACATCGACGACGAGGACGAGGAGGCCCTGCTGGCTTCTTCAAGATAGCTCAAGACGACGGCCGGTAGCGGCCGAGGATAGCGCACAAGACGGCGACGACATGACGACGACCTCGACCTAGATTAGGAACCAAGATGGTAGTAGTAGTAGCAATAAGCTCCTTTGTAATCAATCAGCCTTTTGTAAGCAACCAGCTTCGAATGAAATGAAAATCTGTTTTCTCAAGATTGCTCTTGTCGCCTAATTTTGCCGATAACCAAACAGGTCGATGCCCCGTGGTTTATAGCAACGCATCGGCTTTCACCTTGTTACGTTTACACAACAACCGCCAAGCTCAAAGAGCCGATGCATATCGGCTTTCCCAAAAACGTTGACAAGGTCCGACTTGGTCACATACTCAGGCAAACCTAAACGGCCACTTCTTAGTTTCAAACGGTAACCTGCGACCCTCTTCAAAAAGGGCGACCTAGATCTCCAGTAGCTCGTACGTGTAAACTGGCACCTGTTTGTAACATGTATGAACCTCTAGCGTCGATGACCATGCATCGGCTATATATTTTTGCTTTTATTCGGCCGATTTCCAGCATCATCCCCCACATTTTTACTGTCCATCGTCTCACGTGCTTTTACTTGGCCGATTTCGTGTATCGGCCCCCAAGTTTCACTGTCCATCATCCCACATGCTTGGGAAATATTTCTTGAGATGTTGACCGTTGACCGCCACTGGGAATTTCACGCCGTCCAGCTCCTCGAGCATGTATGCGTTTCCTCTTAAAACTTGATCGACCCTGTACGGCCCGTGCCAATTTGGAGACCATTTACCATATGTTGCATCCTTAGTCCCTAATGGCAACACAGCTTCCCATACCAGATCACCAACGTGGAACTCCTTCGGATTCACTTTCTTGTTATATGCACGAGCTACCTTGGCCTTGTTCTCTTTGATTTTCTCAAGTGACCACAGCCTAAGCTCGGTTAAATCCTCAACACTGTCACTCATCAGGGTTGCGTATTCTTAAGTCGTTAGATCGTTCTGAAAAGTGACACGTCTTGATCCAGCTGTAATTTCCCAGGGCAATACGACTTCTTGTCCATATACTAGATGGTATGGCGAGGTTTTAATCGCCCCATGGCATGACATGCGATAAGCCCACAATGCCTCTGATAAAACCTCGTGCCAACGCCTAGGGTGCTCATCGACTGTTCTCTTGATCAGCTTGATGAGGCTCTGGTTGGATGCTTCAGCTTGCCCATTCGCCCGAGCATAGTATGGAGATGATCTGATCAGCTTAATCCCCGTGTCCTCGCAGAACCTTCTAAACTCCCCGAGAAATAAAGACCAAACCTCCATCGGTCGTGATAGTTTGGGAATCCGAATCTGTGGATGACATGTTCTTTCACAAAGTTGATAACATCCTTTGAGTTTATCGATTTCATCGGACAGCCTCCACCCATTTAGTGAAATAATGGATGGCCAATATCCACATGTGGCCTTTACTTGATGGAGGATTGATTTTGCCGATCATATCCATGCCCCAACCTCGGAATGGCCAAGGCTTGATGATGGGGTTCATTGTCGACGCTGGTACCATCTGAATTTTCCCAAACTTGACATGCTTGACACCCTTTGTAGTACTTGAACAGTCCTCAAGCATGGTGGGCCAATAAAACCCGATCGCTCGATCAACCATTTCATCTTGTGAGCCGATTGGTGAGTTCCACAGCGCCTTCGTACCTCGTGTAGGAGCCGATTGGCCTCGGCTGTCCCTGCATTTGAGCAATAACCTTCAAGAGTCCTCAAAACATGTCATCTCCAATAAGCACATACTTCATGGCCTTGTACCTTATCCGTTTAGGTGCCCGGCCGAATCCTTCAAGTAATTGAAGATATCGGCTCTCCACTCGCCGCCTTCTGTGAATCAGACCGAACATCGGCTCCGCTGCTACATCCTTGTAACTCAAGCCATTTGTGCAAGATCATTTGCCTCAGATTCGCGACCGCGGATCCGGTGAAGTTTATGTACCGAACTGCATCATCACGGCGGGCAACCATAATGGGAAGAGGGACTCGCTCACACTTGTACTCCTCCGTGAGTTGGGAAATCACCAACTTGAGTCTCCAAAATTTCCACCGCTTTCACGCTCGAGGAGTAACTCCATTCCTTGCGTACGCCTCATCGGCGACATTGTTGGTGCGAGAGGTAGACAACTGATGGAGAAGGAAAATGTTGCCCGGGCGACACGTAAAATGCCGATGCCGCAGCCATCGTCACAAACCGATCCGTCGAAAAACATAGCCCACACTCTTATGGACGGTCGCTATGTTAGTGTTGATCCTTTCAGATAAGGTCGCCAACGCCGTCCCTTAATCGCTTTCGGGTTGATACCAGATGTCAAACTCGATAATGCAAACATCCATTTGCCAAGTCGGCCTTTTTAACATAGGAGCCGAAGATGTGCTTTATGACGTCGACGGTATATGATGATGATCTCTGCCGATAGCAAAATGTGGCGCTTTGGTGCGGTGAAAAAAGCAGAGGCACAACTTATCGATATCAGGATACCTTGTCTCTGCGTCTAGCATCCTTCTGATTATGTAAAATACGACTCGCTCCAGCCCATCATAAACTTGCACCACCACCGAGGCGATGGACGTGTCGGCTACTGACAAGTAAATGTAGAACGGTCTGTCCGGCTGGGGTGGAACCAACACTGGCGGCTTCGTCAGATATTCTTTGATCTCGTCGAAGGCTCGTTGTTGTTCTGCCCCCCAGCGGAATTCCTCGTCAGATTTAATTTTCACCAGTCCCATGAACGGCTCTATTCTTCCTGACAGATTGGAGATGAATCTTCTGACGAAGTTGATCTTGCCGATGAGAGACTGCAGTTCTTTCTTTGTGGGTGGCTTCATTGTTCAGACCGCCTCGACTTTTCAGGCCGATCTCAATTCGCGCTCATGGACCAAAAACCCAAGAACCGACCGCCACTCAAGGCACACTTCTTTGGATTCATCCGTAGGCGAATTTTCTCAGCGGTCCAGGACGCGTTGTAGATCGTCCAAGTGTCCTTGCGCTGAAGCAGACTTGACCACCACGTCATCGATGTAGATTTCCACCAGCTTGCCGATAAGATCATGGAAAATATAATTCATGGCCCTTTGGTACGTGGCGCCGACATTCTTCAGTCCAAACGTCATGACTACATACTCAAACAACCCCACCGAACCTGGGACTCTGAATGCAGTCTTGTGTATGTCTTCTGGAGCCATAAAAATTTGGTTGTAACCGGCATTGCCATCCATGAAGCTCAAGATCTTATGACCAGCCGCTGCGTTGATTAACGTCCTCGCTACAGGCATCGGATACTCATCCTTTGGGGTAGCTCTGAGATCCCGAAAATCTATGGCAACACGCCACCGCCATCCTTTTTCTCTGTACGATACTAGAAATCCACTCAAGATACCGCATGGCCGATTAACTTGGTCAACATTTTCTCGACCTCTTTCTTGACTTCTTCCGAATTTCGCCTTCATTTGCCGTGCTCGCTGAAATGGCGAAATCCTTTTTAAGCGGAGTCGATGCTCAATGATGCTCTGTAACCTGTGCATCTCTGTAGTCCCAGCGGCGCTTGGATATTGTTTCAACAGGGCTATCATCGGGCCCCGCAGACTCGGGTCTAACTTCTTGCTGATAAATGTTGGTCGTGGCTTATCCCCAGGACCAATGTCGATCTCTTCTAGTTCATCAGCGGATGTAAACCCATACCCTAGCTTTCCGTCACCTGTCAAATTGATGCTAAACACAGGGCAAGCAGTAGGTGAGGATAACAAAAATAATTTGGGCCGATTGCCTGAATCGGCCCCCTTTTTGATTGCATTAGTCAAGGATGGTTTACGCCTTATTGTTTTACAATGGTAGGGCATCTCCCTGCTACGACTACATGACCTGCTTGTCGTATGATTGCTGCTTTTTATTTTTTGTGGCCGATCGCAGGGATCGGCCGTACCACGCATGATCGTGGACTCTTCTACTCTGTCAGGTCAGTGGATAAGACCAGCCTCACCCCGTTTTTTGTAGCTTCAATGCGCTCACAGCCGTCTAACTGATTCCAGAGATCGGCTCTTGGTCTTATGCTTCCCAGATGTTCATGCCAGCTATGGAAATTTCGATAGAGTCATCTGCATGGATGACCTCCACTTCATCTCCGTCACACTGTATTAGGCACTGGTGCATCGTGGATGGAATGCAGCAATTAGCGTGAATCCAATCTCTTCCTAGCAGGACGGCGTAGGTACTTTTGCTGTCCACGACGAAAAATGACGTGGGTATGGTTTTCCTGCCCACCGCCGATCCACGCTCGTGACGCCTTGCGTTTCAAGACCGACCGCTGAAGTCGCTAACGTGACGTTGGTTTTGATCAGATCTGCGTGGAGCGTCCCAAACGTCGTAGCATGGAGTATGGCATGATATTGATTGCCGCCGGTGTCCACCAACATCTTGCCGACAGTTGCCCATTGATGTAACCTCGAGGCTGTGGCTTTCGATGTTTGTAACCCTTCTCACGTGGCTTCTCAAAGATAACCGCCGTGGACCGCAATGAACCGTGCCACCGGTAGCTCATTGGTTCTTGGCGCAGAATTCGGAAGTATGAACACCATGTTTGTGCACCGATGTCGTGCATCGGCTTTTACCGGTTTGGGGCGCCACTCTTTCCTTGTCGGGCGGTCTCCCGTTTCTAAGGTCTGCCTAACTTTGACGGCCAGATCGGGCCGCGCTTTCTTTAAAGCGTGGAGATATTGTGCTTCAGCTTCCTCCAAGTTACGCAGCCGCTGCACCCTACGCTTTTGGGTGTGTCTGAGTCCGTCGGGACACCACCTTGGACGGTGATATCTGTCTTCTTCTTTGTCATCCCTTGGCTTCTCGAGGTCTTTTGCTCGAGCGGACTTCCTGTAACGGCCCTGGGGTGGGAGAGGCCCTAGACGTTTGAACATTGAAACTGGCCTCGTGTCCTCCTTCTGCTGTCCACATTCCGGGCAGTTGTCGACTATAGGTAATCGGCTCATTCCCGCGTCCCAGCAATATTTGAAGAAGGGACAATCCCAATGTTTGTCTGCGCCTTCCTTTTCTTTTGACGGTCCCCTAGCGAGGTGCTCATATCCCCCATCGTCTCGTTCGCGCCGGCGCCGTTGGTCATACTGATGCTCATACTTGTTAAGGAGATGCGTGGAATGTGGCTTCTGATACCGCACCCTCCTCACCTGTTCCTCTGTTAAGTACCGCCTGTCATTGTGGCCGGGCCGGTCGCATGGACCAGCCTCCTTTCTTTCTTTGCCCCGAGAGTGACCACCTTCCTCCTTGTACGTGTCATGGTGGTACCTGCACTCGCCATATTAACACCGAATCTAAAATCCACCGACGCCATGGAGCGATCGAGTTCTATCATGTTGACGCCGGAAATGGGTTTGTGTCCACTTTCATGGCGAATCGCCCAAGGATCGACGGCCTTGTTCTATCGCCATTTGGATTTGGCGACGTAGCTCTTTGCAATCATTGGTGGTGTGGGTGAACGAGTGGTGCCACTTGCAGATGGTCTCCTGCTCATTTCTCGAGCTGGGGGATCTTGTGGCCTTGGTAACCTCACCGCTTCTCCTTCAAAGAAGAATCGAAGATCTGCTCAGCTTTGCTCACGTCAAGTCGAACCCTTTGCAGGCCCTTGCTGTTTCACCCATTTGCAGGATACAGTGATCTCGAGCCCATTCACCACGGCCACCTCCTCGGTCTTGTGTAGGATCATCTTCTTCAGACGACCAGCCTATCGGACGCTTGAACTTGTCTTGGTATAACTCGTGGTGGCTTGTTCATACATCGCCGGGCTGGGCCATGTGCCAACGAGTTGTACTCTACTTGAAAGCCGATCCTTGATGGGTGCCGAGAGACCTAACACCGCCACCGACCGCCTTCTCGATCAAACGAATGCCGAGTAACATCGGTTCTGACGGTCCTGAAGCTGGATGTACTGCCATCGCTTCTCCCGTCACGCACCGTGCAGTCCGCAATGCCGCCTCAGAGCCTCGAATGATATTGGATGTGGAACTGCTCTTCCAGTTGCTTCCAGGTCTGAATCGAATCAGGTGGCAGCGAGGTGTACCACCCAAAAGCTGGTCCTGTCAGAGATTGCGCAAAAAACCTTACGCGCATCTGATCCGATGCCGAAATTATGCCTAGCTGCGCCAGGTATCGGCTTACGTGCTCGATCGAGCTCGACCCTTCTGACCCGCTAAACCTTGAGAACTCAGGGAGCCGATACTTGGGTGGCAGCGGAATTAGATCAAACTCGTTGGGGTACGGCTTTGAATAGCCGATTGTCCTTCTCTTCGGCACGAAGCCGAACTGGTCTCTCAAGATGGTACGGATTTGCTCCACTGTTTGAGCTGCAGGGGCTAGATTCTCATGACTTGTCCCACCGGGCGTGCCTGGCCAGCCACGCCTGTTTGTCAGCGTCCATCCCAGATATCGCTGCCTGTGAACGCCGCTCCTGAAGATCTCGCCCAGAACCCCGCCAGAAACTCCTGCGTTGCGATCGTTGGTGCGTGTCGGTTGTTGTCCGCACGAGGTGCATACATATCCGTGTGGGATTTCCTTAGGTGGCTCAAACAGGAATTGGCAATCGCCTGGGTCGCCTCCAACCTTGTAGACGGCGTATGCCGCTGCCTCGGGCGCTCTGGAGCCGCAAGCGAATGGCACTGTGGCTGGTCCGGAGCGGTCTTTCCCCTGGTGAGTCCCTAAAGTGGGTCCCGACGGAGAGTACCGATGTTTCATGATCTCTCGAACTACGCGAACCGCGACCGCCGAAAGCGTTTACTGTGCTCGGAATGGCGGCAGAATGAGCCACCATGTAGTTGACTTCGTCGTAGAGCTCGTGCGTTCCTCGAAGGAATGCAGATCCACCTCATCAAGAGCACCCTCGGGAGAACCCTCCACTTGATGCCATGCTTACGGGTCCTCTCAAAAGAGCCGATGAGATCGGCTTCAAGAGATTTCGATCTCGCCATACCGCCTTGTGCTCTTGAGCAGCTCGTCAGACGTGATCGGTCTGTTCTCCATCGCAGCGTCGATGTTGATGTAGACGTTGTTGAAGGTCCCACCGGCGTGCGAATGTGTTGCCTGCCAAAACTCACCGGCATGACGAGCAACACGAAGAGACGGAGGCTCCCGAATCTGCTGGTGGCCTGGTCCCTCGGGCAACGGCCCGCAAAACTCCGGCACGCGTCCTGGCTTGGTTCGAGGGCGTGCCACCTGACCTATACCTGGTCAGGAAGGTGAAGGATTGCTCCGATTGATTTCCTGCATGGTAAACAAGTATACGTAAAATTCAAGCCGTGACCGGCTCCCAGGTTTCCCCGTGAATCGGCTCCTAGAGCCGATTATCCCATGGTTCTGCATTAGATTTACGATAACATGGGGTTTTGCTTTATCATTACAAGTTAAATCGATCTACGACAGTTTAACATTTTCACCACGTAACTGGAACGTCCTACACGTAATTGAGCCTGGTATATACAAAAGATGAAGAATACTAATCCTAGAGGAGGCCTAATAACCAACGTAAAGTCAATTACCGGAACAACTTCTCTAGAGCGAGTAAACTACGTCTTTATGTACTACTGGATCGTTCAACCCGTTTGTAAGGCCTGACTACGTAGATATCAAACTAAACCTTGGCGAGCAAGGCACAACCATAACAGATCGAATCAGCTAAATAAAGATCAAGCAAGATGCTACCTTCGCACTTGGGGAACGGTGCAAAGGTAGCGAGATAACTGGAGGCGGCATAACTTTAAACAATGATAGCGAAAAACACCGATGCTAGCCTCAAAAAATCTATGATAGTAGTGTTACTCGCCATCAACAAGGCTTCAGTACGAGTAACACCAAACAACGCATAAGTAAATCGCCTAGATCGCAAGATGCGATCTAGGCAAGATGACACTTACCCGAAAGAAACCCTAGAAATGGGTGGCGATGCGCCGAGATTGTGTTTGTTGTGAACGTGATTGTCCTCCTTTTATCGATAACCTTAGGTACATATTTATAGTCCGGAGACTCTCTACTTTTGGAATAACTCTACAACTCTATCTTTACCTAAACTGAAACAGAACCTAAACTGAAACGAAACCTACTATGATACAAGATACACGGGCAATTTAGCCCAAATCCACGCACTAGGCCGATCCAACAACACGTTGAATATACACATCTTCCAAGCCCATCTTGATCACGGCCCATCTCCCTCCTTGGCCAAAATATGGCGATAACAAGTACGTAAGCTCCACAGGACAGACGGTAGCTCTTTCGTCCAGTTTCCAGCTTTGTGCTCGAGTGAGCTCATGAGGCGCTTCTTGATGCCAGCGCTGATTAGGCCGTTGGCCTTTTCCACTTGCCCGTTTGTTTGCGGGTGTGCCACTGAGGCATACGTGATATTGATCCTGAGGCCTTCGCAGAAGTCCTGGAATTCTTCGGAGATGAAGTTTGATCCGTTGTCGGTGATGATGCTGTGCGGTACGCCAAACCTGTAGACAATGGATTCGAAGAACTTGACGGTGGTTTTGCCCTTCTGGTTGGTGACTGGCATGGCCTCGATCCACTTGGTGAATTTGTCGATCGCGACTGTGAGGAAGACGTGTCCTCCTTTCAAGATTTTGGCAGTTTGCCGATCATGTCGAGGCCCCATTGGACAAAAGGCTGCTATGGGTATGGGTCAAGTTCGACCAGTGCGGCGGTTTGTCGGTGAACCGTTGGCACCCGTTGCATCTTCGGACGATGTCCTTCGCGTCGCTCATGGCCGTTGGCCAGTAGAATCCTGCTCGCAGAGGTTTGGCGACGAGGGAGCGGCTGCCTGCATGGTGGCCGCAGATGCCTTCATGGATATCTTGGAGTATGGCCTTGCCGTCGTTGATGGTGACGCACCGTTGCAATACACACGTAATGCTACGTTTGTACAGCTCGCTGTTGATGTGGTGAAGGCTTTCGATCGACGAGATATGCGCCGGGCATCTGTCGGGCTGTCAGGCAATTCTCCGTTTGTCAGGAACTGGAGGTATGGATGTGTCCAAGTTTCTTCAACTGCCATGACCTGCATCAGGTTGACCATGGCAACTTCGGTATCCAACTTTTCGGGTCCTTCATGACCTTCGGGTAGCGTAGCACCCGAGTGTTTTGCTTCTTCGGGTGATCCTTTGGGGAATTTTCGCTTGATGGATGGCACACAGATCTGTTCGAGGAACACACCTGGTGGCACCTTTGCACAAGTGGAGCCAATGTTGGCGAGTCTATCGGCCTCCTCGTTGCTCTCTCTTCCAACGTGCCGAAGTTCGCAGCCGTCGAATTCTCCTTCGAGTGCGTTGTAGCGATGCAGACGCGATCATGTTTCCGGCGTGTGCGTCACACTCATTCATCGTCTGCTGTACGACGAGGTTGGAGTCACCGTAGATGACCAAGCGCGTTGCACCACATATTTTTGCCATCTTCATGCCATGGATGAGGGCTTCAGATTGACCTCGTTGTTGGAGGCTCAATTTCATCCGAAGAATGTACTTCATTTTGTCACCTTGGGAGGTCAAGATGACTCGCCGCCTCCCCGCTTCGCTTGGAGCCGTCGAAATGCATTGTGCAGATCGTGACATATCCGGGTGTCGCAGCTGCAGCTCCATCCAAAGGTACCAGGAAGTCCGAAGGACTTGAGATTTGATTGCGTGTCGCTTCGTAGATGATGTCCAGGGTGATAGTTCAATGCCCCACAGGCCACGCGTCTGTGGCCTCGGGTTATTCAGATGCTGCTAGGGTGCTCGTTGACGACCATCACCGATGCTCCCGGAAGTAGTGGCTCACTCGTCGAGCCGTCATGAACACGCCGTAGGCGACCACAGTAGTGCGGTACCGCTGTTTTGTTGGAGTGAGAACCTCGCCGAGGTAGTAAATTGGGTGTTGTACCCGTGGGTCTTGCCTTCTTCGGTCGTTCGACCACGAGTACTTGTCTTGACCACCGGTGTGTGCTGCTATGTACAACAGGGCTCGCGCTTTTGGCGTGACCAAACGGGCGAGGTGGAGAGGAGCCGCTGAGGCTTTCGAACGCGTCGTTGGCTTCGTGTCCACGAACTTGTGCCGCTTGGCAAAGAATGGTAAAATGGTAGGGCCTTCGCCCATGCGGCCGATGAACCTACTTAGTGCCGCCATACCGCGAGTCTGAACGCCTTGAGGTTTTTCGGCTTCTCCATTGTCATGATAGCTTTAATTTTCTTCGGTTCGCCGATCCCTCGTTGAGAGATGAAGTACCGAGCAGCTGACCGAGGGACGCCAAGGCGACTTTTTCGGATTGAGCTTGATCCTGTAGCGATCAAGGTTGTCGAACGTCTCGCGGAGATCGCCGATAAGTGTTCTTGCCTCCTTGGTTTTATGACTATGTCGTCGACATAGACTTGGACGCTACCGATCCGGTCCTTGAGGCAGCTGCATGCATCGCTGGTACGTGGCACCCGTTCTTTAGCCCAAGGGCATTGTGTTGTAGCGTAATACTCCGAACGGTGATGAACGCCGTTTTCTCTTGATCTTCGACCTTGAGTCGAATCAGTTATAGCCCGAGTAGGCGTCGAGGAAGGAGAGCTTCACAACCTCAAGTCGAATCGATGATCCGGTCGATCCGAGGTAGAGGGAAGTGGTCCTTGGGAAGTGTTTATTTAGTGACGTGAAGTCCACGCACATCCGCAGGATGTCCGTATCCTTCTTCGACCATCACCGTATTTGCCACCACTCGCTTTCCTTGATTTCCCGGATGAAGTCTGCGAGTAATCTATTGATCTCCTTGCCGATAGCTTCGCGTGGCTCGGCAGTCTTCGGATAGACTTGACCGGCTTGGTGTGCAGGAAGACATTGAGTGCGTTTCGGCGAATTCACAGGAACTCCTGGCATGTCCGCAGGACACCAGCGAATATTTCCAGCGCTCACAGAGGAATTGACGAGCGCCTTCCTATCTTGGCCGAGGTCGTGGCGATCAATGCCGTCTTGGAGGCGTCTGTCGATGGACCTGCACTTTCTTGGTGTTGACGGTGGAGTTGAAGGACATGTCGGTGTGTTCTCGCCTTGATCGGGGTAGCCCATTGTCCGTCACCTCGGAGCCTTACGAGCTCGTCTTGCATCTTTGAAGGACTGAGATTTTGTTGAAATCCTCGCCGCATTGGTCCGATCGGGTGAAGCTCCTGTGATCGTGATGACGCCTTGGTCTGGCATATTGAGTAGTAGGTATGCGTAGTGTGGGACGCCAGAACCTTGCGAATGCTACACGTCCTGTGATGGAATGGTATTGCACGGCGGTCCACCACTTCGAATTCTAGGCGCTCCTGCTGAAAGTTGTCCGTCTTCCCGAAGATGACGTCGAGCCCTATTTTGCCCAGGGGGAAGATGCCCTTCCCTGGGACAATGCCGTGGAACGTTGTGTCTGATTGTTCTAGACTGCATTGCGGGATCCGCATAGCTGCTAGAGTGCTTGCGAACATTAGGTTGATGCCGCTGCCGCCGTCCATGAAGACGCGACTCATCTCAAGCCTCCGTCTGCGCCTCAAAGACCGGCAGCATGACCGGGCGAGGGATATGGCAAGGGTGATCCGCGAGTGAATGTGATGGGACTCCGATCCATTGAGGTACTCAGGGATTGCAGCGGAGTTGCCAGCAAGTTGATTTGTCGGGTGATTTTCTTACGCACCCTATTTGTGGGGAGTCCTTCGTATCATATTGAGTGCTCCTTTTGGTGGGGGTATGCGACCGGCGTTGTTTCTTGCTGATGCGATGTTGATTTGGGCCTCAATAGGCGGTGGAGGAGCTCCGTGTGCTATTTCACTGGCGCATGTGTGTTTCCGAACGCAGGATTGGAGCTTGTTGCCTCATCGCACCATGCCTTCGCTAAGTTTACGGAACTCAGCGGTCCTTGAGCATGTGGCTAGCTTTATTTTGCCATCTTGTTTGTCGATGTAGAAGTGGATGGTGCATGGACCGAAAGTTTGTCGAATCGAGGGTCCGTTCTCGTGGTCGCGCGTTGCCGCGATCGTTGGTCGTCCGTTGTCGCGAAGTTTCCGCTGCGGTATCCTCCTTATTGCGGCTATTGTCATTACGGCTCGGCGTAGCCGCTTCGACCATGTCGGGTCCGTCGTGGTCCTCGTGACGCCGATCTCCTCTTCTGCTGCGTCGCGTTTCGCCGTAGTCGTCCTCTTCATCTGATTGCGCCCGTTGGATGCACTCTTCGCCGTCTGCCCACCTGTTGGCAATTTCCATGAGCTGTTCGAGTGTCTTGAGCTTTACGCCCAAGTTTCTCCTTGAAGTTCGGGCGTTTGGCCGCCCTGAAGGCGTCGATGGCCCGCTTCGAGATGTGTCTCATGGAGTTCTTGGTTGTAGACCAAAGATAGTATGTAGCGAATAGATTCACCCGTTCTCGAGTGCAGGCTCGCAATTCTTCAATTGAGGCCTCTTGCTGGTGCCTTTGAAGTTTCGGATGAAGCATGGCGAGCTCCTCCCGCCTTGGATGGATCGATGATAGGTCGCTAAGCGGACAGCCGTTAGGCTGCAGCTGAAGGCATTGCTTGGCGGTTTCTTTGTTGCCTCCATGAAGCTTGACGGATGACAAATGGTCACTGAGCCAGGACTTTGGATCTTGCGTGCCGTTGAACTTCGGAGTATCCGAAGGAAGCTTGAAGTTGCGTGGCATCTATGTTCGCCGGACGGATCTACTGAAGCATCGAGCCCCGCAGAGTTCTCCTTCGTCTTCATCCATCTCAGATTCAGACGAGCATGCGCATTTAGCGCGTGCTTTATCGATCTTGCGCTGTGTAAGCTTGTCTCTGGCGTCGTAGTCGCTTTTATGGCGGTGCGATCTCTTCTTCCTTCGAGGAAGATCGTGCTCCTCTTCCTCTTCGGATGAGGGGGTGGGACTCCGGTCACGCCTGGCCGGAGCTTTCTTCTTCGGTTCCGCAGGAGCGTCTTCGTGGAGCGCAACTCCAATTAGTCCTAGTCCGGTGAGTGCGGACCTATGCATGGCCCTTTTCGGGTCCCCCTCCGGAGGTGGGTGAGCCGCGAGATACGCAGTGGCTGGCATGATCGTAGCTTGTGGCGTCTTCTGGATGATGTTGCCTTCAGCGTCCATATCCATGAACGATGTATGGAGAGTTAGGGTCACGTCATGCCGCTCCTTGGGGTCCATGTTTTCCACCCGAGAGCGGTGCTTGTTTCCCTGATTTCCATTTGTGCTAGAGCCGGGTCCCATGGCGAGAGCGCCTATGCCAAGACCGACTCTGAGGCTGCTTGCTTGCGTTGTCGAGCGTCTCTGCATCTTGACTTGCTTCTTGTGCTCCTCGATGAGGAGGTAGTGGTATGCCCTCAGCAGATCACGTGGGAGTCTAGAGGTAGGACTATTTACTTCTTGACGGTGCGGCGTGCCGACCCATCCTTCTTTGCTAAGTTGGATGAGGTGGCCACTTTTCCCGTTTTCGCCCGTTTCCACCATTTTCGCCGTTTACATCTGCGGGTTGGGGTTGGGCGGCGGTTAGGCGTTCCTCATCGGTTTGGATGATGCGGCGCCTGATAGCGCCGCAGATTGGCTTGCCAGTAGCTTTCGGATCCGAACCGTAGGTCCCTTCATCCGAAGGTGGATCGCAGATCGGAGTTGCGGCTTCTGTTGTAGAACTCATCTGTTGATGGTGACGTCGTAGCACGTGTGGAGCCCACGAAGCGGGCCTGATTGACGGCACGGCCACCCGCTCAGGGAGGCGGAGGGTGCCAGTTTGTCCCACCTGGAAGCAGAAGCTCCCAACAAGATTTCGAGTCCGTCGCCTACGGGCTCGAAATCCTTCATGGTATCCGGCGAGTGGGCGGTGAAGTCGAAAGCGCCAAAGAGGAGGTGATTCTCCGTCGCGGAGTTGTAGATCGATCGGGTTGGAACTTTCACGACCGCAATCAGCAGCCCCAATTCCCACAGACGCGCCAATTGACGAGGTTTAATCGTCAATGCCCATTGTTATGGACTTGGGTTTGGAGAAGATGGGGATCTTTGGAGATCGTGGCACGGTTAGCAGACAAGCAACAGGGACACGAGATTTACCTGTGTTCAGTTCCTGAGGGAAAAACCCTACTCCTGCTTGTCTGCTCTTTGATTACGGCGGAACCGAAGGTTACAGGGTGCGCAGATTCGATCTGGCGTGGATGCGTGTGCGAAAGTATGAGTCGAGTTGCCCTAGGACGTGCCCTCCTGGCCTTTATATAGACTTAGGCAGGTCCCGGGCGTAGTCCTAGTCGGTTACAAGTTCTAGGGTTTTACCCCTTTGAATTTCCTATCTCCTCTAGTCTTGCTCTCCAAGGATCCGAAGACGTCATGGGCCTTGGCCACCCGAAAATCTTCATGGGCCAGCGTATGTCTGCCGTGGGCCTTCTTTGGGCTGGACTAGGTATGCTGAAGTTACGTATCCGTAGGGTATAACCATGTCAGCTAGCACCATAGGAGCGAGGATAGTACGAGAATGACCTTAATCTAACTTCGGGATATAGCCATTGTATCATCATCCTGAAAGAGACACTACAAAATAAGATAAACAAAGAACATGAACCCTTTTGCCGGCGAGGATCCGTGCCCCGCCACACCTCCAATTCCCCAAGGTCACCGGAGGTGGAGAAGACTGGCGACGTCACCTACGGGGATGGAACTCTAGATGATTTTTTTGAGACACCTCCTGGTCGCCTCTCTCCGACTCCCTTATCTGTTTGGTTATATTTTTTTCACTATCTATAGCTAGTCTAAGTGGAGTTGAGAAGGTCAAACATCATATTGATTTTTTTTGTAAAGTGAATATATTAACATCAAGATAACACGAATTACATCCGGCCCTACAACAACGTGGGATGCACACAACCAAAAAAACAAAAAGCAAAAGAAAAAAAGAACACTGCCAAAGCACTCAGTGTCTTGCAACCGAAGAAAATAACCACGGTATTGGCAACTCAGACTCCAAAAAAGATTCCCCACTAGCGATGTCTGTAGGAAGAGAACAATGCACAAACATCGTCATTGTCCCATCCAGTCGCCAAAATCGGATCATGATCTTTCGCCCCAGAGAAAGTCTAACTTCACACAACGCCTTCATCAAGAAAATGGCTAGAAATCCGCTATTGTCGGGTACAACCAACAAAAGGTGAGGGGAACTCCAACGCTCCCTGCAAACGGACCGGGGTCATGCGAATCTTTCTGACCGAACAGGGGGCAAGGCCCAACCGTTCCCCGCAAATGGACCGTGTGCCGCGAACCGGTCCTATTTTGTCACATTCCCATGCCATATTTGGGAAGGCTTTGCGGTGGCGTGGATAGGCCGCACGTACAGGTCGCCTCCTTTTGTCCATCCTAGGCCTGCCGGCCAGCCACAATATCCCTCCCCACCCCCAACGCATCTAACCACTTCCCCCACCATACCACCGCATAGCTTGTCGTTTCCCATTCCACCACCAGTTCATACAATTTGGTAGTTATACATGACTGGGCTTCTCGCTGCCATCCCGGCCACCACGTCCTCGTCCTGGTTGCGGTTGCCTATGTCTCGGCCTCCACCGCCTCATGCACACCTATGGTCATTGCCGCCTGCAACTTCTTCGGTCATTCTATGTGCCCGTAGATCATGGATGGCTCGAATGAGTTCTTCTTCAACCATGTCATCAACACATCGTCGAACGATTCTGATGATGACACCGAGCTTCGGGTGTCCATGGATATTCTCGTCCATGGCCACGAGGTAAACCAAGGTTCAAGGGATCGGTGTCAGGACGAAGCCCAGCGTTGAACCGCAATCGAGATACCATGACCAACTTTGGAGGTGATACTTGCACCACACAAATCCGTTGTACAAGGCCCCTCTTTTTCGGCAATTCTTTCGAATGGCAAGGAAAATTTTCATGCGCCTTCTTCATGGAGTGAGGGATTATGATGACTACTTCCGGCTAAAGAAGGATGGCACAAGTAAGCTTGGCTTTATTTCTTAATAGAAATGCGATTTGGTTGTGAGGATACTTGCGTATGAAGTTGGAGGTGACCTAGTTGATGAGTCCATGCGTATGAGCGATACCACTTGCCTTGGGTCAATGTACAAGTTTTGCAGAGTAGTGGTTCAGGTGTTTTCTAGAAAATACTCGAGAGAACCAAATGATGCTGACACTGCCCCATTGTTGTCAATCACAAGAGAAGAGGGTTTCTTGGCAATGCTTGGAAGCATAGATTGCATGCTCTCGGAACGAAAGAACTGCCCATTTGTTTGGTAAGGGAAATACAAAGAACATGTAGAAGGGTGAAGTGGTGGACCTTGAACAATATTGTAGGAGGGGCCAAAATACAATAGGTAGCAGTGGGTGGGGGGGGATTGAATTATTTTGTGTCTTGATATAGTAAAAAAAATGATAAATAGTAAGTAGTATGGTGCAAATTGTAGTTGAGTTGGGGGAGGGGGGGAGGGGGCAATGGCCCCTTTTGGCATCCAGTAAGGTCCGCCTCTAGAAGGGTGCACGGGCATACTTGAGGCAGTTACATCACAATATATTTGGATTTGACACTCTTTCTTTGACATGGCAGGCTCTCACAATGACATCAACGTGCTTCGGTGCTCTTCTATGTTTGCTAGGCTTGCGTACGACCATTCTGTTAGAGATATTCACAAGAGGCAATAAGAAAAGTTGTTATATCTTTGTATTTATGATGAATGTTTGCATCCCATGCTATAATTGTATTAACCGGAAACATTAATACTTGTGTGTTTTGTAAACATAAAAGAGTCCCTAGTAAAGCCTCTTGTTAGACTAGATTGTTGATTAATAGATGATCATGGTTTCCTGATCATGGACATTGGATGTCATTAAT
This sequence comes from Avena longiglumis, assembly GCA_030063025.1. NCBI lineage: Eukaryota > Viridiplantae > Streptophyta > Magnoliopsida > Poales > Poaceae > Avena > Avena longiglumis. Next base: position 566,855,877 of record CP125976.1, read on the forward strand.
AACAAAGTCATATCATTAGGAGAATGATATGATGTACACACTCCTATAGTTAAGCTAGCATAAGATCAAGTCATTTCAAGTTTGTTTGCTATAAGCTTTCAAATACATAGTAACCTAAATCCTTCGACCATGAGATCATGTTAATCGCCATCACCGGATGAATACTTTGATGAAATCTAACACCACTTTGTAATTGGGTGGTTATAAAGGTGGAATTGAGTATTCTGAAAGTATGTGTTGAAGCACATGGATCAAGAGTGGGATTTGTCCATCCATATGACGGATAGATATACTCTGGGCCCTCCCGGTAGAATGTCATCCAATTGGATTGCAAGCATGTGACTAGGTCACAAGGGATGTCATATCACAGAACGAGTAAAGAGTACTTATCGGTAACGAGGTTGAACTAGGTATTAGAGATACCGACGATCAAACCTCGGATAAGTAAAGTATCGCGAGACAAAGGGAAATTAGTATCGTATGTAAATGGTTCATTCGATCACAAAATCATCATAGAAATATGTGGGAGCCATAATGGATTTCCAGATTCCTCTAATGGTTATTGATCGGAGAGGTGTCTCGATCATGTCTGCATAGTTCACGAACCGTAGGGAGACACACTTAAGGATTCGATGTTGTTTAGTAGATATGGAATATGAGTTGGAGACCGAATGTTATTCAGAGTCTCAGATTGGATCCAGGATATCACGAGGAGATCTAGAATGGTCCGAAGAGTAAGATTCATATGACGAAAGTCAATTTCCGGGGTTCAAAAATGTTTCCGGTATTTTGACCGGAAGCTTCTAGAAGGTTCTGGAAGGTACACCACCCCGGAGGTGGGCGGGGGGGGGGCACATGGATGCGCCATGCCCTAGTAGGGTTGGCGGCATCAAGCCCTAGGTCAAGTTGGCCAAGACTAGTAAGTGGGAATCAAACTCTAGTTTGAAAAGTCAAATCCCAATTTGAAAAGTCAAAGTCCTAGTGGAGGAAGGAAAGGAAACCTTGGGAAACTAGGTTTCCCTCTCCCTCCCTATGCCGCCGGCCAAGATGAGTTGGGGGTGGACTTGGCCAGGGGTGGGAACCCTGGCCGCCGCCCCAACACCTATATAAGGAGGGGTGGGGGCGCCTCCTACTCCCTCACCCCAAAACCCTAGCCGCCAGGTGCCTCCCCTCTCTCCTCCATACGCTGCTCTGACTTAGGCGAAGCCCTATAGTAATCTATTCTCCACCACCACCACCACACCGTCGAGCTGTTGGTATTCCGTGGAGATCTATAACCTCCGCTGCCCTACTGGAACAAGGGAGAGGAAGGTCTTCATCAACTACAATACGTGTGACCGACTGCAGACGCGTTGCCGGAACATGGCGCCGGAAGGATCGTCTTCACGATCTTGAGATTGGCAAGTGATCGACTACATTAACCACGAGATCCAAATCTCGTTAAACACTTTGGATCTACGAGGGTTATTGACATGGTTATACCCCACGAGTACACAACATCAGCATACCTAGTCCATCCCAAGGAAGGCCCATGACAAGATACGCGGCCTGCAGAGGTTTCGGGTGGCCCAAGCCCATGACGCCTTCGGATGCTTGGAGAACAAGACTAGAGTAGATATAATTTCAAAGGGGCAAACCCTAATCTGTAACCGACTCGACCTACACCTGAGACTTGCCTATCTATATAAAGGCTAGGAGGGCACGACGAGAAGGACAATCAACTGACCTCATACGCACCTCACGCCAGATTGCATCTGCGCACTGTTGGAGATATGCCCTAGAGGCAATAATAAATGTAGTTATTATTATATCTTTGTGTTTATGATAAATGTTTACATTCATGCTATAATAGTATTAACAAGGAAACATTAATACTTGTGTGATTTGTAAACTTAATTTGAAGTCCCTAGTATAGCCTCTATACTTCACTAGCTTGTTGGTTGATTAAATGATTGTGGTTTCCCTATCATGAACATTGAGATGTTATCAACAACAAGATCATATCGTTAGGAGAATGATATGGTGGACATACTCCTATTGATAAGCGTAGCATAAAGATCAAGTCATTTCAATAGTTCAATTGCTATATGCTTTACGATACATAGTAACCTAATTCCTTCGACCATGAGATCATGCATATCACCTTTACGGATGGATGCTTTGATGACATCAAACACCACACCGTAATCGGGTGGCTATAAAGGTGGCATTGAGTGTTCGGAAAGTATTGGTTGAAACACATGGATCAAGAGTGGATTTGTCCATCCATATGATGATAGATATACTCTGGGCCCTCTCGGTGGAATGTCATCCAATTAGCTTGCAAGCATGTGACTGGGTCACAAGGGATCACATATCACGGAGCGAGAAAAGAGTACTTATCGATAACGAGGTTGAACTAGGTATGCAGAGATACCGATCATAACCTCGATAAGTAAACTATCGTGAGACAAAGGGAAATTGGTATCGTATGTAAGTGGTTCATTCGATCGCAAAGTAATCGTAGAAATATGTAGAGCCATATGAATTTCAGATTCCTCTATTGGTTATTGTTAGGAGAAGTGTCTCGATCATGTCGCATAATTCACGAACCGTAGGGAGACACACTTAAGGATTCGACGTTGTTTGAGTAGTTATGGTATTATGAGAAAGAGACGAATGTTGTTCGAGTCTCGGATGGGATCCGGGATATCACGAGGTGATCCGGAATGGTCAGGAGAATAAGATCCATATAAGGAAAGTCCTGTTTGAGTTCGGGAATGATTAGGTGTTTTCATCGGGAATGTTCTAGAAGGTCCGGATTGTCCGGCACTCCGGGGAGGTACATGAATGTGTCATTGAATGATTGCATCATGTACTAAGTGTTCTTGCTGTTCCAAAACATGAAAGTCAAATTGCCGGTTTGAAAGTCAAGCGGCTAAAGCGAGCTGTGAAAGCGAGGCGTGGGAAACAAGCAAGAGGAGGTTGAAACCAACTTGGAGGAGGAGTCACTCTCCTCCAAGTCGGCACCCAAGGCCCTAGGCCGAGTTGGGGAGGGACTCCTTCCCTCCCTGGCGCGCCTAGCCCGTCCACCTATAAAAGGAGGGGCAGGGCTCCTCCTTGAGACACACAAGTTTCCACCTCTAATCTCAGGTTTAGAGCTTCTAATTTCTTTAGCCTGCGGTTTAGAGCCTTCTAATTGGTGTGTCTAATCTCTAGACCACTAATAGCCCTCTCTCATAATCCACCATACTCGCTCGGCAAAGGCGAAGCCTGCGGATTTCCCTCTACTTAGGTACCACGCCGTTGTCTTTGCCGGAATCGCGAGGAAAGTACTACAACCTCCGCTTTCTTTGGAACAAGGAGAGGAAGGTCTTCGTCGAGTACGAGCGATGTGACATTGACTGAGCGCTTAGGAACGCAGCCGGAAGGATCGTCCACACGATCTTGAGATCGGAAGTACGACTACATCACCCGAGAATCCGCTCGTTAAACACTTTGGAATCTTGAGGGTAAGTTATTCCATCGACTCGTTGCTACAATCTAGTAGATAGATCTTGGCTTGTTTGTTTGTATGCGATAGAATTTTTTGTTTTCCATGCTCGAACCCCTACAGTGGTATAAGAGCCGTGTCTATATGTAGATCTTGCAGTAGAACACAATGGTCATTGTGGGCGTTGATGCTTTTATTGTCGATTGATTTTTGTGTACTTTGCATCTTGCGGTATGTTGGGATGAAGCGGCCCGGGCTAACTTTACATGACATCGGTCATGAGACTTGCTCCACGCTTAACATGCAACTTGTATTGCATAAGTGGCTTTGGTGCTGTTTCTCCTAGCATAGTTAAGATCCAATTTACAACGGGTAATCAACAATGCTAGTATCAATGTTGTGGTTCTTGTTCGTAAGTTAGAACGACACTTATTGAAATCCCCAAACCACGTAAAATATGCAAAGAAAGTAGAGGCGTCTAACTTTGTTTTGCGAGGGTGTCTGATGATGTGATATGGCCATGATTGTGATTATATTTGATGTATGCAATGTTCCTTATTGTAAGTTGGCAACCGGCAGGAGCCATATGGTTGTCTTTAATTTATGTTAAGACCCGCGTGTCTATTCAAAGTAGTTGTAATAGTTGAAACCGGTTGACGACAACCATGGTGAAGCGTCATTGACCTTGATGCAATGCCGGTGATGATGGAGATCATGTTCATGCTTGAAGATGGAGATCGGAAGCACAAAGAAGAAAGGCCATATCATATCACATATTATGAATTGCATGTGATGTTAATCCTTTATGCATCTTGTATTGCTTAGTAGACGATGGTAGCATTATAAGATGATCCCTCATGCACATGAATTTCAAATCATAAAGTGTTCACCCTTAGTTAGCACCGTTGCTAAAGCTTGTTGTTTCGAAGCACCACGTGATGATCGGTGTGTTAGATTACGCAAGTGTATACAACGTGAGCAAGCCAGATTTGCTCATGCGAAACTAAGGTTTGATCTTGACGAGCCTAGCATGCGGACATGGTCTCGGAACACGGATTACCGAAAGGTAAAGCATGAATCGTATAGTAGATATGATGAACATGACGATTGTTAGCCATTGAAACTATATCAACTCTCGTGATGATCGGTGTTGATGTAGTGGATTTGGTTCATGTGATCACTAAAACAATGTGAGGGATGTTGTTTTGAGTGGGAGTTCACCTAGTTTAATTTCATTAATCAATTTGAACTCAATTTGTCATAAACTTAGTCTAAACTATTGAAAATATGTTGTAGATCAATGGCAGCCCCTACCATCAATTTTAATGCGTTCCTAGAGAAAGAAAAGTTGAAAAACAATGGAAGCAACTTGGATTGGTTCCGCAATTTGAGGATTGTCCTCACTGGTAATTTGACCTATGTCTTTGGATGCCATTGGGTGACCCACTGCTGATGCTTCTGATGAAGTAAAGAATGTTTACCTCGCTCGGAAGAATCAGTACTCCATAGTTCAATGTGCTATCTTGTATGGTTTAGAATCGGAGCTTCAGAAAAGGTTTGAAGAGTCAGACCCATATGATATTGTCGAGGATCTCAAATTGATTTTGAGACTCATGCGGCAATTGAAAGCTATGAGGCTTGAAAAGTTCTTTAAGCGCAAGATGGAAGAGGCAGCTCGTCGGTGAGCATGTGCTTAAGATGTCTGGGCACGCATAAACAAACTTCAAAGCTTGGGTATAGTGATTCCTAATGCTTTGGGGATTTACCGTGTCCTCAGTCACTACCACCAAGTTACAGAACTTTCGATGAACTACAACATGCAGAACATGAACAAAGAGTTGCCAGAACTGTTTGCCATGTTAAAGTCTGCAGAAGTGGAGATCAAGAAAGAGCTCCAAGTGTTGATGGTCAATAAGACCACCAAATTCAAGAAAGGCAAGTCTAAGCAAAGGGGACACTTCAAGAAGGGTGGTAAGAAAGTTATCACGGCGAAAGACCAAGGCTGGACCCAAGCACCGAGTGCTTTCTTGCAAGGGAGAAGGTCCTTTGAGCGGAATTGCCCAAAGTACTTGGCGGATATGAACGGCAACATCAAGAAGAAAGGTATATCGATATACATGTTATTGATGTGTATCTCACTAGTACTCGTAGTAGTGCAGGTATTTGATACTGGTTAGGTTGCTCATATATGTAACTCAAAGCAGTCTTTGCAGAATAAACGGAAGCTAGCGAAGAACGAGGTGACGATGCGCGTGGGAAACGGATCAAAGGTTGATGTGATCGCGGTCGGCACGCTACCCCTTCATCTACCATCGGGATTAGTTTTATACTTAAATAATTGTTATTTGGTGCCTGCGTTGAGCATGAACATTATCGGGATCTTGTTTATTGCGAGACGGTTACTTGTTTAAGTCAGAGAATAATGGTTGTTCGATTTATATGAGTAATATGTTTTATGCACATGCACCTTTGATAGATGGTCTATTCTTATTGAATCTCGATAGTGGAAATACACATATCAACAACATTGAGGCTAAACGTTTGAAATCAAGCAATAATTTGACCTATATGTGGCACTGTCGTCTTGGTCACATTGGAGTGAAGCGTATGAAGAAACTCCATTCCGATGGACTTCTTGAATCACTTGATTTTGAATCACTTGAAAGATGCGAAGCATGTCTGATGGGAAAAATGACTAAGACTTCGTGTCCCCGCGTTGCTTGTTTGCTAACTGTTCTGCAATCTCCATGTAACATCCAAAAAATATGAAACAATGATCATCAAATTCTAATCACTAAAATTAGGGTTAACAAAAAATTTGATTAAATAAAAACCAAATGAATGCATGTGTCTATGTGATGATTTCATAAATGCATGAATGGACTTGTGTGATTAACCTAAATAGCAAGGAATGGTCTAAGGGTGAAAATAACATCATCTAAAACATTTCCAAGCTGAAACAAATCAAGATAAAATCACAAACAATTCAAATAAAGCAAATGGTCATTTTTGCCAATCTTGCTCACTAGGTCACTTTGAGTGTTTCTAGTCCAAGATTTCAAACAGAAACTTTTCCAATTCTTTTCACCCCTTGCTAGACCAAGTAAAAGTGAATAAAATCCCACCTTTCAAACTTGCAGAAACATTTAGCAATCCCATTCAAATGACAATTCAAAATTGAATCTTTAACATATGTGAAGATCACACCTTTTCAAAACCCAACCAAACCAGTGCACCTTGACCAATCCAACTAACCAGATACTCCCTAGTATGTGCCTAGCAAACCCACCAAATTTGAATCCAAAAATCAAATTTAAATTTCATCAAACACCTTGTCAACAACAAACAAACAAACACAAAACACTATAGTGAGCAGTGATCAGTGCCTAACTTGCTCCCTCTATAGCTCACTCTACACTCCCATTAGATGATCAAAGTAATATAACTAGCTTTAGCACCACTGTGAGCAAGCCTAGCCATTAATGGTGAGCATGCCGAGAGCACCATTGTCACCCCCATGTCGCCAGCGAGCTAGAGGAAGAACTAGCCTCGCCAACCTTGTTTGGGACACGCATCACCGTCCACCGCCACTCCGTGTCCAAGCCCGGCGCGACCAGCTTTGGACTACACGCAGCAAGCTCGGTCTCTCTGCGTGCGAGCCGAGAGCACGTTAGTGCACCATCAGCAACACCAGCCTACATACCACGCGCCACCCGCGCCGTTTGCATACATGATCACCAACACCCCAGCACCCCACCAGACAACCTTGTTACGCGTCATGCAGCCATGTTGGCGCCATTAAAATTGCCATCGGACCCGCCCACAGCGCCGCGATGTTCCAACCATCTCGCACCGCCCCATGCCTCGCCACCACGCCGTTGAGCTTCTCCATGGAGCACAACACCGCCCCCTATCGTCTCCCATGCCAGTAGCACTCTGTGCCGTCAACACCGACGAGCTCCACCCGCGCCATTATTCGGTCCCCTTCAGCCACTATAAAAGGAGGCCTCCCCCGCTCGTTTTCTTCCCACCAGTTCACTCCCCACCTCTCAATGATACCACCCACTCACTCCCGGAGCAAGGCGAGCACCAGGTGACTGGAATTTCACCGGAGTTCGCCGATGCAAAGAAGGAGAGGCGCCGTCAATTGGAGCCGCCCCAGGAGAAGATGCCGGTACCAGGAGAATCGTCGTCGTCGACTTCGTCGTTCAACCCCGTCGCCGACCATCGCCTGAGCCCCGGTGAGCCTCCCACGAACCCCACAGTCCGTGCTAGGGTTCGGTCTCGCCTGCCCCGGCGTGACGATGAACCAGAGCCGTTTGATTAGGGTTAGATCGTGCGGTCCTAATCGCCCCATACCGCTTCGCCACTCGTTGTCTCACTGACGAGTAGGGTCGCTCACTTAATCAGCCCCCGCGCGCACTGTGCGTAGTGGGCCGACCCAGTTAAACATCCCGCGCAACCCACTAATTCAAATTTAGATTTATTCATTTAATTTCAAACCCAGTTCTGTACCTAGATTTAAAAATCAACCCAGCTCGATTCACTAAACCAAAATGCATGAAACCAATTTTGTTAGAAAGGTACTGGAATGCTTAATCCAAGCCTGTTGGATTCAAACCATTTTGATTTGTAGATCACCCATGGTAAAAATAACAAGGCAGAAGCTTTTTTGCATTCAAATATTTTTCAAAATTCAGCCATAAGAGATTTTGAGTTGATTCCAACTCTCAAAAATCACATTTAACCATACCTTTCAGAATATATAAAAATATATATGTTTACTTACAGAAATAATGATCAAGTAATAAAAGAATGCCACATAGGCATTTCTAGTCACTTTAATTAAATAAAATAAAAAGGTTAAACCTTATTAAATTGTGGCACCACTTTAAATCACATTCCCATGTACTGAAATATGTGGTGATGACATGTGTCAACATGATCCCATGTTTGAGTTGGAGGATATTAAATCTTAAGTAGTTTTTCAATGAGTAGAAATTACTTTTCTCAAATAAAATAAATAAGACAAGTGCTTTAATCTTGTAATGTTAGTGATGATGCTAGATCATCTAGTGTGAACCTTTGTGTGATGATTAGAAATAATTAAGTATTGTTTGGTGATTGTGTACCTCGTATTTATTTATAGACGCTAGTACCGACCAAGGATACGAGGAGGAAGGAGGATATTATGAAGAAGAAGCCGAGGAGAACTTCAACCACTGATCTGCACAAGGCAAGCTTATACTAATATCTTAGCAAGCCTAATACTACTAGTTGACTTGGCAAGCTAAAACTTGCTTGTTACTATGCCAACCATATGCCTTAAGCATATGTGATGATCGGGTGTGTTAGATTCTGCAAGTGTATACAACGTGAGCAAGCCAGATTTGCTCATGCAGAAACTAAGGTTTGATCTTGACGAGCCTAGCATGTACAGACATGGTCTCGGAACACGGATTACCGAAAGGTAAAGCATGAATCGTATAGTAGATATGATGAACATGACGATTGTTCGCCATTGAAACTATATCAACTCTCGTGATGATCGGTGTTGATGTAGTGGATTTGGTTCATGTGATCACTAAAACAATGTGAGGGATGTTGTTTTGAGTGGGAGTTCACCTAGTTTAATTTCATTAATCAATTTGAACTCAATTTGTCATAAACTTAGTCTAAACTATTGAAAATATGTTGTAGATCAATGGCAGCCCCTACCATCAATTTTAATGCGTTCCTAGAGAAAGAAAAGTTGAAAAACAATGGAAGCAACCCGGATTGGTTCCATAATTTGAGGATTGTCCTCACGGTGGTAATTTGACCTATGTCTTTGGATGCACCATTTGGGTGACCCACTGCGGTGATGCTTCCGATGAAGTAAAGAATGTTTACCTCGCTCGGAAGAATCGGTACTCCATAGTTCAATGTGCTATCTTGTATGGTTTAGAATCGAGCTTGAGAAAAGGTTTGAAGAGTCGGACCCATATGATATTGTCGAGGATCTCAAATTGATTTTTGAGACTCATGCGGCAATTGAAAGCTATGAGGCTTCGAAAAGTTCTTTAAGCGCAAGATGGAAGAGGGCAGCTCCGTCGGTGAGCATGTGCTTAAGATGTGCAGACGCAAACAAACTTCAAAGCTTGGGTATAGTGATTCCTAATGCTTTGGGTATTTACGTGTCCTCCATCACTACCACCAAGTTACTGAACTTTCGATGAACTACAACATGCGAGAACATGAACAAAGAGTTGCGAACTGTTTGCCATGTTAAAGTCTGCGAAGTGGAGATCAAGAAAGAGCACCAAGTGTTGATGGTCAATAAGACCACCAAATTCAAGAAAGGCAAGTCTAAGCAAAGGACACTTCAAGAAGGGTGGTAAGAAAGTTACCACGCCGCGAAGAAGACCAAGGCTGGACCAAGCAAACCGAGTGCTTTCTGCAAGGGAGAAGGTCCTTTGAGCGGAATTGCCCAAAGTACTTGGCGGATCTGAAGAACGGCAACATCAAGAAGAAAGGTATATCGATATACATGTTATTGATGTGTATCTCACTAGTACTCGTAGTAGTGCACGGTATTTAATCTGGTTCGGTTGCTCATATATGTAACTTCGAAACAGTCTTTGCGAATAAGCGGAAGCTAGCGAAGAATGAGGTGACGATGCGCGTGGGAAAGCGGATCAAAGGTTGATGTGATCGGTCGGCACGCTACCCCTTCATCTACCATCGGGATTAGTTTTATACTTAAATAATTGTTATTTGGTACTGCGTTGAGCATGAACATTATATCGGGATCTTGTTTATTAGAGACGGTTACTTGTTTAAGTCGAGAATAATGGTTGTTCGATTTATATGAGTAATATGTTTTATGCACATGCACCTTTGATAGATGGTCTATTCTTATTGAATCTCGATGGAAATACACATATCAACAACATTGAGGCTAAGCGTTTGAAATCAAGCAATAATTTGACCTATATGTAATTGTCGTCTTGGTCACATTGGAGTGAAGCGTATGAAGAAACTCCATTCGATGGACTTCTTGAATCACTTGATTTTGAATCACTTGAAAGATGCGAAGCATGTCGATGGGAAAAATGACTAAGACTTCGTGTCCCCGTTGCTTGTTTGCTAACCTTACGCAATCTCCATGTAACATCCAAAAATATGAAACAATGATCATCAAATTCTAATCACTAAAATTAGGGTTAACAAAAAATTTGATTAAATAAAAACCAAATGAATGCATGTGTCTATGTGATGATTTCATAAATGCATGAATGGACTTGTGTGATTAACCTAAATAGCAAGGAATGGTCTAAGGGTGAAAATAACATCATCTAAAACATTTCCAAGCTGAAACAAATCAAGATAAAATCACAAACAATTCAAATAAAGCAAATGGTCATTTTTGCCAATCTTGCTCACTAGGTCACTTTGAGTGTTTCTAGTCCAAGATTTCAAACAGAAACTTTTCCAATTCTTTTCACCCCTTGCTAGACCAAGTAAAAGTGAATCAAATCCCACCTTTCAAACTTGCAGAAACATTTAGCAATCCCATTCAAATGACAATTCAAAATTGAATCTTTAACATATGTGAAGATCACACCTTTTCAAAACCCAACCAAACCAGTGCACCTTGACCAATCCAACTAACCAGATACTCCCTAGTATGTGCCTAGCAAACCCACCAAATTTGAATCCAAAAATCAAATTTAAATTTCATCAAACACCTTGTCAACAACAAACAAACAAACACAAAACACTATAGTGAGCAGTGATCAGTGCCTAACTTGCTCCCTCTATAGCTCACTCTACACTCCCATTAGATGATCAAAGTAATATAACTAGCTTTAGCACCACTGTGAGCAAGCCTAGCCATTAATGGTGAGCATGCCGAGAGCACCATTGTCACCCCCATGTCGCCAGCGAGCTAGAGGAAGAACTAGCCTCGCCAACCTTGTTTGGGACACGCATCACCGTCCACCGCCACTCCGTGTCCAAGCCCCGAGCGCAGCCAGCCACTGGACTACCTGCCAAGCACGCGCTCAGTCTCTCTGCGTGCGAGCCGAGAGCACGTTAGTGCACCATCAGCAACACCAGCCTACATACCACGCGCCACCCGCGCCGTTTGCATACATGATCACCAACACCCCAGCACCCCACCAGACAACCTTGTTCGCCGCCGCGCGGACCATGCACGCTGTGCGCCATTAAAATTGCCATCGGACCCGCCCACAGCGCCGCGATGTTCCAACCATCTCGCACCGCCCCATGCCTCGCCACCACGCCGTTGAGCTTCTCCATGGAGCACAACACCGCCCCCTATCGTCTCCCATGCCAGTAGCACTCTGTGCCGTCAACACCGACGAGCTCCACCCGCGCCATTATTCGGTCCCCTTCAGCCACTATAAAAGGAGGCCTCCCGCTTTCTTCTTCCCGATTCCTCCCTCTCAATGATACCACCCACTCACTCCCGGAGCAAGGCGAGCACCAGGTGACTGGAATTTCACCGGAGTTCGCCGATGCAAAGAAGAAGAGGCGCCGTCAATTGGAGCCGCCCCAGGAGAAGATGCCGGTACCAGGAGAATCGTCGTCGTCGACTTCGTCGTTCAACCCCGTCGCCGACCATCGCCTGAGCCCCGGTGAGCCTCCCACGAACCCCACAGTCCGTGCTAGGGTTCGGTCTCGCCGGCGCTGCCCGACGTGGACGATGAACCAGAGCCGTTCGATTAGGGTTAGATCGTGCGGTCCTAATCGCCCCATACCGCTTCGCCACTCGTTGTCTCACTGACGAGTAGGGTCGCTCACTTAATCAGCCCCCGCGCGCACTGTGCGTAGTGGGCCGGCCCAGTTAAACATCCCGCGCAACCCACTAATTCAAATTTAGATTTATTCATTTAATTTCAAACCCAGTTCTGTACCTAGATTTAAAAATCAACCCAGCTCGATTCACTAAACCAAAATGCATGAAACCAATTTTGTTAGAAAGGTACTGGAATGCTTAATCCAAGCCTGTTGGATTCAAACCATTTTGATTTGTAGATCACCCATGGTAAAAATAACAAGGCAGAAGCTTTTTTGCATTCAAATATTTTTCAAAATTCAGCCATAAGAGATTTTGAGTTGATTCCAACTCTCAAAAATCACATTTAACCATACCTTTCAGAATATATAAAAATATATATGTTTACTTACAGAAATAATGATCAAGTAATAAAAGAATGCCACATAGGCATTTCTAGTCACTTTAATTAAATAAAATAAAAAGGTTAAACCTTATTAAATTGTGGCACCACTTTAAATCACATTCCCATGTACTGAAATATGTGGTGATGACATGTGTCAACATGATCCCATGTTTGAGTTGGAGGATATTAAATCTTAAGTAGTTTTTCAATGAGTAGAAATTACTTTTCTCAAATAAAATAAATAAGACAAGTGCTTTAATCTTGTAATGTTAGTGATGATGCTAGATCATCTAGTGTGAACCTTTGTGTGATGATTAGAAATAATTAAGTATTGTTTGGTGATTGTGTACCTCGTATTTATTTATAGACGCTAGTACCGACCAAGGATACGAGGAGGAAGGAGGATATTATGAAGAAGAAGCCGAGGAGAACTTCAACCACTGATCTGCACAAGGCAAGCTTATACTAATATCTTAGCAAGCCTAATACTACTAGTTGACTTGGCAAGCTAAAACTTGCTTGTTACTATGCCAACCATATGCCTTAAGCATATGTGATTTTATCCGCTTGACATACCATCCTAGTTTTACTTGCAAGCTTAGTATTTTATTCTCTTTATTAAAGCTTTCTATCAAAAGTTTACTTAGTGACTTGTAGATTCTAGAAAGATAATTGAAGGTAGCATAAAGAGCATAAAACTTGGCCTAGGTTAGATAATCTTGATGTCATCCTGAGGCATGAGATTGAACTTAGTTAATTCCTACTTGTTTACCACCCCTCATTAGTATTTATCCCCACCTGTAGATGCTAGTGCTAAGCATAAAACTTGATCAACTTTAGATGGGAATACTTGGTGAAAATGGTTATGAAAACCTTAGAATGATGAGTCATTCTACTGAAAAGTTTTGACATGTGTTTCCAAACACCAAATGATTTTGATGATGAAAATGTTAAGGCATGAGCCTTAGCCCTTTACAAAACTGAGGTTGTCTGGATACGGTACCATTCCAATTTTACCGTACAACCACAATACCCAAAAACTGGGTAGGGCTTGACTGGAAATTTATATACCTTAGTATGGGTTCCCTTGTGGCCAAGGTCTGGGCTAAGGCTACCTTGTGAAGATTGTCCACCTGTGCAGTACCCAAGATGACAGTTGGTCATGGTTGGGAGGCCAAAATCACAGGAGAGGTGCCTATACTAGGACGTGTAATTGAAAGGTTAGGATTGATTATCCGCATACTGAGTATGGTGAATTCAGGATTGTTCCTGACAGATGTATCGAATGTTGTAGTGAAAGTGTACAATCTCTGCAGAGTGTCAAACTATTCGAATAGCTGCGTCCGCGGTTATGGATAGCTGGAGTGGCCATACTGTTCCGTCGTCAGATGTTTTCAAAATGACTTATGAAATGATTTATGACTTTGACTTGACCACAACAAAGTTGTGATATGAAATTCAAGTTCCCACTTAGGTGTTATAAAACTTTCAACTAGATTTCTTTGCTTCTGAACTTAGTAGAGGTAAATCTGGCTTTTTGCAAAACAGCCCTAGAGCTTAGTATATCCTATGCAAAACCACTTCACTTGTTAGTATTAGTTTGCGAGTACTTAAAGAGTACTCATGGCTTTGTCCCTGGCTATTCCCGTGGCCAGACTATGAAGAGGAGTATCAGGATGATGGACCGCGGGAAGGTTACGACAACTAGGATCATATCCCATCGTCAGCATTGCCTGTGACCTTGAAGATGGAGCTTCGCCTACGCTATCGTTACTATTATGTTATTCCGCTGCTTGAATTGTATTAAGAACTGGATCATGAGATCCTTATTTGTGTAAGACCTTATGTATGGTTTGTAATGGATGATGTACTGTGATATCCAATCTGTTATGTCTCGCAAAAATGGTAATCTTGGGATTGCGATGTATGGCATAACAGGCATCTATGATTAAAAGTCCGTGTGTTGACACTCCAGCATCCCCATCTTCTCCAAAACCCAAGTCCATAACAATGGGCATTGACGAGATTAAACCTCAACGAGGACGGCTGGCGCCAGGCACGCGAAGCCGTGGTGTGGGCAACAAGATCCTACCTGTGAATTCTTCACAGGATCTGCTGATGGTGTACCACCTCGTCCTCATTGGCGAGCACAACAGGCAGGTAAAACTGTAGGAGGAACTCGACAAATGCAAGCAGGCAGCTTCGGAGTCTAGCATGGCGAGCTGCGCTCTCCGCCGCCGGTGGCTCCAGCTTGCACGACAATCATGCCAACAAGCATCGCTCTCGCATAGAGCACATGGACCCTGCCGCACGACGTGAGGTCACCAAAACCCTCAACACATCCTTCATGGAGATGGACGTCAACGACAACGTCATACCGAAGATGCCGCAGGCTGCGATCACGGCAGCCACCACGTACCTCGTGTCCCATCCACCTCCGGTGGGGGACCCGAAGAGTGCCATGAACAAGTCCACGCTAGCCGGACTCAGACTCGTCGGAGCTGCGCTCCATGAGGAAGCTCCCGCGGAGCCGAAGAAAAAGGCTGCAGTTAGATTCAACCGCATCCCGACACCTTCATCCGACGAGGACGAGCACGATCTACCTCGACGTCACAAGAGCCCAAGACATCGTAGCATCGACTACGATGCTCGAAACGACCTCGCTCAGCGCAAGGTCGACAAGCCACGCGCCAAACGCGCATGCTCAACCGAATCCGAAGAGGATGATGATGGAGAGATGTGCGGAGCCTGATGCTTCAACAGATCTGTTCGGTGCACACTGATATGTCCAAAACGTATCTACTTTCCCGAACACTTTTTCTATTGTTTCTCCTCTAAACTTGTGTGATTTGGATACAACTAACACGGGCTGACGCTGTTTTTAGCAGAATTACCTTGGTGTCTTGTTTTTGTGCAGAAAATCAACTATCGGGAAAATCCCGGAAAATATGCCAAAAATTATATTTCACGAGAAGATCCACGGAGCCAGAAGATGAGACGGAGAAGGGGCCTGGGGGACCACACCCCTTCCAGGTGCGGGCCCACCTCTGGTCGCGCCTAGGGGGTGCAGCCACCCCAGGCACCCCCTCGGCCTCCCTCTGCGCCTATAAATTGCCTCTCGACCTAAAAACCGAGGGGGGTTCGATAGTTTTTCAGAAAGAGTTCCGCTCCGCCGCCGCCACCAGAAACCAAGATTCGGATCTAGAAACTCCGTTCTGGCACCCTGTCGGGACAGGAAATTTGGAGAGGATCATCGCCATCGTCATCACCAACGCATCTCCATCAACCTTCGATGTTTCCCTCATCCATGAGAGAGTAATCCCCCGATGTAGGCTTGGGGATGGTAGGTATTAGATGAGTTCTATCATGTAATCAAATAAGATCTGCTAGGGCATAGTGCCTAGTATCTCTATTAGTGCTATTTGACTTTGTTGCAACTTGTTGTGCTTAATGCTTGTCACTAGGGCTCGATTGCCATGATCTCAGATCTGAACTTATTAATGAATCATTATGATAGTATTGTTGGTGATCTTATCTGCAAGTTGTGTACACATATCATTGTCTGGATCCAAAGGCCCCAAAGTGACAATAATTGGGACAACCGGAGGGGATGGCTATGGTTTGAGGATTACATGTGTTCATAGAGTGTTAATGCTTTGCTCCGGTGCTCTATTAAAAGGAGCACCTTAATTTCCAGTAGTTCCCTAGAGGCCCCGCTGCCACGGGCTGGCTGGACAGAAGATGTTGTGCAAGTTCTCATTGTGAACACGTATGACTATATTTGGAGCACATGCCCAGGATTGTTTAGTACTTGGATGCTTGTTATTATTTATTTGCAATGCCTTAGATCTTCAAGTTACATGTTTAGACTCGTTCATGCAACGCCCGTCCATCCATCCCTATGCCTACCGCACTCAAATCCTACTGTTACTATTGCTCATGTTTCATTGTTGCTGTTGCTTTGCTGTTGCTACTACAAACTGTTGCTACTGATAAACTTCTGTGAGCAAGAACTATATCCAGGTGCAGCTGAATTGACAACTCAGTTGTTAAGGCTTGCAAGTATTCTTTGGCTTCCCTTGTGTCGAATCAATAAATTGGGTAATACTACCCGCGAAGACTGTTGCGATCCCCTACACTTGTGGGTCATCAAGACTATTTTCTGGCGCCGTTGCCGAGGAGCATAGCTTTATTTGTAAGTTCACTTGTATCTATTATTGTTCACTGCTACTCCTTTCATCATGTGTAAGTCTCGTGATGGAAAGTTTCCTATTTTACCATCCACTACAAGAAGAGGTATAATCCTAAACACCTCTGCTACTCTTGATTCACCGTCTGTTATAAGTAAGTTTGTCACACCACCACCACATACTCATGCTACACACACTGCTACTACTGCTGAGTCTAAAACTGCTTTTGATGCTCATGATGTTACTTCTACTGTGCTTGATGCGAGTGGTTCATTAGGTCCTTTTCTAGATGCTACTATGGCTAGTCTAGGAAATACCGAAACTCCTAGTGAAGACACTATTACACTTGTTAGCTCACCTGAGTCTAGTGAGAGTTATGATATTAATGATGGTTACATTGAGTTCACTGATGAATTTGTTGAAGAGTGCCGAAACACACATGGTACTAGTGCTATTAAGATTCTCCTTGCTAGACGTACTATTATGCCTAAACTGTCCTCTGATCCTACACTTGCCACCTCTCCCATTGATATTAAAGATGAAGATTATGATTTCTCTCTTGATTTATCTTATTTAGATATTGTTGAGAAAGAACCTTTTTGTGGGACTGAAAATGAGAGTGTTGTGGCTCATATGAATGAGCTTTCTACTATGAGTGCTTTATTCTCTCATGATTTTAAGATGTGCAAGTACTTTGTTAATAAGATCTCCCCTTTTCACTAAAAGGAGAGGCTAGGGATTGGTTTAATAGATTACCTCCTCGTTCCATTGATAGCCCTGATTGCTTGATTGCTTCTTTCTTCCAGAAATATTTTCCTCTCAGTGCTAGACATGCTGCTTTGCAAAGACTTTTTAATTTTAAACAGGGAGAAGAAGAGAAATTGCCTAAGTCATGGGCAAGGTTTTGTGCCTTGATTCATGCACATCCTGGATGTCCATTGCCTAAGAATGAGTGTCACATCCCAAGATTTTCCAAATCTTGTTATGTGAAAAATAAAATAAACAAAATAAATTTTTGACAAAAATCAGGGTGAAAAGAAACTTTTGTTTCTAAATGGAAACTTAAAATCCCATCTTGAACAAACTTTAATTAAAGTTTGAATCTAACTAAATTCAAACCTAGAGAAATGCTTTCCTCAATGAAAGTATCTGGAAATTTAAACACTTGGAAAATGAATCCAAACCCTAAACCCTAATGGAATAAAATCATTTCCAAGTTATCTCCAAACCTATGGATTTGATCCATATAAAAATTTATCATTAACATTTATAAATGATCAAGAATGATAAAAATAAATATATTAAAACCATATAAATTGGTTTCACTTAATTTGGAGCCATAGATAAAATCTTATGAATATAATAAGATAAGGAAATTAAATTTCCAAAGCTAATAAAGAACCTAACTATTAATCCATACCAAATGGTGAAAAAAAATCCTAAAGATCTTTAAAAGGATAAACAAATAATAAACAAGATTTCACAAATTGGAATCACCAAGTTTGGATCTCTAAATAAAAAGATATGGATTTTATAAGATGAAGAAAAAATATTCAATAAAGAATATTTAAAGAACAAACCAAATCTTGGCCAAATCCTTAAACAAGTAGAATGAATTTAATACAAATCCAGATAAAAATATTGGATAAAGAATTGCCAAAATAAAATAAAATGGCTTAAACCAAATCCTATTGGATTATAGAAAAATCCAAATTTTAAATGATTAATAAATCATATTAAAAACCTTTCCAAATAATTCAAGATGAATTATTTGAACCCAAATAAACAAATAAAACCTACTGAAAGGATTTGGAAAGTTTTAAGAATTTAAATGGAGATTTAAAAATATTATTAAATCTTTTCTAATTAAAAACTAGAGCCTATTTTTAATAAATAAAAGACCCCAAAATGAATAAGGTTTTATTCAAAAAATTGACACCAGATTACAATACTAATCAATACTTAAACCTGCACAAAATTTGGCAAAAGTTTGAATTCGAATAAGTGTTTGAATTGGTTGTCCAAAATCCAAACAGAATAAGGGAAAAGGAAAAAAGAAAAACAAACATAACAGAAAAAAAGGAGCCAGCCCAGCCGGCCAGCCCAACTAGGCCAGCAAGCCGACCTACAACCCCTCTGCCGAAACGTTTTCCTCACTCGCAAAAGAACCCGCAAAGACGCTGACCGGTGGACCCCATTCCCTTTCCTTCTCTCTCGCTGCCAGACGACCCCACCGCCAGCTCACCTTCTTCCTCCTCGCGGTGACCGCGCCCCTCTTTCCTCGCTGCCGTTGCCAGACGTAAATTCCTCGCGTTAATCCGCTTCAATGCGGGAATAAACCTCGCCCTCGACACTGCCCTCATAGTCGCCTGTCCCTCCTTTCCATTTCGCCTCTCTCGCTCGCACCAGATCGCCCAATTTGCTCCAATTCTTCTCGGCCACGCCATCGCCTCCGACGCACTCGGCGACAATTTTGGCCATTCCCGCGCCTTGCTCCTGGGCGATACCAGACTCCCTGGCCTCTGGCGCACCTCCCAGTACCACACGTTCATCCGCGCGTGCTCTGCTTCGTTGACAACGTCATCACTGAGCAAGCGCCGCTGTCTGCTTCAACTCGGGCGACGCCTCCCTGTAAGCCACGACTTCCCCTCCATCTCGGGATGACCCTCCTACACTCTCCTCTCTCTCGCGCTTCTAACAGATTCATTGCTTCGCTCTTTCGTGTCCTGTAGCGACGTCCCCGACGACGGCAGAGCGTGTCATCGCCAGTAGAAACTCTGGTGAGCAATTCCCCAGGAACCCGTGCGCCCCTTGGCCAACAAAGACCACGTTGAGCATCGGCAGTGTGCTGCGAAATCGGTGAGCTCCCTCTCTCTCTTTCTCACATCCTGCATCGTCGGCAACCTCGCCGCCAGAGCACCGCCGCCGCACAGCCACCGTCAGCCCCGCTCATTCTAGGTCAAACGCGCAACAACTGTTAGATGCAGATCCATTGGCTAGGATAGAGTCACTTATCGAAGGGGTATGAGAGCATCTGCGCCGTAAGATTTTCTTTAGATCCAGCGGACCACGTTAGTCGATCCACGCGAACCGTTTTCGGCCAATCAAAACATTCCACGTGGCCCAGAGTTTGTTTTAAAAACAGGATTTGATCTATTAGATGATCAAATTTGTAAATTCCATAACTTTCAAACCACACGTCCAAACTTTGCAAACTTTATATCAATGGATTCATAAAAACAATCCCTAGCCAACCATACACTTTGTTTAGTAAAAAGCTTCTGTTAAAATGTTTGTTTTTGCAGAAACTTGTGTATGCATGTTTAGGTTATAAAATTTATTCCAAAATGATTTTGAGGATAAAATCTTTGGAAAATGGTGTGTTTTGAACCTACTGACCCTAGGAAACAAATTGTGGTTTCAAAAATGTATTTGGTGAAACAAAAGAATGAATCTTTGATTTAAACCATTTCTAGTCAAATAAAAATATGGTTTGATTATTAAAAATGGTTTTGGAAGAAAACCTTTGAGAAATGTTTTGGAATAAACTCTCTGACCCCAAACACCAAGTTTTATGACTTGAAAAATGTATTTGGTAAACCCTATAAAAATTATTACTTTGCTAAAGGCAAATTTCAATCACATGAAATAATGATTTGGTTTAAAAATGGTTTAGAGGTAGAATCTTTTGCAAATGGTTTTACTATTTTACAAAATGACAAAATGGTGTTATCAAATGTTCATAACTTACTAGAAACCACTTTTACAAATAAAACAACCCTTTTGCATGCTTGCATGCATTGTTTTGTTTTACTATTTTATGTGATGATTTGCTTGAATGGTAGATTGAATTATTATTTGCTTGATTGAATTGTAGTGACTTGAAGTGTGTGAACATTGCAAAGATCAAGAAGTGAACCTATGCTCTACCAAAAAGGCAAGTGATGCTTCATACTTTTGTCCCATTATTTTCACTATGCATTAGTGATATTTCTAAGTAAGACTTGCATAGAATTTTGGTAAGTATAAACCATACTATGGGAAATCCTAGTAGATGAAACCTTGGTAGAATTTCCTAAGTTAAGATTCCTATTACTATCATGCTTAGCTTAGCTAGTAGAAAACAAGGGTGGATTATATATTCATGCTATGGAAAAATCTCTAAGTCTGAGGACTTGTGTTTTGTTTAATAAAACAACTAAGTGAATGAATCACCTGGGTGGAATGGAAGGAATGGTTTGTGTTGAGTGGTTCACAAGGCCCATTTCTATGGTTTACCTTGTGTATCTCACTTGTGGATGGCCACCCAGGAACAAAGAGATTTGAGATGTCAAATGTTGAGAAGCTTAAAGTGCAGCCACTTGGCATTATGGGCTCTGCCTGGATCATATAGGTTGCAAGAGCTTAGCCAAATGGACAGTTGGTGGTAGGGGAATGATAGGTTGGAGCGCGTCCATTTTGGTCTAAGGGAAGGCTTCTGAAAGATCTTGTCTTTGTGAAACCAAGTCTTGTGGGGAAAGTGCACCACCTCTGCAGAGTGAAAAATCTAAGTACTTAGCCATGTCCCTGGCAAAGGACAATTTGAGCATCAAGACATGGAAGCAATCAAGAATCTCATCATCCAAATTTCTAAGTTAAAAACTTGTGGGTGAACAAGGGATTGAAAGGATCACCAATTTCTATTGGGAGATGCCTTGGGAAAGATTTTGTCAAGCAAAAACTTAGTGTTTTCAAATGATAAGGAAAATCTATTTTGAGCAATGCAAGCCTAAGCTCCACTTGGCCAAATGCATATAGATGATAGACTCCACTATACTACCATAGTATCACTTGCCAATACAATCCAAATGTATTGACCCTTGTGGCTGTAACTTGTTATGTTGCAGGTTTGTTTGATAATAGTGAAGTTTAATGATTAGGATTACAAGTCTATAACCAACATGTCTGCCTGTGGCACTTTGAAGATGAAGGACCCCATGCTTATAGATATTCTGCTGCAATGTAATGTAATATCCAAATGAGCTATGTAAGATGTAATAAATTATGTTATTCCTGGTTACAAAGTTGTATTATGACCTTTGTTTCTTGATATTACATCTTAACTGTGGATGCTAGCTATTGATCCAGGGACTAGCATTGTAAACACAGGGATCTCTACCTTATTAAAGGTTGGGAATCTTACAATGAGCTTCTTGATATTTATTATAATGGACTAACTGATGATTCTAGGACATACCTAGATAGTTTTACTGATTGTGTTTTTAGGAAAAGAACTCCTACAGATGCTGAAGAATTAATGGCTAAGATAAGCAAGCATTATGATGATTGGCCTTCAACTGAGTTAAATACACCTGAGCCTATTACTCCTGAACCAATTGTGCCTGAACCAGTTCCAACACCAATACGAAAGAAGAGGGGAGTTATTGCATTAAATGATGAAGTGATGAAGGAAGCTAAGAAGTGTCTAAAGGAGAAAGGTATTAGAGCTGAAGATGTAAAGAATCTACCTCCTATAGAAGAATTATGTAAGCCAATTCCCCACTCATCCACTATTGAGGTACACTCTCTCCAACACTTTGATGAAGGTGATATTCCTTATGGTAAACCTCCTGATCAATGTTTAGAGGAACTTGACACATTTATTGTTAAATAAGGTAATTTTAATAAACAAGTTCAGAATCATTTATTGGAAAAGTCTAGAGCTATCCATGAGTTGAAAGATATTATGGAAAGAACTTCTAATGATATTAAAATGCTTTGTAAACACTTTCAAATGGTTCAAACCCAACTTGATCAACTTGCTAAGGTACAAAAGGATATGCTAGCTAATGCCTCAGGAGATAAACATGCTTATGGAATTAGAACTAGGAGTGGTATAGCTAATCAAGATCCTTTATATGATGAAGGACACCCTAAACAAATTGAGCAGGACTCTCAGCAAGGTGAGAGTAGTGGTAGTCCTCGTAAGAGAAAGCAAAAGAAACACAAAATAGTTGAGGAACCCCTTGAACCTGTTGTAGATCCTAATAGTATATCTGTCTCTGATGCTGAAACTGAGAGTGGTAATGATAAAAATGATGCTCCTGATAAGGAGGAAGGTGAGGAAGAACCTGAGAAGCACACTAAGAACACTAGGTACACTAAGGAAGATTTTATTGCTAATAAACATGGTAAAGAGAGAGAACCTTGGGTGCAGAAACCTATGCCTTTTCCAGGTAAGAAACATAAGTCAAAGGAAGAAGAACACTACAACAAGTTTGTGAGTGGATGAAACCTTTATTTTTGCAAATTCCTTTGACTGATGCTATTAAATTGCCTCCTTATTCAAAGTATATGAAGGATATTGTCTCTAATAAAAGGAAGATTACTAATGAGGAGATTTCTTCTTTGCTTGCTAATTACTCCTAAGGTTCCAAAGAAACTTGGTGATCCAGGTATACCAACTATTCCTTGCTCTATTAAGAATAATTATGTTAGAACTGCTTTACGTGAGTTGGGAGCTGGAGTTAGTGTTATGCCTTTTTCTCTCTACAAGAGACTCCAGTTAGAAAAGTTGATACCAACTGATATATCTTTGCAAATGGCTGATAATTCAACTACTATTCATGTTGGTATATGTGAGGATGTTCTTATTCAAGTGGCTCATAATTGCTTGGTTTTGACTAATTTTGTTGTGCTTGAAATGCTTGAAGATGATAATATGTCTATTATTCTTGGAAGACCTTTTCTTAATACTACAGGTGCTGTCATTTATTGTAATAAAGGAAAAGTAACATTCAATATTGATGACAAAGAGCATACTGTTTATTTCCCCAAAAAGGTTGCTAAAATCTATTACCTGAATTCCATTGAAAATATTGAGAGCATCAAGGTTGGAGAAATATATTGTCCCATTCCACAAGAAAATTTTGAAACTATTATGATTGGGACCGTTGCTATCACGTATGAGGTAACATAATCACCTTGTGGAATGCAAAGTTTTGTTTTATATAAGATTTTTTGGTAACAAGACTTGATCAACCTTGTTAAAAAAAGGATTTTAATGAACAAAATAATGTTTTCACTATGGTTATACTTGCTCACTTTTATTTTCTCCTTTCCAATCTTTGCTCTTCGTCGTGCCTAACTTAAAGGCGTTAAATAAAAGTACTTGTTGGAAGATAACCCAAGAGTTTTCTTGAGTATTGGAAGTTACTACTTCAGTAATGATATCCTTATCCTTTTTGGTTTTCTTTTTGTTCCAAGAATGACCTCTAATGAGAGGGAAGTAAGATTTGGGGTGTTGCTGTCCCGAAACAGATTTCTGTCCTCCACCATAAAAATTCGTGAGGAGTCTCTGTAAGTCGGATTGAGCTGAAAATTTACGAATAAAACCCCCAGTATGTTAGATAACTTTCGTTAGTTCAACTCTTTTTTATTTGAGCAATATAAGATTTTCGAAAAAATTGGTTTCTACCTGCTGGTCTGTTTTGACAGATTTCTGCAATTATCTGCATTTGCTTCTTATTGATTCCTTTTTGAGTTCTCTTTTGGGGAATTGTGTTTTTTGAAGGAGTTGCTACAGTATATTGTGTTTTTAGTGAAAAGTTTTGTTGTTCCAAAGCTAAACCCTAAGGTCTATTATCTTTTGAATACACTAATGTTGCTAATGAAGATTGTGTGAAGTTTTGTATGAAGGAAAAATTGCAGGTGTAGAGAGAGAATGGTGTAATGAGATGAAGAATGGACAAAATCTTAAGCTTGGGGGGCCACCCCGTGTCACCCCAAGAAATATTTAAGAGGTAAAAGCGTAAAATCTTGGGGGTGCCCAAGGCACCCCCTTCTTCATCAATAAAAATCTCAGGTCTTTCTAGACACTTTGTTTTTATTGTTTCATGCATAGTTGTGTTGTTCTTGGAGCGTCTTAGTTTTTTTTTGTTTTCTTGCTTAGTTTGCTTGTTTCTAAAAAAATCTAAAACACCAAAAATATTTGTTGTTCTTCTTTGGTTTTGTGAGTTCTTTGCAGGGTTCAGCCGTTCTCAGTGTATTTTGGTTTCATGTTATTATTCAAGTCACACAAGTGAAGGGCAATAATTAAGATTAAGACAACTCGAGGTGTGGTAAGAGGCTGGTAACGAAATCTATTTGTTTTCATTTTTGTATATATACTTATCATTGTGAGCATGCTTAGTCTGTTTGTGTAAGGTGTATGTCATTATGGATGCTTAGTAGTTCTTGCTTGTCTATGATTAGCTCCAGCTTACTATAGTTTGTAGCATGTCATATGAATGTTTGCTTGCATTGTTTTATTCATATTTTGGTATGATATTGTGGTATCCTCCTCTGAAAGTTTCATGTGAATCGACTTGGCACATGCTCACGCATGCATATGACTAATCAATAGTTAGTAAGCCTCGATGATTTATTTTGCATTGGAGTTTTTGTATTCATGCCATAATTAGTCCTGTTTTGTTGCAAGCATGATTATAA
Organism: Avena longiglumis; assembly: GCA_030063025.1. Taxonomy (NCBI): domain Eukaryota; kingdom Viridiplantae; phylum Streptophyta; class Magnoliopsida; order Poales; family Poaceae; genus Avena; species Avena longiglumis. The sequence goes on from CP125976.1 coordinate 566,881,196, forward strand.
CAGTTATTGCTCTCTTGTTTGTCGCTCCCTCTCTTTTGCTAGCCTTCACTTGCATTGAGTATGCGCTATACCTGTGCTTCCAACTCCCCAAAACCAATATTGCCAACTGTGTCCACCATACCTACCTATTAGCGTCATTTTCTATTTCAGTGCATATTCAATATGCCTTGTTTTCTTCCAAATAAAATGTTTGTATGTTTTGAGAAAGTTATTTAGCAAAGCTCTCGCGAACTTGATGGCACACTTTATTCCTTGCACTTAATAATCCTGAACCATTGTGACTTGTCCATGAAAGTTATATGCTTGCAAATTATATGCTGGGAGTCAGTGAGCGTCTTTATCACGGGGAACACTTTCAACACTTATTGGATATCCTATCCAGTTGATACTTTGCTCTTTTGTTTACGGATGTCGACGATGTGAAATAAAAGGGAAGCTTGTGAGTTCATGGAGTCTATACATTGTGTTAGAGAAACGTCTGGGCCGCTAGCCTAAGCCATGCCTAATCATGGTGGAAACTTGCAGCATCACCATAATGAGCATTCTATGAAGCATCCTCAATAAAAAGCTATGCACATAGTAAATAAAAAGATTGCTGAGATGCTTATTGTCTGCTTGCCTTGTCATTTTGATCACGAGATAGCTCCTGTATCATGTGCAAGGGGTACCCCGTTGGCGGTTCTCTATGATATGCATGTATTTACAATGACAAGAACTTACAGGTAACCAAAGTTGAGTAGCATGCGGAGTGGCCCTCGTACTCAAATGACTTGGGGTTTCCAGTTTATGGTCTGTCAAGCATATAACTCAGATTGGACCTCACTTTCACCTTAACCACATGAAGATGCCTATGATAGGGGCAATGAGAGCTCAAAGCTAATGAGTACCTTCCTTTCAGCATTGGGAAGCCTTTCAAACTTTTCAAAAACCGTTTTCACTCTCTTGTTGAGTCACCATTTATTCTATGAGCACCTTTTTGAGAGCATAGTTGTCATTCTTGTGTTTGTTCCAAAACTTGGTTAATTATGTCATGACTTGGATGCTTGTATCTCTGATATCTTTATCTCTAGTCTTCACTTGAACTTCAGAGGTGCCTTGGCATTTATATTGTGTTCTACAAACAAAGGCAAGCGAGATACCACTCTATCATACCTTAATATGAGCACTGCAATGTTGCTTATGTTTATGTTTCATGCTACTTATTATTATTGAGTTGGTTTCTCTTCATAGCTTGCAATGACTATTGAGTATACTTAGTTGCATACTTCTTATTATGAATGGTTTAAGCATCTACTCTTGTGGTGAGAATATAAACATCATATGAAGCAAATGTGTTCGTGAAAGTTCTTTTATTGCACTCAGTTTTCAACTGAATTGCTTGAGGACAAGAAATAAGCTAAGCTTGGGGGGAGTTGATACGTCCAAAACGTATCTACTTTCCCGAACACTTTTGCTATTGTTTCTTCTATAAACTTGTGTGATTTGGATACAACTAACACGGTTGTATTTGTTTTCAGTAATTACCTTGGTGTCTTGTTTTTGTGCGTAAAATCAACTATCGGAAAAATCCCGAAAATATGCCAAAATTATATTTCACGGAAGATCCACGGGCGGAAGGCGAGGCGGAGAAGGGACTGGGGCCCACACGTGCGGGCCCACCTCTAGCCGCGCCTAGGGGAGTGCAGCCACCCCAGGCGCCCCCTCGGCCTCCCTCTGCGCCTATAAGTTGCCTCTCGACCTAAAACCAAGGGGGGTTCGATATTTTTCCAGAAAGAGTTCTGCTCCGCCGCCGCCACCAGAAACCAAGATTTGGATCCAAAAACTCCGTTCTGGCACCCTGCCGGGATGGGGAATTTGGAGAGGATCATCGCCATCGTCATCACCAACGCATCTCCATCAACCGTCGATGTTTCCCTCATCCATGAGTGAGTACTCCCCTGATGTAGGCTTGAGGATGGTATGGATTGGATGAGTTCTATCATGTAATCGAATAAGATCTGTTAGGGCATAGTGCCTAGTATCTCTATTAGTGCTATTTGACTTTGTTGCAACTTGTTGTGCTTAATGCTTGTCACTAGGGCCCGAGTGCCATGATCTCAGATCTGAACTTATTATTGAATCATTATGATAGTATTATTTATGATCTTATTTGCAAGTTGTGTACACATACCATTGTCCGGATCCAAAGGCCCCAAAGTGACAATAATTGGGACAACCGGAGGGGATGGCTATGGTGTGAGGATCACATGTGTTCACGGAGTGTTAATGCTTTGATCCGGTGCTCTATTAAAAGGAGCACCTTAATTGCCAGGAGTTCCCTAGAGGCCCCGCTGCCACGGGCTGGCTGGACAGAAGATGTTGTGCAAGTTCTCATTGCGAGCATGTATGACTATATTTGGAGCACATGCCTAGGATTGTTTAGTACTTGGATGCTTGTTATTATTTATCTGCAATGCCCTAGATCTTGAAGTTACATGTTTAGACTCGTTCATGCAACGCTCGTCCATCCATCCCTATGCCTACCGCACTTGAATCCTACTGTTATCGTTACTGTTACTATTGCTCATGTTTCATTGTTGCTGTTGCTTTACTGTTGCTACTGATAAACTTCTGTGAGCAAGAACTATTTCCAGGTGCAGCTGAATTGACAACTTAGTTGTTAAGGCTTGCAAGTATTCTTTGGCTCCCCTTGTGTCGAATCAATAAATTGGGCAATACTACCCGTGAAGACTATTGCGATCCCCTACACTTGTGGGTCATCACACACGGATGCCAAAAAAATTCAAGCTTCCTTCGGATGCTCCGAAGTTTGACGGCACGCAGGACCCGAAGGCCTGGCTCAGTGACCACCTCTCATCCGTCAAGCTGCATGGTGGTAACAAGAACACTGCCCTGCAATGCCTTCAGCTGACAGTTGCAGCCCGAATCTGGCTCAGCAGCCTGTCCTTAGGCTCCATCCAAATATGGGAGTAGCTAGCATACAGCTTCATCCGCAACTTCAAGGGCACAAGCAAGAGACCAGCCTCGATTGAGGAGCTGCGCGCCTGCACCCAACGTACCGGTGAATCCATTCGCTCATACATCTTGCGCTGGTCCAACATCAAGAACTCGGCCGCACATATCTCCAAAGAACGGACAATCGATGCATTCAAGGATGGTGTCAAGCGCCCAGACTTCAAGGAAGAACTTGGGCGCGTCAAGCCCAAGACGCTCGACCACCTCATGAACATCGCCAACAGGTGGGCGGATGGCGAGGATTCCCTCCACCGAATGCATTCGGATGATGAGGACGAATATGGCCACAAGCGCGAACGCCACAGCAAGCGAAGATCGTGCGTCTACGGCGACCGCGACGGAGTCAACATGGTTGCAGCTTGGTACGCCGATCGACGCAACAATGGAAACCGCAACAGCGGAGGATACCGCTAAGGCAACTTCCGCGACGGAGGACGCCCCACACAAACATGGCAGTGTCGCGGCCGTGATGATGAACCCTCGGCGTACGACAAGTTATCTGGTCCCTGCACCATCCATTTCTACATTGACACGCAGGACGGCAAAAAGAAGGCCAGCCACATGCTAAAGGACCGCCGCGAGTTCCAGAAGCTCAGCGAGGGTCTCACCCAAATGCGACGCCAGATCGTGAACCCTGGATTCGGGCCTGTACCCGCACCAGGTGACATCGCTCACGGAGCTCCTCCACCACCACCCGTGGGATCGTCAAATCCAGCAATCGCACCTGCGCCAAACAACAACACAGGCGGATACCTGCCGCCAGAAGGGTCCCTGATGATCCAGAAGGGACGCCCTACCAACAGGGTGCAAAAGAAGATCACCCGACAAGTCAGCCTAGCTGTGACCGCTCCACCTGCCATCCCATTCGGTGTTCACCCGACTCAGTGGTTCGGAGTCATGCATCACATTCGATCACCCGACTCAGTGGTTCGGAGTCATGCATCACATTCGATCACTCGGATCACCCTCGCCAGATCCCTTGCCCAGGTCATGCTGCCCTGGTGCTCGAGGCGCAGATTGAAGGATTCGAGATGAGCCGCGTCTTCATGGACGGCGGTAGCGGCATCAACATGATGTTTGCCAGCACCCTCGCAGCGATGCGGATCCCGCTGTGCAGCCTGGATCAATCCGACACAACGTTCCACGGCATAGTCCCAGGGAAGGGCATATATCCCCTGGGAAAGATATGGCTCGACGTCATCTTTGGCAAGCCCGAAAAATTTCGATGCGAGCGGCTCGAGTTCGAAGTGGTAGACTGGCCATCACAGTACCACGCCATCCTCGGACGCGTGGCGTTCACAAGATTCCTAGCAGTACCGCACTACACGTACCTGCTGCTCAAGATGCCAGGGCCCAAGGGCGTCATCATAGTCCAAGGAAGCTTCACCCGATCGGACCACTACGATAGAGATTTCAACAGAATCTTCTAGTCGTTCGTCATGCAAGAGGAGATCACGAGGCTCCGAGAGGTGACAGACAATGGGGCACCCCCAGTTTCCAGGAAAAACGCACCCGATATGTCGTTCGACTCTACGGTCAACACGAAAAAGGTGCAGGTCCACCCAACCGATGCCTCCAAGACGGCGCTGATCGCCAACGACCTCAGCCCTGCATAAGAAAGCGTGCTCGTCGAATTCTTCCGTGAGCGCTGGGAAATCTTCGCCTGGTGTCCTGCGGACATGCCAGGAATTCCCAGGGAATTCGCCGAGCATGCACTCAATGTGTTCCCCGACGCAAGGCCGGTCAAGCAGTCGTTCCGACGACTGTCTAAACCACGAAAAGAAGTAGTTGGAATCAAAGTCAACAGACTGCTCGACACCAACTTCATCCAAGAAATCAAGGAGAGTGAGTGGCTGGCCAATACTATGCTGGTCCCCAAAAAGGACACGGACATCCTGCAGATGTGCGTGGATTTCATGTCACTCAACAAGCACTGCCCCAAGGACCACTTGCGTCTTCCTCGGATCGATCAGACCATCGATTCGACAGCAGGATGCGAGAAACTCTCCTTCCTTGACGCCTACTCAGGCTACAACCAGATTCAGCTAAAGGTCAAAGATCAGGAGAAAACGACGTTTATCACACCGTTCGGAGTGTTCTGCTACAACACCATGCCTTTTGGGCTGAAGAACGCAGGCGCCACATACCAGAGGTGCATGCAGGCGTGTCTGAAAAACCAGATCGGTCGCAACATCCAAGTCTATGTCGACGACATAGTCATCAAAACAACGGAAGCCAAGACACTGATCGACGATCTCCGCGAGACGTTCCATAACCTTGATCACTACAAGATCAAGTTGAATCCAGAAAAGTGCGCCTTCGGCGTCCCATCTGGCCAGCTACTCGGCTACTTTATCTCCCAGCGAGGGATCAAGGCGAATCCAAAGAAAATCCGGGCCATACTGACCATGGAAAAGCCGAAGAACCTCAAAGGTGTCCAGAAACTAGCTGGGCGCATCATGCGCTAAGAAGATTCATCAGCCGCATGCTTGATAAGGCCCTGCCCTTTTACCAGCTGCTGCGTAAGACGAACAAATTCGAGTGGACACCTGAAGCAGACGATGCATTCGAAGAACTCAAGCGACTGCTCTCCACCTCGCCTGTCCTGGTCACGCCAAAGGAGCGAGAGCCTCTGCTGCTATACATCGCCACCACGCATTAGGTGGTAAGCACCGTACTCGTGGTCGAACGACCCGATGATGGCAAGACCCATGGGGTCCAACGCCCAATCTACTACCTTAGCGAGGTACTGACACCAACAAAGCAGAAGTACCCTCACTACCAGAAGCTCGCCTACGGCATGTTCATGATGGCTCGTCGGCTGAGCCACTACTTCCAGGAGCATCAGATAATGGTCGTCAACGAGGCGCCACTGTCCAACATCCCGAACAACCCCGAAGCCACGGGACGCGTAGCCCTGTGGGGCATCGAGCTATCCCCTCTAGACATAGTCTATGAGCGGCGCAAGGCCATCAAATCTCAGGTACTCCCTGACTTCCTCGTTCACTGGATGGAACTCCAGTTGTTGGACACTCCGGAAATGACACAATCATGGACGATGCACTTCGACGGATCCAAACGTGAGGCCGGAGCAGGAGCTGGTGTGACACCCCCGGGATTAAGGCTAGACAAATCCCAGACCACCGTCTGAACATAAGTCTAACCTAATCTCAAAAGCATACAGATAGAAAATCGGTAACACAACAGTGACCCTACGACACAAAAGTTATTACAGCGAGCTCATAACTGAGCAAAGAACCAAAATATTACAAGCATAGGTCACTGACCAAAAACTTCAAACAACGGAAGGAAAATTATGCTATTAAGTATAGAAAACTTAACTAATGGCCTAAGAGGCCTAAAGCATAACGATGACGTCCAATCCAAAGATCCCAGACTACCGACTGGGAACCCCAAGGTACTCATCGATGTCGATGTTGTGCAGAACTCATCTTCTATGGTAAAACCTACTGTGCTGCAAAAGTATCAATGAAGCAAGGGTGAGTACAGGGTGTACTCCACAAGACTTTTGGCTGGTGGAGTTATTTTGCATAAATCCATATTTGTTTTGTAAAGCAAGAGGGAGAAGAATCTCGACTAATCAGAATATTTTAAAAGGGGATAAGAGAGCGGTATCACTAGCTTTGATCATCTTTTGATATCCACCAAATCATCATCAGCTGAACCTATCTAGGGTCACCCCCTCGATCCCTGAGGAAGCATCCTTAAGCACACCTTACTTAACTTGCCAAGTTTTATGATTAGGTTCAAGTTCTCTATGATCTTCATGTCCGTTCCCAAGTCGTCCATAACCACGGACATGGATTTTCGAAAAGATTAATAACCCTACATGGGTTTACAACTTTACCCACACGTACCAACCGATTCTTAATGCCATATCATTAGCCCTCTTACTTGGAAGGCCAACAGAGAGTGGTTGACCACGACAGAGAGTGGTTGACCATGACCTTTACCTTTCTTTCGCCGAGACCATGAGTCACGCACTAGGGAGATGCCGCCGTAACGGGTCGAGTACCGAAGTCGGTCCCTAATGATGTGCGCAGGGTTCAAGATTACGGATGCCGAGCATCTCTTGTTTCCGGCCACTCTTACCTACCTGTTATGAATGCACCTCCTTCACCTCCATTCAAGAACAACCAAGATGCGTATGTCGAATGGAAAGCCCAAACTATGTGACTCATGGAATCTACTAGGCAAGTTAGTTGGTCGAGGGGGTTTCCAGGCCCCTGTGTGGCTGTACGCTCGTCTTGGTTCAAGAGGCAAGAACATCGGTTCCTAAGGGTGGCAAGTATGGGACTGCAAAAACCACAACCCACCATGGCCTCCCATACAAGCCTTAGCATGTTTAACTTTCATCTCTGATCTTAGCACGTCATCATGTCATACTAGGTTCATTCGTAGCTCTGACTCATCAACCGGATGGACCAGTGGTAATATCTAAGCATGGCTAAGCACAACAGATATAACATCTCTAACAACGCTTCACAAGCCAAACCCTAGTTATGCTAGGAGCAGTGGATCAGGAAATATAGGCTACAAAGGAAACATGCATCAGATAGGATTACTCTATCTATCGATAAAATAATTTAGAATCGCATGCGCGTGGCAAGAATGTAAATACTTTGAAAGCATAGGATTATATCATGTGTGGGGTTTCGCTTGCCTTTGCCAGTTGATATCCAAAAGGCAGAGCTTCAGACATCTGGTACTTGACTTGATTATAGTTGGTCAAGTATTGTTCGTTGATCTTCGATCTTCGAAGGTGTTGATATCGGTCTCCAATCTCGATCTTGATTCCGATATCGTATTCTACCGAAGAAGAACCAAATACCGGAAAGAAGGGGAACAATCAACACATGTCATTTATGCAATGCTCAATCAAGGATGATGATATGACAATTTAAAAGTTATTGAAATTGAAACCCTAAACATGCTTGGTCATTTTAAACGGGGTCCGAGGGGTCCAAACCCTAATTCGGAGAAACCCCGAATGTATATGAGAGGGAGCATTTAGTTCTTCTAACTAACTTGCAATTGAAGTTATGTAACAATGCATGATTATAGTTTAAATAGATAGAGCTCATTTTTCTGAACATTTTGATATATTATTTGTATTTTTCTTATTTAAAATGAATTAGTTATAAATTTCTCCAATTTTAATTCATTTTAAATCATTTTTGGAATATTATAAAATGATTTACATTTTAGAATTACTTAAACATTTTTAATATTCAGAAAACATTTCTGAAAATGTTTATATTACTTACAACTGGACCCCACATGTCAGGTATTTCTTAGTTACAGAAATTATTTACTGAAAATAATAAAAACAAAAGAAAAAGGGAAAATGTACCACGCTGACGTCATGCTGATGTCAGCCATGGAGCTCCTCCTCAGATCAATGGTGGTTCTAGCGATTGGGGCCACAGGAGCGAGCGGGGCTGGGGGCGTTGGAAAGAGGGCGTCAAGGGGAGCGATATGGTGGTGGCGCCGCCCTCGAATGGTCGCCAGATTAGTGTCCCCGACAAGCTTCTGCGGTGGCGCTCGGTGGTGGTCGTCGGCAGCATGCTACAAAGCGAGAGAGGGTCGAAGGGGAAGTACACGAGGACCAGTAGCTCACCAGGAAGCCGATGGAGTGGTTGGCGAGGCCAGGGGAGGTCGAGAGCGACGACACGGTCGCTGGCGAGCTGCGGCAAAGGCAGAGAAGAGGTGGATGGCATCATCGATTCCGGGCGAGACGCGTCGATTCCTTCGGCCAGGCGAACGAGGACGACGAGTCGGTCCCGACGGTGCCCTCGGAACGGCGCGGGGTGGCCGGAGATGGTGGGGAGGAAGAGGATCTGGGAGCTAGGGTTTCGGGCACGCGGGCGACAGAGCAAGGGAAAGTGAGAAGTGAAGGGCTAGGGTTCTCCGGCGGCAGCGTCAAGTACTTGTAGGGGACCATGGGCAGCGGCGGGGATCACGGCTCATGGCGGAGCATCGGGTGGCCGACAGCGAGCCACCGAGCTGCTTCGGCAGCGGGAGGAAGACGATAGGGGCGGGTGAAGCGGTACCGGGCCGGTAGCGGGGGTCGCGCTGGGCGACGGGGAGAGGAGAGAAAGAGTTGGGCGAAGGGGAGAGGAGAGAAAGAGTTGGGCTCGGCCCAGATTAGCTGATGCTGCTATTTTTTTTTTGCTGAAATCTTTTCCTATTTCTGTTTTGACTCTCTTTTGTATTTCATTTTGTAATCTGTTTTGAACAGTTTCAAAATACAAGATACTTTGTAAATATTTAAAATAACATGGAGACCCTTAATAACCATTTGGGTTCCAACTTTTTATATTTTTCAATATATCAAAAACATTTGGAATACATTCCAAATAGAGAGGGAAGCTAGGGTTTAGGGTTTTGAGGATATATTTGTTGTATGTATTTTTAATGATGATGCTCATGAATGCACAAACAAATCCTATTTACCATTTAATAAACTAGGGTTGTTACAATTCTATCCCCCTTAAAATAATCTTGTCCCGGGATTCCTAGGTAGGAAGATAGAAGGAACAGGGTTACACTAAACTTTGACGATCTTCTCGAAGAGGTTGATCCATGCCACCATGACGAGTGGACGAAGCGCTTCATAATTTGCGGGGTGGCTGCTCACACTAAGGAAGAGAGGGAATGTCATGGAACCACAAACTGAGTATCTCATGGTCAACTCATGGATATATGTTTCACGAACATCTCTAAAGCCAACAAACATGAAACACATCAAAGTAACAGAGGAAACAAGAGGAGAAGGTTTCAAGGTGACATATAGCTGGTGTTCATAAGGATTGAGACCATGGAGCTTGCAGAAGAGTTTTCACTTCTGAGGGAATGAGACTTCCAATAGATGGAAAAGGAACACAAACTTCGGGAAGTGAACCTCTACTAGACAGCTTAAGTAGAGCTTCACAGATGGGAAAGATAGATACCAGCAAAACCAAGCTGTTGAACTACTTTTGACATCGATGGGTCATTCTTTGGTTCAACAAAGGCCAAGACAAATAGGTGTTTTGGTGGAGAGGACTCGTAAGAGTCACAAGGAACATGTAACAAGAGAAACTATTGATTACCAAAATCATGGTCGCTCTTCGAACATGTTTAAGAAAGCGGGAAGGAAACTCTTTATTCATCCAGAGCTACCAAAATCTTTGCCAACGATCTTGATATCACTTTTCACCACCAAGATGAATTGTTTAGAATATTCCTGATGAAACGAGAAGGAAACTTCATTCTCAGACTCCAAATACTTGGCATAACAAGACACTTGCCATCATAAAAGGGTCTGGAGGATTGACCGTGAGACATTTAACAAATCTACTTTAAATGTTCTCTTTGATGTTTCAAACACAGATATCAGGCTACTGACAAGCCTTTAACTAGTCATCAAGTAAAGGTCGGACTTCGTTTATAAAGGAAACCATAAGCACAACTCCTATAGTAAATCGTATAAGAAGCCTCATGAAGAGTGGTTGTTATTGCTGATTCAAGAGAATATGACAATAGGTCTTCCGACTGATTATGCCAACCATTACATCAATCTTGCCAGAGTTACAATAGACCTACGTCATAACCTTGAGGAACACCAATCATTATTGCTGCTTGAGATTCAGCTTTGATTAAGTGGAGAGATACTTCAGACTCAGCATGTCCGAATAGAAATGGTGAAACATTTACACAGAGGTAAAGTCACTAGATTCTCAAGACACGTACTTCAATGTCAAGATCCAAGATATGAGCTAGATTGCAAAACCCATGTGATAGCAAGTTATCAAAAGATAATTGCATCTACATGAATCGTTTGCAACGAAACACAATTGAATCCTGTTTAGGAAAAATTTAGGAGGATATAGAAGTTTTGGTGGACTTCTTATCTTTCGTGAACGAATCAATTAGTGGCTTGGTGTGCCTGGAGGATCATCTCGAGATGTGAAGGTATCAACCTACCATATCAGGAATACCTCGCACATGCTTGACTAATTTGAAACGATTCCCGGAGAAACAAATATAACTTTACTCAGATTCACGGCGACATCTTTCAACATTTTACGCGTGAATCGGAAAAGGTTACTTATAACATCCAGAACACATACTTCGATATAACACGAAGATGGTTCTCAAAAGTTTCCAATGTTAATGCCCAATGTTCCGTATGAATCTCATATAACATGGAGAAGATAAGGATGTCATTGATGGGATCAATAACAAACTTATTTGTACACTCCAAGAAGATGGACTCACATGTGATATGAACAAGGCATATACATTGGTAAGACCAGAGGACATGAAGATGCACCCAAGTGAAACATCAAGGATGGATACACCATCATGATAGTCCATGGAACTGATTTTGATGTGACGATAACCCAAATCAAATCAAAGGTAGGAGAGGATAACATATCCACAAAGAAGATACTATCTTTATTCGACATGAACAAAACTAGATATCCCTTTTAAGAAGGAACCGAGTTGAATAGAACTTTTGTCTTACAACTCTCCAAGTTCTTGTTTAAGCTCAACCAACTAATTCAGGGTATCCAGTAGGGATCCTTGGAGAAAGGAGCGGTTTAAAGAAACAGCTTACTCAAGAACCTGACAACACGGTCATGTGGCAACATGGAAATACTTATAGTAAGACATCCATAATATCACGAACCACTGATATGTCACAGAGTTCAAGAGGGAACTTGCTTTACAAAGCAAGAAGACATAGTCACAGAGTTTCTGCACATGCCTAACTCTTTAATTGAAGAGGGTGTACCGGAATAACAGACTTGGTAACACATTCATCCTTTGCTTAGTGATAGGGTTAACCAATCACGCTAAGAATGATACAAATGTCCTCAAAGTTCAAAGCAATAAGAATTTCTAATAATCTTAGATGGCCACATTATTACGCACACACAACATTTCCTGAGCGCGAACAACTCAGAGGAAGGGTGGGTAAAATGTGTAAGAGCATCACTTCATTAAGATGATCATGAGACTCAGCACGACCTCTTAGTATAAAAAGGGTGTGATACTTTAGGGTAGAACATAATGTAAGCTAATCAACGCTTATTGATCTGCTTACAACACTTTGACCTGGTCCTAGATATGACGAGGTACTGGAATTTGTTTCTCCTGACATCCCGAACTGGTTTGTCTTGAGGAACCACAAGAGTATATTATGTCAAAAGATACCAATGCACATTTACTACTTGGCTACCAACTGGTAGACAAAGGTCAGAAACAACAAGGGGAAAGGAACATGCTCAGGATGGAATCCCAAGATGTAGATGCATAAGTCAACAATCTTTCGAAAACCAATGCATAGAAAAGGGAGGTGTGGCAGAGTCACGAATACAGATGTGTGACTCACTAGGAGCACTCTTATCGTGATCCATTTGGTTCCATCAAAGAACATCTGCCATAGCATGTGGTAGGAGAAGTCCTTAATTTGTCACAATTCAATAGCGACAATATCCACAAGCTTGAAGGCTATACTAGAAGGTACTAGCCATCCTGAAGTAAGGTGTGAACATTAACGACAGGGGTCAAGGGAATGGATCTTGGGTTAAAGGTCAGCTTCATGTACAAGATTCACAACACTAGAATCCGGCACAATAGGGGATTTTAGGTTCAAGTCCAAGAGTTAAAACCCCAAGAAAGGAGTAACTAATACTTGATTAAACAAATGTACACTACAAGATAGTAGTCACGAGGTAGCTTCCAAGAGAAGAAACGACTTCTGAAGTACCCAAACATGTGAAAAGGGGTCACACGAGGCGAAAGGAAACCTCGAGACATAGAAAAGAACATTGAGGAACCATCAATATGATTTTGTGAACCTATAAGATAGAGAGATTATGATCGAAAGAAGTCTCTAGAGTGAAATGGAACAAGAGGAGCACATAACACACACAACTGACTCTAGGGAACTCAACACTAGGTCAAATGGTTGAGAACCGGCATGCCTGAAGAGGCACCTAAGTTTTGAAATACTGGACGAGATAGCAAAACTTTTCCCAATCAAAACAGGACAAGATAACCCGGAGCTAGAACGACACTGAATAAGAAGAAAAAGAAGCATACCAGAGTTTTCACACATAGTTTTCATTTTGAAAATATTTTCACAAGCACTAGACTCAACATCGACCAATAAAAATGGTTTCCTACAGTCGGTATGGCTCTGATACCAAAACCTATGACACCCCCAGGATTAAGGCTAGACAAATCCTAGACCACCGTCTGAACATAAGTCTAACCTAATCTTGAAAGCATACAGAGAGAAAATCGGTAACACAATAGTGACCCTATGACACAAAAGTTATTACAGCGAGCTCATAAGTGAGCAAATAACCAAAATATTACAAGCAGAGATCACTGACCACAAACTTCAAACAATGGAAGGCAAGTTATGATATTAAGTATAGCAAACTTAACAAATGGCCTAAGAGGCCTAAAGCATAACGATGGCGTCCAATCCATAGATCCCAGATTGCCGGCTGGGAACCCCAAGGTACTCGTCAATGTCGATGCTGTGCAGAACTCATCTTCTATGGTAACACCTACTGTGCTGCAAAAGTATCAACGAAGCAAGGTGATACGTCGGAAACGTATCTATAATTTTTGATGCTCCATGCTTGTTTTGTATATTTTGTCTTATGCTTTGTCTACACTTTGAGGTGTTTTTATATCTTTTCTGGAACTAACCTATTAACAAGTTTCCACAGTGCCAGTTGCCTGTTTTCTTCTGTTTTTGGTTCCAGAAAGGCAGAAAATCAATATTCTCGGAATTGGACGGGACAAAAGCCAAAGTCATTATTTTCCCGGAGCAACACGGAACCACGAAGTAGAGCCGGAGGGGGGCCACAGGGTGGCCGCACCCCCTATGCGCGGGCAAGCGCTGGGGGCGCCCACAGGGGGTGTGGGCCCCCTGGACCCCCACTGACCTTGATTCTTGTGTCTATAAGAAGCCTCTGACCCAAAAACCCTAGGGCATCCAGAAGAAATCCACGAAAACCTCCGTTGCGCCACCGCCACCGAAGGGGAGATTCGGGGGACAGAAAGTCTTTGCTCTGGCACCCTGCCTGTTGGGGATATGCTATATGGGTATCCTTATAGCATGTCTCTTATCCGGCTAACCCGGGTGGCCCACAGTTGGTAGCATGGCCGATGGCCTGCTGGGCGGCCCAGTTAGATGGATCCAGAAGGGAGGCCCATGCCGGATAAAGGAAGGCTATGGTTGGAGTCACCGACGTACCCAGAGCCTTGGAGTACAAGACACACAAGACTAGTAATAGATAGTGTAGGACTCTGTAACCTTTCCGGCTAAGGACTTTTCCCAGTAACCCTAGGACCTGGCGACTATATAAGTCGGGCCTATGGGATAGATTCATGCAACCTCATATAATCGAGTATAGATTTAGACAACCTCGCACAACGAACCTATCTCTGTAACTCGGCGTATTGCCCTTATAGTGATTTATAGCAGGAGTAGGATTCCGCCACCGTCGTGGGATCTGAACCTGGGTAAGCTATGTTACGTCGTACCCGTCAACCGTCCGCCTTCCCCCACGTCTCTAAACACGCACTGTGAGGACCCCTCCATGGCGTACTCGTCGGAAATACCACGACAGTTGGCGCCCACCGTGGGGCAAGAGGCGCTTCAGGCTCTTCAGCGGGCGAGGACCAAGATCTTCGCGGGAATCGACGAAACCATAGCCATCGGTCGCGTTCTCTTCTCTGACAACATTTTGATCGTCCCTCCCAACGAGTTCTGGATCCCGGCGAAGACGAACCCTACATGGTGTTCGATCGTTCCTATTGGAGACATCCACCTCTTCATCGGCGAAACCGACTCGGGCATTAGTTCCCTGGGAGTCGGAGGAGCATCAAGGCCCGCATGGAACGCCTACGGGCAGAACACGTTCGCAGAAGGATCGATGTCGGATCTCTCTTCGGAGTTTGCCGACAAAGATCGGAAAAATTCAAGGCCCACCCAAACTGCCCCTGTGCAGGATATAAAGGTGGAAGATCAATGCAAGTCCGCCGGCTTCGCCTGTGCGTCTGGACAGCAGAGATCCAAGTTCGTCGGCATGGTTACCATCTTTGACCTGGCGTGTTGCATTCATAGAGAGGACGAAAATCCCCGCGATTACCTGGCCAGGTGGCTCCGTATACGAGCCGATCTGGCGCTCTACCCCAATGATGATGCTATGTATCACTTTATGGAAGGACTGGACCATGGCACGCTTCTCCGGCATTCTCTAAGACGGAAGCAGGCGTCAGGACGCATTACCTTTGAAGGTATGGTGAACACCGTCAACAACTACGCGGAGGCTGAAGAGGCAGCTCAGACAACACTTGTGCTCATTGACGGAGCCCCTCCAATTCAGCCACCGGCACCACCGCCTCCGGCCGCCATCGTCGCAGCTGCGCCGCCACCTCCAGTCATAATCGCTGCCGTTGCACCTCCACCGCCCGTCATCGAGGAAGTCCTGGAACCCTCCGACTCTGTGATTGATGTGCTTTATGCTGACTTCAGTGTAGATTCATAGGAGATAGATTTCAGTCCAGAGTATCTAGACTCCGCTATGCAGGAGATGGAGGAGGAGTACACGCGTGACGAGCAAGCCAACAACGTCGTCATGTCTCGAGAGGTGTTCGTCACCATTGGGACGACGATGGATGAAGATCAACCCGGACGAGATCCGCCTACATCGCCGGACAAGGGGAAGGGGCCACTTATTGCTGCTGACGATGATCACGCAAAGGTCATGCCTCCTCCGCCTAACCTAGTGCAGCAGCCGCAGGAACTCGGCAACTGACCGAGCAACAAAAACACCGCAAACTTGTCGCCTCTGGCATCTACGTCTGCTCCTGCCCAAGTTACTCCAGCTGATAGAGTGATGTACGGCAATCTCCTCGTTGAGCCACTGAATGTAGCTCATATCCGGAACGTGACTCAGCTCGACGAGAAGCGCCAACAGCTGCTAGAGGAAGCGCAGGCCATCGCGGAGCAAGGCGCTAAGCTGGATCATGATCTAGTCAATGCGCAGAAGTCCATAGAGAAAGCTAGAGCAATGGAGGCCGAGTACAAGACTCTGCTGCAACAGCAGAAAGCCAAGAAATCTCCGTCTCGCGTCATCAACGATCCTGGTGTACGGAGAAACCTAGGATAGGCTCCCTCGAAGCCGGCACAGGCCAAGCCATACATTGACAATGAAAGCAAATAGGTGATGCCCACCCCACTCCTTAACCTCGCCGCCGCCAAGACCCTTCTGGAGCAGGATAGATCGCTCGAGGCAGTGGAACAGGTTTATGACCTAGTGGCCAAGGCGGTGAAGCAGTAGGAAAAGGCCACCTCTCAGAGGCTTGAGTCCGACCCAGCACTTTGCCAGTCTAGCCAGTATAAGCCGCCAAGGGACAGATCTCCTCTTGATGTCGGGTCCCAAACGGGTTCATCCGAACAAAGACGGAGGGATGCGTGCAACAAGAAGGATGCTATCCCCATATCCTCCAACCACGGAGAAAAGGCCCGACCTCGTCGCCCATCGCCACCGCCCCGATCCCCCCGACATCGCGAAGATCCCAAGGCTCACCATCATATGGATATGCCCCCGCCAAGGGAGTACGACACCGTCATCCGCGACAACGCGGAGCAGACCCGTCATGACGGAGAGCGCAACCAAGGACACTAGAGCAGGTCACGCCATGACCCTCCACGTCCGACAATCAACCTAGACAGGCGCGAGGCGTCGTAGGATGGTAACATCAAGAAGGCTAACCCACCGCCACATCCGCCTCCGTCGCCACCTAGCAGTCACCATGGCGGAGGGGGCCCGCGTCGTTCACGCAGCCCATCCCCTGTTAACAACAAGAAGAAGAACCTGGAGCCATACGATGCACGTTCGCGGATCGATAAGATCCACGAGGCCCGGGAAGGACCATATCTGGGACCACGTTGCTTTGGACCTGCAATACGGTCCGCAACTTACCCCAAAGGTTTCCGGATTGACAAGACCATCAAGCCCTATGACGGCACCGCCAAGCAAGCCACATGGTTGCAGGACTACGGCATCACAGTGGAGATTGCCGGAGGCAACCCCAACGTCACCGTCAAGTACCTCCCGTTAATGTTGGCGGGCACGGCCCGTCAATGGATCAACGAATTTCTAGAGAAATCCATCTAAAATTGGTTGGACATGCAAGAAGCGTTCACCAAGAACTTTGAGGGTACATACAAGCGTCCCTGCACTATTGGCGATCTATAGCGGTGCGTGCAAGAGAAAGACGAGACATCTCGCGCCTACCTCTCCCACTGGCTAGATATGAAGAATTACTGCATAGGGGTGCACGCTCAGACCGCCATGGCCGCCTTCATTGATGGGTTGGAAAGGGGCATGTTGCTCTGACATAAGCTGAAGCGCTTGCAGGACAATCAACAACTTGACTTGAACCAGATGATTCAGTTGGCTAGAGAGTTCGCAGCTGCCGACGACGATGCTCGCGGCTGCTTGTCGGCAATGGTCGTTCCAACTCAAGCTCGGAGGAACTACAGTACAAAGCGGTAAACCGCTCCAGAAGAAAAGCAATCTATCAACATGGTCGCTATGACTTTTACAGGACGAGGTGAAGGCGGACAACGTGGCTGAGGACGGGGAGCTGGTCGTGGGCAGAAACGAGGAAGTGAAACTACCTCGACGCCGCTCCGCGTTCCCCAAACCTAAGATTAGTAATGCGATATGCCGTGCCTCGTACACCTCGATGTCAATGGCAAGGACACCCATACCAATCGACACTGCAATTTCGTCAACGACCTCAAGGAAGACCCAGAGTCCGGCTACAAGCAAAGTCGGAAGAACAAACCGCGAGGCAAGGGCAAGGGGAAGAAGAAGGAGGAGGAATCCAAGGATTCAAGTGACATGGACGAGGAAGTTGACCCCAAGCACGCCGCCAAGAGCAACGACAAGGGCAAGAACCCCTTCACGAAGAAGGCACCAGTCTACCACACTTTCCTTGGCACCCCCACTGTCCGACAACAGAATACCTCTCTAAGGATCCTGATGGCTACTCTACCCCCAGTTCTCCAGTACTTGCGCTGGTCGGAGGTTCCAATAACTTGGGACAGCACGGACCACCCAAACCTTATTCCTACGAAGAACCAATACGCCATGGTCATCAACCCCTTGATTGACGGCGTGGAGTTCACCAAATGCATGGTGGATAGTGGAAGCAGCATCAACATCATGTACCTGGATGCACTGCAGAAGATGAACTTGACGGAGGCAAACCTAAGGCGGACCAACACCATCTTCCATGGCGTAGTTCCTGGTCGGGAGGCTCGGTCCCTTGGGTGCATCACACTTCAGGTCGCCTTTGGCGATGTTAATAATTACCGCCAAGAGCGCATGACCTTTGACGTGGTCCCCTTCAAGAGCGTGTACCACGTCATATTCGGCCGCGATATATTCCACACGTTCATGGACAAGCCATGCTTCGTCTACAACAAACTCAAGATACCCAGGCCAAACAGTGTCATCACCGTATCTGGAAGCTTTACCAAGGCAAGGGACTGCGAGATTAATGAAGTAGCCTTCGCGGAAGCTAGCCTCTACAGCGAAGAATTCAGAGAGATACAGAGCAAGGTCGATGACTCAGAGATGCCCGCGTCGAAGAAGCAGATCTCCGACTCCGCTCCTGCATTCAAGGCCGCCATCGAGACCAAGCCGGTGGAACTTGTGGTAGGCGATGCCTCCAAGACCACCGCCATTGGGACAAACCTGGATCCCAAATAGGAAAGCGCGCTCGTCTAGTTCCTCTGTGAGAATAGGGACATCTTTGCCTGGCAGCCTGCCGACATGAAAGGTGTACCTAGGGAACTTGCCGAGCACAGCTTAAATATTGATCCAAAATCCAAACCAGTGAAACAACCTCTACGACGCTTTGGAGATGATAAGAGACGTACCATTGGCAAAGAGATAGCTAGGTTACTTAAAGCTAGTTTTATCTGAGAAGTCCTTCACACCCAATGGGTGGCCAATCCTGTACTTGTCCCCCAAAAGGGAACCAATGAATTAAGAATGTGCGTTGATTACACCGGCTTGAACAAAGCATGTCCCAAAGATCCGTTTGCTTTGCCACGCATTGAACAAGTCATTGACTCGACGGCTGGCTCAAAACTTTTGTGTTTTCTCGATGCATACTCAGGATACCACCAGATCAAGATGATGAAGTCGGACCAATTGGCCACTTCGTTCACTACCCCATACAGCACGTTTTGCTATGTTACGATGCCCTTTGGGCTGAAAAACGCAGGTGCTACATACCAGCGGACAATGCAATGTTGCCTTCATGACCAAATTGGTCGGAACGTTCATGCATATGTGGACGATATCGCGGTGATGTCTAAAAAGTCAAATGACTTAATCTCCGACTTAAAAGAAACCTTTGATAATCTCCGGAAATACAACATGATGCTTAACCCTAAGAAGTGCGTCTTTGGGGTTCCAGCCGGCAAATTGTTGGGTTTCATCGTTTCCCAGTGCGGAATCGAGGTCAACCCGGATAAAATCAAGGCCATCTTAAACATAAACCGTCTGACATGCCTAAAGGACATTCAACGACTAACAGGTTGTGTTGCAGCAGCTAGTCGGTTCGTCAGCCGACTTGGAGAGAAGGCTCTGCCGCTATACAAGTTGCTGAAGAAGGCGGAAAAATTCACGTGGACGGACAAAGCAGATGCAGCATTGAAGCAGCTCAAGGAGATTCTTTCCTCAGCTCCCATCCTTGCAGCACCCGAACCTGGCGAGCCCCTGTTAATTTACATGGCGGCAACCAACCGGGTAATCAGCATCGTCGTCGTCGTAGAGCAGAAGGAACCAGGCTATGAGCAGGGAGTTCAACGACCAGTTTACTATGTGAGTGAGGTCTTGACGGAGTCCAAGCAGCGTTACCCGCACTACTAGAAGATAGCTTATGGACTATTCCTTGCTTCTCGGAAGTTGAGGCACTACTTTCAGGAGCACCCAATCACAGTGGTGAGCAAGACTCCACTGTCCGACATTATGAACAATAGTGACGCTACAGGAAGGGTCGCGAAGTGGGGCATTGAACTTGCCGCCTTCGAGATCACCTACAAGAGACGCGACGCTATCAAGTCACAAGCCTTGGCGGATTTTGTTGCAGATTCGACGGAGATGCCAGATGCTACTTCGTTGCCGGAACCAGAGTACTGGGTGATGCACTTTGACGGATCAAAACTGCTCAACGGCTCGGGGGCTGGTGTATTGCTACAGTCACCAACAGGAGACAAGCTACACTATGTTCTAGAGATCCACTTCGAGGCTACAAACAACATGGCAGAGTATGAAGCACTCATGCACGGACTACGTGTAGCCAAGGATATTGGCATCAAGCGCATAGTTTGCTGTGGAGATTCCGACTTGGTTGCCCAGCAGGTGGCTGGCACCTGCAATGCGTGGAACCCTATGATGGCGGCATATCGAGACGAAGTGGACGATATAGCCAAGAGCTTCTTGGGATACGAAGTCAAGTATGTGCCTAGGGAGCAAAATGAGGCGGCTGATCTGCTGTCTAAGCTTGTATCAGGGCGCAAATGAATTCCGCCAGGAGTTTTCCTAGAGCATCTGCGCACACCATCCGTGAAGGGAGCCGACATCGACAACCCGGACAGAGCTGACTCTTTCGTCAACATGGTGGCAAAGGCCCCTCCAGCTTGGACAAAACCTTTCATGGAATATCTCGAACACGGAACTTTGCCCGACGATGAGGTCAAAAGACGGCAAATAGTACGATGAGCAAAGGGTTATACCATAATCAATGGACAACTCTACAAAAGGAGCACTACTGGTGTATACCTAAAGTGTGTTTCCCGGATAGAAGGTATGGAAATCCTACGCGAAATCCATCTCGGAGATTGCGGGCATCACGCTGCTCCTCGATCGTTGGTCGCGAAAGCCTTCCGGCAAGGATTCTACTGGATGACCACGAAGGCGGACGCTGACAAGATGGTTGAGACATGCATGGGATGCCAGTATTATGCCCGACAACCACATGTTCCTGCTGAAGAATTTCGAACAATACCAATAACTTGGCCGTTTGCACTCTGGGGGCTAGACATGGTGGGACCGTTGCAAACGGCACCATGTGGGTTTACAAATCTGCTAGTAGCAGTTGATAAATTCACTAAATGGATAGAAGCTAAACCCATTAGAAAGCTTGATGGGGCAACTACCCTAAGGTTTGTCCGGGATTTAGTGGTGAGATTTGGTCTCCCACATAGCATTATCACCGACAACGGCAACAACTTGTCACTCGGAGAAGTGGAGGCTTATTGTTGGGAGAAGGGCATCCGACTTGACCTTGCATCTGTGGCACACCCACAATCCAATGGTCAGGTTGAGCGAGCCAATGGATTAATTCTACAGGGGATCAAGCCACGTCTTGAGGCACCACTACATAGAGCAGCTGGATCCTGGGCGGAAGAATTGCCATCTGTGTTGCGGAGTTTACGAACCACACCCAATAGATCCACCGGCTACACCCCTTATTTCATGGTATATGGAGCAGAAGCCATCCTACCTTCCGACATACTTCACGATGCACCAAGAGTTGCCGCCTACGACGAAGATGACACTGAAGAATCCAGACGCCTAGATGTGGACCTTCTCGAGGAGGAGCGCGTTTTGGCATGCCAAAGATCCGCCATCTACCAGCAGAAGCTACGCAGCTACCATAGTCGCCGCGTTCTACATCGCTCGTTTAAAGAGGGGGACTTGGTGCTCCGACGTAAGCAGAAGAAGTCACACAAGTTATCCCCGCCATGGGAAGGACCGTTCATCATAAGAAAGGCGCTACTCAATGGGTCTTACTACCTCGTTGACAATCGTGAACTGAAGGATAGACCCAATGAGGATCATAAGCGTAAGCGACGTGACCCGGATGATGACTACCTGGAGCTTGATTGGCCATGGAACATAGCACAGCTACGTCCTTTTTACACTTAGTATTTTTATCTAATTGTATATCTCTTATATGATCAATGAAATAAAGCTCTCTGGTACACTCATATTTCCGAGTCTTTTACGTCCTTTAGTGTTCATTTTTGGATCATGTAAAACCTTTATGCACAAGTTTTGCGACTGCACTTGTGAAAATTCCGCCTACAGGCGTTAGCTTAAGTTTTCTGGTCTACACGTTCTTTGTCGTTTTTATGTGGATTCTGGAGTAGTGACTTTCGGCACTTATTGCCGGCGATTTTGTGCTTAGGTTATTGACGGTGCCATTGGGCATCATCACCTGAGCGCATGGTTCCTAAAACGAGTCTTCCGACTCACGAAAGGTCAAGCATAAGAACCAGAGTAATGGATAAACCAGCACTTGCTTAAACAATATATACATGCTGGAAACTGATTCTTAAGTAGCAGGACATACAACATTGTTTTCCGCCTTAAGTTAAATACATAGTTTTTTCCGCATACGCACCAAAGGTGAAACAAATATTACAAGTTGTTTTGCATTCCTTTGGCACAGGCGACTTGGAAGCAGTGTCATCAGCAGCAGGAGAACCACCCTCGAAGTCGGCTGTGTGAAGGGACTCGGAGGAGCTTTGGCTGCCGTCATCGATGGTATTCCTCGGCACGAAGACGTTGACGTCGACCAACTCGGCAACTCTGGTGTCAAAGCCCGAGAGTGACGACAAGATGGATTCATGGTTAATCGCCTTGCCATCGTCATCCATGTCAGGAATGCCAGAGGTCACCGTGTCGATGTAGGCATCTTCGTAGTGTGCCTTCACCATTGACAGCGCCATCCTTGCACCAGCCCGTGCACATGAAGCTTTCCATCTTGTGATACGCTCGGGGGCTCGGTGCAAGATCTCCGAGTACTTCGCCATAGATTCTGATGCCTTAATGTTGATCTGGAGGGGCTTGGCGATCTCTTTTGCTTGCACGATGGCGGTGTTGATGAAGTTGCCGGCAAGAACCATGCATTCCTTGGCTGGAGGAGGCGAATGGGTTAAACCCATAGGAGCTGCACATTCCAACAAGGAGCACATGAGTTCAAAAGTTTAAAGTATCCAGACTATATGAATCCAAGGCGGAGAAAACTTACTAAAGATGCTGGCCTCAGCTTGCCAAAGGGTATCCGCCAAGGAGTCCCGTTCTTGTTGGAGGAGCATGTATGCCTCATGATGGCATTCATTCTGCTCATCGACAGCTTTCTTCTAATCTCTTAAGATCGATATCTCCTCCTTTAAGCGGTTGATATCCTCGGAGGCGGAGTCCTACAGGACCTTCATTGACTCATCATGCATTTTCAGCATGTCCTTCCTCTCCTCCTTAAGGATTTTGTTCTCGCTATCCAGCTGCTGAATGTGCTTGGATTGCTCGACAATGTCCTTGGCCTTGGCAACATATTCTACAAAGTCAGAACAATTAAAGTACACAGTGAGTACTCGGAGAATATGGGCACAAAACCAAGTCGGAATGCGAAAAAGAAAAAAGACGCTTGCTCTTGGTGATATGTTCCTTCAAGAAGGCAGTTTTACCCTTTTCAGCTTCCAAGTCTGTGTGCATCTTCTGATACTTGTCGTTGGCCATGCCCCTCCGAGCATTCTCGTTCTGTGGAAAAAAATAAAAAAGTTAAACGTTGTTTGGTCTGCTTGGAGCATCTAGCCGGAAATTTTCCACCTAGACGCTCGGGGGCTACAACGAGAGTTTTTGACTTAGCAATATGCTTAGCTTTTCTTTAAGGATCTAGTCAGAACTAATTCAGTTCTCGATTAGAAGCTTGGGGGCTACAGTATAAAGTTTTTAAACTTGGATATATGCTTAGCTTTTCTTTAAGCATCTAGTCAGAACTAATTCAGTTACAACTAGAGGCTTAGGGACTACAGTATTGAAATTTATAAACACTACGTACGCTACTCTTAAAGCATCTAGTCGGAATAATTCATTCCACCTAAATGCTTGGGGGCTACAGTGAGAAGTTTTCTATTTTAGTTACTCTTAGAGCATCTAGATGCAAAGACCTATGGTTTTGAAATGGATCGTATGGGCACCTAGAGGGGGGGTGAATAGGTGCTAACCAATTTTTAATACTTTTTCAATTTTAGGCTTGACACAAAGTAAATTCTCTAGATATGCAACTACGAGAATTTCCCTATATGTAACCCTAACTACTAAGCACGTAAAAGAGGAGCGAGGAAACCGCAGTGGAGCACGCGGAGACACAGGGATTTGTTTTACCGCAGTTCCTTCCTTGTTAAGGGAAGTACATCTGCGTTGGAGGGGTGGGCGGTTCTAATACCACCACGCCACAATAGGCCTCACCCTATTCTCCGATGGATCTCGCCACGAGAGGCCTGATCCACCTTCTCCACTATTGGATCCCTTCAAGGCGGGAACCGGTACCTTTTACAAAACTATCGGGGAACACACCCACAACCGAATTGGGGGCTCCCGAGATGACAACAAGCTGCCACAAGAACAAGGTTTATCAATATAAACAAAAACGAGGATCTAGATATTTGCAAGAAATACTAGATCGGAGGTTCTCCAAATGAATGGAGAGGAGATGAAGCGCTTGATTGCTGATGATTAAGATCGAGTTCTCCTCCTTCGATTCCCCAAGGTATGGGGCCTTTGGGTGGATCTAGGTGGAGAACTCTTGGATGAAGCTTTCAGATCTGATCTGGTCTTTTTCGAGATGAATCAAGAGTTCTGGCAGGAGGGGGATGGCTGGCTTAAATACCCCCTCCCCAGATCTGGCCGTTGCACAACTTTGGGGGCGGATTATCCGCCCCCCACTTGGGGCGGATTATCCGCCCCCTTGGAAAACTCCGCCCCAAGGGCGGATTCTCCGGGGGAAACTCCGCCCTCTCTGGGGCTTGCGCCTTGGTGAAGCTTGGTGAAGATCTTGGGGGGCGGATAATCCGGCCCCCCTGACGGGCGGATTATCCGGCCAGGCCAGAAAGTCTGGCCAAAACTCCGCCCCCTCTCTGGGGCTTGCGCCTTGGCGATGAGCAGGGGGGAGGATTATCCGGCCCCCCTGTGGGGCGGATTATCCGGCGGGGCCGGAAAATCCGGCCAAAATTCCGCCCCCCTTCTAGGGCTTGCGCCTGCTTGGGCAAAGGGAGGGGCGGATTATCCGCCCCCAAAGGCAGAGTCCTTTTCCCTTGATTCTCAAATAGAGCTGCAACACTTCAACACACATTAAATGATCCTTGGTATTGTTATCTAACACACAAAACACTAGGGATTAAGAAATTTTCTTTCAATCTCCCTCTTTTTGGTGTTAGATGACAATACTAGGATTTGCAATAAAACCGGCAAATACCACCTTAAATAATGAAAGACGCTCCCCCTAGATGTGTGCATATTTATGATTTGCATTTGAATACAAATACACACACTAGGGAGAACACTACTTTAAGGTTTGGGAAAGGTTTGGGAAATAAGGTCATGCCACCGGGATGAGAATATAGCCAAAGCATACATAAATAATCCCATGAATCCATATGCCATCAAATATGCTTCATAATTCCAGAATTCCATGGGGTCCATGATAGATAAATCCAGAATTCCATGAATACCAAACATAGTACCAAACTGTGGAGTACGACATAGTCTTACACAAGCAACCACAAATAGCAACTAAGTTCAAGCAAATAAAAACGACTAAAATAGAAAAGCTTGTGCCCAACCCTTGCAAATCCACGAGACCTAATAGAACTACTTCTCCCCCTTTGGCATCGAATCGGCAAAAAGGAAGAAGAGCGATGCTAACGCCCCTGGACACCCAGAATTCACACCCAAATTTGCAAGAATCAAATCAATCAAAAGCCAAATTTGAGTGTGTTTTACATAAGAACAAGAGATATGTAAGAAAATCCAACGGGACCCATGACCAACTCTTCTCAAGGAAGAGGGCGGTGGCCGAAGCCACCATGTTGGAGCGCATGGCATGACACCGCGAAGATGTATCTTGAGTTCAAAACCAATGCTCATCGATGACCCACATATCACAAAATGATATTAAGGGAAATGATTTTACTTGCTTTCTGCATTATGGGGGGAGGGTTGGCCCAATCAATTAGGACCACACTCCCCCTATGTCTATGCCCGCATCTAAACCAAATACATGAATAAGAGCAAGTGAGTGTGCAAGGGTAGTCAAGCCAAGCTCCTTGAATCTATGATATTTAGCTCATTCCTCAAATAACAAAATCTTGCTTCATCAAGAGGCTTCGTGAAAATATCAGCAAGTTGGTTCTTCGTGCTCACAAAGGATAGAGCAATATCTCCACGAGCAACATGATCCCGAATAAAGTGGTTGCGAATCTCTATATGTTTTGTTCTTGTATGTCGCAGGATTGTAAGCAATTTTGATAGCACTTTCATTGTCGCATAAAAGAGGCACTTTGTCACAATTGACACCATATTCCTTTAAAGTTTGCCTCATCCACAACAATTGAGTACAAGCACTTGCAGCAGCAAAATATTCAGCTTCGGCTGTTGAGAGTGAAATACAATTCTGTTTCTTTGATGACCAGCACACTAGAGACCTGCCCAAGAATTGGCATGCACCAGAGGTTGATTTCCTTTCATCTTTGTCACCAGCCCAATCTGAATCAGTGTAACCACATAGAGAGAAACTTGAACCCTTGGGATATCATAGCCCAAAATTTGGGGAATGAACCAAATATCGGAAGATTCGCTTGACTGCCACTAAGTGGATTTCTTTAGGAGCGGCTTGGTACCTTGCACACACTGCTACACTTAACACGATATCGGGCCTAGATGCGCAAAGGTAAAGGAGAGAGCCGATCATGGATCGGTATACCTTTTGATCCACGTCTTTACCCTTGGGATTGAGCTCAAGATGACACTTTGTTTGCATTGGGGTAGCAACGCCATTGAGATCTGTCATGGATGGACTCAAGGCGAGCCACAGGAGCGTAGGTCTCGCCAAAATAAATTCCTTCTACTTGAGAGAATCCTTGAGCCACGAGTCGTGCTTTATTTCTCACAACAATACCATTTTCATCCTGTTTGTTCTTGAAGATCCACTTGGTGCCGATAACATTGCGGCAATCCTTTGGTTTTTCTACGAGCTTCCAAACTTTGTTGCGTTCGAAGTTATTTAATTCTTCATGCATTGCAACAACCCAATCGGGGTCTTCAAGAGCATCAAAAACCTTCTTCGGTTCAACCATGGAAATGTGAGCTTGATGATCACAGAAGCTTGCAAGCTCTCTTCTAGTGGATACCCTTCGTCGTAGATCACCAACAACCTTGTCAAGAGTGTGACCTCTTAGTTCAAGGTTCCGATCAGAACGAGCCTTGAGACGAGCCTCAATGTCCTTATTGTTTCTAGGAGGAGTGGATTCAATTGTTGTATCCTTGTCTTGATTACTGCCTTGCCCTTGATCTTGGTCACCGTTACTGCCAGAAGATTGTTGCTGAACATTTTCTTGAGCCGGGATAATCCGCTTGAGGGGCGGACTATCCGACTGGGAGGATAAGTACCAGAACCATCTTCCTGAGAAAGCCTGACTGGAGTTGGAGACCTAGGGACGGATAATCCGCCCCTGGGGGCCGGAGAGTCCGGCCAGGGAGCTTCAGAGTTGTTGACTTCTCCTTCGGATCCTCTGGAACGAGTTGGAGTGCCAGGGGCGGATTGTCCGCCCCTTGGAGGGGGTGGATAGTCCGGCCTGGGACTACCAGCTTGTCCAGGGGACAGATGGTCTTCAGCAGATTGTGGTGTTGGTGCAGGATTGTCTCCAACAGTAGGAGCTTGTTGATCTTGTGTAGATGAGGGCTCCACATGTGTGGAGCATTGTCCTTCCCGATCCTCCACAAGGGGTTCCTCAATGGGGCGGAAAAATCCCACGCCCATTCTTCTTATGGCATCTTGGGGTATTTTAACATCTGCATCACAAACATCAACTTGCCCTACAAAGGAGCCGTTATTTTCATCGAACTCCACACTACAAGATTCTACAACAATCCCAGTGAGCTTGTTGTAGACTCTATAAGTGTGGGATTCGGCACCGTAACCAACAAAAATACCTTCCAAAGCTTTGGATTCAAATTTTGACAAGAACACCTTTAATAAGAAAGAAACACTTACACGAATACCACAAGTATGAGATGTTGGGTTTATTAAGTAATTATTTCATATGGGGTCTTGTCCAAGATCTTCCGAAGGTAGAGCCGGTTTGATGAGTGACAAGCAGTGGATATGGCTTCAGCCCAAAAATTGTAAGGAGACTTGAATTCAGCTAGCATAGATCTTGCCATATCCATGAAAGTCCGGTTCTTCCTCTCGGCTACACCATTTTGTTGAGGGGTGTACGCAGCGGAATATTGTGGTCTAATCCCCTCTTCGCTAAGAAACTCGTTTAAAGTGTAGTTCTTGAATTATGAGCCGTTGTCACTTCTAACTGCCAAGATGGGAACATTGTGTTGACGTTGAACTTCATTGGCAAAGTCGATGACAGTTTGTTGAGTCTCACTTTTCATCTTGAAAAAATATACCCATGTATATCTTGAGTAATCATCGACGATGACCAAGCAATATTTCTTCCCACCAAGACTTGCATGAGAAGGAGGACCAAATAAATCCACATGAAGTAATTCCAAGATCCTCTTTGATGACACAATAGTCCAAGGATCATGCATTTTTCCTTCAACACAAGCCCTGCAAACACGATCTTTAGCAAAAGAGACATTGTCTTTTAGTCCAAGGATGTGGCCACCCTTTTGGAGACTTTGCAAAGTTCTCATGTTGACATGGGCTAAACGGCGATGCCATAGCCAGCCCACGTCGGCCTTTCTGAATAGACACATCGGACCCGAAGTGGTTTTCCCCGAGAAGTCCACCACATACAGGTCATTTTCGACGTATCCAACGAAAGCGACCTTTAGGGACTTGCTCCATAAGAGTACCACCAAATCATCGTCGATAAAAACAGCAAAACCCATCTTGCCAAGGGCACGAACAGAAAGAAGATTGTAGCCAAGGGTCTCAACAAGCATGACGTCCACGAGTGAGATATCGTGGGCAACCACAACCTTGCCAAGACCCAATACCTGAGATTTAGACTTATCACCATAGGAGAGTGTGATATTATCATGATTTGGACGCATCTCCGTGATGATCTCCTTGCTTCCGGTCATATGACTAGTGCAACCACTGTCCAGCACCCATTTCGACCCACCGGAAGCATAGCCCTACAAGAAAATTACTTCTTGGTTTTAGGTACCCATTTTTCAATGGGTCCTTTCATGTTAGTAACAAGGGTCTTTGGGACCCAAATAGACCAAGCAATATATTCATCAAAAGGACCAACATAATAAGCATAAACATCGCCATAGTCATCACAAAAGAGTTCATAATTCGGATTGTGAGACCCTGCAAAACCAATATTATTAGTCTTGTCTTTTGTGACAACCTTCTCAGCAGTGCTTGTCTTTAATTGCACATTCTTGGTCTTGTTCTTCTTGGTTTTCTTCTTCTTGGACTTGGTGACATACCCAAGTCCCTCTTTACCATGATTTGACCTTTGCTTGCCAAGGACTTCATCAAGCACACCTTTGTCCTTTGTAGTGATGTCCTTGATCACTTCTTTTTCCACACTAGCATTTTTCTTGTTACTATATGTTGAGTTGGACGAGCTAGGAGTATCATATTTGGCCAATCGACTTTGAAGCTGATCATGTGACTCATTGAGAATAGAGAACTCGTTTTTCAACGCCTTGTGAGCATTGTCAAGTTTCTCCAATTCCTCGGAGAGTCTATCATGAGCAGCCCCAAAGTCAATCCTTTCCTTCTTTAACTTCTTTGCCTTGGTGATAGCATTGTCACGTTCCTTAACGAGTTTAGTCATAATTTCTTCATGTGACTCTTCCATAGACTCAAGTATCTCTTCAAGAGAGATCCGAGCTTCTTCTTCTTCAAGAGATTTTTTTAGGGATGCGATTTCCATTGCATCCTCCCTTTCAATTCTGCCCTTTTCTTCGAGGAGTGCTTCGTTTTGGGCCAGCTGATCCATAAGAGCCTCAAAACGAACTTTGTGCTCACCTTGCAAGTTAGTATAGAAATAATCCAAAGAAATAATCTCTTCTTTAACCTTAAGACTAGAAGGATCATCCATGTCTATCATAGCCTTGGGAAAAGAAGAGTTAGAAGAAGTTACCTCGGAGCTTCTTGCCATGAGGCAAGTAGCATTCTTGTTGATGATGTTTTCGTTCGGAGAGTCGAAGAGAGATGTTGATGTAGATGTGGTGGCTATAGCAGCCACCTCTTGAGAGCTATCGTCCTCGTCCTCATCTTCGCTCCCCGATGAATATTCTTCTTGAGCCACTAGAACAATCTTTGGTTGCTTCTTGAAAGGAGCATTCTTCTTTACAAACTGTTTCTTACGTGGAGCTTTTGATTTGTCCTTGAAAATGAGTCTTCCTCCATTATCCTCTCTACTTTGATATGGACACTCAGCTACGAAGTGCAACGGTCACCACAATTAAAGCATGTTCTCGACTTGGGACCATTTTCTTTTCTTCCATAGGCTCCACTCTTGCGATCTAGTTCAGCTTTAGCCTTGGCTGGATCTTTCAAAAGTTTCTTGCATAAAGAGCCAAGTATTGTCCATGGATCCTTTTTATATCTTGGACAGTCCGGACCTTCTACCGCATATTCATCATGATCAATCACACTAGTCTTCAAGGCCATGTTGACCCCTTTGCATCCCCATAGCTCGAGCACGAGCATCTTGACATTCTTGGCAGCCACTTTGAAGGCGGCCATTTCTTGCATTACCTCATTGGATGACATGAGGTGATAGTTATGCCTACCTTGGAGACTTTTCAAATCTGTGGGCTCAAATGGCATAAGAGCACTGACATACTTGCGCTTGATCCAAGCATCATCAACATAAGCTGCACCGTGGTTTCTGAAGGTAGTGGCTATTGCCTTGAGCCTCCTATACATGTCCTCGTGGTCTTCTCCATCCAGCATATAAAATCCTTCAGCTTCATTGCTCAAGGCATCATATCTATTCCTTCTCATACTTTCATTTCCGATGAAGAGCTCGGTGAGGGCATCCCAAGCTTATTTAGCTGTGCTAAGATGCTGAATGTGTGGCATGTCTTTGTCACCCACACCAAGTTGTATCATGTGTAGAGCTGTAGCGTTGAGTTGGCTATCGACCACTTCTCTTATTGTGAGATTTTTGGGGTTTCCAACATGAAGGCCATTTTCGATGATCTTCCACAACTCTATGGAGGAACTGCACACATGAGATTTCATCAAAAATTGCCATTGAGAGAAATTAAATGCTGAAAGTTTGGGTGGATCACCCCTATTATGTATATGTGGGTGAGGGATAGGCGGATCAGGGGAATACACATGAGAAACCTCATTGTATCCATCCTTACCGCTATCCTTTTTCGAGGAGGAGATCTTGCTAGTATCATCACCTACCACTTCGTTATCTTTGGAAACAGTTTTACCCGTTTCCTTGGATTGCGGAGTGGTATCCTCAGAGTTAGATGGAGGTGATGCTGCGGATGTGGAGAGAAGCATTATCAATTGACGCATCTCTTCCATCTTAGCCTCCATGGAACTCACCAAGGTTGTTTCCAACGTCTTGATATCGTTCATGGTGACTACCTCCGGAGCATCACTCCCATCTCCCTTGGAACCCATACTTCTCTTAGGCGGTTAAGCCCGAAATAAGAGACGAGGCTCTGATACCAATTGAAATGGATCGTATGGGCACCTAGAGGGGGGGTGAATAGGTGCTAACCAATTTTTAATACTTTTTCAATTTTAGGCTTGACACAAAGTAAATTCTCTAGATATGCAACTACGAGAATTTCCCTATATGTAACCCTAACTACTAAGCACGTAAAAGAGGAGCGAGAAACCGTAGTGGAGCACGCGGAGACACGTGGATTTGTTTTACGCAGTTCCTTCCTTGTTAAGGAAGTACATACGTGTTGGAGGGTGGGCAGTTCTAAGACCACCACGCCACAATAAGCCTCACCCTATTCTCCGATGGATCTCGCCACGAGAGGCTGATCCACCTTCTCCTTTGTTGGATCCCTTGAGGCGGGAACCGGTGCCTTTACAACACTATCGGGCACACACCTGGAATTGGGGCTCCGAGATGACAACAAGCTGCCACAAGAACAAGGTTTATCAATATAAACAAAAGCGAGGATCTAGATATTTGCAAGAAATACTAGATCGGAGGTTCTCAAATGAATGGAGAGGAGATGAAGCGCTTGATTCGATGATGAAGATCGAGTTCTCCTCCTTGATTCCCCAAGGTATGGGGCCTTTGGGTGGATCTAGGTGGAGCACTCTTGGATGAAGCTTTGGATCGATCTGGTATTTTTCGAGATGAATCAAGAGTTACGGCGGAGGGGATGGCTGGCTTAAATACCCTCCCGGATCTGGTCGTTGCACAACTTTGGGGCGGATTATCCGCCTGAAACTCCGCCCAAGGCGGATTCTCGGAAGCTCGCCCCTCTGCAGGGCTTGCGCCTTGGTGAAGCTTGGTGAAGATCTTGGGGGCGGATAATCCGGCCCCCCTGAGGGGCGGATTATCCGGCCATGCCGGAAAGTCCGGCCAAAACTCCGCCCCCTCTCTGGGGCTTGCGCCTTGGCGATGAGGCGGATTATCCGCCCTGGGGCGGATTATCCGGGCGGAAAATCCGCCAAAATTCGCCCCTTCCGGGGGCTTGCGCTGAGGCAAGGGAGGCGGATTATCCGCCCCCAAAGGCAGAGTCCTTTTCCCTTTATTCTCAAATAGAGCTGCAACACTTCAACACACATTAAATGATCCTTGGTATTGTTATCTAACACACAAAACACTAGGAGAATAGCAGAGGGGTAAGGAGTAAAATCAGACCTAACCAGAACTATCCAACCGATTTTCAAAAATAGTTTTGACACTCTACTTCGGCCGTTAGCTAGGTTATCCTACAGGCTGGACTTGTGGGGTATCATAACTGCTGAGCTCTGATACCACTCTGTAACACCCTCAGAATCGGACCTATGCAAGTTTGAGCAAAATTCGCCAAACCCGCATAGAAACGATTCAAAGGTGCCCACCAGGCACTTTCGTGCGGGTGGAAAACGAAGTAATAACATTACACAACAGTCCTCGATGGGACCCACAGAACAGATATATATAACAGCGACTCCATGAGTCAAGAATACAGATATAATTTACAAAGATCCAATTCACCTTTAAAACGATAGAGCGTCCAGCTACGGACAAGAAGCAAATGGGGCTAAGAGCCCAGAAGAATAACCAATGGCGTCCATAACCCTGCCCAGGCCAAGCCGGAAGGGTAACCCTGCTATCGGCGTCGATCTCAAAACCTGCTTAAACAAAAAGGGGTGCCGACAAAGGGCAAAGGAGAAAGAAGGAGCGTCGATCGAGGCCAAGATGCAGCGAGGCTAGAATTCGGCGGTCCTCGCCTACATAGGTATGGTGGACTGAAGCGGCAGCGGCAGCATGCACTAAACAACCTATAGAGACTCGATACAACTGGCGGCAATTCAGAGGGGGGTAAGAAGGACCTATTCGGAGATAACCTGATACTACCATCAAACAAACCCATCCTGGTGTTTCCCCCTCGATACCAAACGAGGAAGTCAACCGAGGAACTCACACAGTTGGCAGTTTTACTTATTCGGTTGTAGTTGCGGCACTTTACTAGTCAGGTTTATATAATCGTCCTGATAAAGTAAGCAGTGGGCACTTTTAGTTAACCATTCCGTTGTAGTTGCAACAATTGCTAATCAGATACAGATAGCATGAGATAAACCCAAAACCCAGCAGTTGTTGGTACTTTTATTCAGCCATTCCGTTGTAGTTGCCATACTTACTAGTCAGGTACAATGGTCGCAAGCGACACTCCAAACAAGCAATTGTGGGCAGTATTACTTAGCCATTCCATTATAGTGAAGCTGATTACTAGTCATTATAAAGTCAAATTTATAGCAATAAACTTTAGTTATGCTTGTCTATGATCGAGATACTGTGCTCCAAGTCGTCCATATCCGCGGACACGGCTTTCAGAAAGTTTTACCCGGCCGGGGTGCACCAATAGCAACACATGCTCGATCAACCTCGGAAAAACCAAATCAAAACCCAACGAGGCTTTCACGTTGAACAATCACAGGATTCAGAAATATTTGGGGCCACCCTTAAGTAGATTCATAGCGAACGGTGACTCGAGCGGCCTCAAGGTTTGTGGGGCGTGATGCAACGGGAACCGAAAGTGTGGCTGGGCTTCGATACCACGTAAGCGGGTCACAATTCCTAAGCGATGCAGTGTGCTCCTCGCACAAACGTAAATACATAAGTAGCATGGCATAAGTACAGGATAGTAAATAAAACCTCAAACTAGTTTGTGGCCCCAAGAAATAAGAATGAATCAAGCTCGCTGGGGGTCCCATATACCTCCGGATGTGGATAGCGATAAAACAAGGAACATGTATCAAGTACTCGGGTCTTACGGGACACAAGTGGGCATTCGAAACCAAATATTTTCTATCACCCACGATGCCTCGCTTATTTCAATTTTAGTTGTTTAACAGAAATTAAAGTGAGCGATAAGTAAAACTAAAATCATCTCCAACATCAACATGCGGCAATACATCAACAAGCGTGGCATATGACTCACATCAAGACTTGAGCAAGCAACTACGACGCGCAAGTCCAACTATCTACCAAACAACAGGTAATAGGGTGTGTCCAAGGCAATATAGGGCTGCGCGGTATATCACAGGTACGGAATCTAAAGCATCGCAACTCAGATAGCAATAGATCAACAGGAGGGAATAAAGACTATAAAGTAAGATAGGTAGAAAGGGGGAGATGCTCGCCTGAAAACATTGTCGAAGGTTCAACCGAAGATCGGGGCGGAGCTCACATCAACTCAACGGCCTTATCCGCGAAGAAGCAAATCACTAGAAGGAACACCGGATGCACTATTTAATACAACGGCAGAAGATCGGCATGATGCATGAATGATGCATGGCATGGCAAAGGTGCGATGCAATTAGGTCATATTAAGCGGAACCGGGGTCCCGACAATTAATTAGGTGGTTTATGTTGTTTAGATACCCCGCATTTTAAATGTTGTATTAGCATGGTAAAAGATAGCTCCGGTTCGCTACACAAGCTTTAAATGAGGCCAATCTGAGACTAGATTTGCCCGCATATGGGCCCCATATTTAATTATTAGGTGAATCGGCATAAGGCCCCCAAACCAATGATATGCATGCGAGAATGACAATTTAATATGCGACAAGTTGTATTATGTTATGAAATAGGGTTCGAGGAAAGGGTTCACACATTAGGGTCTCGTCGATCTTGGGGTTCCGGGGTTCGGGGTTGGTCTCGGGGTCTAGGGTTCGACGGATTCGGTCTCACGGGAACGTTCTCGGAAAGGGGTAGATCTTGGTGCATCCGGGGTCTTCGGGTCATGTTGACGGTCATGGCGTTCGGGATGAAGCACTTGTCGCGTCGGGGTCTCGGTGTCGGGGTGCAGTGCTTGGCGTCCGGGGTTAGGGTCTTCGGATCGGGGTAGATCTTATCGGGTCCGGGAAGCAGGTCTTGGTTCGGTGTCGGGGTGTGTCGAATTCTTCCGGGCCGGTGTCGTTCTTGTCGTCGCGACGGTCTTGTCGGGTTCTCAAGTCGGGTCGGTCTTGGCTTCGAGGGGAAGTGCTTGTCGTTCCCGTGGCGATCTTTGCGTCCTCCCGGTTCGGGTCTTGGCGTCTGAGGGGAAGAACTTGGTGCCATGTGACGGAGTTCTCGGAGGTACGACCATCGGATCCTGGGTGGTGGTACTCGGGGTGTCGGGACGACGATCTTGTCGATGACCTTGGCGCTTCGGATCCTTGAGATCGGGGTCTTCGGTTCCCCCTCTTACGTCGGTACCGGTACGGGGTCTCCGCCTCGAGGATCTTGACGACCTTGTCGTACTCGAGCCGCAGCAGCATCAACACAAGGTACCTTCCCGTTACAGCAACCATCACCACACATACCATCGATAGCACCAGGGGCTCGCACCGGAAAGGAAACAGGGGGTCACTGGGGCGGCGCCTGCGGTCGAGGACAACGGATGGTCGCGCAGGTCGGACAACCAAGGGCGGCGGCGGACGGCGGTCCGGCGAGGCCGGCAGGCGGACGCGGACGGCAGGGGACCGCAGGGAGAGCGGCGGCGCGGAGGCGAACGCCAGCGGCGGAGCTTCGGGCCAGGCGGCGGGGCAGAGGGTACGGCGGCGGTTCGCGCTGTCGCGTGGCGTCGCCAGCGGGGACGGCAGGCGAGCGGGCGGCGCAGGAGAGGCGGCGGAGGCGCTGCAGCGGCAGGAGACGCAGGCGAACTCCGGCGGCTTCGGCAGAGCCGGAGGTGGGCGCAGGCGCGGAGGCGGTGGAGGTCGGGGCCGCGCGGGGCATGGTGGACGGGCGTGGCAGCTCGCGTCAGGCGAGGCAGCAGACGGTGACGGCTCGGCGAGGTCGGAGGCGCAGCGGCAGGCTGGCCGGGCGAGGTTCGGGAGGCGGTGGCGCGGAGGGGTTGGCGGGAGGCGTGGGGGCAAGGCCACGGGAGGCGGGGAGGCGGCTGCGGGAGAGGGAAGGTGGAAGCGGCCGAGCTGGCTGTGGCGAAAGGTCGTGTGGGGACGAGGAGGCGAGAGGGGTGGACGCGGCGAGCGACGGGAGGTGAAGGAGGCGGGCCTGGGGGATGCTGCGGGCGCGCTGGGAGAGGCGGAGGCGCCGGTGGGGACGAGGTGAGAGGAGGGTGGCCGGACGTGGGGAAGAGGGAGGCTTCGGGCGGGAGGTAGGAGACGGGGGGGAAGGAGCAGCGCGTCGGGTGGGTGCGGTGTTGTGTGGGGCCACGCGGGCAGGCGTGAGTGTGTGCGTGAGTGCGTGTGTGTGCCCCTGTGTGAGTCGTGTGGGGGGCAGGGTGAGAGGGTGAGAGATGAGGGGTGAGTTGGCAGAGGGGGATTGGGTAGAGGGAAGGGGCAGGGTGACGTGGCAGCCTGGTATTGGAGGGCGTGATGTGGCCAGCGGGTGTTGGTAGGTTTTCAGGTAGTTTTAGGATTTAGGTTGGACCGATTTGTAAAAAAACCTGGGGGTGGTCGTTCGGGTCATTCGGCCCGTTCGACTGCCCCACTAAAAATAATATAACTTTTATTTGCTTAAATAACACCGTTTGCAAACCGATAGAGGGCAAAACAAAATAGTCCGGCGACCCGGGTTTTGGCGTTTGAATAAAGATGGGGCGTTTTTAGAAAACAACACGGGCTTTGCAAACATAGTTTTATGCAACAAACACATGATGATGACGATGCAATGCACAAATTCAACGCGATTTTCTAGTAGTGGTTTTTGCGGGATGCCACAATTCGACACCACTAACAAGGGATCTCGCCCTCGAGATCCGCCTCATGGTACCGGAAGGAAGGTCGGCGGTCTGATCCTTCGCGCTTCGTGTCGATTCTCGCGACACCACTAACAAGAGTTCCTTCTTCATCTGGAAAACGGCGACACCACCAACAAAGGGTCGTTGTTCCTGATCGTCGAGAGAACACTCCGGAGAACAAAGGACGAAGGTAGAGGTATCAAACGATAAGGCCACCTCTAACTTCCATTAGAAGAGGGAAAAGTTACATTGATCCACCAGTTCGATGTACAGAGCGAACAGTAAGAGTCGGGTAGGGTGATCAGTCCATCCCGGACCCAACTATCTACTCTATACATGGGTCGGAGAATCAGGCAACTCAACTCTCGAGATTTAGACTGAAGATCTTCATAGGCGGTGTCCGGAACAAAGGGATGATGCCAGCAGAAATCGTATGAAAGACACAATGATTAGGTTCCGCGATGGTTCCATTGGCATGAACAACACATGCTCAAGGTATACTCCAACTTCACCAAAACTCGTCCTTCTCATATGTTTTTTTTAACGACACTGATATCCAGCAGGAACACACATGAAGAAAGAGGTCAAGAACAAAAGATCGGATGAAGGGCTCAACAGAACATTTGCAGATTGATGATCGTAGCACTCCGTTACAAAAGGAAGAAAGCGAAGCCCTGAAGGTACGACGGAAACCCAACCACGAGAAATCCTGGACTCGAAGAAAGAGAAGAGAGCGGATTCAAAACACGTAGAGGTAAGAGGAGAACAGCAGAGGGGTAAGGAGTAAAATCAGACCTAACCAGAACTATCCAACCGATTTTCAAAAATAGTTTTGACACTCTACTTCGGCCGTTAGCTAGGTTATCCTACATTTGGACTTGTGGGTATCGCATAGCTGAGCTCGATACCACTCTGTAACACCCTCGAGAATCGGACCTATGCAAGTTTGAGAAAAATTCGCCAAACCCGCATAGAAACGATTCAAAGGTGCCACCAGCACTTTAAATGCGGGTGGAAAGCGAAGTAATAACATTACACAGTCCTCGATGGGACCCACGAGCAGATATATATAGCGACTCCATGAGTCAAGAATACGATATAATTTACAAAGATCCAATTCACCTTTAAAGCGATAGGCGTCCACTACGGACAAGAAGCAAATGGGGCTAAGAGCCCGAAGAATAACCAATGGCGTCCATAACCCCTGAGCCAAGCCGGAAGGGTAACCCCGCTATCGGCGTCGATCTCAAAACACCTTAAACAAAAGGGGTGCCGACAAAGGGCAAAGGAGAAAGAAGGCGTCAAGATCGAGGCCAAGACAGCGAGGCTAGAATTGCGGTCCTCGCCTACATAGGTATGGTGGATCAAGCGGCGTGACATGCACTAAACAACCTATAGAGACTCGATACAACTGGCGGCAATTCAGAGGGGGGTAAGAAGGACCTATTCGGAGATAACCTGATACTACCATCAAACAAACCCATCCTGGTGTTTCCCCCTCGATACCAAACGAGGAAGTCAACCGAGGAACTCACACAGTTGGCAGTTTTACTTATTCGGTTGTAGTTGCGGCACTTTACTAGTCAGGTTTATATAATCGTCCTGATAAAGTAAGCAGTGGGCAAGTTAACCATTCCGTTGTAGTTGCAACAATTGCTAATCAGATACAGATAGCATGAGATAAACCCAAAACCCAGCAGTTGTTGGTACTTTTATTCAGCCATTCCGTTGTAGTTGCCATACTTACTAGTCAGGTACAATGGTCGCAAGCGACACTCCAAACAAGCAATTGTGGGCAGTATTACTTAGCCATTCCATTATAGTGAAGCTGATTACTAGTCATTATAAAGTCAAATTTATAGCAATAAACTTTAGTTATGCTTGTCTATGATCGAGAATCTTGCTCCAAGTCGTCCATATCCGCGGACACGGCTTTCGAGAAAGTTTTACCCGGCGGGTGCACCAATAGCAACACACGCCGATCAACCTCGGAAAAACCAAATCAAAACCCAACGAGGCTTTCACATGAACAATCACAGGATTCAGAAATATTTCAGGGCCACCCTTAAGTAGATTCCATAGCAAGCTAGCTGACTTCGAGACGGCCTCAAGGTTTGTGGGGCCGGCTGTAAACGACTGGGAACCCGAAAGTGTGACTGGGCTTGTAAACGGGTCACAATTCCTAACAGTACAGTGTGCTCCTCGCACAAACGTAAATACATAAGTAGCATGGCATAAGTACAGGATAGTAAATAAAACCTCAAACTAGTTTGTGGCCCCAAGAAATAAGAATGAATCAAGCTCTGGCTCAGGGGGGTCCCATATACCTCCCGGATGTGGATAGCGCGATAAAACAAGGAACAGGTATCAAGTACTCGGGGTCTTACGGGACACAAGTGGGCGTTCGGAAACCAAATATTTTCTATCACCCACCGATGCCTCTGCTTATTTCAATTTTAGTTGTTTAACAGAAATTAAAGTGAACGATAAGTAAAACTAAAATCATCTCCAACATCAACATGCGGCAATACATCAACAACTGTGGCATATGACGACTCACATCAGCACTTGAGCAAGCAACTACGACGCGCAAGTCCAACTATCTACCAAACAACAGGTAATAGGGTGTGTCCAAGGCAATATAGGGCTGCGCGGTATATCACAGGTACGGAATCTAAAGCATCGCAACTCAGATAGCAATAGATCAACAGGAGGGAATAAAGACTATAAAGTAAGATAGGTAGAAAGGGGGAGATGCTCGCCTGAAAACATTGTCGAAGGTTCAACCAAAGATCGGGGCGGAGCTCACATCAACTCAACGGCCTTATCCGCGAAGAAGCAAATCACTAGAAGGAACACCGGATGCACTATTTAATACAACGGCAGAAGATCAGCATGATGCATGAATGATGCATGGCATGGCAAAGGTGCGATGCAATTAGGTCATATTAAGCGGAACCGGGGTCCCGACAATTAATTAGGTGGTTTATGTTGTTTAGCTACCCCGCATTTTAAATGTTGTATTAGCATGGTAAAACATAGCTCCGGTTCGCTACACAAGCTTTAAATGAGGCCAATCTGAGACTAGATTTGCCCGCATATGGGCCCCATATTTAATTATTAGGTGAATCGGCATAAGGCCCCCAAACCAATGATATGCATGCGAGAATGACAATTTAATATGCGACAAGTTGTATTATGTTATGAAATAGGGTTCGAGGAAAGGGTTCACACATTAGGGTCTCGTCGATCTTGGGGTTCCGGGGTTCGGGGTTGGTCTCGGGGTCTAGGGTTCGACGGATTCAGTCTCACGGGAACGTTCTCGGAAAGGGGTAGATCTTGGTGCATCCGGGGTCTTCGGGTCATGTTGACGGTCATGGCGTTCGGGATGAAGCACTTGTCGCGTCAGGGTCTCGGTGTCGGGGTGCAGTGCTTGGCGTCCGGGGTTAGGGTCTTCGGATCGGGGTAGATCTTATCGGGTCCGGGAAGCAGGTCTTGGTTCGGTGTCGGGGTGTGTCGAATTCTTCCGGGCCGGTGCCGTTCTTGTCGTCGCGACGGTCTTGTCGGGTTCTCAAGTCGGGTCGGTCTTGGCTTCGAGGGGAAGTGCTTGTCGTTCCCGTGGCGATCTTTGCGTCCTCCCGGTTCGGGTCTTGGCGTCTGAGGGGAAGAACTTGGTGCCATGTGACGGAGTTCTCGGAGGTACGACCATCGGATCCTGGGTGGTGGTACTCGGGGTGTCGGGACAACGATCTTGTCGATGACCCTGGCGCTTCAGATCCTTGAGATCGGGGTCTTCGGTTCCCTCTCTTACGTCGGTACCGGTACGGGGGTCTCCGCCTCGAGGATCTTGACGACCTTGTCGTACTCGAGCCGCAGCAGCATCAACACAAGGTACCTCCCCGTTACAGAGACCATCACCACACATACCATCGATAGCACCAGGGGCTCGCACCGGAAAGGAAACAGGGGGTCACTGGGGCGGCGCCTGCGGTCGAGGACAACGGATGGTCGCGCAGGTCGGACAACCAAGGGCGGCGGCGGACGACGGTCCGGCGAGGCCGGCAGTGACGCGACGGGGGACCGCAGGGAGAGCGGCGTGGAGGCGAACGCGGCGAGCGCGGAGGAGCTTCGGGCCCAGCGGCGGGCGGAGGGTACGGCGAGGCGGTTCGCGGTGGCGTCGCGGCAGCGGGCGGCAGCGGGGCGAACGGGCGGCCGGAGGAGAAGCGGCGGCGCTGCAGCGACGGAGGCGGCGAGACGCAGGCGACCTCCGGCGCGAGCTCGAGCGAGCCGGTGGGCGAGCGCAGGCGCGGAGCGCGGTGGAGGTCGGGCAGCGGGGCCGCGGGTGGGCCAGGCAGCTCGGCTCGGGCGGGCAGCGGCAGACGGTGATGGCTCCGTGGCGAGTCGAGGCTGGCGGCGGCGTAGCGCGGCGGGCGAGGTTGGGAAGGTGGTGGCGGAGGGGTTGGCGGGGCGTGCTGGGGGCTGCGAGCCGCACGGAAGCGGGGGCGAATGCGGCTGGGAGAGGAAGGTGGAGGCGGCGGCGGCGGCCTGAGCGAAGCGAAGCGGGTCGTCTTGAGGGACGAGGGGCGGAGAGGGGTGGACGCGGCGGCGGCAGGGGAGGTGAGGAAGGAGGCGGGCCTGGGGATCTGGCGGCGGCGCGCTGGGAGAGGCGGGCGGCGGCGCCGGTGGGGACGAGGTGAGAGGAGGGTGGCCGGACGTGGGGAAGAGGGAGGCTTCGGGCGGGAGGTAGGAGACGGGGGGGAAGGAGCAGCGCGTCGGGTGGGTGCGGTGTTGTGTGGGGCCACGCGGGCAGGCGTGAGTGTGTGCGTGAGTGCGTGTGTGTGAGTCGTGTGGGGGGCAGGGTGAGAGGGTGAGAGATGAGGGGTGAGTTGGCAGAGGGGGATTGGGTAGAGGGAAGGGGCAGGGTGACGTGGCAGCCTGGTATTGGAGGGGGTGATGTGGCCAGCGGGTGTGGGTAGGTTTTCGGGTAGTTTTAGGATTTAGGTTGGACCGATTTGTAAAAAAACCTGGGGGTGGTCGTTCGGGTCATTCGGCCCGTTCGACTGCCCCACTAAAAATAATATAACTTTTATTTGCTTAAATAACACCGTTTGCAAACCGATAGCGGGCAAAACAAAATAGTCCGGCGACCCGGGTTTTGGCGTTTGAATAAAGATGGGGCGTTTTTAGAAAACAACACGGGCTTTGCAAACATAGTTTTATGCAACAAACACATGATGATGACGATGCAATGCACAAATTCAACGCGATTTTCTAGTAGTGGTTTTTGCGGGATGCCACAGGCTATCCCTTCTATCGCTGGTATACTCGTGCATTAGCTTCACGCGGTGCTGCAGAGGTTGGATTCGCCTGATGAACTAGCACATGGCTAGGTCCAAGACGGTCAAACATGTCTCTACGAACCACTCTATCCGCCTTATGGCGCGGGAAGCGTCAATGTCGGAGGGAAGGGAGGCCTGGGATCTCCATGTCAAAGTTTCAGCGGCGGCTCCGTCAACGAAGTTCGGGTATGTTACTTCTAGGCCAGACAGAGGGATATCTGGGCCGTAGACGTAAGTACGCTGCCAGTTCTTGCAGGACTCGTGACCGACGATGTCGGGGAACCGCCGGCCAGGACGGATCTTGAAGCTTATGGTGCCACAGTTCCTAAGTTCGTCCTTGCTAGCTCCGGCTTCACGCTTGACGGTGAAGAAATACACGAAGAGATCTAGCCTAGGCTTAATCCCTAGGTAACGCTCGCAGAGCGCCGCGTAATTACTAAGCCATAGGATGCTACTGGGAGAGAGGTTTTGGGGATGGACTCTATAGTGATTCAAGACGGAAATGAAGAAGTTAGAGATGGGCAGGGAGACGCCATGTACCAATTAGGCTTTGAGGTACACCTTTTCTCCGGCTTGGGGAGAGGGTGTCACCTCGCCGGTCGGTGCCGCCCGCCAGGCGAGCCCCTCCGTCGCAGGG
Source organism: Avena longiglumis (assembly GCA_030063025.1). Classification (NCBI taxonomy): domain Eukaryota; kingdom Viridiplantae; phylum Streptophyta; class Magnoliopsida; order Poales; family Poaceae; genus Avena; species Avena longiglumis. The sequence goes on from CP125976.1 coordinate 566,924,686, forward strand.
AGGTATCCCTCGGCGACCAGCTCCTTGATATCGCGGTCAGTGATGTCCGAACCGCGCCAATCGCCCTTGTGAGAGTCGAGCTCCTCCTCCAACGACACCAGCGCCACTGGGTTATGGTCGCCGCAGATGGACTCAACCACTTCCGAGACAGGGATGACCAAACCCTCTGGGGGCACGATGACGGAGTTCGCCGGCTTCGTCGCAGCTTCGCCCGATGCCGCCTTGGAAGGGGTAGAGCTGCTGCTGGCCATTGTGCGGGTTTGAGGTGACTGGCGAGGATTGGAGCTAGGGTTTTTTGCGAAGATTGTGAGGAGAGATCGAGGGGGCACGCGCTGGAGGAGGAAGACGATGCGAGGAACGAATGAGGTGAAAATTAAAAATTCCACCGCAGTTACTATTTATAATCTCCAGCATCAAGATTCGTGCAGCTTGATCGGACGGTTGCTGTGTTGACGACGTGTGCGCGAACGTGCGCGGAAATTTCGCCACGTCCCAACCGTCGCCGCCAACGGTTCGTATCGCACGCGCGAGAAAATTGGACATAATTGTGTTCTCTGCATGTGTGAGTTACGAGGCGTCGCTGACCTACGCCTACGTCGCCCTAGCTGACATAGGTAGATGAGCCGTCACATCGAAAGATTCCGGCATGGACGGATCCAGCCCGGCTATGGAAGAGTACGATGGAAGATTCAGCATTTCTTCGACTTACATATTGAAGACGGAGAAAACCTTGCAGGGTTCTTTGGGAGGACTACAAGATATTGCTTGACAACTTCCCGACATCCATCTAGACGGAGCATTCCACGTGAAGAGGCAAGATGGCGCAAGATCTCGGAATTCTCCGGGGACTACTGTTGCTGATATGCTATATGGGTATCCTTATAGCATGTCTCTTATCCGGCTAACCCGGGTGGCCCATAGTTGGTAGCATGGCCCATGGCCTGCTCGGCGGCCCAGTTAGATGGATCCAGAAGGGAGGCCCATGCCGGATAAAGGAAGACTATGGTTGGAGTCACCGATGTACCCGGATCCTTGGAGTACAAGACACGCAAGACTAGTAATAGACAGTGTAGGACTCTGTAACCTGTCCGGCTAAGGACTTATCCCTGTAACCCTAGGACCTGGCGACTATATAAGTCGGGCCTATGGGAGCCTTTAGGGCATAGATTCATACAACCTCATACAATCGAGTATAGATTCAGACAACCTCGCACAGCGAACCTATCTCTGTAACTCGGTGTATTGCCCTTATAGTGATTTATAGCAGGAGTAGGATTCCGCCACCGTCGTGGGATCTAAACCTGGGTAAGCTGTGTTACCTCGTACCCGTCAACCGTCCGCCTTCCCCCACGTCTCTAAACACGCACTGTGAGGACCCCTCCATGGCGTACTCGTCGGCAATACCACGACACTGCCGGGACGGGGAACTGCCCCGGAGCCATCTCCATCGATCTCCATCGCCATCTTCATCACCATTGCTGATTCCCATGATGAGGAGGCAGTAGTTCTTCCTTAGGGCTAAGGTCTCTACCGTTAGCTATGTGTTCATCTCTCTCTATGCATGATCTTGTGGTCATGAGCTTTGTAATCAAGTAGATCTACCTTCCTACTCAAGTGCTTCATTAGATCTCTGCTCTCCCTATGTGTGTGAAAGTGACAGCGTGCATGCCATGGTGGCACTTAGGTTTGAGTCTACATAAATACTCTTTGTGCTTTAATAGATCTATGCTTTTCCCCACGTGTGTGAAAGTGACAGCGTGCATACCGTGTGTGGCACTTTGGCTAGATTAAATATTTGTTATGAGTTATATTTGGAGTTGGATGTCTCTATGAAATTGTGGTGTTTGTTGGAACCATCTAGCGCTCAAGGTGACAGTGCGGGGTTATCTAGATTGGGGAAGGCGGACTTTGAGGAGTGCTGTTATAGCCCTACCAATGATTAGAGTGTCCAACCGGAGAGTAGTTAAGAGTAGTATCATGAAGGTATAATATTTATATGAGAGAGTGTTCACTAGTGAAAGTATGATCCCTAGGCCTTGTTTCTAAGCATTGAAACACCGTTTGCTACTAGATCTGTTGCATGTTTTCTTGCTTCCATCTTTGTATCATTTTCGGGGAGGTTTTGGTCCTTTACCTTACCTCACCATCAATCTCTTTTCTAGCACCATTACCACTTGTATTTCACTATCTCTTCTCCGAACTAGTGCACCTATACACCTGACAAGTGTATTGGGTGTGTTGGGGACACAAGAGACTTCTTGTATCTTGATTGCAGGATTGCTTGAGAGGAAATACCTTTGACTACTTCCTCCCTGAGTTCGATAAACCTTGGCTGATCCATTTAAGGGAAACTTGCTGCTGTTCTACAAACCTCTGCACTTGGAGGCCCAACAACTGTCTACACGAATAGAAGTGCGTAGACATCAAGCTCTTTTCTGGCGCCGTTGCCGAGGAGGTAAGGTAAAAGGTACTCACATCCTCCGGTGTGAGTGCTCGAAGTTATTTCCTTTAGATTCTGCAGTTTTGCCTTTTTGTTTCTTGTTTTCACTAGTTAGGCTTAATGGAAAACAACAACAAAATAAGAGAGCTCTATAGCATTTATCTTGAGTTAGGACATGAAGTGTTTGAAGAGAAAATTAAAAAACCTATGGAGCTTTATTTGCATGCTAATAGCAATGTTATTAGTATGAATTCTTTGGACCCCATTATTGCTAATGCTATGGAAAAGTCTAAGCTTGGGGAAGCTAGTTTTGATGAAAGTGATCTTTTTAGTCCCCCCAGCTTTGGAAGATAGCTATTTTGTTGCTTATGATGATACCAAACCTCCAATATATGATGATTACAATTATGAGTATGATATTTTCAGTCCACCTACTATTGAGAGGAAATTAATTGTGATTACAATATGCCTCCTATATTTTATGATTATGGTAATGAGAATAATAGTGATAGCTATTTTGTTGACTTTGCTCCCACTACAATTAATAAGAATGACTATGCTTATGTGGAGAGTAATAATCATTTTATGCATGTGGCTCATGATAAGAATGTTTTATGTGATAGTTATATTGTTAATTTTATTCATGATTCTACTGAAAGTTATTATGAGAGAGGGAAACATGGTTTTATGTATCTCAAAAATATTAAGTTTCCCCTCTTTATGTTGAAAATCTTGAAGTTGCACTTGTTTTGCTTTCCTATGCTTGTTACTTTGTGCTTCCATGACTTGTTTCTTTACAAGATTCCTATGCATAGGAAGTGGGTTAGACTTAAATGTGTTTTGAATTTGCTTCTTGATGCTCTATTTTGCTTCAATTCATATTTCCTAGTGAGCATCTTATCAAACTTTGACGATCTTCTCGAAGAGGTTGATCCATGCCACCATGACGAGTGGACGAAGCGTTTCATAATTTGCGGGGTGGATGCTCACACTAAGGAAGAGAGGGAATGTCAAGGAACCACAAACTGAGTATCTCATGGTCAACTCATGGATAGATGTTTCACGAACATCTCTAAGGCCAACAAACATGAAACACATCAAGGTAACGGAGGAAACAAGAGGAGAAGGTTTCAAGGTGACAGATAGCTGGTCTTCATAAGGATTGAGACCATGGAGCTTGCAGAAGAGTTTTGACTTCTGAGGGAAGGAGACTTCCAATAGATGGAAAAGGAACACAAACTTCGGGAAGTGAACCTCTACTAGACAGCTTAAGTAGAGCTTCACAGATGGGAAAGATAGATACCAGCAAAACCAAGCTGTTGAACTACTTTTGACATAGATGGGTTATTCTTTGGTTCAACAGAAGGCCAAGACAAAAAGGTGTTTTGGTGGAGAGGACTCGTAAGAGTCACAAGGAACATGTAACAAGAGAAACTATTGATTACCAAAATCATGGTCGCTCTTCGAACATGTTTAAGAAAGCGGGAAGGAAACTCTTTATTCATCCAGAGCTACCAAAATCTTTGCCAACGATCTTGATATCACTTTTCACCACCAAGATGAATTGTTTAGAAGATTCCTGATGACACGAGAAGGAAACTTCATTCTCAGACTCCAAATACTTGGCATAACAAGATGCTTGCCATCATAAAAGGGTCTGGAGGATTGACCGAGAGACATTTAACAACTCTACTTTAAATGTTCTCTTTGATGTTTCAAACACAGATATCAGGCTACTGACAAGCCTTTAACTAGTCATCAAGTAAAGGTCGGACTTCGTTTATAAAGGAAACCATAAGCACAACTCCTATAGTAAATCGTATAAGAAGCCTCATGAAGAGTGGTTGTTATTGCTGATTCAAGAGAATATGACAATAGGTCTTCCGACTGATTATGCCAACCATTACATCAATCTTGCCAGAGTTACAATAGACCTACGTCATAACCTTGAGGAACACCAATCATTATTGCTGCTTGAGATTCAGCTTTGATTAAGTGGAGAGATACTTCAGACTCAGCATGTCCGAATAGAAATGGTGAAACATTTACACAGAGGTAAAGTCACTAGATTCTCAAGACACGTACTTCAATGTCAAGATCCAAGAGATGAGATAGATTGCGAAACCCATGTGATAGCAAGTTATCAAAAGATAATTGCATCTACATGAATTGTTTGCAACGAAACACAACTGAATCCTGTTTAGGAAACATTTAGGAGGATATAGAAGTTTTGGTGGTATCGTGGTGGTATCACGGCATATGCCATGGGTAGGCTAAAGTTGGGGCCGATGGACGTGGAGGAATCCGGGGAGGGATGATGCAGTGAAGACCGCACTCGTATGAACAAAGAGAAATACAATGTATATAGGATTGATGCTCTCATGTGGATATAACTCCTCTTTCTCTACATCTAATCTCTCATAATCTTGCCATGCTTGTGGCTACAATCATGCTCCTTGAGCTGTATCTCCTATGCCTCTATCTAGATCTCTCTGTGAGATTGGAGGAGGAAGAAGAAGTAGAGCTCCTATTGAGCAGAGAGGGGAAGAGCCCTTCGGGGTCTCTCATGTAACGATCCCCCTGGTGCTCCTTATAAAGGGGAGCCCAGGGGACAAGACTTGTTCTACACGTTTGGCATCTACATGGTATATTCTGGGTATCTTCTAGAGATGCTCGGCATATGCCTTGGCATCTTTGGAGATGCCAGGCATATTCCTTAGCATCTTATTTGATGCCAGGAGCATATCCCTAGCACCTTGTTAGATGCCATGGGCATATTCCATACGTCATGTGCCAGTCTGAGCTGGTGGGCTCCCAAGACTGGCACAATACTTGTTGGTCTTGTCTTGACTTGATGGTGCGTCGAGGTGGATGTTGAAGGCGCATCTAGAAATGAATAAGATGTCGTACAGAACAATATTATTCGGACTTAGGAAGTGTAATTCGGCCTGGTGAAAGATTGATTCGGCCCAGCCTTGGTCACAGATTAAAGGGCCTAGCCGAGGTATTCTGAGATTTGACCTAGTGAAGCCTAGCCTGGATTCTTCCTTGCTGGCCCATAGTCTGAGGTGCAGGCCGGGTTAATGGGATCCGCTATGGGCCAAGATTCCTTTGATTCGGCCCACCCGGGGAGGTCGGCAAGGTCGGCGTTGCAGAGCCTGGGCGGTCCCGCGGTGGACCGGGTGTGATGGTTTTCGTCCCAGCCGGGCGAGACGCTGCCAGCCCAGCGTGGTCATGGGGGAAGGCCGGACTCGTAGTGGGCCGAATCAACTGGCTTCGGCCCACCCGGGCGAAGACAAGGAAACTCGGCATGCGGGGAGCCTTGATTCGGTCGAGGCGGGAGTGCTGGGGGCGACGTTGGCGGGAGCGAGAGAGGTGAGCGCGACGTTGGCAGGAGCACTGCTTATGCCAGAGGCAGTTTGGCGATGGGCCGTATGCGGTGATTCGTCCCAGCCGTGTTATTCCCGTTTTTGGTCTTGATTCGGCTTAGGAGGCCCAGGACAGGGCCGAGATTTGTATAATTCGGCCCAGGCAGCCTCTTCCTCTTTTACTTTCTATTCCTCATATTACTTATCTCAGATGGCGTTCCTTTTATCTCACTTCGTATTAAATCATTCTATATCCTCTTGTATCTTCCGGTACCTCATCTTTAGGGTATCTGGGGTCATATCCCCGACATTAGTCCCCGAGGCTATGTGGGACTCGTAGAGTCGTGCATAGGATTCAAATTCAAATATTGTCTGAGTTACTTTTTGACTTAATATATTTTAGATGTATACTTCTATGTCCCATAACCCTTTCGGGTAAGTTCGTGACACCTAGCCTTTATGGGCGCCGGTCTTTTAACCCCTTTGGATAAGTTATGACTTACGGCCATTTTTGGCATTGGTCTTTTAACCCCTTTGGGTAAGTTACGAGTTCTGTCCTTCATGGGCTCTGCTCTTTTAACCCATTTGGGTAAGTCATGAGTTCTGGCCTTCTTGGGCATTGCTCTTTTAACCCCTTTGGGTAAGTTGTGACTTCTGGCACATTTTTGGCACTGGTCTTTTAACCTCTTTGGCTAAGTTATGACTTCTGGCCATTTTTGGCACTGGTCTTTTAACCCCTTTGGGTAAGTTACGAGTTCTTTCCTTCATGGGCACTGCTCTTTTAACTATTTTGGGCAAGTTATACTTCGAGTTATTATACTCAAAATTTACTTATGTCTTAAGTCTGAGTCGTTTGACTCAAATCCAAGGTATAAATAACTACAGGGCTACTTGTTTCATGATCCGTAACTTACCGCTGACAACGTAGTAGCACCCAAGACTGACACGATAGTTGCAGAGCTCGTCTCGACTCGATGAAGTATTTGTTGTGGTGGTTGACGTAGCATTTGGAGAAATATAAGGGGACTCCCGGGATGATTTATGTCGATCAAGCAGTCAATTCCAATAAATATCTCAGTCTAGGGTTGGCTAATTCGGACTGTGGACCTCCTAATTCGGCCTAGACGGATATAGAAGCTTCATGGATCCTGTCGGATTACTGTTTGACCCGGCGTGGGAAAATGGCCCATCCGGGGCGAAGGAGGCCTAGCCGAGCTCCCTATCATTTGGCCCGAGCGAGGCAGCAAGGAGAGTAGCCCAGCTGGGGCAGGTGTTGCCAGCTCGCGCGGTTATGAAGAAGTGGCCCGTGGTGGGTTGGCTTAGTCCAGTGCCGGCCCACCTGGGGTAAGCTCGATGACTGGCGTTGGCCCGTGGTGGGCCGAGCTGTTCATGTCGGCCCACCCGGGATGGATTGGCGAGGCAACCTGGCGGGACTGATTCGTCCGTCGATGCAGTGTGCAGGAGATCGGCGATGGGAGGCTGGGCGGGAGTAGCGCGGGAGCTCAGGAAGCATCGTCCTGGAGGGGAAGGTTCGGTGAGATGGGCTGGCTTCTCCGTGCCGGCCCATCCGCGGAATTGGTGACGATATGGCATATGATTCGGCATGTGGAGACTTTGGGCCGAGATAAAATGATTTGTCCCATAGCAGTTATCTTAATTTGCCCAAGAATAAGTAAATTTGGCCAGGGAAATATCTCTCTGGGCCGAGATATCTTTGATCCGGTCCAGTTTAGCTTTTTTCCTTTATCCTTTTCTATTTAGCCTTTATATCTATTTAAAATATCATTTTCATATATAAGTCTCTTGACGACTTAGTTATAACTCAACTCTGGGGTACCCGGGGTCGTATCCCCGACATTAGTCCCCGAGTCTATGTGGGATTCGTAGAGTCGCTCATAGACTTTGTATCAAATATTCCTAGAGTTGTCTTATGACTTATAACCTCTTGGTTATATACTTATTTTTCACTGCATATGTTTTTGGGCAAGTTTTAGACTTCTGACCTTCTTGGGCAGTGCTCATAACCCTTTTTGGTAAGTTCTTGACTTCTGGCCTTCTTGGGCACTGGTCTTAACCCTTTTGGGTAAGTTCTGAGTTCTGGCTTTCTTAAGCACTGCTCTTTTAACCTCTTTGGGTAAGTTTTGACTCCTAGCCTTTTTTAAGCACCGGTCTTTCAACCACTTTGGGTAAGTTTTGAATTCTTGCTTTCTTAAGCACTGCTCTTTTAACCTCTTTTGGTAAGTTCTGACTCCTGGCCTTTTTAGGAACTGGTCTTTCAACCACTTTGGGTAAGTTTTGAGTTCTGGCCTTCTTAAGCACTGCTCTTCTAACCTCTTTGGGTAAGTTAAGACTCCTGGCCTTTTTAGGCACTTGTCTTATAACTCCTTTGAGTAAGTAATGACTCCTGGCCTTCTTTGGCTCTCGTCTTATAACCCATTTGGGTAAGTTCTTGACTTCTGGCCTGCTTTGGCTCTGGTCTTATAACCCCTTTGGGTAAGTCATAATCCGAGTCAACTGTTTCCCAATGCAAGTTATTTTACTCAAAATTGAATTATGTCTTAAGTTTGAGTCATCTGACTCAAATCCGAGTTATCTGATTCCAAATCCGAGTTACTTTACTCAATTTTGACTTACATCTCAAATCTGAGTCATCTGACTCAAATCCGAGGTATATGACTCAAATCTTTTATCTGATGCAAAATTCGAGTTACTTTACTCAATTTTGACTTACATCTCAAATATGAGTCATCTGACTCAAATCCGAGGTATATGACTCAAATCTGAGTTATCTGATGCAAAATCCGAGTTACTTTACCCAATTGTGACTTACATCTCAAATTTGAGTCATCTGACTCAAATCCGAGGTATATGACTCAAATCCGAGTCATCTGTCTTCCGAGATATAACTTGATCTAATGAGATGATGTCAATTTGCCTTTGATTTGGATCCGAGATATAGATCCGAGATTAAGTTTTGTGGATACGATATTGGGGCTAATCGCTGAGAGATCCGATTCAAGATGTTGATATGAGATATAGATTCGAGATATGATAAGCTGGCAACTAGTCTTCCAAGATACGGGATAACCTGGCAAGATAGTGAAATATCAATCCGAGTCGTAATATAACCTGGCAATCTGGCGAGCTGAATCAAACTTTAGTCCTAATCAGAGATGAGCTAGTATGCCAAGTCCGAATGCAAATCCGAATTATAATATACCCTAACAAGTTGAATCAAATGTTAGTCTGAATCAGAGTTAAGCTACTGAGCTGAGTTAATGGTTAATCCGAGGCATAAATAAACTGACTCAAATTATATCCGAATCATCAATAAGCTGGCTGGTGAGCTGAGTTAAAGGATAATCCAAAGCATAAATAAACTGACTCAAATTCTATCTGAATCATAAATAAGCTAACTCAAATTCTATCTGAGTTATAAATAAGCTGACTCAAATTCTATCCGAATTATAAATAAGCTGACTCAAATTCTATCCGAATCATAAATAAGCTGAATCAAATTCTATCCGAATCATAAATAAGCAGGCTAGTGAGCTGAGTTAAAGGTTAATCCAAAGCATAAATAAACTGACTCAAATTCTATCTGAATCATAAATAAGCTGACTCAAATTCTACCCGAGTTATAAATAAGCTGACTCAAATTCTATCCAAATTATAAATAAGCTGACTCGAATTCTATCCGAATCATAAATAAGCTGACTCAAATTCTATCTGAATCATAAATAAGCTGGCTGGTGAGCTGAGTTAAAGGTTAATCCAAAGCATAAATAAACTTACCCAAATTCTATCTGAATCATAAATAAGCTGACTCAAATATGGGTCTGAATCAACATAATGTTCTCTCAATCTAAAGGTGACTCTACGTATATGTTAACTAGTCCCCGTGTTAAGTTATTTTCTCCCCGGGGTGAAGGATCGAGTGTTGGTGGCTGAGTTATCTGGCACTTACGGTATACTTGGAGAAGTGTTTGAGTGATTCTCGCTAAGTCATACCTCCCCTGCTGAGTTACTTGGTACTTACAGTAAGCTTGGAGAAGAGTTTGAGTCCTTCTTGCTGAGCCTTACCTGCTTTGATGAGTCAGGCTTGGAGAGCTTCTGCGCTTACCTCTCTGTTCTCTGTTCGCTTGGTGGAGCTGAATGAGCTCTATGAGGAAGAAGTTGATGAAGATGCTCCCGTCCGGACGGAAACCCAACCAACGCCACTAAGAGGCCCCACGATGGGCGCCAAATGTCGTGGTGGTATCACGGCATATGCCATGGGTAGGCTAAAGTTGGGGCCAATGGACGTAGAGGAATCCGGGGAGGGATGATGCAGTGAAGACCGCACTCGTATGAACAAAGAGAAATACAATGTATATAGGATTGAGGCTCTCATGTGGAGATAGCCCCTCTTTCTCTACATCTAATCTCTCATAATCTTGCCATGCTTGTGGCTACAATCATGCTCCTTGAGCTGTATCTCCTATGCCTCTATCTAGATCTCTCTGTGAGATTGGAGAAGGAAGAAGAAGTAGAGCTCCTATTGAGCAGAGAGGGGAAGAGCCCTTCGGGGCCTCTCATGTAACGATCCCCCTGGTGCTCCTTATAAAGGGGAGCCCAGGGGACAAGACTTGTTCTACACGTTTGGCATCTACATGGTATATTCTGGGTATCTTTTAGAGATGCTCAGCATATGCCTTGGAGTCTTTGGAGATGCCAGGCATATTACCTAGCATCTTATTTGATACTATCTTTATTCAACATGAACAAAACTAGATATCCCTTTTAAGAAGGAACCGAGTTGAATAGAACTTTTGTCTTACAACTCTCCAAGTTCTTGTTTAAGCTCAACCAACTAATTCAGGGTATCCAGTAGGGATCCTTGGAGAAAGGAGCGGTTTAAAGAAACAGCTTACTCAAGAATCTGACAACACGGTCATGTGGCAACATGGCAATACTTATAGTAAGACATCCATAATATCACGAACCACTGATATGTCACAGAGTTCAAGAGGGAACTTGCTTTACAAAGCAAGAAGACATAGTCGCAGAGTTTCTGCACATGCCTAACTCTTTAATTGAAGAGGGTGTACCGGAATAACAGACTTGGTAACACATTCATCCTTTGCTTAGTGATAGGGTTAACCAATCACGCTAAGAATGATACAAATGTCCTCGAAGTTCAAAGCAATAAGAATTGCTAATAATCTTAGATGGCCACATTATTACGCACACACAACATTTCCTGAGCGCGAACAACTCAGAGGAAGGGTGGGTAAAATGTGTAAGAGCATCACTTCATTAAGATGATCATGAGACTCAGCACGACCTCTTAGTATAAAAAGGGTGCGATACTTTAGGGTAGAACGGAATGTAAGCTAATCAACGCTTATTGATCTGTGGATTACAACACTTTGACCTGGTCCTAGATATGACGAGGTACTGGAGTTTGTTTCTCCTGACATCCCGAACTGGTTTGTCTTGAGGAAGCACAAGAGTATATTACGTCAGAAGATACCAATACACATTTACTACTTGTCTACCAACTGGTAGACAAAGGTCAGAAACAACAAGGGAAAAGGAACATGCTCAGGATGGAATCCCAAGATGTAGATGCATAAGTCAACAATCTTTCGAAAACCAATGCATAGAAAAGGGAGGTGTGGCAGAGTCACGAATATAGATGCATGACTCACTAGGAGCACACTTAGCGTGATCCATTTGGTTCCATCAAAGAACATATGCCATAGCATGTGGTAGGGGAAGTCCTTAATTTGTCACAATTCAATAGAGACAATATCCACAAGCTTGAAGGCTATACTAGAAGGTACTAGCCATCCTAAAGTAAGGTGTGAACATTAACGACAGGGGTCAAGGGAATGGATCTTGGGTTAAAGGTCAGCTTCATGTACAAGATTCACAACACTAGAATCCGGCACAATAGGGGATCTTAGGTTCAAGTCCAAGAGTTAAAACCCCAAGAAAGGAGTAACTACTACTTGATTAAATAAATGTACACTACAAGATAGTAGTCACGAGGTAGCTTCCAAGAGAAGAAACGACTTCTGAAGTACCCAAACATGTGAAAAGGGGGCACACGAGGCGAAAGGAAACCTCGAGACATAGAACAGAACATTGAGGAACCATCAATATTATGTTGTGAACCTATAAGATAGAGATATTATGATCGAAAGAAGTCTCTCAAGTGAAATGGAACAAGAGGAGCACGGAACACACACAACTGACTCTAGGGAACTCAACACTAGGTCAAATGGTTGAGAACCGGCATGCCTGAAGAGGCACCTAAGTTTTGAAAGACTGGACGAGATAGCAAAACTTTTCCAAATCAAAACAGGACAAGATAACCCGGAGTTAGAACGAATTGAGATTTTTGAGGGAATTGCTACAGTAGCTTATGTTTTTTGTGAAAGTTTTGCTGTTCTAAAGCTAAACCTAAGGGTCTATTATCTTTTGAATACACTAATGTTGCTAATGAAGATTGTGTGAAGTTTTGTATGAAGGAAATCTTGCAGGTGTAGAGAAAGAATGATGTAATGAGATGAAGAATGGACAAAATCTCAAGATTGAGGATGCCACCCCATGTCACCCCAAGAAATATTCAAGAGGTACAAGCGCCAAAGCTTGGGGATTCCCAAGGCACCCCCTTCCTCATCAATAAAAATCGCAGGTCTTTCTAGACACTTTGTTTTTATTGTTTCATGCATTGTTGTGTTGTTCTTGGAGCGTCTTAGTTTTTGTTTTTGGTTTTCGTTTGCTTAGTTTTCTTGAGTAAGTTGGTTGGTTACACCACACTTATTTTGGAGAGATACACACTCTGTTTCCATTGCCTAGAACACTCTAGTTTTCACTCTTGTTGTTTTGTGAGTGTTCACTTTTGCTAGCACTGCGTTTAGCTTTAGTTTTCATGTGCTTTCAGCTTAGAACTTTTTAGTTCTATTTTGTGGCTTTGTGAGACAAGCTCACTGATATTTATTGATTATTATCTTTGTGAGTTCTTTCAAATAGGTTGATTGGTGTTGGAAAAGAGTAGTAAGTTCTTGCTTGTAAGTGCAAGAGGAGCTTGCATTGACTGTGACTTAGACTTTACCATGACATGCTAGGTGCTCTTTTGACCTTATGCTTAGTGATTATTGCTGTAGCATGGCTTGTTCCAAACAATTGGGATTGCTTAGTGTGCCTTAAAGAAATTATGCGTTGTTTTAGCATGCAAAAAGCATAGTATTGTGGTATTCTCCTTTGATTCTTTGTTTGGGTTGACTTGGAAAATGGTCGCACCATGTTATGACTATGACAAGTCACCATTAGCCTCTATGATCATTTAGTCCTTGACTTGTAGTACCATTCTATGCTTTGATTAGTAATGCTTTGTTGCTCTGCATGATTATGGCCATTATGCTCTCTTAGTTGGTTGCTCCCAGTCTTTTGCTAGCCTCCACTTGTATGAGTAAGCTCTACTCATGCTTCCAACTCCCAAGAAACCAAGTTATTCCAAAGTGTACACTATAAACTTCTATGATGGTGTGTTACACCAGTCCAAGTATATTCTTGTTTTCAACTATCTTCCAATTAAAAAATATTTTGTTATGAGAAAACTTAGTGATTAAAGCCCTCACGAACTTGATGGCACACTTTATTATTTGCCCCTAATAAACTTGAACCATTGTGACAACTTTGTTGTATATGCTTGCACTTATAAGTTGGAATTAGCAGAATCGTGCTGTCACAGGGAACGTTTTCAACATTGCACTTGTACTCTGTACTCAGTTGATATCATGCTCTTTTGTCTATGGGTGTCACCGGTGTGAAATAAAGAGGGAAATTGTAAGTCCATGGAGTTTGTATCCTGTGTTAGAGAAACTCCTGGGCCGCTAGCCTAAGCCATGCCTAATCATGGTGGAAACTTGCAGCATCACCATAATGAGCTATCTATGAAGCATCCTCAATAAAAAGCTATGCATATGGTAAATAAAAAGATTGCTGAGATGCTCATGGTCTGCTTGCCTTGTCATTTTGGTTATGGGAAAGCTCCTGTACCATGTGCAAGGGGTACCCCGTTGGCGGTTCTCAATGATATGCAAATACTTACAATGACAAGAACTTACCTGGACCCAAAGTTGAGTATGCATGAGGTGTGTCCCTCGTATTCAAGGGACTTGAGATTGCCAACTTATACTTCGTTAACCATATACTCCATTTTTGCCACTTTAACCTTAACCACTTCAAGATGCTTATGATAGGGGCAATGAGGGCTAAAAGCTCACAAGTACCATAATTTTTGGAAGCTCTTTTTGAAACTTGAAATCCCTACTTCCTTTATAAAAGGCCTTTCTTCCACCATTATTTGAGTCTCCACCTTCTACCTTTAGGCACCATTCAGAGAGCATAGTTGTCATTCTGTGTGCAGTGTCCCAAAACTTATTGATTGATGCATATGGTGATATTATTTGTTCTTGTACTACTTGTTTCTAGTCACCCTTGTGAACTTTGAAGGTGTCATATGCATCTATTTGCTACTCTATGAGGGACAAGCTGATTGCCACTATGCTATGTTTTCTGTATGTGAAACAAACAAACGTTTTTCAATGCATGTTATTCATGATCTTTGTTTGTAGCTTGTCATGTTGCATGCATAGTTACTATGTCCTATTATTATATATAACTCTATCTTTCATGCACATGTTTAGAGTTCTTTGATCCCATCTTTAAATGCTTGCAAATGGTTTGATATTGGTTTTGATGGTGCATGTCACCTCAAAAATTATTCTTTTTATCACTTACCTACTCGAGGACGAGCAGGAGTTAAGCTTGGGGATGCTTGATACGTCGGAAACGTATCTATACTTTTTGATGATCCATGCTTGTTTTGTATCATTTGTCTTATGCTTTGTCTACACTTTGAGGTGTTTTTATATCTTTTCTGGAACTAACCTATTAACAAGTTGCCACAGTGGCAGTTGCCTGTTTTCTTCTGTTTTTGGTTCCAGAAAGGAAGAAAATCAATATTCTCGGAATTGGACGGGACAAAAGCCAAACTCATTATTTTTCCCGGAGCAACATGGAACCATGAAGCAGAGCCAGAGGGGGGCCATAGGGTGGCCGCACCCCCTAGGCGCGGGCATGCCCTGGGGGCGCTCACAGGGGGTGTGGGCCCCCTAGACCGCCACCGACCTTGATTCATGCGCCTATAAGAAGCCTCCGACCTAAAAACCCTAGGGCATCTATAAGAAATACACAAAATCCTCCTTAGCGCTGACGCTACCAAAGGGGAGATTCGGGTGACAAAAAGTCTCTGTTTCGGCACCCTGCCGGGACGGGGAAGTGCCCCCGGAGCCATCTCCATCGATCTCCATCGCCGTCTTCATCGCCATTGCTGATTCCCATGATGAGGAGGGAGTAGTTCTTCCTCAGGGCTAAGGGCTCTACCGGTAGCTATGTGTTCATCTCTCTCTCTCTATGCATGATCTTGTGGTCATGAGCTTTGTAATCAAGTAGATCTACCTTGCTACTCAAGTGCTTCATTAGATCTCTACTCTCCCCATGTGTGTGAAAGTGACAGCGTGCATGCCATGGTGGCACTTAGGTTTGAGTCTACATAAATACTCTTTGTGCTTTAATAGATCTATGCTTTTCCCCACGTGTGTGAAAGTGACAGCGTGCATACCGTGTGTGGCACTTTGGCTAGATTGAATATTTGTTATGAGTTATATTTGGAGTTGGATGTCTCTATGAAATTATGGTGTTTGTTGGAACCATCTAGCGCTCAAGGTGACAGTGTGGGGTTATCTAGATTGGGGAAGGCGGACTTTGAGGAGTGCTGTTATAGCCCTACCGATGATTAGAGTGTCCAACCGGAGAGTAGTTAAGAGTAGTATCATGAAGATATGATATTTATATGAGAGAGTGTTCACTAGTGAAAGTATGATCCCTAGGCCTTGTTTCTAAGCATTGAAACACTGTTTGCTACTAGATATGTTGCATGTTTGCTTGCTTCCATCTTTGTTTCGTTTGCCAGGGAGGTTTTGGTCCTTTACCTTACCTCACCATCAAGCTCTTTTCTGGCACCGTTACCACTTGTATTTCACTATCTCTTCGCTGAACTAGTGCATCTATACACCTGACAAGTGTATTGGGTGTGTTAGGGACACAAGAGACTTCTTGTATCTTGATTGCAGGATTGCTTGAGATGGAATACCTTTGAATACTTCCTCCCTGAGTTCGATAAACCTTGGGTGATCCACTTAAGGGAAACTTGCTTCTGTTCTACAAACCTCTGCACTTAGAGGCCCAACAACTATCTACAAGAATAGAAGTGCGTAGACATCAAGCTATTTTCTGGCGCCATTGCCGGGGAGGTAAGGTAAAAGGTACTCACATCCTCCGGTGTGAGTGCTCGAAGTTATTTCCTTTAGAATCTGCAGTTTTGTCTTTTTGTTTCTTGTTTTCACTAGTTAAGCATCCTTAAGCACACCTTACTTAACAGGCCAAGTTTTACGATTAGGTTCAAGTTCTCTATGATCTTCATGTTCGTTCCCAAGTCGTCCATAACCGCGGAGACGGCTTTTCAAAAATATTAATAACCCTGCAGGGGTGTACAACATTACCCACACGTACCAACCGATTCTTAATGCCAGATCATTAGCCCTCTTACTTGGAAGGCCGATAGAGAGTGGTTGACCACGACCTTTACCTTGCTTTCGCCGAGACCATGAGTCACGCACTACGGAGATGCCGCCGTAATGGGTCGAGTACCGAAGTCGGTCCCTAATGATGTGCGCAGGGTTCAAGATTACGGATGCCGGGCATCTCTTGTTCTCGGCCACGCTTACCTACCTGTTATGAATGCACCTCCTTCACCTCTATTCAAGAACAACCAAGATGCGTATGTCGAATGGAAAGCCCAAACTATGTGACTCATGGAATCTACTAGGCAAGTTAGTTGGTCGAGGGGGTTTACAGGACCCCGTGTGGATGTACGCTCGTCTTGGTTCAAGAGGCAAGAACATCGGTTCCTAAGGGTGGCAAGTATGGGACTGCAAAAACCACAACCCACCATGGACTCCCATACAAGCCTTAGCATGTTTAACTTTCATCTCTGATCTTACCACGTCATCCTGTCATACTAGGTTCATTTGCAGCTCTGATTCATTAACTGGATGGACCCGTGGTAATATATAAGCATGGCTAAGCACAACAGATATAACAGCTCTAACAACGCTTCACAAGCCAAACCCTAGTTATGCTAGGAGCAGTGGATCAGGAAATATAGGCTACAAAGGAAACATGCATCAGATAGGATTACTCTATCTATCGATAAAATACTTTAGAATGGCATGCGCATGGAAAGAATGTAAATACTTTGAAAGCATAGGATTATATCATGTGTGGGGTTTCGCTTGCCTTTGCTAGTTGATATCCAAAAAGCAGAGCTTCAGACATCTGGTACTTGACTTGATTATAGTTGGTCAAGTATTGTTCGTCGATCTTCGATCTTTGAAGGTGTTGATCTCGGTCTCTAATCTCGATCTTGATTCTGATATCATATTCTACCGAAGAAGAACCAAATACCGAAAAGAAGGGGAAACAATCAACACATGGCATTTATGCAATGCTCAATCAAGGATGATGATATGACAATTTAAAAGTTATTGAAATTGAAACACTAAACATGCTTGGTCATTTTAAACGGGGTCTGAGGGGTCCAAACCCTAATTCGGAGAAACCACGAATGTATATGAGAGGGTGCATTTAGTTCTTCTAACTAACTTGCAATCGAAGTTGTGTAACAATGCATGATTATAGTTTAAATAGATAGAGCTCATTTTTTGGAACATTTTGATATATTATTTGTATTTTTCTGATTTAAAATGAATTAGTTATGAATTTCTCCAATTTTAATTCATTTTAAATCATTTTTGGAATATTATAAAATGATTTACATTTTAGAATTACTTAAACATTTTTAATATTCAGAAAACATTCCTAAAAATGTGTATATTACTTACAACTGGACCCCACATGTCAGGAATTTCTTAGTTACAGAAATTATTTACTGAAAACAATAATAACAAAAGAAAAAGGGAAAATGCACCACGCTGACGTCATGCTGACGTCAGCAATGGAGCTCTTCCTTAGATCGATGGTGGTTCTGGCGATTGGGTACACATGAGCAAGCGGGGCTGGGGGCGTTGGAAAGAGGGCGTCAAGGGGAGCGATATGGTGGTGGCGCCGCCCTCGAATGGTCGCTGGAACAGTGTCCCCGACAAGCTTCTGCGGCGACGCACGGTGGTGGTCATCGGTAGCATGCTATAGAGCGAGAGGGGGTCGAAGGGGAGGTCCACGAGGACTAGTAGCTCACCAGGAAGCCGATGGAGTGGTTGGCGAGGCCAGGGGAGGTCAAGAGCAACGACACGGTCCCTGGAGAGTTGTGGCAGAGGCGGAGAAGAGGTGGATGGCATCGGCGATTCCGGGCGAGACGCATCAATTCCTTCGGCTAGGCGAACGAGGACGACGAGGCGGTCCTAACGGTGCCCTCAGAACGACGTGGGGTGGCCAGAGACAGTGCGGAGGAAGAGGATCTGGGAGCTAGGGTTTCGGGCACGCGGGCGATAGATCAAGGGAAAGTGAGAAGTGAAGGGCTAGGGTTCTCCGGCGGCGGCGTCGAGTACTTGTAGGGGACTAGGGGCGGCGGCGGGGATCACGGCGCACGGCGGAGCATTGGGTGGCCGGCGGCGAGCCACCGAGCTGCTTCGGCCGCGGGAGGAAGATGATAGGGGCGGGTGAACCGGTACCGGGGTGGTAGCGGGTCGCGCATGGGCTGGCTACAGGTGCGGGGGTGCGCGCTGGGCGACGGGGAGAGGAGAGAAAGAGTTGGGCTCGGCCCAGATTAGCTGTTGCTGCTATTTTTTCTGCTTAAATCTTTTCCTATTTCTGTTTTGACTCTCTTTTGTATTTCATTTTTTAGTCTGTTTTGAACAGTTTCAAAATAAATATTTAAAATAACATGGAGACCCTTAATAACCATTTGGGTTCCAACTTTTTATACTTTTCAATATGTCGAAACCATATTGAATACATTCCAAATAGAGAGGGAAGCTAGGGTTTAGGGTTTTGAGGATATATTTGTTGTATGCATTTTTAATGATGATGCTCATGAATGCACAAACAAATCCTATTTACCATTTAATAAACTAGGGTTGTTACAGCTGGTGTCATACGGACATCCCCTCAGGGCGACAAGATGAAATACGTCCTTCGGGTGAAATTTCGCGCCTCCAACAACGAGGCCGAATACGAGGCCCTCATCCATGGAATGCAGATGGCCAAGATCTGCGGCGCTACGTGCCTAATCATCTACGGTGACTCGAACCTTGTCGTCCAGCAGACGATGAACGAGTGCGTCACGCACAACTCACTCGAAGGAGACTTTGACGGCTGCGACCTTCGGCACGTTGAGGAAGCCGATAGACTCACCAACATCGGCTCCACCTGCGCACGGGTGCCACCAGGTGTGTTCCTCGAACAAATCTGCGTACCCTCTATCAAAAGTAAATTCCCCAAGTGATCACCCGAAGAAGCAGAGCACTCGGGAGATACGCCATCCGAAGGACATGAAGGGCCAGAAAAGCTTGACACGGAGACTGAGCTCGTCAGCCTGATGCAGGTCATGGCGATCGAGGAGACATGGACGCAGCCGTACCTTCGGTACCTGCTAAACAAGGAACTGCCCGACGACCCGACAGATGCCCGACACATATTTCGCCGGTCCAAAGCATTCACCATCCACAATGTCGAGTTGTACAAGTGCAGCATTTCGGGTGTGCTCCAAAGGTGCGTCACCATCGGTGATGGCAAAAACATCCTCCAAGACATCCACGAGGGCATCTGCGGTCATCACGCAGACAGTCGTGCCCTCGTCTCCAAAGCTTTACGAGCTGGATTCTATTGGCCAACGGCCATGAACGATGCTAAGGACATCGTCCAAAGGTGCAACGGCTACCAAAGGTTCGCGGACAAGCCACACGCACCAGGATCGGAGCTCAGGCCCATACCATTGGCCTGGCCCTTCACCCAATGCGGCCTCGACATGATTGACAAACTGCCCAAATCTTCGAAAGGAGGCCACGTCTACCTCCTGGTCGTAGTCGACAAGTTCACCAAGTGGATCGAGGCCATGCCCGTCACCAACCAAAGCGGCAAAACGGCCGTCAAGTTCTACGAATACATAGTCTACAGGTTCGGCGTGCCGCACAGCATCATCATGGACAACGGCTCGAACTTCATCTCAAAAGAATTCCAGGACTTCTACGAGGGCCTTGGCATTAACATATCATACTCCTCAGTGGCGCACCCGCAGACCAACGGGCAGGTCGAAAAGGCCAACGAACTCATAGGCGGAGGCATCAAGAAACGCCTGCTCAGCCCACTTGAACGGCTTGCGGGAGCCTGGGAAGAGGAGCTACCCTCCATCCTCTGGAGCCTACGGAAAACGCTGAACAGCGCAACCGGCTTCACACCTTTCTTCATGGTGCACGGAGCCTAAGCCGTACTACCTACCGAGGTATGTCACAAGGCCCCACGGGTCATCGCCTACAGCGAAGCTGAATCAATGGTCGCACTCAAAGACGCCGTCGACACACTCGACGAGGCACGCGACATCGTCGCGGCTCGATCAGCGGTCTACCAGCAGAGCATTCACAACTACCATAGCCATCGGCTGCGCCCAAGGTCCTTCGTCGAAGGATACCTCGTCCTACGACTCAAGCAAGAGCGACCGAAAAATCTCTAGTCACCCTGGGAATGACCCTACATCGTCATAGAAGTCATCCTAGGCGGCGCTTATCGCCTCATGGACATCGTGTCAGAAGTTGAATACTCCAACACCTGGAACGCTGCACGTCTGCGACGCTTCTACCCCTAGTTATCCCTTTACTTTCAATAAGGCTACTTAGCCAAGGCTAATCAACCGAACAATGTACCTCCTCGTTACGATATGAATAAAATCTAAGTTCATCGGCCGAAAATTCTTTTCCTTACTTTTCGCTATAACACGCTCGGGGGCTACGCCTCACCTCATGACTCCATCGACTGAGAACAAACGCATACAACCTGACTAGCTGACCATGTCAGGCTAATGAAAAGGACATGCACACAACAAAGCACAACGTGCTAATACAAATAAACTTTACAAAGGGCACAACAAGACCACTCGAACACATACACATTTTACATCTATCTGTTTTCTTTACAGGTCCTACCTATTCTGGAGTATTACACTCGCCCGCTGCTCGAACATATCAACAATTTCTTTGGCATACTGCCTTACAGCCGCATAATGCAAGCGCATATCCCAAAGGCTACCATCTGGCCGAAGGGGTGGCCCAGTCTCCACCGCCGCGATATCGACATCACGACGATGCAGCCGAACAAGTGAAAGAGCGGCCTTCACCCTAGCAACCAGTTGACGCCGCACCAATTCCTTGACGTGGCTCGCGTCCTGAAATTTCGCCAGCAGACCCCAAAGATTGGAAGGTGCCTCATCCAGGGGAAACATGGCGGCCCAAGTGGATGCCAGGGAAATCCTCACCTGCCTCAGCACCCGAGAAACCTAGTGTGTGCGATCTTGCACCGTCGCAAGGACTATGGCCCGATCGCGGTCCATCAAGAAGAAGCCACCAGCCTCCAAGTCCTGTTGGGTCAAGCAGTTAATCCGAACAGCAAAGCGCTCCTTCTCCTCCTTCGGAATGAGATTGGCGCCTGTAACAAACGCAAGAAGAAGATGACACATAAGAAAGGTGCATCCAAAAAGAACAACAGTTCACGGAGACTCACATTGAAGCTGCTCGCTGATCTGCCGCAGCTCCCCCATCAAAAATTGCTCCCTAGCAGTGGCTCGCTCAGCCTTTGACTTCCACACGTCTGCGTGACCTCGAATGACGAGAATATCCTTCTCCAGGCTGCGGACGCGGTCGCGAAGAAAAACAAGCTGCGACGCATCATCCAACGATGGTCGTAGCTCAGGCGCAGTCGAAGTATCTACGGGAATCTCACCCCGAAGGACCCTAAATACAAACAAATAAGGAAGATGAACATCACATACATCTCTAGCGGTAGATCGAAAAATAATTTATATACATTAAAGTCCACTGCGTGACACAAGGAAAGATTGTTCACAACAAAAGCGTACATTACAAAAGACAGAGGATAAACTATCCTAAACTACAACATCAAAAGCCTAGGCACCAGCATCTGGAGTGGCCTCAGAGCCAGACTGCCTGCTCTTGGCCTCCTCCTATTGCTTCGCCACGTACTCCGCTAGCAGGTCAATGAGCTTCGGCCCATAACGCTTACAGCGGGAAGCGAAGAGAGCGAAGGCTACCTCTTGAGCCATTCGAAGCCGTTGGCATCTGGGAGGTGATGTGCGGCAGGTCCAGCTCCGCTCCAGATACCATGGCCATGGCCAACCCCATGGAGGCGCCGATGCCCTTCTGCTTGCGCTTGTAGGCCGCAGGTGCATCCTCTGACAGATCATCCGCCAGAGCATCAACATTCTCAAGAGCAGCACCCTTGGGGACGACCTCCTTGTAGAAGCGTCGAAGAACTTCCTTGGCCTTCGCCAAGAAGCCAGAAGCGGTACCGTTGCGGTGGCATCACCAAGAGCATCTCTGTGCTCCATCACACCGCGATCAAACGCGATGTCTGCAGCATCTGAGACAAAGAAAGACGGAAAGGGCCCGAATAAGAACGAGACAAGGAGCAGCCGAAAGAACAAGGACAAACCAAGTGAAATAAACTCACCGGAGCAAGCCTTGGCCGCAGCCATCAGCCTATCGGCCATCTCCTTCTCGCGAGCGGCAGCCGCAGAAGCAAGCTGCTTCTCGCGATCCGCAGAATCCTTCCGCAGGCGCTCCTGAGCCTCATCAGCATCGGCCACCTCCTTCTGCAGGCGCTCCTTTGCCTCCGCAGCATCCGCAGCTTTCTTCTTCGCTCGATCGAGGCTCTTTTCAAGAGCGTCCAGCCAAAGAGAGAGCGGTTTTATTCTCATCTATGAACATCAAGAACAAAGCATCAATAGAAGCAAAGACGAAGGGGACAGCCAAAGCAAATAAAGAGATGATCAAAACACGCACCTCGCAGCTGCTGCATGCTGGCCTCCAACGCCAGGTGCTGCTGGATCAGAAGATTAGCACTATGCATGAAGGGCTGCAAAATACACAAACAAGCATCAGAAAGGGCTCGGGGGCTACGCCCCACAAGAGCAAAAGTCGACCAGCAGGTCATCTGACAGCAAAAAAGGCTCGAGGGCTCCCCCCTACAAAACAAAGGAGAAAAAAACTTACGTGCTTAGATGGATACTCCGAAGGTCCGTGTGCGGTCTTCTGAGTAACGACTACCCGAGCCTCTTGCGGGGAGGGATTCGGAGCATCATCCTCAGAGTCGGACACCGTCTGAAAAAGAGGGGCCGTCGGCTTCGACTCCCCTATGGCCTCCTGAGTGCCCTCAGCGAGAGAACCCTCTGAGGAGTAGCTGCAAGGAAAGTATTGATCAAGAACAAGATAAAACATTGCACATGCAAATTACAGAACAAAAACGCATCCGAAACTACTTACGAGTCAATGTCTGGCAAATTGAAGACCGGCTCGGCCTTCTCCTTCTTCTTCTTTTTTTGTCGGCGGCTGCGGCGCCATAGCCCGAATTGGAATAGAAGGAAAAGGTGAAGAGGAGGCACCTTCATCCTCACCATGCCGCTCTAGGAAGGAAGGTCCCCCATGAGTAGGCGGCGTCGACGCATCCGAAGATTCACTCCGGGGGCGCTTTTGGGTCGGCCCCTCGCTCGCCTCGAGGGCTTCTTGGGTTGGAGATTGCGCCGGTAGAAGTTCGGACTCAGAGTCCACAACCTCGTTGTTAGGCGCAATCGGATATTTTTCAGGCAGCTGAGGCATCATGCCAGCTACCTTGAGTTCCTACAAAACAAAGAAGACAAATAACGTGATTGGCAACGCTATTCATATGGATACAGGACCAGTAAAAGGCGCAATGTGCATGACGCAGTTCTACACCTGAGGAACTGGATTCGAAGAACTAAAGGGAGCGGTCAAGGACTTCTTTGGGAGGTCCTCTTAATCCTTGAACTTTAGTAGCAGCCGAAGATCCCTATCGAGGTCGCCCCTGGATAACTCCTCGGCCGAAACCCTCGTCGGGTCATTGCAGTCAGTGTAAAGAAACAGCGGATGTGCCCTCGCTTGGAGAGGCTGCACCAGACGTTTTAGGAAGGTGCGAATGATATCCATACCATTGACCTCCTTTTCAGCAACCATCTGGAGCGCCTCCACCCGACGGTAGAGCTCCTCCACTTTTGCCACCTCGCCCTCCAGGACATGGTTTTTCCAGGATCTCTTCGGAAGGATTTCCTGGGAGGAATCGAATGGAGAAAGGCCAAACTCTTGTCCGTCCACTATGGAGTCGCGGATATAAAACCACTTCTTCCGCCAATATTGGACGGACTCGCACATAGAAAAGGAAAAGAAAAGAACATAAGAATGGATGGAAATGACGCAGCCACCAAGCGGATAGACTCCGCCAGTACCGGACTGCCTCTTCATGGAATAGAGCTTCCGGAAGAGGCCAAAGTGCGGCTCGATACCGAGCCAGCACTCGTAGAGAGTGATGAAACAAGCGATGTGGAGGAGAGAATTGGGGGAAATATGATGAAGGTGGATGCCATAGAATAAAACAAGACCACGAAGAAAATCGTGGACAGGGAGCGAGAGACCGTGAAGGACAAAGGCGACAAACATCACCCGAAAGCCTACGGGTGGACGGGGAGTTACCTCATCGCCAGGAAGCTTGACATCCTCCTTGTTCTGCGGGATCAGACCCGCATCGCGTAGCTTGCGCAGATCACCATCGCGCACCTCCGTGCGCCTCCACCCACCATCAGTGATGTGAGCGGTGGTGTCACCCTTCTTGCCGCCGACGGCGGCACTCGATCCGGCTCCAGCAGCGCCCTTCCTTGATTTGTCCATCACGCGGCGATGATTGCGGCGATGAGCACGGAGAAAAGAGGAATGAAGTAATCTGAGAACGTCCAGTGTGCGCAAGAAAGCAAGTGCTTGCGAAAATGGAGGCAATGGTGGAAAGCAAATGGCAAGAGGTGAAAACAAAATCATTGTTTTCCCCACGGTTATAAGGACAAGGACGACGAACAGGAACCGTTCATCCATAAGCCCTAGCGCTCAGGACAGATCCAACCGTACACGTGTCAACACAACAATGAATCGTTGCCAGCACGCCGTAATTTTCGCACGCCACGCATGACTAGTTAACTCCAAGTCAGAAAGTGGGACCCACGCTCGTCCTATCACGTCATCTCTGGCGCCGCAGACGGTTGAGATCACTGATCGTCAGCACTGACGTCATCAAGACCAACCTAGAAACGGTTGGAAATCTTTGGCTGATAACTAAAGTACTAACTCGAATCTACGATTCGAGCAACTACTCGGGGCCTACTCCCATAGGGAGCGCTGGCCGCGCACCCTATGATTTCTTCGACTACGATCCTTCGGATCAAAAACATAAACCTTTTCTGGAAACTTTGCCCAAATCAACGCTAAGTGAGAAGCAATCTCCTTGGCCACGCGAAACACCTTTGTGGTGATAAAATTTCGGATGTTGTGTCTGCGACGCAAAGATAAGACCTACAGATACCATCTGATGGCCTGTTAACGCACCTGATTGCGCTCTGCTAGTAAAAGACCGTGCCAACAGGCGCGATGAAAATCCCGACGGACGCGTTGGGTACATCACTTGAAAAACATTGGGATTTGGCTCCTGTAAGACCTGAACGGCCTGAGTCGAATTACACCAGCATATGTTCCGTATTCGATTCCAGGGACTCGAGTCTGAAGAAGATCGTGTTGTTTTGTCCTATGACAGTTAACTGACCCTGATCCATCGTGTGAGTCAGGCACACGCATCAACGATCCCTACGAACTAAACTGCTTTCTCTTATAAACAGGCATAAAACGGCACCTGAAAGACTAAAGAGTCCTCAGTCAAATCTGCGATTCAACTGAGCACTCGGGGGCTACTGACATGGTTATACCCCACGAGTACACAACATTAGCATACCTAGTCTAGCCCAAGGAAGTACCATGACAAGATACGCGGCCTGCAGAGGTTTCGGGTGTCCCAAGCCCATGATGTTGGGGATATGCTATATGGGTATCCTAATAGCATGTATTTTATCCCGATAATCTAGGTGGCCCACAGTTGTTAGCATGGCCCATGGCCTGCTGGGCGGCCCAGTTAGATGGATCCAGAAGGGAGGCCCATGCCGGATAAAGTAAAGGTTACGGTGGAGTCACCGATGTACCCGGAGCCTTGGAGTACAAGACACACTAGACTAGTTGTATGTAGTGTAGGACTCTGTAACCTGTCCGGCTAGGACTTTTCCCTGTAACCCTAGAACCTGGCGACTATATAAGTCGGACCTATGGGAGCCTTTAGGGCATAACATAAGACACAACTCATACCTCGCACAGCGAACCGATCCATGTAACTCGGTGTATTGCCATTATAAAGATTTATAGCAGGAGTAGGATTCCGCCACCGTTGTGGGATCTGAACCTGGGTAAGCTGTGTTACCTCGTACCCGTCAACCATCCGCCTTCCCCGATGTCTCTAAACACGCACTGTGAGGACCCCTCCATGGCGTACTCGTCGGCAATACCATGATAGTTGGCGCCCACCGTGGGGCAAGAGGCGCTTCAGGCTCTTCAGCGGGCGAGGAGCAAGATCTTCACGGGAATCGGTGAGACCATAGCCATCGGTTGCATTCTCTACTCCGGCAATGTTCCAATCCCCCCCCCCCCCCCGACGAGTTCTGGTTCCCAGCGAAGATGAACCCTACGCGGTGCTCGATCGTCCCCATCGGAGATATCCACCTCTTCATCGGCGAAATCGATTCGGGCACTAGTTCTCTGGGAGTCAGAGGAGCATCAAGACCCGCACGGCCCGCCTACGGGCAGGATACATTCGTGGAAGGATCGATGCCGGATCTCTCCTCGGAGTTTACCGGCAACGATCGGAAAAACTCAAGGCCGACCCAAACCGCCCTATGCAAGATATAACGGTGGAAGATCGCTGCAAGTCCGCCGGCTTCTCCCGTGCAACTGGAGAGCAGAGATCCAAGTTCGTCGGAGTGGTAACCATCTTTGATCTGGCGCGTTGCATTCAGAGAGAGGGCGAAAACCCCTGCGACTACCTTGCCAGGTGGCTCCATATACGGGCCGACCTGGCTCATTACCCCAATGATGATGCTATGTATCACTTTGTGGAAGGGCTGGACCAAGGTACGCTTCTCCGGCATACGCTAAGGCAGCAGCAGGCTTCAGGACGCCTCACTTTCGAAAGCATGGTGAACACCGTCAACATCTATGCGGAGGCTGAGGAGGAAGCTCAGACAGAAATTGCGCTCATTGGCGGAGCCCCTCCGCCTCAGCCGCCACCACCTCCGCCTCCGGTCATCGTCACCGCAGCTGTGCCACCACCACCAGTCATCGTCGATGCTGCTACACCTCTACCCCCCGTCATCGAGGAAGCCCCAGCACCCTCCGACTCCGTGCTTGACACGCTCTACACTGACATCAGCGCAGATTCATAGGAGATAGACTTCAGCCCGGAGGAGCTAGACTCTGCCATGCAGGAGATGGAGGACGATTACAAACGCGACGAGCAGGCAAACAATGTCGTCACGTCCCGAGAGATATTCGTTGCCATTGGGACGGCGATGGATGAAGATCAACCCGGACGAGATCCGCCTACAGTGCTGTACAAGGGGAAGGGACCACCTGTTGCCGTCGACCATGATCGTGCAAAGGTCATGCCCCCTCCGTGTAACCTAGTACATCAGCTGCAGGAACTTGGCACCGGTCCGAGCAACAATAACACCACAAACCCGCCGCCTCCGGCATCTATGTCTGCTGCTACCCAAATTACTCCGGCTGATAGAGTGATGTACGGCAACCTGCTCGTCGAGCCCATGACTGTAGCCCATATCCGTAGTGTAGTCCAGCTTGACGAGAAGTGCCAGCAGCTGCTGGAGAAAGCACAGGCCATCGCTGAGCAAGGCGCTAAGCTAGATCGAGATCTGGCCAACGCGCAGAAGTCAATAGAGAAATCTAGAGCAATGGAGGCCGAGTACAAGACTCTGATACAGCAGCAGAAGGCTAAGAAAACTCTGGCTCGCGTCATCAACGATCCTGGTGTACGGCGAAACCTAGGATGGGCTCCCTCGAAGCCGGCACAGGCCAAGCCATACATTGACAGTGAAGGCAGGCAGGTGATTCCCACTCCTCTTCTTAACCTCGCCGTCGCCAAGACTCTTCTAGAGAAGGATAGATCACCTGTAGCTCTGGACCAGGTCTATGACCTAGTGGCCAAGGCGGTGAAACAGCAGGAAAATGCCACCTCTCAGAGGCTTGAGTCTGACCCAACATTCTGCCAGTCTAGCCAGCATAAGCCGCCAAGGGCCATATCTCTTCATGATGTCGGGTCACAGACGGGTTTGTCAGAACAAAGACGGAGGGATGCGCGCAACAGGAAGGACGCTATCCCCATATCCTCCGACCATGGAGGCAAGCCTCAACCTCGTCGCCCATCTCCACCGCCCCGCTCTCCCCGACATCGCAAAGACACCAAGGCTCACCCTCGTACGGATATGCCTCCGCCAAGGCAGAATGGAATCGTCATCCGCGATAACAGGGAGCAGACCCGCCATGATGGAGAGCGCAACCAAGGACACAAGAGCAATTCGCGCCATGACCCTCCGCGTCCTACGAACAACCGCGACAAGTGTGAGGCGTCGCAGGAGGATAATAGCAAGAAGGCTAACCCACCGCCACCTCCGCTTCCGTCGCCAACCAGCAGCCACCATGGCGGAGGAGGCCCGCGTCGTTCATGCAGCCCACCCGCTGATGGCAAGAAAAATAAAAGAAGCCCGGAGCCATACGATGCACGTTCACGTCTGGACAAGATCCACGAGGCCCGGCCAGGAAGGACCATACCTAGGACCACATTGCTTTGGACCTGTGATACAGTCTGCAACTTACCCCAAAGGTTTCTGGATTGACAAGACCATCAAGCCCTATGATGGCACCGCCAAGCCAGCTACATGGTTGCAGTACTACGGTAACACAGTGAAGATCGTCAGGGTTAACCCCAACGTCTCCATCAAGTACCTCCCACTGATGTTGGCGGGCATGGCCCGCCAATGGATTGATGACTTGCCAGAGAGATCCATCTGCAATTGGCTAGACATGCAAGAAGCATTCGCCAAGAACTTCGAGGGTACGTACAAATGTCTCTGTACTGTTGGCGATCTACAGCGGTGCGTGTAGGAGAAAGACGAGACATCTCGCGCCTACCTCTCCCGCTGGCTGGATATGAAGAATTCCTGCGCAGGAGTGCATGCTCAGACCGCCATGGCCGCTTTCATCGATGGGTTGGAAAGGGGCACGTTGCTCCGACATAAGTTGAAGCGCCTGCAGGACAACCACCAGCTAGATCTCAACCAGATGATTCAGCTGGCCAGTGAGTTCACAGCTGCTGATGACAATGCTCGCGGCTCCCTGCCGGCAACGGCCGTTCCAACTCAGGCTCGGAGGAACAGTAGCACCAAGCGGAAGACCCCGCCAGGAGAAAAGCAAACCTTCCACATGGTTGCTATGACATTTGCAGGACGAGGTGATGGCGGACAACATGGCCAAGGACGGGGAGCTGGTCGTGGGCAGCAGCGAGGCAGTGAAACTACCTCGACAGCGCTCCATGTTCCCCAAACCTACAAAGAGTACCATGATATGCCATGCCTCGTAGACCTCGACGCCAACAAAAAGGCCACCCACACCAATCGCCATTGCAAGTTCGTCAACGATCTCAAGGAGGACCCGGAGTCTGGCTACATGCAAAGTCAGAAGAACAAACTGCGAGGCAATGGCAAGGGGAAGAAGAAGGAAGAGGAGTCCAAGGATTCAAGTGACATGGATGAGGATGTTGACCCCAAGCACACCGCCAAGAGCGATGGCAAGGGCAAAAAACCCTTCGAGAAGAAGGCGGCAATTTTCCACACTTTCCTTGGCACCCCAACTGTCCGACAACAGAAGACCTCCATGAGGATATTGATGGCCACTCTACCCCCAGTTCCCCAATACCCGCGCTGGTCGGAGATTCTGATTACTTCGGACAGGAAGGATCACCCAGACCTCATCCCTACGGAGAACCAATACGCCATGGTCATCAACCCCCTGATTGACGGCAATGAGTTCACCAAATGTATGGTGGATAGTGGAAGCAGCATTAAAATCATGTACCTGGATACACTGCACAAGATGAACTTGACGGAGGCTAACCTAAGGCGGACGAGCACCATCTTCCACGGCGTAGTTCCTGGTCAGGAGGCTCGGTCCCTTGGGTGCATCATGCTTTAGGTCGCTTTTGGCGATGTAAATAATTACCGCCAAGAACACATTACCTTTGAGGTGGTCCCTTCAAGAGCGTGTACCACGTCATATTCGGCCGCGACATCTTCCACGCCTTCATGGCCAAGCCATGCTATGTCTACAACAAGCTCAAGATACTCGGACCAAACGGTGTCATCACCATATCCGGAAGCTTTACCAAGGCAAGGGACTGCGAGATTGGAGAAGCAGCCATTGTGGAAGCTGTCCAGCGAAGAATTCAAGGAGATCCAGAGCAAGGTCGATGCCTTGGATATGCTGGCATCGAAGAAGCAGATTTCTGACTCCGGCCCAGCTTTCAAGGCTACCATCGAAACCAAGCCGCTGGAACTTGTGGTAGGCGATGCCTCCAAGACCACCACCATTGGGAAGAACCTGGATCCCAAATAGGAAAGCGCGCTCGTCGAGTTCCTCCATGAGAATAGGGACATCTTTGCCTGGCAACCTGCCGACAAGAAAGGTGTACCTAGGGAACTTGCCGAGCATAGCTTGAATATTGATCCAAAATGCAAACCGGTGAAACAACCTCTACTACGCTTCGGAGACGAGAAGAGACGCGCCATTGGCAAAGAGATAGCTAGGTTACTTAAGGCTAGATTTATCCGAGAAGTCCTTCACACCCGATGGGTGGCCAATCCTGTACTTGTCCCCAAAAAGGGAACCAAAGAATTAAGAATGTGCGTTGATTACACCGGCCTGAACAAAGCATGTCCCAAAGATCCGTTTGCTTTGCCTCGCATTGACCAATTCATTGAATCGACGGCTAGCTCGAAGCTTTTCTGTTTTCTCGATGCATACTCAGGATACCACCAAATTAAGATGAGGAAGTTGGACTAATTGGCCACTTCGTTCACCACACCTTACGACACATTTTGCTATGTCATGATGCCCTTTGGGCTGAAAAACACAGGTGCTACGTACCAGCGTACAATGTAGCGTTGCCTACATAATCAAATTGGTCGGAATGTTCACGCCTATGTGGACGATATAGCGGTGATGTCTAAAAATTCAAATGACTTAATCTCCGACTTAAAAGAAACCTTTGATAATCTTTGGAAATACAACATGATGCTTAACCCTAAGAAGTGCGTTTTCGGGGTTCTAGCTGGCAAATTGTTGGGCTTCATTGTTTCCCAGCATGGAATCAAGGTGAACCCGGAGAAAATCAAGGCCATCCTAAACATAAACCGTCCAACATGCCTGAAGGACATACAATGGCTAATAGGTTGCGTTGCAGCAGTTAGTCGGTTTGTCAGCCGACTTGGAGAGAAGGCTCTGCCGCTATGCAAGTTGCTAAATAAGGCAGAAAAATTTACATGGACGGACGAGGCAGATGCAGCACTGAAGGAGCTAAAGGATACATTATCCTCAGCGCCTATCCTTGCAGCACCCGAGCCTGGGGAGCCTATGTTAATCTACATGGCGGCCACCAACCGGGTAATCAGCATCGTCATCATGGTAGAGCGAAAAGAACCAGGGCATGAGTACGGAGTTCAACGACCAGCTTATTATGTAAGCGAGGTCTTGACGGAGTCCAAGCAACATTACCCGCACTACCAGAAGCTAGCTTATGGAGTGTTCCTCGCTTCTCAGAAGCTGAGGCATTACTTCCAAGAGCACCCTATCACAGTTGTGAGCAAAGCTCCACTGTCCGACATCATCAACAACAGCGATGCTACAGAAAGGGTCACGAAATGGGGCATTGAACTTGCTGCCTTTGAGATCACCTACAAGATACGCGGCGCTATCAAGTCACAAGCCTTGGCGGATTTTATCGCAGATTGGACGGAGATGCCAGATGCTACTCCAATGTCGGAGCTAGAATACCGGGTGATGCACTTTGACGGATCAAAGCTACTCAATGGCTCGGGGGCTGGTGTACTGTTACAGTCACCAACCGGGGAAAACCTACACTATGTTCTGCAAATCCACTTCGAGGCTATGAACAACATGGTGGAGTATGAAGCACTCATTCACGGACTACGCGTAGCCAAGGATATTGGCATCAAGCGCATAGTTTGCTGTGGAGATTCCGACTTGGTTGCCCAGCAGGTGGCTGGCACCTAGAACACGCGGAACCCTATGATGGTGGCATATCGTAACGAAGTGGATGAGATAGCCCAAAGCTTCTTGGGCTACGAGGTCAAGTATGTACCTAGGGATCAGAATGAGGCGGCTGATCTGCTGTCAAAGCTTGGATCAGGGCGCAAACAAATTCCGCCTGGCATTTTTCTGGAGCATCTACGGACACCATCCGTGAAGGGGGCGGACATGGACAACCCGGACAGAGTTGACTCTTTCGTTCACACAGTGACAAAGGTTCCTCCGGCTTGGACAAAACCGTTCATGGAATATCTTATACACGGAACTTTGCCCGACGACGAAGTCGAAAGACGGCAAATAGTGCGTCGAGCAAAGGGCTATACCATAATCAATGGACAACTCTACAAAAGAAGCACCACCGGTGTTTACCTTAAGTGTGTTTCCTAGCAAGATGGTATTGAAATCCTATGTGAGATCCATCTCAGAGATTGCGGGCATCACGTCGTTCCTTGATCATTGGTCTCCAAAGCCTTCCGGCAAGGATTATACTGGCCAACCATGAAGTCGGACGCCGACAACCTGGTAGAGATGTGCTTAGGATGCCAGTTCTACGCCCGACAACCACATATTCCAGCCGAAGAATTGCGAACAATACCAATAACTTGGCCGTTTGCAGTCTAGGGGATAGACATGGTTGGTCCGTTGCAGACGGCACCATGTGGTTTTACGCATCTGCTATTAGCAGTTCATAAATTCACCACATGGATAGAAGCTAAACCCATTAGAAAGCTTGATGGGGCAACTGCCCTTAGATTTGTCCGAGATCTAGTGGTGAGATTTGGTCTCCCACATAGCATCATCACTGACAATGGCAGCAACTTATCACTCGGAGAAGTGGAGGCTTATTGTTGGGAGAAGGGCATCCAACTTGACCTTGCGTCTGTGGCACACCCACAATCCAATGGCCAAGTTGAGCAAGTCAATGGATTAATTATGCAGCGAATCAAGCCACGTCTAGAAGCACCGCTAATAGAGCAGCTGGAGCCTGGGCGAAAGAATTGCCATCTGTGTTGTGGAGTTTACGAACTACACCCAATAGATCTACCGGCTACACCCCTTACTTCATGGTATATGGAGCAGAAGCCATCATGCCTTCCGACATCCTTCATGATTCACCAAGAGTTGCTGCCTATGACGAAGATGACGCTGAAGAATCCAGATGCCTAGATGTGGACCTTCTTGGGTAAGAGCGTGTTTTGGCATGCCAAAGATCCGACATCTACCAGCAGAAGCTACATAGATACCATAGTCGCCGCATTCGGCATCGCTCGTTTAAAGAGGGGGATATGGTGCTCCGACTTAAGCAGAAGAAGTCACACAAATTATCCCCGCCATGGGAAGGACCGTTCATTATAAGCAAGGCACTTCTCAATGGGTCTTACTACCTCGTTGACAATCATGAACTTGAGGATAGACCCATTGAATATCATAAGCGTAAGCGACGTGACCCGAATGATGACTACCCGGAGCTTGATCGGCCATGGAACATAGCACAGCTAAGTCCTTTTTACACTTAGCATATTTTTTATCTACTGTTTACCTCTTATATGATCAATCAAATAAAACTCTCTGGTTCACTCATATTTCTGAGTCTTTTACCTCCTTTAGTGTTCATTTTTGGATCGTATAAAACCTTTATGCGCAAGTTTGCATTTGCACTTGTGAAAATTCCGCTTACGGGCGTTAGCTTAAGTTTTCTGTTCTACATGTTCTTTGTTGTTTTTATGTGGATTCTAGAGTAGTGACTTTCGGCACTCATTGTCAGCAATTTTGGGCTTAGGTTTTTTACGGTGCCATTTGGCATCATCACTTGAGCGCGTGGTTCCGACAACGAGTCTTTCGACTCATGAAAGGTCAAGCATAAAAACCAAAGTAATGGATAAGCCAGCACTTGCTTAAAAATATATACATGCTGGAACCAGTTCTTGAGTAGAAGGAAAATACAACTATTGTTTTTCCGCCTTAAGTTAACAAGTAGTTTTTTACACATACAAATTCTAGAGGAAACAGATATTACATATTGTTTTTCATTCCTCTGGCGCAGGAGACTTGGAAGCAGCATCATCAGCAGCAGGAGAGCCATCTTCCTCGAAGTCGGCGGTTTTGAGGGACTCAGAGGAGCTTTGGTTTTCGCCATCAATGATCTCCATAGGCACGAAGACGTTGTGGTAGACCACCTTGGAGACCCTGGTATCAAAACCCGCGAGCGACGCCCAGATAGCCTTGTGATCTATTTTCTGGCCATCGTCGTCCACGTCGGGAATACCGGAGGTTACCGTGTCGATGTCGGCGTTCTCATAATGTGCCTTGACCATTGATAGTGCCATACTTGCGCCAGCCCATGTACATGAAGATTTCCAGCTTACAATACGCTCGGGGGCTTGGCGCAGGATCTCCAAGAACTTCATCACGGAATCCACCGCTTTGAAGTTGATCTGGAGGGGCTTGGCTATCTCCTTGTCCTTCTTGATGGCGGTGATGATAAAGTTGCCGGCAAGAACCATGCATTCCTTTGGCGGAGGAGGCGGCTGGGTTAGTCCAATAGGAGCTGCAATTCCGACAAGGGAGCACATGAGTTCAATAACACAAAAGTTCAAAGCATCTGACTTACAGAAGTACAAGACGGAGAATCACTTACCGAAGATTCTAGTCTCAGCCTGCTGGAGTGTATCTGCCATGGAGTCCCGTTCTTGTTAGAGGATCTTGTATGCTTCAAGATTGCGCTGATTTTGCTCATCGGCAGCTTTCTTCTGCTCTTTCAGCATCGCAATCTCCTCCTTCAAGCAGTTCATCTCCGTGTTGGCGGACTCCTGCAGGACCTTCATGGAGTCCTCGTGCATCTTCAGCATATCCTTTCTCTCCTGCTTAAGGATCTTGTTTTCGCTATCCAGTGTGCTTGGATTGCTCAACAATGTCCTTGGCCTTGGAAATGGCTTCTGCAAGTCGGAGAAAGAACAGTACACAGTGAGTACTCGGAGGATGTTGGCACAAGACCAAGTCAGAGTACGAAAACAAAAGGAAAAACAGACTCTTTCTCTTGGTGATTTGATCCTTCAAGAAGGCAGTTTTACCCTTTTCAGCTTCCAAATCCGCACGCATCTTCTAGAACTTTTCATTGGCGACACCTCTCCGAGCATTCTCATTCTATGTAAAGAAGATTTGAAGTTGTTTAGTCTACTTTGAGCATCTAGACGGATAAGTATCCAACTAGAGGCTTGGGGGCTACAATGAGAGTTTTAAACTTGGCAGTCTGCTTTAGTCTTTCTTTAAGCATCTAGTTGAAACTCATTCAGTTTTCAACTAGAAGCTTGGGGGCTACAGTATAAAGTTTTTAACTCAGTCATATGCTTAGTCTTTATTTAAGCATCTAGTCGGAACTAATTTAGTTACAGCTAGAGGCTTGGGGGGCTACAATATTAAAATTTACAAACACTACGTATGCTACTTTGAAAGTATCTAGTCGGAATAATTCATTCAAACTAAATACTAGGGGGGCTACAGTGAGAAGTTTTCTAGCTTAGTCACTCTTAGAGCATTCAGATGCAAAGACCTATGGTTTTTCGTCTAAATCCTCGGGGGCTACAGTGGGATACTCATATGGAATGCAAAAGGCAAATAAATCTTACAAGTGCGATGATCTTGAGGTTGGTAGCGCTCTCAGCAAAAAACTTGCTGAAGGAAAGGCTGTTTCCTTGCAAGATATCTGCTTGTCAGAGAAGCTCCTTAAGATCGCAGGTTGGAGATGTTGGCACTGCACCAGGAGCCAGAGTGGAGCTACTCGGCGTAAGCGCTGGGTAGAATATCTTTGGGAGCTCTATGGTTATCCTGGGTGCAGAGGCGCCGCCTTCAACAGACGTTCCACCCTACACCACCGCCTTACCACTACCGATGGCATCCTTAGCCGGAGCTTTAGCCATTTTAGTTGCGGTACTCTCTTGTGTCGCCTGTTCGCCGACAATGACAATCTCCGTGGAGGCAGCTGGGTCCACTTCCATCGCGGAAAGGCCAGATGCATCCTTAGCCTAAGAGCTTGCCGGATCAGGTGTAGGTTGGATGCTGGGAGTGATGGGGGCGATGGCGGGAGATGCGTGATGGGACACATCACGATGCAGCATATCCTTAATGTTTCTAGAAGCCCCCAAAGTCTTGGAGGTCTTCTTCAAACTAATACTGGCCGTCTTCCTGAAACGTGCAAAAAGTATAAGTACAGGAGTAGGACAAGCAATGGAAAATGTTCGAGAGAAAGAGGCTTACACAAAAGGGGGTGCTTTGGTAAAAGTAATCCCGGTAACTTTTCTTTTCTCTGCCTCCAGGGCGGCGGTAGTCTTTTTGGAGGCTCCACCCTCCGTCTTCTTCTTGCCTCCGTCGGCAGCGTCAGAGGTGGAGATCTTTTGCTTTCGCGCTAGTGGGACATCGTCGTCGGACATGACGGTGACTTCCTTCATCTTGGGGTCATATATTTGGACAGCCATGCTATCCTCCTCTAGACTGCTGAGCTATTAAGTGAAATCTCAAAGTGTTAGATGAGATGATAATGGCTAGACGGAAGAACTGGAGTATATGTCATACACGGAAAATAACTATCTTACCTCTGGGCACATGTCGTCAACGAACATGTCGTAGGTGATGGTGAAGCCACGCTTCCTATCTTTCACCTTGACGATGTCCTTGAGGCGGAGCTTGACGGAGTCACTCGAGAAGTTGTCCTCGGAGATGCGGAGGCTATCCTTCCTCTCCTTGGTGTACTCATGCACCAGCTTCGAGCCGTGATGCAGAGGCTAGATCCGCCTGACGAACCAGCACATGGCTAGGTCCAACCCGGTCAGACCCATGTCTACGAACCACTCTATCCGCCTGATGGCGCGGGAAGCGTTATTGTCAGAGGGAAGGGTGGCCTGGGATCTCCATGTCGGGGCTTCGGCGGTAGATCCATCGACGAAGTCCGGATACGTTCCTTCTCGGCCGGCCAGAGGGATATCTAGGCCGTAGAAGTATGTTCGTTGCCAGTTCTTGCAGGACTCATGGCCGACGATGTCGAGGAACCGCCGGCCAGGCCAGATCTTAAAACTAATCGTCTCACAGTTCCTGAGCTCATCCTTGCCAGCTCCGGCTTCCCTCTTGACGGTGAAGAAGTAAATAAAAAGATATAACCTAGGCCTAATCCCTAGGTAACCCTCGCAAAGAGCCGCATAATTGCTAAGCGCGAGGATACTATTGGCGGAAAGGTTCTGGGGTTGAACCCGGTAATATTTGAGGACAGCCAGGAAGAAGTCGGAGATGGGGAGGGAGACGCTGCGTACCAGAGCTTTGAGGTACACCTTCTCCTCGGCTTGGGGAGAATGTGGCATCCCGCAAAACCACTACTAGAAAATCGCGTTAAATTCGTGCATCGCATCGTCATAATCGCATGTCTTGTCTCGGTGCATCAGCATAACATCAGCATGCATCTATCTGTTTGAAACCATTTTGCTAAAAACCCTATTTTTGTTTTCTATATTGAACGCCCCGTCTTTATTCAAAACCCAAAACCCGGGCTTGTCCGGATTATTTTATTTTGTCTTGCATTGGATTGCAAAGGCCATGTTTTAATCAAATAAAAATATTAAATTATTTTAAGCGGGGCAGTCGAACGGGCCAAATGACCCGAACGACCACCCCAGAAAATACAAAACGGACCACCCATAATTACTAAACTTACCCAGCTATCCTACCCACACCCCTGGCCACCTCACCCCACCCAATCGGATCCTGCCACCTCATCTAACCTCCCCCCCTAACCTATCAGCCTCTGCCACGTCACTCCCTCACCCTCTCTCCCCACTCCCAGCCGCCCCTGCACACTCACGCCACGCGCGCGCTGGCAGCACCCGACCCCGCCTGCCTCAGCCGACCACCCCCACCCAATCCCGCGCACACCACACCCCCACCGCGTCCCCACGCGGCCCACCTGGCCTTCCACGCCAAGGCCGGCCTCACCCCACGACGCCATGCTTCCTCCTCCGCCAGACACCCCGCCTCCGCCCTTCTCTCCCCTCCTCCGCAGCGCTCGCCCGCCGCCTCCTTCCTAGCGCCACCGCGCCGGCCTCCTCACCCTCCCGGCCAACCTCCTCTCCTCGGCTCGCCTCACGACCAGCGCCCGGCCCGCCTCCGCGCCGTGCTCCTCCGGCCGCCTCCCGCCCCTCCGAGCCGGCCGCGCCACTGCCCCGCCTCCTCGCTCACCGCGCCTCTCCGCCGCGCGCTCGTCGACCACCGCCGCCACCCACGCTCCGCCAACCGCGTCTCCGCCGCCTCTCCACCGGCCTCGCCTCACCGCGCCGCCACATGCGCTGCCGCGACCTTTCCACCTCCACGACCCGCACAGCCACCGCGGCGGCGCCCTCCGCCGTCGCTCCGCTCCTCCCGGCCTTGCCGCGCTCGCGCCGCGCCTTGCCCGCCCCGAGCCGCGCCTTCCTCCGCCGCCTTGAGCCGCCTCTGCCTTGCAGGCGCCGCCCCGGCAGCCACCTCAAGCCCGCGCCTATTCGCCGCCAAGACGTCACCTCCTCGGCCGCTGCCAGCTCGGCTCCAGCGCCTCGCCGGCGTCCGGCGCCACTGCGCGCCCGCGAGTCCCCACCCGCGAGCCCCGCTTCACCGACTCGCCCGAGCTCGCCTCGCTGAGTCCGCCCGAGCCCGACCGCACCACGCCACCTGCCCGCCTCTCTGACAGTCGCCCTCGCTGCGGTCTGCACCGTCCCGAGCTGCCGTGGGCCCGCTGCCGTACTCAGGACCACGTCGAACAAACTCGCCTCGAGGAGCCGCATGAACCACAGGAGCCAAGACCGAACCCGTTCGTCCTCGACCACCAAAGCCGAGAACCCCGACAAGACCCCCGTCACGGACTTCAAGTTCCCCTTCGGACGCCACGACCGCACCAACGGTAACCCAAGTACTCCGGCGGCATCAAGACCGACCCCGGAGCGGAACGTCGAACCGAATCCGAACTGGCGAACGACAAGTCTTCTTCCCTCAAGACGCGTGCCGCCGTCCCGGAACGCCGAGTACTCCGACATGGATCCGATTGAAGCAAACCCGAAGACGGTAGATGCAACAAGTACTACCCCGATCCGAAAACCCTAACCTGCAGAATGCCAAGATCTTCACCCGACACCGAGACCCCGACGCGACAAGTGCTTCCGCCCGGAAGAATCCGACGCGCCCCGACACCGAACCAAGTCCGGCTTTCCGGAACGACAAGGCCGACAACATGACCCGAAGATCACGGATGCGCCAAGACCTACCCCTTTTATCCGAGAACGTCTCCGTTGAACCCTGGACCCTGAGACCGACCCCGACCCCGGAACACCAAGATCGTCGAGACCCCTAATGTGTGAACCCTTCCCGGAACCCTAATTTCATAATATAATACAATGGTTGCATATTTAATTGTCATACTCACATGCATATCTGTGGTTTGGGGGCCTTCCGCCGATTCACCAAATAATTAAATATGGGGCCCATATGCGGGCAAATCTAGTCTCATATTGGCCTCATTTAAACTTGTGTAGCGAACCGGTGATATATTCTGCCTTGTTAAACAACGGTTAAATTGCGGGGTAGATAAATAACACGAACCACCTAACTAATTGTCGGGACCCCGATTCCGCTTAATCTGACCTAATTGCATTGCACCTTTGCCATGTCATGCATCATGCCTGCATCATGCCGATCTTCTGCCGTGTATTAAATATTGCATCCGGTGTTTATTCTAGCGTTTTGCTTCTTCGCGGATAAGGCCGTTGAGTTGATGTGAGCTTACCGATCTTGGTTGAACCTTCGACAATGTTTTCAAAGAGCATCTCTCCTTTCTACCTATCTTACTTTTATAGTATTTATTCCTCCTGTTGATCTATTGCTATCGTGTTGCGGTGCTCTAGATTCCACTTTGATATCCCTTGCAGCCATATATTGCCTTGGACACACCCTATTACCTGTTGTTTGGTAGATAGTTGGACTCGCGCGTCGTAGTTGCTTGCTCAAGTACTGATGTGTGTCGTCATATGCCACAGTTGTTGATGTATTGCCGCATGTTGATGATGGAGATGATTCTAGTTTTACTTATCGTCACTTTAATTTCTGTTTAACAACTAAAACTGAAATAAGCAGAGGCATCGGTGGGTGATAGAAAATATTTGGTTTCCGAACGCCCACTTGTGTCCCGTAAGACCCCGAGTACTTGATACCTGTTCCTTGATTTTTGCGCGCTATCCACATCCGGGAGGTATATGGGACCCCCCTGAGCCAGAGCTTGATTCATTCTTATTTCTTGGGGCCACAAACTAGTTTGAGGTTTTATTTACGATCATGTACTTATGCCATGCTACTTTCTGTATTTAATTTGTGCGAGGAGCACACTGCATCGTTAGGATCGGGACACGATTCCGTGGTGTCGACAAGCCCAGCCACACTTTCGGGTTCCCAGTCGTTCACAGCCGTATTACCCAAACCTTGAGCCCGTCTCGGAGTCAGCTGGCTTCGTTGCGGGATCTACTTAAGGGGTGGCCCCCTGAAATATTTCTGAATCCTGTGATTGTTCAGTCGTGAAAGCCTCGTTGGGTTTTGATTTGGTTTTTCCGAGGTTGATCGAGCGTGTGTTGCTATTGGTGCACCCCGGCCGGGTAAAACTTTCTGAAAGCCGTGTCCGCGGATATGGACGACTTGGAGCACAGTATCTCGATCATAGACAAGCATAACTAAAGTTTATTGTTATAAATTTGACTTATAATGACTAGTAATCAGCTTCACTATAACGGAATGGCTAATAATATTGCCCACAATTGCTTGTTTGGATTGTCGCTTGCGACAATGGTACCTGACTAGTAAATCTTGCAACTACAACGAAATGGCTGAATAAAAGTACCAACAACTGCTGGGCTATGGGTTATCTCATGTTAACTGTATCTGACTAGTAAGTGCTGCCACTATAACGGAATGGTTAACTAAAAGTGCCCACTGCTTACTTTACCAGGACGATTACCTAAATCTGACTAGTAAAGTGCCACAACTATAACTGAATAAGTAAAACTGCCAACTGTGTGAGTTCCTCGGTTGACTTCCTCGTTGGTCTCGAGGGGGAAACACCAGGATGGGTTTGTTTGGTGCTAGCTTCAGGTTGGATCCGGATAGGTCATTCTCCCCCCTCTCTGATAACCGCCAGTTGTATCGAGTATCTATAGGTTGTTTAGTGTATCTTTGCCGCCAGATCCACCATACCTATGTAGGCGAGGACCGAATTCTAGCCTCGCTGTACTGGCCTCGATCGACGCTCCTTCTTTTCCTTTGCCCTTTGTCGCACCCTTTGTTTAAGCAGGTTTTGCGATCGACGCCGTTAGCGTGGTTACCCTTCCGCTTTGGGCAGGGTTATGGACGCCATTGGTTATTCTTCAGGGCTCTTAGCCCCCTTTGCATCTTGTCCGTAGCTGGACGCTCTATCGTTTTCAAGGTGATTTGGATCTTTGTAGATTATATCTGTATTCTTGACTCTTTGAGTCGCTGTTGTATATATCTGTTCTGTGGGTCCCATCGAGGACTGCTGTGTAATGTTATTGCTTCGTTTTCCACCCGCACGAAAGTGCCTGGTGGGCACCTTTGAATCGTTTCTATGCGGGTTTGGTGAATTTTGCCCAAACTTGCATAGGTCCGATTCTGAGGGTGTTACAGAGAAGGGGTGACCTCGCCGGCCGGCGCCGCCCGCCAGACGAGCCCCTCCGTCGTAGGGAGGTATCCCTCGACGAGCAACTCCTTAATGTCGTTGTCTGTGATGTCCGAGCCTCGCCAGTCCCCCTTGTGGGAGTCATTCTCTTCTTCCAGCATCTCTAGCGCTGCTGGATTGTGGTTGCCGCCGGTGGATTCAACCACCACGGACTTGGGCAACACTAGTCCCTCTGGGGGCACATGGA
Source organism: Avena longiglumis (assembly GCA_030063025.1). NCBI lineage: Eukaryota > Viridiplantae > Streptophyta > Magnoliopsida > Poales > Poaceae > Avena > Avena longiglumis. The sequence goes on from CP125976.1 coordinate 566,967,059, forward strand.
TGGTGCTCGCCGGCTTCGCTGTGGCATCGCCGGACACCGCCATGGAGGGAGCGGAGCTGCTGCTCGCCATTGGAGAAGAGAGAGTGGAGACTGGAAAGATTGGGAGGCTAGGGTTTTTCGCATGAGCGCGGAGGGCTCGAGGAGGTGCTCACTGGAGGAAGACGAAGACGCAGGAGGAGAATGAGGTGAAAAGTAAAAATCCACCGCAATTGTAATTTATAACCCCTGGTGTCAAGATTCGTGCAAAGTGATCGAATGGTCGGCGCGTGGACGACGTGTGCGAGTGCGTGCGTGGAAATTTCGCCACGTTCCCAACGGTCACCGCCAACGGTTCGTATCCTTCGCGCGGGGAAAACAAACATGATTGTGTTCTCTGCATGTGTGAGTTACGAGGCGTCGCTGACCTATGTCTATGTCGTCCTAGCTGTCACTAGCAGGTGAACCATCACATTGGAATATTCCGGCATGGACGTATCAAGTCCGGCTACGCGAAGAGTATGATGGAAGATTCAGCGTTTCTCCGACTTGCAAGTTGAATACGGAGAATATTGCAAGGTTCTTGGGAGGACTACAAGATATTGCTTGACGATTTGCCGACATCCATCTAGACAGAGCATTCGACCTGAAGAGGCAAGACGGCGCAACATCTCAGAGTTCTCCGGGGGCTACTGTTGGGGATATGCTATATGGGTATCCTCATAGCATGTCTTTTATCTGGATAACCCGGGTGGCCCACAGTTGGTAGCATGGCACATGGCCTGCTGGGCATCCCAGTTAGATGGATCCAGAAGGGAGGCCCATGCTGGATAAAGGAAAGGAAACGGTGGAGTCACCGACGTACCCGGAGCCTTGGAGTACAAGACACGCTAGACTAGTTGTATGCAGTGTAGGACTTTGTAACCTGTCCGACTAGGACTTTTCCCTGTAACCCTAGGACCTGGCGACTATATAAGTCGGGCCTATGGGAGCCTTTAGGGCATAACATAAGTCACAACTCATACCTTGCACAGAGAACTGATCCCTGTAACTCGGCGTATTGCTATTATAGTGATTTATAGCAGGAGTAGGATTCTGCCACCATTGTGGGATCTGAACCTGGGTAAGCTATGTTACCTCGTACCCGTCAACCGCCCGCCTTCCCCCACGTCTCTAAACACGCACTATGAGGACCCCTCCAGGGCGTACTCGTCGGCAATACCACGACACATGACGCCTTCGGATGCTTGGAGAACAAGACTAGAGTAGATAGAATTTCAAAGGGGCAAACCCTAATCTGTAACCGACTCGACCTACACTCGGGACCTGCCTATCTATATAAAGGCTAGGAGGGCACAGCGAGAAGGACAATCAACTCACCTCATATGCACCTCACGCCAGATTGCATCTGTGCACCCCTGTAACTTTCGATTCCACCGTAATCAAGAGCAGACAAGCAGGAGTAGGGTTTTCCCTCTGGGGGCCTGAACCTGGGTAAACTTCGTGTCCCCGTGTTGCTTGTTTGCTAACCGTTCCGCGATCTCCAGTATCCCCATATTCTCCAAAACCCAAGTCCATAACAATGGGCATTGACGAGATTAAACCTCGTCAGTTATTATTCTACAAACTCGTTGCACCAATCTCTTAGATTTTGGCTTTGTGTGTTCATGCGATAGAAATTTTTTGTTTTCCATGCTATGAACCCCTACACTGGTATCAGAGCTGTGTCTATGTGTAGATCTGTTGCACGAGTAGAACAATGGTTTTGTGTGCGTTGATGCTTTTGTTGTCGATTGCTTTTTGTGTACTTTGCATCTTGCGGGATGGTGGGATGAAGCGGCCCGAGCTAACCTTACATGTCATCGTACATGAGACTTGCTCCATGATCAACGTGCAACTTGCATTGCACAAGTGGCTTTGCGGGTGTCTGTCTCTCCCGCCATAGTGAATATTCAATTTACAACGGGAACTTGACAATACTTGTATCAACGTTGTGGTTCTTGTTTGTAAGTTAGAACGGTTCTTATTCGAAAGCCCCAGCCACATAAAACATGCAAAGAAGATTAGAGGCGTCTAACTTGTTTTTGCAGGGCTTGTGTTGTGATGTGATATGGCCATGGTTGTGATTATATGTGATGTATGCAATGATCCTTATTGTAAGTTGGCAACCGACAGGAGCCTTATGGTTGTCTTTAAATTTCGTTTAAGACCCGCGTGTCTATTTATCAAGTAGTTGTAATAGTTGTTGTTGGTGGAGAGAAACCATGAAGTATCACCATTGACCTTGACGCCACGCCGGTGATGATGGAGATCATGTTCATGCTTTGGAGATGGATATCAAAGGCACAAGAAGAAAGGCCATATCATATCACATATTATGAATTGCATGTGATGTTAATCCTTTTTATGCATCTTGTATTGCTTAGATCGCGATAGTAGCATTATAAGATGACCCCTCTTAGTAAATATCAAGTAATAAAGTGTTCGTCCTTAGTAGGCACCGTTGCTAAGACTTGTCGTTTCGAAGCACCATGTGATGATTAGGTGTGATAGATTCTACGTGTGCATAAAATGGGTGCAAGCCAGATTTGCACATGCAGATACTAAGGTTAACCTCGACGATCCTAGCATGTATAGACATGCTCTCGGAACACGGAATACCGAAAGGTAGAGCATGCGTCATATGATTTATATGATGAACATGTTGATTGTTCGCCTTTGAAACTACATCATCTCTCGTGATGATCGGACTTGGTGTAGTGGATTTGGTTTGTGTGATCACTAAAACAATGTGCGAGATGTTTTTTTGAGTGGGAGTTCACCTAGTTAATTTAAGAATTAAATTTGAACTTAATTTATCATAAACTCAGTCTAAACTCTTTGTAAATATGTTATAGATCATGGTGGACCCTACCATCAATTTTAATGCGTTCCTAGAGAAAGAAAAGTTGGAAAATAATGGAAGCAACTTCGTAGGTTGGTTCCGCAACTTGAGGATTATCCTCAATGCTGGTCAGTTAACCTATGTGTTGGATGCACTGCTGGGTGACCCGCCTGCAGCTGATGCTACCGATGGGATAAAAAAAGTTTACCTTACTCGGAAGAATCAATACTCCACATTTCAGTGTGCCATCTTGTATGGTTTGGAATCAGAGCTTTAGAAGCGGTTTGAGAACCATGACCCTCATGATATTGTCCGTGAACTCAAAATGATATTTGATACTCATGCGGCAGTTAAAAGCTATGAAGCCACTGAGAAGTTCTTTAACTGTAAGATGGAAGAGGGCAGCTCCATCAGTGAACACGTGCTCAAAATGTCTGGGCACGCCAATAAATTCCAAGACTTGGGAATAATGATTCCTAATACATTAGGGATTCATCGTGTCCTCCAATCACTACCACCTAGTTAAAAGAACTCTGTAATGAACTACAACATGCAATGTTATGGACAAGACATTACCTGAATTCTTCTCCATGCTGAAATCTGCGGAAGTGGAGATCAAGAAAGAGCACTAAGTGTTGATGGTCAATAAGACCACCAATTTCAATAAGCAAGGCAAGCCTAAGAAAAAGGGTAACTTCAAGAAGGGCGGCAAGAAAGCTGTCGCGCCTACAAAGAAGACCAAGGCTGGTCCTAAGGCTGATACTAACTGCTTTTACTACAAGGGCGAAGGTCACTGGAAGCGGAATTGCCCCAAGTACCTGACAGATCTGAAGAATAGCAACATCAAGAAGAAAGGTATATTCGATATACATGTTATTGATGTGTATCTTACTAGTAATCATAGTAGTGCCTGGGTATTTGATACTGGTTCGGTTGCTCATATTTGTAACTCGAAATAGGTGCTGCAGAATAAACGAAGACTAGCGAGAGACGAGGCGACGATGCGCGTTGGAAATGGCTCCAAGGTTGATGTGATCGCTATCGGCACGCTCCCTCTTCATCTGCTGTCGGGATTAGTTTTATACTTAAATAATTGTTATTTGCTGCCTACGTTGAGCATGCACATTATATCTGGATCTTTTATATTGCGGGACGGTTACTTGTTTAATAATGGTTGTTCTATTTATATGAGTAATATCTTTTATGGTCATGCGCCTATGATAGATGGTATATTCTTATTGAATCTCGATAGTAGTGATACACATTTTCATAATACAGATGCTAAATAAATTAAATTGATTGATAATTCTACATACATGTGGCGTTGTCGTCTTGGTCACATTGTAGTGAAGCGTATGAAGAAACTCCATTTTGATGGACTTCTTGAATCACTTGAAAGATGTGAAGCATGTCTAATGGAAAAAAATGACTAAGACTCCATTCTCTGGTATAATGGAGCGAGCTATGGACTTATTGGAAATCATACATACCGATGTGTGTGGCCGAATGAGTGTGGCATCGCGCGGTGGTTATCATTATGTTCTTACTTTAATAGATTACTTGAGTATATATGGGTATATCTATTTCATGAAACATAAGTCCGGAACTTTCGAGAAGTTTAAGGAATTTCAAAGTGAAGTAGAGAATCAATATAACAAGAAGATTAAATTTCTGCTATATGATCGTGGAGGTGAGTATCTAAGTTACGAGTTTAGCGAGCATTTAAAGAAATGCGGAATACTTTCACAATTGACACCGCCGGGAACACCACAACATAATGGTTAGTCCGAACGTCGTAATCGAACTCTCTTAGATATGGTTCGTTCTATGATGTCTCTGGCTGATTTACCATTATCATTTTGGAGTTATGCATTAGAAACAGCCGCATTCACTTTAAATAGGGCATCATCTAAATCCGTTGAAATGACACCGTATGAATTGTGGTTTGGTAAGAAACCTAAATTGTCATTCCTTAAAGTTTGGGGTTGCGAAGCTTATGTAAATAAGTTACAGCTCGACAAGCTTGAACCCAAAGCGGAAAAATGCATCTCCATAAGATACCGTAAAGAAACAATTGTGTATACCTTCTATCATAGATCCAGAGGCAAAATCTTCATTGCCAAGAATGGATCCTTTCTCGAGAAGGAGTTTCTCTCGAAAGAGGTGACTGGAAGGAAAGTACAACTCGACGAGGTTGTCGAACCTTTTCTCGGATTTGAGAGTAGCGCGGCCTTGGAAAATGTTCCTGTGCCGCCTGCACCAATAAGAGAGGAAGCTAATGATAATGATCATGAAATTTCAAACAAAGTTACTACTGAACCTCGCAGGTCGATGATGACTCGTACCACTCCTGATTGGTATGATCCTGTTATGAATATCATGTTGGTGGATAACACTGATGACCCTGCGACATATGAGGAAGCAATGATGATCCCAGATTCCAATAAATGGCAATAAGCCAGGAAATCCGAGATTGGATCCATGTACTAAAACCAAGTATGGACTTTGGTGGACTTACCGGATGGTCGCAAGGCTGTCAAGAACAAATGGGTTTTCAAGAAGAAAACAGATGCTAATGGTAATGTAACTGTCTATAAAGCTCGACTTGTCGCGAAAGGTTTTCGACAAATTCAAGGAGTTGACTATGATGAGACTTTCTCACTGGTAGCAAAGCTAAAGTCTGTGAGGATTTTTTTAACAATTGCTACATATTATGATAATGAGATATAATAGATGGATGTCAAAACGGCGTTCCTCAATGGTGACATTTAAGAAGAGTTGTATATGGTACAACCCAAAGGTTTTGTCGATCCTAAAGATGCTAACAAGGTATGCAAACTTCAACGGTCCATTTATGGATTGAAGCAAGCATCCCGAAGCTAGAATCAAAATTTTGAGAAGGTGATCAAAAGCTTTGGACTTTATACAAACTTATGGAGAAGCTTGTATTTACAAGAAAGTGATTGGGAGCTCTGTAGCATTGCTAGTACTATATGTAGATGACATATTGTTGATTAGGAATGATATAGATCTTCTTAAGATTGTCAAAGACTATTTGAATAATAGTTTTTCAATGAAGGATCTTAGAGAAGCTGCATACATTTTAGGCATCAAGATTTATAGAGATAGATCGAGACGCCTAATAGCGCTTTCACAAAGTACATATTTGTACAAAGTTCTAAAGAGGTTTGAAATGGAAGAAAGCAAGAAAGGGTTCTTGCCCATGTTGCCCAATACGACCTTGAGTAAAACTCAAAGTCCAGCTACGGCAGAAGATAGAGAGAAGATGAACAAAACTCCCTATGCCTCAGCCATAGGTTCTATAATGTATGCCATGCTATGTACAATACCGGATATTGCATACGTTGTTAGTTTAGCTAGCAGATATCAAAGTGATCCAGGAGTAGATCACTGGATAGCGGTCAAAAATATCCTAAAGAACTTAAGAAGGACTAAGGATATGGTTCTTTCTTATGGAGGTGACGAACAACTCGTTGTAAATGGTTACACCGATGCTAGTTGGAACACCGATCCAGATGACTCTAAGTCACAATCCAGATACGTATTTATTTTGAATGGTGTAGCAGTGAGCTGGAGGAGTGCTAAGCAAAGCATTATGGCAAGATCTTCAACTGAATCGGAATACATAGCTGCTTCGGAGGCTTCACAAGAGGCGATATGGATGAATGAGTTCATTGTGGAACTTGGTGTGGTTCCTAGTGCGTTGGACCCAATGGCTATCTAATGTGACAACATGGGTGCCATAGCCAATGCGCAGGAGCCAAGGTCACACAAGAAGTTGAGGCATATCAAGCTACATTTTCATGTTATTCATGAGCATATCCAAGATGGTGACATAAAGATTTGCAAAGTACACACAGATCTCAATGTGGCAGATCCGTTGACTAAACCTCTCCCTGGGGAAAAACATGACCAACACCAGAACGCCATGGGTGTTAGGTATATTACCATGTAATCTAGATTATTGACTCTAGTGCAAGAGATATGCCCAAGAGGAAATAATAAAAGCTGTTATATCTTTGTGTTTATGATGAATGTTTGCATCCCATTCTATAATTGTATTAACCGGAAACATTAATACTTGTGTGTTTTGTAAACATAAAAGAGTCCCTAGTAAATCCTCTTGTTAGACTAGCTTGTTGATTAATAGATGATCATGGATTCCTGATCATGGACATTGGATGTCATTAATAACAAAGTCATATCATTAGGAGAATGATGTGATGGACACACTCCTATAGTTAATCTAGCATAAGATCAAGTCATTTCAAGTTTGTCTGCTATAAGCTTTCAAATACATAGTAACCTAAATACTTCGACCATGAGATCATGTTAATCACCATCACCGGATGGATACTTTGATAACATCATACACCACTTTGTAACTGGATGGTTATAAAGGTGGCATTGAGTATTCTAAAAGTATGTGTTGAAGCACATGGATCAAGAGTGGGATTTGTCCATCCATATGACAAATAAATATACTCTGGGCCCTCTCGGTGGAATGTCATCCAATTGTCTTGCAAACATGTGACTAGGTCACAAGGGATGTCATGTCACGAAATGAGTAAAGATTACTTATCGGTAACGAGGTTGAACTAGGTATTAGAGATATCGACGATCAAATATCAGATAAGTAAAGTATCGCGAGACAAAGGGAAATTGGTATCATATGTAAATGGTTCATTCAATCACAAAGTCATCGTAGAAATATGTGGGAGCCATAATGGATTTCCAGATTCCTCTAATGGTTATTGATCGGAGAGGTGTGTCGATCATGTCTGCATAGTTCACGAACCGTAGGGAGACATACTTAAGGATTCGATGTTGTTTAGTAGATATGGAATATGAGTTGGAGACCGAATGTTATTTGGATTCTCAGATTGGATCTAGGACATCAAGAGGAGATCCGGAATGGTCCGAAGAATAAGATTCATATAAGGAAAGTCAATTTCCGGGGTTCGGAAATGTTTTTGGTGTTTTGACCGGAAGCTTCTAGAAGGTTCTGGAAGGTCCGCCACCCCGGAGGGAGGCACAAGGATGCGCCATGCCCTAGTAGGGCTGGCGGCATCAAGCCCAAGGTCAAGTCAACCAAGACTAGGAAGTGGGAATCAAACTCTAGTTTGAAAAGTCAAATCCCAATTTGAAAAATCAAAGTCCTAGTGGAAGAAGGAAAGGAGACCTTGGGAAACTAGATTTCCCTCTCACTCCCTATGCCTCCAACCAAGGGGAGTTGGGGTGGACTCGTCCAGGGCTGGGAACCCTGGCCACCGCCCTACCACCTATATAAGGAGGGGTGGGGGCGCCCCCTACTCCCTCACCCCAAAACCCTAGCCGCCAGGCGCCTCCCCTCTCTCCTCCATACGCTGCTCCGGCTTAGGCGAAGCCCTGTAGTAATCTCGTATCCACCACCACACCGTCGTGCTATTGGGATTCCGTGGAGATCTACAACCTTCGCTGCCCTGCTGGAACAAGGGAGAGGAAGGTCTTCATCGACTACTATACGTGTGACCGACTGCGGAAGCGCTGCCAAAACGTGGCGCTGGAAGGATCCTTCGCGATCTTGATATCGGAAAGTGATCGACTACATCAACCACGAGACCTAAATCTCGTTAAACGCTTTGGATCTACAAGGGTTAGTATTCTACAAACTTGTTTCACCGATCTCGTAGATTAGATCTTGGTTTTGTGTGTTCATGCGATAGATTTTTTTGTTTTCCATGCTACGAACCCCTACACATGATCCAGGCGTTAGCTATGAGATCAATGACCACCCTTATGACAAAGGTATTATCTCACCGATGGTATCTATCCTCCCTGGACCATATTTGTGAAGACAGTCCACAAACCTACAGATGAGGCTAAGAGTAGGTCAAGAGTAGGTTTTCAAAAAAGCAAGAGACCGCTGGAAGGATGTGGGGCAGGCATTTGGTGTCCTCCAATCTCATTGAGCCATTGTTCGACACCGTACTAGGACATGGAGTAGGGAGCAAATGTGAAAGGCCATGACTTCTTGTGTGATCATACACAATATGATCATTGAGAAGGAGCGCGATGACATCATATATGATCAAGGGTAGAAATTTCAGGATGAATTAGTTGCTGCCAGCCTGATCTACCGAATGACTTTGCAGATTTTCTTAGAGTTCATCATAAATTACAAGACTGTGCAACTCACAACCAACTCCAAAAAGATTTGATAACATATGTGGAATCATGTTGGAACCTACTAAGCCTTTCTTTTATTTCTATATCTGAATTCAATTAATTGTAATAAACTATGCTTGAACTACGACTGCTTTGTTTACGTTTTATGAACCATGATGCCTAAATTTGATTCTCATTATCTATATATGTGCAAAGATGGGCAAAAACCTCAAAAATTGCTCGTCCCGGATAAATGGGAGGGCGTCATTGGGTCCAATGGCATGTCCTAAGGACAAGTCCAACCCTCCCCCCCCCCCGGACATCCCGAACAACCCTTTTTACCGTTTCGGTCCTTTTGCGGGGCGGGGAGGACAGGAGCGTGTGTCAGACCTGTGCTACCCGTGTCGCTACCTCCAACGGTGCCCCACATCGGTCCGGTATCGTGCATGTGGGCATCTCAAGTCACCCACAACCCACAAATTTCACATATGTACGTGATATTCCAATGAAAATTATTTCGACATCATAGTTTACAACAAATAGTCCAAATAAATAAATTATAACAAATAGTTTACACAAATGAATTACGACAAATAGTTCACACAAATAAATTACAACAAATTAAGACGACGAGTATCAACAGCAGCTGTCCCAGGTCCCAAATGACGGCGAGGCTATGTCGGTTGTGGCTAGGCCACGACCGGGTGAGAAATCTTGCGGACAGCGATGTGGAAACCTGTTGGCCTGCTCTGGCCGTGGAAACAAGTCCTAGAGTCACTTGTAAGAGACCTAAAGGCGGCGACAAGGGGAAGGAAAAAGAGGTGCAACGACGACCCTTTTCGAGGACCGTCTGAGCGATGACGGCGCCAGGGAGGGAGGGTGGGAAGAGGGGCTGGGTAGGAGGAGGGGGAATATTGTGTGCCTGGCTAGAGGGTCCGGGAGGGATGCATGAGGACATCGGTCGGATGCGCGATCCGTGTGTAACTACCTCGGTGAATTACGCTCCTAGATACAAGCCTGGATGAGCGGTAGTGGTTGAAATAGTACGGTGGGGCCCCAAAAGCCACTCACGGGTAGACCTTTCGGCCGTCCCAACCACTTCCAACTCATAGGGACCTATACGGGCGGCGTAATCGGCGGGTGAAGGGAGCAACTACATACACAAATGAGTATGTATGCAAGCCACCATACAAGAGTACATCAGAGCCATACCATCTAGAAAGAAAGGAAATATAGCAACGCCATACGGCAAGATTCAAATGACCTAGATAGATATAATATTTTAGGATAATTCCTCATACATCACACATCAGAGTATCAAGCGGCAAAACAAAGTCCGAGTACGGATAAGAAGCAAATCGGCATAAGATGCCATAGAAATAAGCACATCCCGCCCACAGATCTCACGGATCCCCGTTCCCGGAATCTCTACACCGAACGATCGTTGCCCACATCATCGGCCTCTTCCACCCAGTATCCGTCCTGCGAGTGTACCTGTTCATCTGAACCAATAATTTATCGTGTGAGACCCTAAGGGTACTCAGCAAGTCTTAATGCCTCTAAAGGGGACACAACCTGGGGTGACGCAATTGCAGCAAAAGATAAACCCTAGCAGTTCTATAGATACTCGCTAACCATCCGCCTAACCAATGATAGACGGATGTCCGTGAATTAATGACAACAGTTATAACAGTAATTTCATCAGATCCATCCTCCTCCTCGCTTACCAACGAGGAAGCGGACGAACAACCCCCACCCGTTGGCAATTTTATTAACCATTCCATGAGTGTTACACTATTTACTAGTCAAATTACTTAGTCAGATTAAAACGGTACTTTAGTTATGCTTGTCTATGATCAAGAAACTGTGCTCCAAGTCGTCCATAACCGCGGACACGGCTTTCAGAAAGTTTTACCCTGCAGGGGTGCACAAATAGCAACACACACTCGATCAACCTCGGAAAAAAACCAAATCAAAACCCAACGAGGCCTTCACGACAAAGCAATCACAGGATTCAGCAATATTTCAGGGGGGCACCCCTTAAAGTAGACCCGCAACGAAGCCGGCCGGCTCCGAGGCGGACTTAAGGTTGTGGGGACGGCTGTGAACGACTGGGAACCCAAAACTGGGCTTGTCGACACCGCGGAATCGTGCCACGATCCTAAACAGTACAGGTGCTCCTCGCACAATCATAATAAAGCAGTAAAGCATGGCATAGGTACAGGATAGTAAACAAAACCTCAAACTAGTTTGTGGCCCCAAGAAATAAGGCGGAATCAAGCTCTGGCTCAGGGGGGTCCCATAAGCCTCCCGGATGTGGATAGCGCGAATAATCTTGGAACAGGAATCAAGTACTCGGGGTCTTACGGGACACAAGTGAGCAGGAAAAACCAAATAGCAGATGTTGCTCACCGGTGCCACTTTCATTAGTTATCCCATTACTACTCCGATTAAGTTGTTTAGGTACCTCGTTATCCATCAGACACTCACATACCCTACACATGCTGTTCTACGACTCGCATGGCTCAAACAACTCCCGTAGTAATGGCTCATGGGATGGAGGAACAAGCTTGGTGGGGTTTAAAAGTAAAGGCTATGCAATACTTGGGATTCAATTTAATGCAATCGCGACTCAATGATGCAAGAATAAGATAGAGGCAATAGGTACTGTATGTATGCAAGCATGTGGTAGTGCTTGCCTGGCAACTCAGTTGAAGCGAGAGACGGATCTGGTAGTGCTCTGGTTCTCTTGATATATCCCCTGCTCAGTGTCTATTCGAAGAAGAACCAAACAAACAAGGGCCAACATAAATAAAGAGCGCAAGCATATAATAAAATGCGACAAGCAAACAATCATGCCATGATGAATGATGCACCAGTTGCATGGCAATAAAGTAGCATGGCATGGGTGAGGTGTGGTATACAAGAATAAGTCATTTTATTAAGGTTTGGCCACATTTTATTGTCATATTAGTTGTTGTATATTATATATTTACATGATGCATGCTGCAATTGAAGTCATGGATAGCATAAACAGAAAGGTCTCATCGAGCTGATCATTTTAGACATATCATTTGCTAAATTCGGAGTTCTAAATCAAAAGTTATTAATTTTTAAGTTCTAGTGGCATTTGTTGTAATTTTACACAACTTGGAATTTTAAATATGCAAAAGGTAATTTGAATAGCTTATTTGAAATCCTCACATTTTTCTGATTCAAATTCATATATCATTTGCATTATTTGGATTTATAATTGAAAAGTTATTTAAAATCAGATTTAATTTTGAATTTGAACATTTCTAGATTCATTTTATTAAACAGATAACAGACAGACGTTTTATACCCAGCCAGAGCTAGCCCTAGACGCTGACGAGTGGGCCGCCCTGCTGACTGGGTCACACGCGTGCGGAAAACTGGTGGTCACCGCTTGCCGCCACCACCAAGCCGACAGGTGACGGGGTTCGCGGGCCCACGTGCCAGCGGGGAAAACGGCAGCGGCTGACGGCGGGTGGATGAGGGACCGCGGGTTGAGGCCTAAATACTTGGGGAGCCTTTTTGCAAAAACCAACTGACGCTGACCGGTGGGGCTAGGCTGGACCGCGGTTTATGAAAACAAAAGAGGGGAGGGTTTGTGCAAAGTGGACACGGTCCACTGTGGATCTTCTCTGCCTTGATCGAACAGGGCGAGGCGCTGGCGAGGCGGATCGAACCAGCGACGCGGCGGCGCTGCTGTGATGGCGGAACCATCCGGTGGTGTGTGTTGGTGATGAAAGGAGTAGCGGGCTAGGTATGCCGGCCACGAGGCGCTGGCCGCGTGAGCGAGCCGACGCCGGCCGCTGCCGACGCAACGCCTGGGGCATTACGGCGAGGCGGACGTTGTCTAGGAGGTGGAGGGGCTTACCGGGAGGTTCTTTGGCGTCGGATCGGGCGAAGCTACACAGATCGACGACGAGGTGAGCTGACGACCTAGGGTCACATGCTCGGCTCGCCCGTGTGGCTCCTGGGGATTCTCCTTCACGACGGCGGGTACTGGGGCGATGCAGAGGTTCTGCGGAGCTTCCTCGACAACCACAGGCGTCACGCCACCGGCTAGGAAGATGGGTGGAAGGGGAAGACCGACGGTGGACGGCGAGGCTAGGTAGAGGAGAGGAGAGGAAGGGAGACGAGGGCGTCGCCCTGGGCGGATCTGGGGGAGGCTAGAGGGGCGAGGGGGTGGATAAGAACGAGAGGGGCAGGTGTGGTTGCATGGGGGAGGGGAAGATTGGCTCGGCCACCTTTTGCACCCTCTCTCACGTGATCGGCAGGGCAGGCACATGGGAAGGGAGGTGAGGCTGCTGTGGGCAGGCGAGGCTAGGGTGGAGAGGGGGCTCGGGGTAGGCAGGCAGGTCTAGAGGGGGCCCCTAGGGCAGGGAGAGAAGAGAGGGAGAAAGGGGTCGGCTCGGGTCTAGGGTTTTGGATTAGAGGGTGGCCTCGGGTTGTTTGGGTGGGGTAGCTAGGTGGCATGGGTGACCAAGTGGGGCCATGCTAGGGTAGGTTTAGAGGGGTGGCTCGGCTAGAGAGGAGAGAAAGAGGGGGGTACTTAGGGTTTTGTTTAGACTAGGTGTAGCTTAGGGTTTTAGCTAGGATGGGGTATGGTGATGATGGAGTAGGTGATAGAGGGAACTAGGATAGAGGATTAGAGAGAGAGGGGTGAGAGCTAGGGTTTTAGAAGCATGCATGCTCCAAACAAAGATCAAGCAAGATCAAGAGAAAAAGAGGGAGAGAGAGGGATGTGGGGGTTTAGGGCTTATGCACACCCACATGATCACATGTGCATGCATGGATGGGAATGGTGATTAGGGTAGGGTCTAACTAGAGGGGGAGAGATATAGCTTGGTGGGGTACTATTCAAGCCAAAACAAGGTCAAGCAAAGGAAAGGGTGATCCATGCAAGCAAAACGAAAATAACATTCAAATGTCAAGTAAAAGGTGGCACTTGCATGGCCCATGCAAACAGTAAGTGCCATGAATTCATATTGTGAAAACAACATAAAATCATGTGGCATTATCCCATGCATTCCAAAAGGTGGAAAAGCCAAGCATAAGGTTATGTGTGGAATCCACCCAACCCACATGAGCTAGAGGTAAACTCAATTAAAATGCCAAGCTCATATTAATTGGATGGTGGAATTATAAGGTGGTGAAGAAAAGGTGGTGGAGTCAATAAGATATATTCCCCCAACTCAACTTGGGCATTCAACAATATATCAAGAACCAAATACAATATCAAGAAGCAAATGCAAATAATAATGCATATGAGATAAGAACCAAAGCAACAAGGGTTTTGTATGATGCACAAATGCAAGATGGCATGATGACATGAGCATGATAGGATGATGATGCAACACTTTTATGTAGGAGTAACCATTATTTTATTAAACCAAGTAGCATTACAGTTGTTAGACAAATGGGATGCTACAACTCTCCCACTAAACAGGAATCTACTCGAGATTCTAGGAAGAAGAAGACACAAAGAGGGTAGGATAGTTGGCACGGAGTTCATCTTCACGTTCCCAAGTGGCTTCATCAATGAATGGTGTGACCACCGCACCTTGCGAACTTGATGGACTTGTTGAGTCCTTCTTTCATGGTCTCAAGGATTTTGGGGGTGTTCTTGATAAGACAGGTCTTCTTGGAGATCGATTAGCTCATGATCCACGGTCCGCCGGGATCTTTGAAGCACTTCTTGAGCTGAGATGTGGAAAACATCATGGACTTTGAGTTTTTCCTAAGCTCAAGGGCATAAGCAACTTCTCCTCTTCTACCACGAATATTGAAAGGACCGATGTATCTAGGAGCCAGCTTTCCTTTGATACCAAGCGGTGTGTACCTCTCATGGGAGTGACACGAAGGTAGACGAGATCACCAGGCATACACCATGTCCGTGTGCTTCTGTCATAATTGCTCTTCCGACGACTTTGAGCAATCTTCGTGTTCTCAAGAATGATATGCACCTTCTCCTCTCGCTTGAGTTACAATGTCGTGGCCAAACCAGATTCTTTCTCCTGACCGACCAACCAATCGGAGTTCGCACTTGCGACCATATAGAGCCTCAAATGGTGCCATCTTGAGACTTTTTCGGAAGCTGTTGTTGTAGGAGAATTCAGCATAAGGAAGACATTCCTCCCATTTCATGCCAAAGAGATAACGCAAGCGAAGCATATCCTCCGTAATCTGATTGATCCTTTCGACTTGTCCTTGCGATCGAGGGTGGTAAGCAGGTTGAAGTTCAACTTTGTTCCCAAAGCATTTTGGAAACTCTCCCAGAACTTTGAAGTGAAGATGCTTCCACGGTCTGAACTGATCTCCAGCGGAACCCCATACAGAGAGACAATTCTGTTGATATAGAGTTCAGCCAACTGAATTCCAGAAATTGTTTCCTTGACGGGGAAGAAATGAGCCACTTTAGAAAGCCTGTCGATGACAACAAAGATTGCATTGTTGCCCTTCTGCGACCTTGGAAAGCCAGTGATGAAGTCCATCTCTACTTTCTCCCATTTCCATTCCGGAGGTTTCAATGGCTGAAGAAGACCGAAAGGTTTCTGATGGACAGCTTTCACTCTTCGGCAGACATCACATTCCGAGACATACTTAGAACAATATCGTTTCAAACCAGGCCACCAATATTGTGTTTTCAAGTCCATGTACATCTTTGTGCTGCCAGGATGGATAGAAAGAACCGAATCATGCGCCTCCTTGAGAACTTGCTCTCTCAAACCCGGGTAGTTCAGAACAAACATCCGGTGTTCAAATAAAAGCGTGCCTTGATCATCAACGTGGAAGGACTCATACTTCGGAATCTCAAGTTTAGAGATGATATTTTTGGTGCTGGATCACCCGGTGACGAGAGAATCTTTTCTTCCAAGAGAGGCGAGAAGGTTCGGAGATGCCCTTGTTCCCCAATTTCGAGTTGGTCGACGGAATTCCTCGCACAAGAGAGGCTGTTGTTCTTCCATCATGAGGTTGTTGACATAAGCTTTGCGGCTAAGCGCATCTGCCATGACATTAGCTTTGCCCGGAGTGTAGTTGATGGTCACATCAAAGTCATTGATTGCTTCAATCCATCTCCTCTGCCGAAGGTTGAGATCAGGCTGAGTGAAGATATACTTCAAACTCTTGTGGTCAGAAAAGATCTCACAACGGTTGCCCAGCAAGTAGTGCCTCCATAGCTTCAAAGCAAAGACAACTGCTGCGAGCTCGAGGTCATGTGTGGGATAGTTTATCTCATGCGTCTTCAACTGTCGAGAGGCATAAGCAACCACTTGCTTCTCTTGCATAAGGACCGCACCCAATCCTTGCAAAGAGGCGTCGCAGAATATCTGGAAAGGCTTAGATGTATCCGGAGGAACCAAGACTGGTGTGGAAGTGAGCTTCTCTTTGGGTGTCTCAAAACTTGCTTGACATGCAGGAGTCCACAGGTATTTCTTGCCTTTCTTGAGGAGATCGGTAAGAGGCTTCGCTATCTTCGAAAATTTCTGAACGAAGCGACGGCAATAACTAGCCAAACCGAGGAAACTCCGCACTTCTTTGACATTTACAGGAGGAAGCCATTCAACAATTGTCTTCACAGTTTCCGGGTTGACTGCAATGCCCTTGGCAGAGATGACATGACCAAGATAGGTTACTTCAGGTAGCCAAAACTCACACTTGGAGAACTTTGCATACAAGCGGTTCTCACGAAGCTTGTTTAGAACACACCGCAGGTGTTCTTCATGCTCTTCCTTTGACTTAGAATAGACCAGGATGTCATCCAGATAGACCACAACGAACTTATCAAGGTACTCCATGAAAACCGAGTTCATAAGCCTCGAGAAGGTAGCAGGTGCGTTGGTGAGGCCAAAAGACATGACCGTGTACTCATACAGGCCATAGCGGGTGGTGAAAGCTGTTTTAGGCACATCTTCCTTGCGAATCTTGATTTGGTGATAACCACTTCTCAAGTCCAGCTTAGAGAACACCACAGCTCCAGCTAGCTGATCAAAGAGATCATTAATCCACGGGAGGGGATATTTGTTCTTGATGGTTTTAGCATTGAGAGCCCGGTAGTCAACACAAAGTCTATCGGTTCTATCACGCTTCTTCACAAAGATTGTTGGGCTACCCCAAGAAGAAGTACTGTGTTGAATGAACCCCAACTTCTCTTGTTCATCAAGTTGTCGTTTGAGTTCAGCCAGCTCAGAAGGACCCATTTTATAAGGCCGCTTGGAGATAGGAGCCGTTCCAGGTTCAAGCTCAATTACAAACTCAACCTCACGATCCGGAGGCATACCCGGCAACTCTTCAGGAAAGACATCTGGGAACTCACAGACCACCGGTACACTCTGAATAGCTTCCATAGCATCATCATTCAGAGCCGCCAAAGAGAAAAGCTGGACAGCAGGAGTCAGACTTGGAGAAAAGACTATATGGCCTTCGTGAATCTTGAGAAACCGAGCTCAAAGACAATCAATCACAGCTGCATTTGCGTCAACCAATCCATGCCCAAGATGACATCAATGTAATTGCCCGTAAGAATTAAGGACGCCGAGAACGAAGAGCCACCAATCTCAATTTGATTGCCATGGCTGATATAAGACCCTCGTGTTTGAACCAGGAGATAGGACCATTAACTTCTTAAGGAGAGGATCCAGTTAACACATTCTCATTTGCAAACTTGTGAGAAACAAAAGAATGCGATGCACCGTAATCAAAGAAAACTCGTAGGGACCGAGTTAACGGAAAGCATACCCATCACAACCTGTGTGCATGCTCGGCTTGAGTGGCATTGACACAGTTAGCACGAACCGCAGACCCGGGCTTGGTGTTGATGTTGAGAGCCCGAGGTGGTGGTGCACGAACCATAGGAGAGCTTGCTGCAGATCTTGGGGTGGAGGAAGAGCTTTGCTTTTCAGCGACGCCCAGTTCGATGTCCAGATCTCCACACGTGAAGTAGGCACCGGTGGACGTGGAGCAACGTAGCTGGGGACTCCGCCAGCGCCTGTGGTAGTGGTGGTTGTAGCCCCAGGAGCAGCAGTGATGGAGTTTAGTGGCCTTGACGTAACTTGCAGGTCTTGGTGGAGCCGGAGCGACGGTGGTGTTAGGAACCCGGACACGCCGCTTAGAAGGAGCTGCCATAATCAAGAGCTTGATGCATCCGGTTGTGTTTCTTGGACTCCTCAAACACTTGCCCACTTGCTTCCTCTTGCGGTGTGTTGTAGTTCCGTGAAAGATGTCGGCCTTGCATGTGTGATTGCATACTTGATCGATGCATTGAGCCCTTGCACGAACCTCTTCGCTTCTTCTTGTCATCAGATACCTCATCGCCACCATAACGAGAAAGATTCATGAAGTTCCTGATGTAGGTGTTGACATTATCATTTCCCTGCTTAAGGTTGAGAAAAGCTTCCTTCATCCTTTCCATTACAATCTCTGAGAGAAACTGCTCTTTGAAAGCTGCAGTGAACCTTTCCCAAGTAGGCTGAAAACCCGTGCAGCTTGCCTTCAAGTAATTCTCCCACCAGAGAGCTGCATCTCCCTTCAGAAGGTGAGTAGCACACTTGACCCACTCTGCCAGAACATCGCCAGCCTCGAGCAACCTTGACATCTCACGCAGCCAATCATCCGCGTCCAGTGGTCGATCAGAAACATCAAACTGACGAGGGTTGAATTTCAGGAAGCTTTTGATGTCTCCTCGCTTGGGAGGTGGAGGTAGTGGAGCAAACTCGTTCCTCCTGACACTCTCCTCAAAGCGCTGCTGGTTCTGCTGCATTGCTGCCAAAGCATTAGCGATGTTTGACAACATGAGCCCAGCCTGTGGTATGTCCTCATCGAACGGTGGTGGAGCCATCCTGTGATTGATATAAAACACAAGTCAGTACTATAATGGAGAATAATAATAATCCAAAATAGTACCAAGATGGAATTAACCAAGATTAAAGGATACAATTTACTAAGATGATATTAAAATATCAACAAAGTTCAAAGCACCTAGAAGATATTAAGCATATCGCACACGACTGAAAAGGAGTGTGGTACACAAATATATCAAAGAAATTTTTTTCACAAATTTCGGCATTAAAATACCAATAGATGCGCAAAATTACTTAACGAATCAAGATTAGTGACTCTACCGATTCAATATACAAAAGCGAATGATAAAAGTAGTGGTATGGTCGCGACTCCATCCCGCACTCAAATCATTACTCCGCACATGAAAAAGTGGAACACATATCCTAACCCCTTCTTCTCACGTTGATCCTAAAGATTAGTAACTACGAAAACGAACACCCCAAACAAGATAACGTCGGATACAAAGAGTAAGACATATTGCGTCGGTTTGCAAAAGCCTGTCGGTATGGAATGTACCAACAGTTTATAACCAAAGGCTGATTAGATAACAACTTGGATGCAACAGATAGACAAGGGATTACACACACACACACACAACCTATGGTACTACGGAAACCCAGAACACGTGAATCCTAGTTTGAATTTTAAGAAGAGGATTGAAAACGTTGCACTTCCTTACCAGAAAAGGGTGGGTGGTTGGGTAAGAAAAGTGGAAGCAGTCCTACTCTCGCGTTTTGTTTTTCCCTAGTATACATAACTACCAAAATATTTGCTAGACTGACAACGACCGTTTGGCTGAGACCCTGAAGGTCGGGATGGCTCTGATACCAATTGTAACTACCTCGGTGAATTACGCTCCTAGATACAAGCCTGGATGAGCGGTAGTGGTTGAAATAGTACGGTGGGGCCCCAAAAGCCACTCACGGTAGACCTTCGCCGTCCCAACCACTTCCAACTCATCGGGACCTATACGGGCGTAATCGGCGAAGGGATCAACTACATACACAAATGAGTATGTATGCAAGCCACCATACAAGAGTACATCAGAGCCATACCATCTAGAAAGAAAGGAAATATAGCAACGCCATACGGCAATTCAAATGACCTAGATAGATATAATATTTTAGGATAATTCCTCATACATCACACATCAGAGTATCAAGCGGAAGCGGCAAAACAAAGTCCGAGTACGGATAAGAAGCAAATCGGCATAAGATGCCATGGAAATAAGCACATCCCGCCCACGTATCCCCGTTCCCGGAATCTCTACACCGAACGATCGTTGCCCACATCATCAGCCTCTTCCACCCAAAGATCCGTCTCCGCGAGTGTACTGCTCATCCGAACCAATAATTTATCGTGTGAGACCCTAAGGGTACTCAAGAAGTCTTAATGCCTCTAAAGGGGACACAACCTGGGGTGACGCAATTGCAGCAAAAGATAAACCCTAGCAGTTCTATAGATACTCGCTAACCATCCGCCTAACCAATGATAGACGGATGTCCGTGAATTAATGACAACAGTTATAACAGTAATTTCATCAGATCCATCCTCCTCCTCGCTTACCAACGAGGAAGCGGACGAACAACCCCTCACCCGTTGGCAATTTTATTAACCATTCCATGAGTGTTACACTATTTACTAGTCAAATTACTTAGTCAGATTAAAACGGTACTTTAGTTATGCTTGTCTATGATCAAGAAACTGTGCTCCAAGTCGTCCATAACCGCGGACACGGCTTTGAAGTTTTACCTGCAGGGTGCACAAATAGCAACACACACTCGATCAACCTCGGAAAACCAAATCAAAACCCAACGAGGCCTTCACGACAAAGCAATCACAGGATTCACAATATTTCGAGGCACCTTAAAGTAGACCAACGAAGCCGGCCGGCTCAGGACTTAAGGTTGTGGGGACGGTTGTGAACGACTGGGAACCCAAAACTGGGCTTGTCGACACCGCGGAATCGTGCCACGATCCTAAACAGTACAGGTGCTCCTCGCACAATCATAATAAAGCAGTAAAGCATGGCATAGGTACAGGATAGTAAACAAAACCTCAAACTAGTTTGTGGCCCCAAGAAATAAGGCGGAATCAAGCTCTGGCTCAGGGGGGTCCCATAAGCCTCCCGGATGTGGATAGCGCGAATAATCTTGGAACAGGAATCAAGTACTCGGGGTCTTACGGGACACAAGTGAGCAGGAAAAACCAAATAGCAGATGTTGCTCACCGGTGCCACTTTCATTAGTTATCCCATTACTACTCAGATTAAGTTATTTAGGTACCTCGTTATCCATCAGACACTCACATACCCTACACATGCTGTTCTACGAATCGCATGACTCAAACAACTCCTGTAGTAATGGCTCATGGGATGGAGGAACAAGCTTGGTGGGGTTTAAAAGTAAAGGCTATGCAATACTTGGGATTCAATTTAATGCAATCGCGACTCAATGATGCAAGAATAAGATAGAGGCAATAGGTACTGTATGTATGCAAGCATGTGGTAGTGCTTGCCTGGCAACTCAGTTGAAGCGAGAGACGGATCTGGGTAGTGCTCCTGGTTCTCTTGATATATCCCCTGCTCAGTGTCTATTCGAAGAAGAACCAAACAAACAAGGGCCAACATAAATAAAGAGCGCAAGCATATAATAAAATGCGACAAGCAAACAATCATGCCATGATGAATGATGCACCAGTTGCATGGCAATAAAGTAGCATGGCATGGGTGAGGTGTGGTATACAAGAATAAGTCATTTTATTAAGGTTTGGCCACATTTTATTGTCATATTAGTTGCTGTATATTATATATTTACATGATGCATGCTGCAATTGAAGTCATGGATAGCATAAACAGAAAGGTCTCGTCGAGCTGATCATTTTAGACATATCATTTGCTAAATTCGGAGTTCTAAATCAAAAGTTATTAATTTATTAAGTTCCAGTGGTATTTGTTGTAATTTTATTCAACTTGGAATTTTAAATGTGCAAAAGGTAATTTGAATAGCTTATTTGAAATCCTCACATTTTTCTGATTCAAATTCATATATCATTTGCATTATTTGGATTTATAATTGAAAAGTTATTTAAAATCAGACTTAATTTTGAATTTGAACATTTCTAGATTCATTTTATTAAACAGATAACAGACAGACGTTTTATACCCAGCCAGAGCTAGCCCTAGACGCTGACGAGTGGGCCGCCCTGCTGACTGGGTCACACGTCTTGAAATCGGTGGTCACCATGGCCGCCACCACCAAGCCAGGTGGGGACGGGGTTCGCGGGCCACGTGCAATGGGAAAAGCAGCGGCCGACGGGTGGATGAGGGACCGCGGGTTGAGGCCTAAATACTTGGGGAGCCTTTTTGCAAAAACCAACTGACGCTGACCGGTGGGGCTAGGCTGGACCGCGGTTTATGAAAACAAAAGAGGGGAGGGTTTGTGCAAAGTGGACACGGTCCACTGTGGATCTTCTCTGCCTTGATCGAACAGAGGGCAGAGGCAGCGCGGCGAGGCGGGATCGAACCCGCGACGCGGGCGTGCGCGCGGTGGGGCGGAACCACTGCGGTGGCTGTGTGTTGGTGACAGAAAGGAGTAGCGGGGCTAGGTATGCCGTCTACGAGGCGCTTCGCCGCTGCGAGCTAGCCGACCGCCAAGCAGGGCGCCGACGCAACGCCTGTCGCGGCTGGGGCGGTACGGCGAGGCGGACGTTGTCTAGGAGGTGGAGGGGCTTACCGCGGGGAGGTTGCTGGCGTCAGATCGGGGCGAGGTACAGCGTATCGACGACGAGGCAGGAGCTCCGACGACCTAGGGTTGCATCGGCTCGCTTCGGCCAGGCTCTGGCTTCTCCTTCACGACGGCTGGTCTCGGGCGTCAGAGGTTCATGAGCTTCCTCGACAACCGCAGGCGTCACGCCACCGGCTAGGAAGATGGGTGGAAGGGGAAGACCGACGGTGGACGGCGAGGCTAGGTAGAGGAGAGGAGAGGAAGGGGAGACGAGGGCGTCGCCCTGGGCGGATCGGGGGAGGCTTAGAGGGCGAGGGGGTGGATAAGAACGAGAGGGGCAGGTGTGGTTGCGTGGGGAGGAAGATTGGCTCGCCACCTTTGCACCCTCTCTCACGTGATCGGCAGAGGCACATGGGAAGGAGGTGAGGCTGCACTGTGGGCAAGGCTAGGGTGGAGAGGGGGCTCGGTAGGGTGGTGGTCAGAGGGGCCCCTAGGGGAGAGAAGAGAGGAGAAAGGGGTCGGCTCGGGTCTAGGGTTTTGGATTAGAGGTGGCCTCGGGTTGTTTGGGGGGTAGCTAGGTGGCATGGGTGACCAAGTGGGGCCATGCTAGGGTAGGTTTAGAGGGGTGGCTCGGCTAGAGAGGAGAGAAAGAGGGGGGTACTTAGGGTTTTGTTTAGACTAGGTGTAGCTTAGGGTTTTAGCTAGGATGGGGTATGGTGATGATGGAGTAGGTGATAGAGGGAACTAGGATAGAGGATTAGAGAGAGAGGGGTGAGAGCTAGGGTTTTAGAAGCATGCATGCTCCAAACAAAGATCAAGCAAGATCAAGAGAAAAAGAGGGAGAGAGAGGGATGTGGGGGTTTAGGGCTTATGCACACCCACATGATCACATGTGCATGCATGGATGGGAATGGTGATTAGGGTAGGGTCTAACTAGAGGGGGAGAGAGAGAGAGAGATAGCTTTGTGGGGTACTATTCAAGCCAAAACAAGGTCAAGCAAAGGAAAGGGTGATCCATGCAAGCAAAACAAAAATAACATTCAAATGTCAAGTAAAAGGTGGCACTTGCATGGCCCATGCAAACAATAAGTGCCATGAATTCATATTGTGAAAACAACATAAAATCATGTGGCATTATCCCATGCATTCCAAAAGGTGGAAAAAGCCAAGCATAAGGTTATGTGTGGAATCCACCCAACCCACATGAGCTAGAGGTAAACTCAATTAAAATGCCAAGCTCATATTAATTGGATGGTGGAATTATAAGGTGGTGAAGAAAAGGTGGTGGAGTCAATAAGATATATGCCCCCAACTCAACTTGGGCATTCAACAATATATCAAGAACCAAATACAATATCAAGAAGCAAATGCAAATAATAATGCATATGAGATAAGAACCAAAGCAACAAGGGTTTTGTATGATGCACAAATGCAAGATGGCATGATGACATGAGCATGATAGGATGATGATGCAACACTTTTATGTAGGGAGTAACCATTATTTTTATTAAACCAAGTAGCATTACAGTTGTTAGACAAATGGGATGCTACACCGTGTTTGTGCCCAAGTTTGGGCCGTGGATGCGTCGAATTAGAACTCTCCAGGTTAAAGTGGCCTTTGGACAGTGGCATCTATCCGTTTGGACAGAGAAAATTGCACATAGCACCACATGTTGGAGCTGTTTTTGCACCGAACCCGAACCACGACTTGTTTTTGCAGAAAACGCCAACATTTCGGGTAATGACTTGCACAAAACCCAAATTCAGTAATTAGCTTGTTTGACCACAAATTAATCACCAACTGCACTGACGTGGCAGCTACAGTAGCAAACAAATTGGTCTAACCAAACTAAGGTCGAGCTTGACAAGTTACAACCAGAAGCGCCGGCGCGCCGGCGAGGACTGCTGTGCAAGATCGGACACCGTCGGCGTGCCCGTCGTCATGCCGGACCCTACCGTACCTCATAGCGTGCACGTTTTTCTGCCGGAATTGTGTGCTGCAGCCGGCATGATTCGTGCCGCCTCCGCTGCGCCCGATGTGTGTGCCGCTGCCGTGCTCCCCCGTCCCCGATGTCTCACCGATGTTTGGCAATGGAGAGCACAACGCCGCCCGCACAGCCAGCTCCGATCTTGCAGCAGTCCTCGCCGGCGCGCTGCCGCTCCTGGTTGTAATTTGTCAAGCTCGATCAGAGTTTGGTTAGACCAATTTGTTTGCTAGTGTAGCTGCCACGTCATTGCAGTCGGTGATTAATTTGTGGTCAAACCAAGCTAATTACTCCATTTGGGTTTTGTGCAAGTCATTACCTGAAATGTTGATGTTTTCTGCAAAAACAAGTCGTGGTTGTGGTTCTGTGCAAAAGAAGTCCCAACATATGGTGCTACGTACAATTTCCTCGTTTGGATAGGTTCGGACCCATCCAGTCCGTTTGTGAGGGGCGTTGAATTTGTCCTAAACACACATACGCTTAGAGCATCTTTATTCGGGTTTTCAGGATGCTGATTTCATGACGATTTTTTCATCTGGACGCCAAATTGGCCTAGTCATGTTCCAAGCACCCGGTTTCGTCCGGATTTGGGCCAACTTTGGGCCGGGGTCCCCAGGCCATTCCCGGGACGCTGAGAACGCCCTAAAAACACTGGACAGAGCGAAAACGAGGCGTGGGCCAACCCTGTTGGTGAGACAGTCCCATTTGCCCACACCCACTCGTCTCCCCTGCGGCGAAGAGCTCACCTGTCGCCATGGCTTCGCCGGCGAAGCTCCACCACGCCGAGCCGTATCCACACCTCTAGATAGGCTTGTCGCCGTAGTCACCCCTTTCCCCTCGGCCTAGGCCATCTTTCGACGCCCAAATTTCGCCGTAGTTTGGCTTCGCTGTGAGCTTCTACTACCTCGCCCGCCAAGTGTTCAGCGTTTTGCCGGTTCGGACATGAACTCCGATGACGAGGAGATGTTCGCCGTGTTGCTGGAGGAGAAGAACGCCACTGCGGCCGAAGATGTAGAGCACGTGCAGATCCTTGCCTCCCTCGCCCGGCTGTACGTGCAGACGGCAACGCCGAAGCGTGGAGGTTTGGCGATGGGTCGCTGGAAGTGCAAAGCAAGACAGATGATGAGGGCTACTGCATGTTATACGCCGACTACTTCGTCGACGAGCCGCTGCACGAAGATGCCATGTTTCAGCGTCGTTTTAGGATGAGCCGGAAGCTCTTCCTCGAGATCGTGCATGTCAGTCTGGGCTGCCTTTATCGCCATGCGTCATGAGATCCGAGATCCGGTAGTGCATCAATGACTGCAAGATAATCTGGTTGAGCACCTATGGATACGCAAGGCAACACGTAGACGCCGATCATAAACTGGCCAAACTAGGACGATATATGTGTATTGTTATTATATGTCGAACTATGTTTTATTTTACGCCGAACTATGTTTAAATTTATATCGAACTTGGCCAAATATTGCTCTGTATTCATATTATACCAAACTAGCACATTGCCCGTGCGTTGCAATGGAGTATAAAAATTTCACCGCTTTTGTTTTACAAAATTTCCCAGGTCCAAAGAAGTGCAAATCGCTCCAGTGTGTTGCAACGATGCAAACAAAATGAACTTTCGTACATCCGCATGATAAAATTTTGTCACAAATTCTATCAACCATATATAATCTTAGCCTTAGTTATAGTTAGCAGCGGGGGATGACACGATCTCTAGCGATGATGTGCGAGCCGTGGACGGATTAATCTTGTTATTTCTCTGTTGGTAGCCGCCCTTCTCGAAGGTGGATCATGTGGCACTCTCAATGCAACCGCCTTTATTGCCATAGATCCAATGTTTTTTTTGTGAGTTTTACCAGTTCCAAATGAATTTGAGAAATTCTGCTTTTCTATTTCTTATTGAAAAGTTGTGCGAAAACTACAAACCGAAATTCAAAGTGGATTAAAAAGTGGCCGTATATTTTCTTCATGTAAGCTGCTCTTAAGCTGACCTTGCATACCGAGTGTGGATGAGATGGCCAAAAAATTGTAACCGTACAGATAAGCCATGAAGCGACAGACGAATCGAACCAAAAAGAAAGGAGAAAAATCCCATCTTATCCGTTCGTCCGGTAGTCCCTACCCGTATGACCCGCACCTCTCTCTCGAGGTCCCAAAGCTATAGTTGTCGTTGGTGCCGCCAACTCCCCGGCGTGGCCCGGTTCGTACCCTCCGGCCGGGACGCCGGAGTCCTTGCCATCAGCGCGGTGCATGCCCATGCTTCCAAGCGTTCCTATCTCTCTGAAGCTCCTCCATGGTGCTCCCGCCGCTGCGCCAGCGAGCTCCGCGCCGCCGCTGCTAGCATAGACAATAATAAAGTGGTTATTATCATATATTCATGCTTATGATAAATGTTTATATACCATGCTATAATTATATTAACCGGAAACATTAATACTTCTGTGATTTGTAAATATAAAAGAGTCCCTAGTAAAGCCTCTTCTTAAACTAGCTTGTTGGTTAATATATGATCATGGTTTTCTGATTATGAAATAGATATGTTATTAACAACAGGGTCATATCATTAGGAGAATGATGTGATGGACATACTCCTATAGTTAAGCGTAGCATAAAGATCAAGTCATTTAATATAGTTCACTTGCTATAAGTTTTCTGATACATAGTAACCTAATTCCTTCGACCATGAGATCATGCTAATCACCATCACCGGAAGGATGCTTTGATGATATCAAACAACACACCGTAACTGGGTGGCTATAAAGGTGGCATTGAGTGTTCAGAAAGTATGTGTTGAGGCACATGGATCAAGATTGGGATTTGTCCATCCATATCACGGACAGATATACTCTAGGCCCTCTCGGTGGAATGTCATCCAATTAGCTTGCAAGCATGTGACTGGCTCACAAGGGATCACATATCACGGGAACGAGAAAAGAGTACTTATTGGTAATGAGGTTGAACTAGGTATGCAGAGATACCGACGATCAAACCTCGGATAAGTAAAGTATCGTGAGACAAAGGGAAATTGGTATCGTATGTAAATGGTTCATTCGATCACGAAGTAATCGTAGAAATATATGGGAGCCATATGAATTTCCAGATTCCTCTATTGGTTATTGATCAGAGAAGAGTCTCGATCATGTCTGCATAATTCACGAACCGTAGGGAGACACACTTAAGGATTCGATGTTGTTTAGTAGATATGGAATGTGAGTAAAGAGACCGAATGTTGTCTGAAGTCTCATATGGGATCTGGGATATCACGAGGAGATCCGGAATGGTCCAGAGAATAAGATTTATATAAGGAAAGTCCAATTTCGGAGTTTGGGAATGATTCCGGTGTTTTCACCGGAATGTTCTAGAAGGGTCTAGAAGTTTCACCGATCCGGAAGGGGAAGGGTACATGGATGTGTCATGATAAAGTGTAATGGTTGCATCATGTCCTAGGTCACTTGGCTAGACACTTGGAAGAGAGAAATCAAACTCTAATTTGAAAGTCAAAACGGCAGTTTGAAAAAGTCAAATCCCAACATGGTTTCCGAGTTAGGGAGGGTTTCTGAGTTAGGGAGGGTTTCCACCTGGGTTGGGAACACCCTTGGACGCCCCCCACCTATATAAGGAGGGGTAGGGGCGCACCCCAAGGTATCCCCCTTGCCCTAGTGCCCAAGAAACCCTAGGCTGGCCGCCGCCCCCCTCTCTAGTTGTGACCAATCTAGATCTCCTCTAAACCACTACCGACTAGCTAAACTCTAGTTTCTAGCTACCTCTAAACCCCGGCCCTCTAAAACCTAGATCGTCGGGGCTCCCTCTACTCCACCATACTCGCTCTGGCTTAGGCGGCTGCGGATCTCCTCTACTCCGACACCACGCCTGCGTCAGCCGAATCGCGAGGAGAGAGCTACAACCTCCGCTGCCTGCTGGAATAAGGGAGAGGAAGGTCTTCATCGAGTACCGTATGTGTGGCCGACTGCTGGAGCGCTGCTGGAAAGCGGCGCCGGAAGGATCGTCTACGCGATATTGAGATCGGCAAGTGAACGACTACATCACCCACGAGAATCTGCTCTCGTTAACCGCTTCGGATCTTCGAGGGTTAGTACTCTATCAACTTGTTACACCGATCTAGTAGATAGATCTTGGCTTGATCATAGATTAGATCTTGATTGTGTGTTCATGCGGTAGAATTTTTTTGTTTTCCATGCTACGAACCCCTATAGTGGTATCAGATACATGTCTATATGTAGATCTGTTGCACGAGTAGAACACAATGGTCATTATGGGCATTGATGCTTTTGTTGTCGATTGCTTCTTGTGTACTTTGCATCTTGCAGGATGGTGGGATGAAGCGGCCCGGGCTAACCTTACATGACATCATTCATGAGACTTGCTCCACGCTTAACATGCAACTTGTATTGCATAAGTGGCTTTATGTGCTGTTTCTCCCAACATAGTGAAGATTCAATTTACAACGGGTGATTGACAATACTAGTATCAACGTTGTGGTTCTTGTTCGTAAGTTAGAACGACACTTTTTGAAAGCCCCAAACCACGTAAAACATGCAAAGAAAATTAGAGGCGTCTAACTTTGTTTTGCAGGGGTGTGTTGTGATGTGATATGGACATGATTGTGATTATATATGATGTATACAATGTTCCTTATTGTAAGTCGGCAACCGGCAGGAGCCATATGGTTGTCTTTTAAATTCCGTTAAGGTCTGCGTGTCTATTCAAAGTAGTTGTAATAGTTGATGCTGGTGGACGACAACCATGAAGCGGCGCCATTGACCTTGACGCCATACCGGTGATGATGGAGATCATGTTCGTGCTTGAAGATGGATATCGGAAGCACAAGAAGATAGGCCATATCATATAACATATTATGAATTGCATGTAATGTTAATCCTTTTATGCATCTTGTTGCTTATTTCGTGACGGTAGCATTATAAGATGACCCGTCTCACAAAATATCAAGTTATAGAGTGTTCGTCCTTAGTAGACACCGTTGCCAAAGCTCGTTGTTTTGATGCAACACGTGATGATCATGTGTGTTAGATTCTGCGAGTGTATACAATGGGAGGAAGCCAGATTTGCTCACACGGAAGCTAAGGTTTGATCTTGACGAGCCTAGCATGTACAGACATAGTCTCAAAACACGGAATACCGAAAGGTAAAGCATGGGTCATATAGATGATATGATGAACATGATGATTATTCGCCTTTGAAACTATATCATGTCACGTGATGATCGGACTTGGTGTAGTGAATTTGGTTCGTGTGATCACTAAAATAATGTGAGGGATATTGTTTTGAGTGGGAGTTTAACAGCAATATGATTAAAAGTTGAACACTATTTATCATAATTTAAATCAAAGTGAATTTGCATAGTTGTTGTAGTCATTGGTATCCGTTTACCACCTTGCGCTTAGTTATAATTGAGATAATAGAACTATAGAATTCTGGATAGTTACTTTACGAACTGGTATCTTATTGTTTTGATGTGTTAATCTAAAGTTTAAAAGTCCTATTGCAAATTTTCAGTAAGTTCTGGTTACTCCGTGAAATTTAATAATTGGTATTAAATCAAGAGTAACAATTCCAGTGTTAGTATATAAGTATCATGTTTATCTCCATGATTCTTGATATTCAAAAGATTGTTTTAACATTAAGGTTATCGGGGAGCTGAAAGAATTGTTTCAGAAACCATCATGTGTGAAAGATATTATGATATCTAAAAACAAAGTTTTGGTTATAACATGATAGAGTATAATATAGAAAAAGTCATGTTCTCATATTTGATGAGAATTTGCAAAAGGTTGGAGACGCTTGTCATCCTAATCCTTCAAAAGGTTTTGGAGAGCAACATTATACTCACGATTCACCGTTATAAGATAAAAGTAGCTTGATCATGAATAGTTCCATGAGAAGGGTGAATATTTGATAAAGCTTAAATGTTTACTACACTAAAGATTACTAAAGAATGGAATTTGAAAGAACACCAAACATTTGATGATGGTGATCTACTTCAAAGTGCAAGTCCAAAGACATTGGTATTTAACTATACATATTTTGGACTATGTGTCATAAGTATGGCGCCACTGTTGATGTTGATAGATTCTTTTGAAAGGATAAAGAAATACTAAAAGAGAAATCTAAGAAATATTTGGCAGAAGAGAAAAGACTAGAATTGTTCAGCATAGGTATATAGAGGATATACGTGTTATGGCTGTATTCTTTGCTTGTTAAACAATATAGTTCTTGAGTATTGGATACTGAATTTGTTGATGTGAATCGTCATACGAAACAACACAATTCATGAACTACAATGGCCTAAAGTAACTAGCAAAAGAATATGTGATGATGCTCATCGAGAACAAATAAAGGGTTGTTGTTTTGCTCGTTGACATCAAAACTTACCTTCAAGATTTGTTTTCAATAATTGTTATTTCGATCAGGTATTATGAGAATAAAAGGGTTGTTCAAATAATTGGCGTAATCCATAAAAGATGGATGATTTACAAATCTCGATGGAGAAATCACATCCATAAAACTAGTGCTAAAAATGTCGAAAGACAAATTGATTGAAAGATCACTTAGGAAGTGACATCGCCGTTTAAATTATATTGGAAAGAAAGCATGAAGAAACTCCATGTGGATGGAATTTTGGAGTCTTTTGATTTTTGATAAAATGACGCTTGCGAAACTTTCCTAGGGATAATTAAAACTCCATTCATAGGCCAAAAGTGAACGAATGACTAGCTCATTGGAAATTGTAAATATAGATGTATAAAGCCCATTATGTGTAGTCAAGAGCGATGGATTTCAACTTCGTATGCTTTCTCCGAAAATTTGAGTGAATATATGAATATTTACTTAATGAGGATGAAGTGTGAAACATTTGAAAAGTTCGAAGACTTTCAAGATGAAGTGCAAAATCAATGTAACAAGAAAATAAAATAATTTATGATAGGACCATAAAGGAAGATATTTGAATTACAAGTTTAGCATAACACCTAAGATTTGAGGAATCGTTCCATGGATTTGTGTTTCCCGAAACACCATATGATTATGGAATAATCGAGATATGCAATGAAACCGTGTTTGACATGGTAAGATCAAAGTTGTAATTCATAAACTGTCATTATATTTTAAAGATTAAAAGCTTTAGAGACTATCGCTTTTTCACTGAAAAGAGCTCCATCATGATCCGTTGAAATGACACCATATAAAGTTATGGTTTGGGATAAAACTCAAGTTGTCCTTTCTTAAACATTGGTATGCTATGCATAAGAAAGATGTTTGCAACCAAAATTGGATGAACATATCTTTGTATGTTATTTTGAATAATCATTGAGTATTCCTCCATAACACCAAAGACAAAAATGTTTGTCGCTTAGAACGTTAAGTTTCTTTGAGAAAGGAATTTTCCGTGAAAAGTTAAGTGGGAGGACAATAGAACTTTGATAAGGTTAAAAGAACCTTAGCTATATGTGCAAAGTTGCGCATCGCCGAAAAGTGTTTCGGAGGAAGCAACAATGCTCATGGCTCACGTGCCTCAAAGGTTGTGGTCACGGAGGTCTAAGTTCCTATTGAACCAAGTAGGTCGGGTAAACAATCAAATACCAAGATTTAAGAGTTAAGTCATTATTTGACAATAATGATCCAACTACATGCAAAGAAGCGATGATGGGCTCGACACAAATGGTTTGAAGCCATAAAATCCATGATAGTTCCATATACGAGATCAAGCTTTGAACTTGAAAGATCCTCCGAAAAGGGTGCAAGACCTTACGATGATTTGGATCTATAAAAAAATAGACATGGATGTTTCACATCTATGAAATTATCGACATGTCGGAAAAGAGTTCACGATAATATTCAAAGAGTTGACTATGACAAGATCTGATCTTTCATTAAGCGATATTTAGTCTAGACGGATTAATGTAGCAACCACTACATATAATTTTGTTATGTGGTAGTTGAATAAACAAAACAAGTTCGTCTAATAGAATGGTTACCTAGGGCGTGTGCATGACACGGTCCAAAGGGTTTTGTTAATTCAAAGGATGCTAAAAGCATATGCAAAATTCAATGGTTGAAGTAAGCATCGCGGAGTTGGAATATTCACTATGATGAAACTGTTAAAAGAGTTTAATTTCATCGGAGACGATGAAGATGTTTGCATTTGCAAGAAATTAAGTGGGAGCGCTAAGACATGTTTCTAATACGTTATGTGGAAGACATATTGTTGATTGGAAATGATGTATCTTTTTATTGACATAGGTTAAGAATTTCATCTCGATGAAAGGCTTAGGAGAACCCGAATATTTGGCATCAATGTCTATATGGATAAATTGAGACGCTAATATGGTTGTGCCAGAAGTACATAGATGAGATATTGAATGAGTTCAATATAGAAACTACAAGAAAGGTTCTTGTTGCACAGGAAGGATTGAATAAAGATTCAAGTATTTTTAATACTTGATATATAAAATTACAAAGAGTACTTTATCAATCATGCTGTGATGTGTACAAATCCAGATATGTCCTATGCTCTAAATGTTATGAGCGTAAACCAGAATGATTCATAAGATGATTATTGGAC
Source organism: Avena longiglumis (assembly GCA_030063025.1). NCBI lineage: Eukaryota > Viridiplantae > Streptophyta > Magnoliopsida > Poales > Poaceae > Avena > Avena longiglumis. Next base: position 567,000,266 of record CP125976.1, read on the forward strand.
GATAGTAAAGATATTTTTATGATCTTTTAGAAGAACTAAGAATATATTATTTTGTAGAAGTGACAAATAGATGGTTAATTCATTGTAAAAGTATTACATTGATACTAGTTTTGTCACAAAGTACAAATTAAATTTATCTCTATCTAAACTAAGGGTGGCACAATATGATGGAAAGTAAGTTACATAATGAATTTGGATGAGTTCCAAAGTTAAAACATTATGACAGATACTACAACAAAAGGCTAAGTATATGACTGCTATAATAGCAGCAAAAGAGGGAATTTGTGTCAAGTAGTTTGTTATCAAACTAGGTTTGGTTCACAGCGGGATAGTACTATGAAGATATATTGTAGGACAATATTATCAACATGTTTTAACCCTAAGGAACTAAAGGTCTCACCAAAGGACCAAATTTATACAAAGCCATCTCATTAGAGAATGAGCGATGCATAGAGACGCAAAGACATGCAATTACACACGGACCTAAAAGTGTCGGATCCGGAGATCAGTTGACCACTAGCAATCGTGTAAATACAACACCGGAAAGCCATAGGTGTTGAATGCACAAAGGTTTGAAACTAGATTATTGACTCTAGTGCAAGTGGGAGACTGTTGGAGATATGCCCAAGAGGCAATAATAAAGTGGTTATTATCATATCTTCATGCTTATGATAAATGTTTACATACCATGCTATAATTGTATTAACCGGAAACATTAATACTTGTGTGATTTGTAAACATAAAAGAGTCCCTAGTAAAGCCTCTTATTAAACTAGCTTGTTGGTTAATATATGATCATGGTTTCCTGATCATGAACATAGAGATGTTATTATCAACAGGGTCATATCATTAGGAGAATGATGTGATGGACATACTCCTATAGTTAAACGTAGCATAAAGATCAAGTCATTTAATATAATTCACTTGCTATAAGCTTTCTGATACATAGTAACCTAATTCCTTCGACCATGACATCATGCTAATCACCATCGCCGGAAGGATGCTTTGATGACATCAAACACCACACCGTAACTGGGTGGCCATAAAGATGGCATTGAGTGTTCGGAAAGTATGTGTTGAGGCACATGGATCAAGATTGGGATTTGTCCATCCATATGACGGATAGATATACTCTGGGCCCTCTCGGTGGAATGTCATCCAATTAGCTTGCAAGCATGTGACTGGATCACAAGGGATCACATATCACGGGAACGAGAAAAGAGTACTTATTGGTAATGAGGTTGAACTAGGTATGCAGAGATACCGACGATCAAACCTCGGATAAGTAAAGTATCGTGAGACAAAGGGAAATTGGTATCGTATGTAAATGGTTCATTCGATCACGAAGTAATCGTAGAAATATGTGGGAGCCATATGAATTTCCAGATTCCTCTATTGGTTATTGATCGGAGAAGAGTCTCGATCATGTCTGCATAATTCACGAACTATAGGGAGACACACTTAAGGATTCGATGTTGTTTAGTAGATATGGAATGTGAGTAAAGAGACCGAATGTTGTCTGAAGTCTCGGATGGGATCCGGGATATCACGAGGAGATCCGGAGTGGTCCAGAGAAAAAGATTCATATAAGGAAAGTCCAATTTCGGAGTTCGGGACTAGAAGGTTCACCGATCCGAAAGGGAAAGGGTACATGGATGTGTCATGATAAAGTGTAATGGTTGCATCATGTCCTAGGTCACTTGGCTGGACACTTGGAAGAGAGAAATCAAACTCTAATTTGAAAGTGAAAAAGGCAGTTTGAAAAAGTCAAATCCCAACCTGGTTTCCGAGTTAGGGAGGGTTTCTGAGTTAGGGAGGGTTTCCACCTGGGTTGGGAACACCCTTGGACGCCCCCACCTATATGAGGAGGGGTAGGGGCGCACCCCAAGGTATCCCCCTTGCCCTAGGCGCCCAAGAAACCCTAGGTTGGCCTCCGCCCTCCTCTCTAGTTGCGACCAATCTAGATCTCCTCTAAACCGCTACCGACTAGCTAAACTCTAGTTGCTAACTACCTCTAAACCTCGGCCACCACGCCGTCGTGCTGCCGGAATCGCGAGGAGAGAGCTACAACCTCCGCTGCCTGCTGGAATAAGGGAGAGGAAGGTCTTCATCGAATCTGCGTCGTGTGACCGATTGCGGAGCGCCGAACGCCGGGCGCCGAAAGGATCGTCTACGCGATATTGAGATCGGCAAGTGAACGACTATATCACCCACGAGAATCTGCTCTCGTTAACCGCTTTGGATCTTCGAGGGTTAGTACTCTATCAACTTGTTACACCGATCTAGTAGATAGATCTTGGCTTGATCATAGATTAGATCTTGATTGTGTGTTGATGCGGTAGAATTTTTTTGTTTTTCATGCTACGAACCCCTACACACGCCCTGACGCAATCGAGGTACGTCCCCGCGCTTGCTCACTCCATTGCAGTGGGCCAACTCCTTGTTTGCCACCGTGTTTGATTGCAACACGGACGCCAGCGCCGGTGTCCGACCAGGAGATCACCTCCTCCAAGCTGTTGCCAGTGGCCGCAGGGATGAGACGAGGAAGGGGCAGCTTCCGCAGGGTCGAGGTCTTTTTTTACAACTAACGGTTCAGATTAGTCAGCGGTGGCAGTGGTGTAATAGCTCCAAAATGCTATGGGCAAAGCCGTCTTAAGAACTCGACCTACGAACGCGAGTGGAAAACTCGATGTTTCCATGTCAAAAATATGTTTCGTTCGGCCAAATTTAGACCCGGATTTTGGCTTATAAACGACTATGACGGAGATGGTAGACATGTCCGCATGCAACAAAACGTGTCGGATATCGCAGACACTTTCTGTCGTAAATAGGAGCTCTACTGGAGTTACCCTAAACACCACAAACAATACAGACTACTAGCATGTATAATTTTTTTGCACAGAAGCATGTATACATCTTTTTGATCTAAATAAGCATAGATACATTTTCCAAGTCATCACTAGCATCAGTTTCTGAAATTTGTTTTTCTTTCAGTGTGTTGCGCACATTCTTCTCGATCGAGTTGCAGAATCGCATACCCGCAAAAAAGGAAAAACAAACAAGAGTTGCAGATCGCAAATGTTCTTGGACGGAACGCAGATCACCGAGATTGCACGTCGCCTAAATAGACAACGACCAACGAAAATCAAGCTCTAACGAAAATGCCGTCTCACTATTTCTCTGCCCGTGCCGTGCATCTATAAACTCGGAATTGCTCCTCGGTTCACCACTGATGTCACCGACACGCTCCTCTGGCCGCCGCCGCCCCCGCCGCCGCCTTCTGTAGGTTCTAGCGATCCACTGATGGCGAGGCCGGCGGTGAAGACGCTGCCGCCGAAGCACCTGGCGGCGCTCGCCGTCGTCGCCATCCTCGGACTCCTCCTCGTCGCCGACTTCCTGTGGGCCTCCTCCCGCTCCGCTCCCTCCTCCATCTGGTCCTCGGAGAGGCTCGATATCTCCTCTCGCCCCACGGCGTCGCCGCCGCCCTCGCCGACGAAGGTGAGCCCCCAAATCCTGAACCCGATGCTTAGGGATACTGGTTGCTGTCTGGCTTCCACTTCCTTCAGTTGTTCTGTGCTCCTGCGGTGTCTGGGTGTGCGATTAGTGAGATCTGGTTAGAATTTTTTGCTATCGATGTGTCCAATCAGTGACCTCAACTGCCCTGCCTCTGATTGGAAGAGTAGAAATCTATTTGCTCCCTTGCCTCTACTTCCTTCAAGTGCTTGATTTGTAACTTTCCCCTGCGGCTCGACCTAATGCAGTTAACGGGAGCTACCATTCTGTGCTTGATTGTTAGGTGCAATCTGTGAGAATAGATGAACGATTGCTTCTTGTGGCAATGTACACTCGTGGAACGCTGATTTCTGGTTGGTAGAAGGGGAAGCAAATGATCAATCACGTTTCTTGGCTATAGTGGACAAATTTTCTTACTGAATATCTTATAGAACCTCTGGCCAAAGGAAACTCTTGGAACACATCCACTCGTAAGCTGTTGATGTTTTTTTAATTTGTTGGAACTTAACGCGTAGCTCCTGAGAAATTGATTTCTTAGATGCGACGACTCTATGCCATGAGACCGTGACTGGCTGTTTCTATGGTTCTAAATTGGATTTGAAGTTGATTTGTTTGTTTATTGTCATCATTCTGCTACAGTGTTTCCATTCTGAAGTAATCATGTTATACTTCTCTTTTACAGCAAACAAAGGAGAATATATCTACAAGTTCCATGGACATAAATGCCACTTTTGCGGATTTACCGGCACCAGAATTACAATGGGAGCAGATGGCTGAAGCACCTGTGCCACGCTTGGATGGTGCTGCTATACAGATTAAGAATCTCTTATTTGTATTTGCTGGATATGGCACCATTAACTATGTGAGGAAACTTGCCAATTATTTTATTTTTTTACTAGGTTTGCCCCCCCCCTTTTTTTTAATCTCTAAAATTTGTTTTCTGTAATGTCTAACCTCTGATGCTTGCTGAAGAATAGCATATATACATGTTAGTGCTTAGGGAGCAGTGATCCATTCTTACATGAATACTTTTGTAAGTGATTACAGAAAGTATAATTTTGTCTTTGGATAGCTTAAGTTGGCTCCCTATATTGTATTAGTTGAAAGTTTAATTCGCATAAATTGCTGTAGTCCTGGAGGGGGGAAACTGCAATCTGTCTGTCGAGTCTATGTGCTGCACTCCATAGACTAGACTAATTAAACTGAATAAAATGAATGAGCATTATGCGAGAGTTCAAGCATGCTCTTTCTTTGAACTGTTTAGTTCAAGCATGGCCTTCCTTAGCAAAACTAATTTAAAGTACTTGCACTATGTAATATTGTTGCAGGACCCCATTATAAATAGATGCCGTCAATATTGCTGGAGTGCAAGTAGCTTAATTAGGCCATACTGCAAAAATTTGCCAGCTATTCCTTGTAATGCTGTTTTCTTCATTGTAGAACGGCAGAGGTATATAGTACTCCCTCTGATCCATAATAAGTGTCGGTTATTTCGTACTGTTTTAGTACAAAGTTTGTACTACATCTCTGACACTTATTTTGGATTGGAGGGAGTAGTTCTTTCCATGTTTTAACAAGTTATCCTTTGAAACCTTCTGATGTTTTCCATTTATAGGTGCATTCTCATGTGGATATTTACAATTTCTCGGATAATACTTGGGGAGGAAAGTTTGATATGCCAAAGGAAATGGCACATTCACATCTGGGGATGGTTACAGATGGAAGATTTATCTATGTAGTAACTGGACAATACGGCCCCCAGTGTAGGGGACCTACAGCTCGGAATTTTGTGTTGGACACTGAGACAAAAGAATGGCATGATTTGCCTCCATTGCCAGTTCCTAGGTACAATTTTTTGTTTCGTTTCCTGCTTAAATCTAGGCATCAAATTATGCACCATTGTTTGATGTGTACTTGGATGGTCCTATTAATTTAAATACTACCTTTGGAGTTTGAAGATTTGCCATGCTCTTCTTTCAGTTCATTTTTTCTGTAAATATTTTGTTCAGGTATGCTCCAGCCACACAACTTTGGAGAGGGAGGCTTCATGTGATGGGTGGCAGTAAGGAGGACAGACATGAACCTGGAGTTGAACATTGGAGTCTCGCGGTGAAGGATGGGAAAGCATTAGAGCAAGAGTGGAAGAGTGAGATACCCATCCCACGTGGCGGTCCACATAGGTTTGTTGCTTTGCCTTCACATGGCATCTGTTTGTTGTCATTTTCATTCGTAAGGAAATTGCTAGATGACTTATATCATTTTGGACTCCTGATAATTCCACTCTCTGGTTTTAAAAACTTTTTTTTGCTAGGCTATCTTGTAAATCAATTATTTGAACTAGAATAAGTTCTGGGTTAGAAATTTCTTTGCACAGTATACAAAGTTGATGACAAATAACTTGAATTCGAGACAGTACTGATGTATTTATTACCAGCTTAACACCTTGATCATATGACTTCCTCTTTTGCATCAGGGCATGTGTTGTTGCTAATGATAAGCTCCTTATTATTGGTGGTCAAGAAGGAGACTTTATGGCCAAACCTGGATCTCCTATATTTAAATGTGTTAGAAGAAGTGAGGTATGTTGATTAATCATTATACTACTAGACATGCTGATTGCTACGCGTGACGGAGGAAGTTTTACATTTTTAAGATCCACTAAGATCAATTTATTGCATTAGTTGTGGATCTTAACCCTATGTCTTGCATGACTGCACCTATTAAATAGACATTGAACACATAGCATGAGTCACCTAGCTGCGATTCCAATTTCTTGGATAATCAGGACTGCAATTTTTTATACAAAAAATAATTTTGTTTTGTTCTATGAGTGGTTATAAATAGTTAAAATACTCTAGTACAGCCTATCATAGAGCAGTACTTGCTGAAAATTGTTCATCTTGTGATTTATCTGTTCCATCTGTCAAATCATGTGGTACCATAATGGGATGTCTTACCCACAAAATTATGATTTCTTAGCTCACATGTTGATCAACTTGCTTCTGCGAAATGTGATGTTCCATCTTCTATTTACATTGTTTTCTTACAGAAAAACTCCCATTGCTATTCTTCTCTTGACCTTCTTCTTATGCAGATAGTATACAGCGATGTATACATGCTTGATGATGAAACGAAGTGGAAGGAACTTCCACCTATGCCAAAGCCAGATTCACATATAGAGTTTGCTTGGACAAATGTCAATAATTCCCTAATTATTGCTGGGGGGACCACAGAAAAGCACCCGATAAACAAAAGGATGACCTTGGTTGGCGAAGTATTTAGATTCAATTTGGAAACCCTGGTATATATCGTCCCCGGCACCTTTTTTCTAAGAAAATAGTTCATGAAAGCTGGGAGCCTTAGGTATTACATATCAACATCCTGATATTTGCCATGTGGTGTTTTTTTTTAAGAAAATGATCTGCTCTCAACACACAAGGCACTGAAATACTGTTAAATCATTCTACCCATCCAAATTTCTGTGATAGAATAATATGTTGCTAAATATGAAGCTAGGTAAATTTGTAAATGATGAAAGGGAAATCTTCGAAAGACGCATTCTTAAATCATTACTGGCCCGGGCCTTTATGTGATTGTACTGAATATTCTATCTGCATACAGGAATGGAGTGTGATCGGGCGGCTACCTTTCCGAATCAAAACCACTTTGGTAGGGTACTGGGATGGCTGGCTGTATTTCACTTCCGGGCAGCGAGACAAAGGCCCAAGCAACCCGTCTCCTAAGAAGGTTGTCGGGTGTATGTGGAGAACTAAGTTGCACCTGTGATTTTCTAACGGAAAACAGATACCGAGTAGGGCATTCTTTCTGTATTCTTTTGGCACATAACCGTTTCATTCCCCCTCTTGGTGGGCGAGTTGTTTATTGTCACGCGAATCGTCTGGCTTTGGCGTGCACCATCACATCATGAGACTGGTCTGTTGTACGCTTAGTTTTGTAGTTGTATCATAGAATAGCTCACTTATACAAGACTTTGTACAGAGGATACGTTATTATATGAAGTTATCCTAATCTTGTAGGCTGGAGCAGAAATGTTTTCTGTTGCGTTTCTTGATGTTCTTCCTACTCTTGTGTAGCAAGTCGCCGGAGAAAAATATCTTGTACAGAAAATACTGCTAGTGACATCAGATATTGAAGCATTCTCACTGTCTTAACTATCTTTTTTTTTCTTTTGCAAAATCTTAGTTTTCTCAAAAAACTACAAAAACAATTTGCATCTGAAGGGGCAAGAGGGGGTATTTCGGTAGAGAATTCTGACATGTAGTTTAAATCTAAACTAGTAGTACTCCTACAAGAGTTCCTAGAAATGTACCCCTCATCCAAACTCGACCCATGCCGTATTGCTCTGTGAAGTTCGCAGTAGCTTAACTATTGCTAAAGCGTCTTATATTTTGCAACAGAGGGATGAGTAGATGTGAATCCATTGTGCATCCTCTGAAGCGTCAACGTCATCTTGACCCTACTCTTACAGTTGACTTCATCTTACTCAACTTGCACGGTTACACCTTTCACATGCTTTCTGTGAATGGCAAGCGTGTTGTTCTCTGTCGCCTGCTGCTTTGTGCCCGTGTAATTAGACTTCCATAAAGTGACTGGATGGCTCCTTGTCATTATGATGATCGCCAAATGTTTTGACAAGTAGACTTGAACATTATCTTCCTTGTTTTTGTGCCGTAAATTGTTACAACTTATTCTGTTTTTTTGGATATCTACAATTTGTTCTGTTGATGACCACAGAACCAATTCCCAATCTACACAGGACCATGTTCATAGCAAAGCAAGCCATATATCATTCAGGGGACAGCTCGTGTAGCGCTTTCTGGTTTTCTGCAATGAAAATGGCTTCGGTTTGCCTTTTGTTCCGACGTGGTCTAAACTCAGGAGTTCAAGATTTTATACTTATAAAGAAGACTTTCGGCATCCAGCTTTTCCAAACGATGGCTTATCTACGGTCCCAAAAACGTAGCAAGAGGTGGTGCCACATGTTCGTTTATAGGAGTAACTCTAGCAGATATCGCAAAACACGAATACAGTAAACCACGTCTGTTTTGCGCTACAAGGAGTATTGGGCAGAGCAGATCCTGCAAAGACGCATAGTAAAACCGAACTATGTGGGATCTACTCTGCGTCAGTGGCGGAGGACGGACTAAATTTTTGGTGTGGCGAAATTGAACGAATAAAAATTAAAAGATCAAATATTATACTCGTCCCTCCAATCCATATTAGTTGATTTGGATTTGTCAAAATTTGAAAAAACCTATACTAGATTCATCTAAATTTAGACAATTTGAGTCAGCTAACATGGATTGAAGGAAGTATAATAATTTATATAAAAAAAATATAATATATTAGTTGACTTGGATTTGTCTAAATATGGATATATCTAGCACTAAAACTTGTCTAGATATATTTTTGTTTCTAGACAATCTAAGTTAACTAATATGGATTGGAACGAGTAATAATAGTATTACATTACCTTTAATTTTGAGATTTGTCCTGCGCTTAGAGGGGTGCCATTTCTAGTTTTCTTCAATGAGAGTTTAGGCGGGATAGTAGTGACGCGGGGCGCGTCGTTTGCCGGACGGTCGGAATATCTTGGCAAGCTCTTGCGCGGCGTCGATCTCTGTGCAGGTTTCGCTGAGCGCCGGTCTAGTGCCCTAGTCGTATCGTCGGTTACCGCAGGCGCCGCGCCTATCCTTTCCAGTTTTTCTGATCGATCAATTGATCCAGCAATCTAGTCCTTTGGTCGCAACGTACATGTACAGGTATTGCATGTATCTTTAATTATATAATCCTAAGTCCAGATTACTTAGTGTTATACCGATTGATCCATTGTAGCTAGCTGGATATTGCATATACTACTGGGTATACGGGACGTGACATAGGTCGGGCGATCGCCATAGTCCGCCCTATGGGCTCCTCCGCCACTGCTCTGCGTTTTGCTATCCAGAAACCGTAAACGACAACAAATTATGTAGAATCTTGCGAAATCAAGTGCCATGTTCGGATAAACTCATATAATCCATTCTATATACTACATTTAAACTTGAAGATGGATGCTACGTTATTACGGATAATCTCAAACTACACTTGATTTAGATAAATTCTACCGAAATATATTCTCATATTCTTCAGCATTGAGTGATATTTTTCTCTTCTCTGCATCAACTAAAATTTCAGCCTTCGCACTTTCGACACGCTCCCTTGTAGGATTGTCCATTTGACTCGTAACCATGCACATAATCCGGTGAAGCTCATGTTTTCTCTTCTTCAGCCTAGCAACACGCTCACAATGTTCGGGATACTCTCTTTGCTTCTCCATCTCCGCATGTTCTTCCTAGGATATGTCGATACCCAGGCCTCACATCGAGCTCTAAATCAACATAAGATACAAACTACAAAGCCGAAATCCAAAATAAGGATTTGTTTTGGTTAACTTCAAACCCTAACTAGACCTAGAAAGGGGATCAATTTTACTTGTCAAAATCATCCAGCTGCTCGTTGATCAATTCGTCGTCATTCAGTCTGAAATAGCCGAGGGAGAAGTCTTGCGGGTTCTTGTACCTGGCGGCCTTCCCTTGCTCGAAGTGGCACGCCTCCTTCATCGGCACTCGCAGATGTGGGGCATGAGACCTCGTAACCGGTCGGTGGCAGTCGCGTCTCATGGAGACGATGGTGCGACGGGAAATGGCTGATGGTGCGGGGCCGACGAGACTGACGGCGGCGGAAGCGCGTAGTTGGGTTGAATCTTCCATCCCGCCAAGTGCTGACCGCAGATGGGAGGACTGGATAAATAGTTGTGCATACCGCGTATATAATATATGGGTCTCCGAGTGGAATATGTGAAAAACCGCAAAAGAAATTGCAGGTCAGTCGATTATACAAGGTTTATGCCGCCATTTTTCCATCCGAAAACCAAAAGACGACGGTTATTTTGTGGCTCCGCGCATTTTGCGGTATCTGTATTCTCGCTAAAACACTTCTAACCGAATATGAAGATAGGTATACAAAGGAAATGGCTAATAAATATTGCAGCAAGGACAAAAACGACGCACAGAGCCCCTGAGTGTTGGAATACCAGCTATGATCGCTGCCAATGTGTAAATAGGAACACCAATCTGCAAGTTTGTGAGTCCTAAAAAGAGAATCAGCAAGTTTGTATAGAAATCATCACAAAATATCTTTTCACGTTATATACATTTGGTAGATGTTGATATTTTTTCCTAGATATTTTTTCAAAAAATGCAAATAAATAAATAAATTGCGGGTAAAATAGGAACTTTATTAAGCAGAAATGGTTACAATGTGATCATGTTCTAGGGCTTGGAGAGAAATCTCACGACGAGAACCTAACAGGTAATATTATAGTGCTCCGCTCTTGCAAAGTTTATGAGACAATGACTAACCATAACCTGCGAGCGTTCCACTTTTACAAATTCACACACTCTATCATGAGTATCTAAAGTTTTAGTATCCGAAATTAAATGACGACATGACACTGGTAGAAAACAGGCCTCTAGTCCCGGTTCGAGACGGTCTCTGTGCAACCGGAACTACCAAACCGGGACTAGAGGTCTGATCTTTAGTCCTGGATCTGTTACAAACCCGAACAAAAGGGCCTCCATGTGGCTCCGTGGAGTGCGCTTGGCTGGAGGAAGGTGTTATGCCGCGGTAACGTTTTGGGGCAACCGGTTGCCGCGACAGGAGCTGGGTTTTAGGGTTTAGAGTTTTATGTTATCCTTTTCATTTTGTGTTTTGTATTCAATTGTCTTAGGATCTCGTCCTCAGACATCTTCGAGGAGCTCGCCATAGAGGCACTCCCTAATATGTGAAATTTGTTAGCTCCTCGGCGTATTGATCCAGCTAGAGAAGTTATATACTGCAAGATGGTGCGAGAGGGACACCACTACGGCGGAGTTTCTTGAAGATGTCTTAGGATCCCGTCCTCAGACATCTTCGAGGAACTCGCCATAGAGGCACTCCCATATATTGATCTCGAGGAGCTTCTCGAAAATGTACTGAGCTAGTGTGTATTTTATGAATTTTTTATGAATTAACCCTATTTTTGTTACAATTTGTGAGTTTGCTGAAGGCGGGTAGAAGAAGGGAATTTTGTTGTTAGATGGCATGATGCATTTTTGAGTGTGTGCACTAACATATGTAGTAGTTGTAGTAGGATGAACCCATGAATCTCTGTGATGTAGTAGTTGTAGTAGGATGAACCAATGTTTCTCTATGTTGTAATAGTTGTAGTAGCTAGCTAGGATGAACTCATGTATCTCTATGCTTCTATGAATAAAATACATTTCAAGACTATGTGCCAAAACAAGATATAGATAGAATCCACATATTGAAAATGATATTGATCTTGGAGTTTATCACATTAATACAAGATATTGATAGAATCCAAATTAATACAAGTTCATCTCATGTTATTATTGCAAAAATTACTCCCAAACTAAACCCACAAATCCCTCTACTTCTAGAGCATGAAATAAGATAAACTAGCAATAAAAGATGAAAGTATTAAGTTGCTAACCTTTTAGAAACCCTTGGATAGATGGGGTACCTCCAAATTTTGTGAAAAAATGGGGATGAACTCGAGCTCAGGGATGAAACAAAGAGGAGAAGCAACTTAAAATGAAGCATGCCTTGGTGTCTCCAACTGGGACTAACTCTAACCGGGACTAAAGATGTATCTATAGTCTATAGTCTCGGTTGGAGAGACCAACCGGGACTAAATGGTCTGGCACCGGCCCCAGCCTGCCGAAAACCCTTTAGTCTCGGTTGTTGTCTTAAACCGGAACTAAAGATCCCGTTCGAATCAAGACTAATAGATGCCGTATTCTGCGATTGTTTCTAGCCGTTGGAACCGGAGCATTAGTACCGGTTCGTAATGAAACCGGGAATAATGCTCCGAACCAAAGGCCAGTTTTCTACTAGCGTGAATGTCCATCCAACAAACTTTACTTGGCAGCATCAATAAAGTGAAGGCACAGGGTAAATAAAAACAAAGGAAGTACTTCTATTATGGAATTCCTCATGCGACCCAAACAACCCGTCATGGAAGAAGTATGTGATACCATTGTCCGTATAACATTTTTATGTTGCCATGAAAGCTAGCAACGAGATAATGAACAAACATGTGTTGTACGGCCTCGTCATCGTCAAAAAGCCTGCGGGTGTTGTAACCCTCTTGGAGCGTAGTTATGGTTATCCTCCCCATGCTAAGGCTTCGAATGAAACCCCTTGATATCATGGTCTCGACGTGACATCGTTGTACATCATTACACTCTTGGGAGCACAGTCCTAAAGCCCTGATACCACTCGGTATTGTTTCAATGTTTTTGGTGACAAGTTTTGATTTTTCCGTGTTTCTACCTTTGATCTGTTTTGTAAAAGATTTTTCTCACCATTTTATGTCAGTTCGAATGTTATGATTTTATTTATAAAACAGGACGAAAGTCCATTTCGAGGATATTCACAAAGTCAGACTTCTTTTTTTAGAGACAAGGTAAAGCTCTATACCCAATTTTGTTAAAAAGGTCACCCGTTGTGATAATCGCACCACGATAAATGCACCGCATGATCTTAATTTAGCATAACAATAGATTCACATACATTGCAATTTTTATTAGGAATATGATCATAATTTTAACAGAACGGTAGATTTTCATACTCGTACATGACAACTTCCATTATAGGAATATAAGATCTTAATTGCAGGGCGTGGATAGAGGAGGTCCGCACAGGCCGGGGTTCCCAGAGAAGGACTCCTCGGGGAAGGCCGCGCCGAGCTGGGACGGGATCTGGCCCTGGAGCCGGTTGTCAGAGAGGTCGAGCGACGTGAGGCGGACCAGTCGCGAGAGAGACGAGGGAATCTGGCCGGAGAGGAAGTTGCCGTTGAGCTTGAGGGAGTTGAGGAAGGTGCAGTTGGCGAGCTCGGAGGGGATCGGCCCGGACAGACGGTTCCTGGAGAGGTCGAGGTCGACGAGAAAAGGGAGCCAGTCGCAGAGCGCCGGCGGGATCGGCCCAGACAGGGAGTTGTTGGAGAGGTCGAGCGTGCTGGTGGACCGGCAGTATCTGAGCGGGGAGGGCACGGCGCCCTGGAGGCCGAAGCCGGAGAGGTCGAGCTCGAGGACGCGCGACTCCTGCGGGTTCCAGCAGGAGACGCCGGAGAAGCCGCAGATGGCGCCGGGCGTGGTGTTGGTGAAGGTCCAGGAGGAGAGGCGGGCGTTTGGGTCCCTGAGGCCGGCCTTCACGCCGCGGAGGCACCGCACGTCGTCCTCCATGACTGGCGACGCCGGCGCTGGTGCGGGTACAGACGCAGGCTGCGCGTTGGCAGGCGTAAGTGGGAGGGCTAGGGCCAGGAGGAGGAGGAGCACGGGAGACATGGTGGCGGGGAGACTGCGCGCGGCTGGTCGTGTCGTTGTGTTTTGGGCTTTTGGCGCTGCAGGAAGAGAGCTGAGGTGGAAAGATATAAAGCGAAGGCCAGCTCGAGTGAGTTGGTGATTGCTTGGGTCGTGCCGGCCTGCTGGGTCAACAACGTCGGTTTGGGTAGTCAAATATCTCCATTGTCTAGCATGGGTCTTCCACCGTGAATCCATCAATATAAACAATTTTAGATCACCTGTTCAGTTATAGTACCTGTTCTAGATCACCCGTAGAAGGGCAAGTCGTCGGATAAAATGCTGTATGGACTGGGTCGTGTAGAAACTATATTAATATATCGAAGATATTGGTTTGGTTAGTCACAGATCTCCATTGTCTAGCATGTGTCTTTAATTTCTTCGTGAATCCATCAACAAACAAATTTAAGCCTTGGATATACCTGTTCAATTCTACCTGTTGTACGATACGATCACCAGTAGAAGCACAAGTCATCGGATGAAATGTTGTGTGGACTGGTTCATGTACAGCGATTGATGAGTTCGTTTTTTTTGCAGGTAATGCGTTCGTTTTATTGTACATAGGTTTGCATTTTTCTTTTAGTTGTTTTACCTTTTTTAATTAAAAAATTCTTAGATTTTTTCCTAAGACAACAATTTGTTACTTAGGAAAGCATTAGTTGATACCGCGAGATTCTCGAAATCTTGGGAAAATCAGCTGCACCATCATGAAGTCTAAGCAAGTAGAAAATAGGCCATCCGTTCACGCCCCTCAGAGTATTAGTCCCGGTTGCGCCACGAACCGGGACTAATGCTGCCACGGGGTCCCGGTTTGAGCGGACACAGGGCCCGGAGGCGTGCATCCCGGTTGGTAAGGGGGCATACGTCCCGGTTTGTAACACAAACCGGGACTAAAGGTTGGGCGTCAGCCACGTGGCATGGCACACACCTTTAGTCCCGGTTTGTGTTACAAACCGGGACGTATGCTCTCGCCCTCTATAAATGCAACGCCCGAGCCCTCTGCCTTCACTCTGTTTTTTCTTGGTGGAAGGTGTGAGGGGTGTGCTAGTTTTTCCCCCTATGCATGCGTTCAAGGTGTTTGATAAAATGTTTGAGTGAATGATCCCGTTCAATTTCTCATAAAACAAAAATATAGAAGGTGTCCGGGACGCACTTGAGCTTTCTCCTCTTTATTTTTCTCGATTGAGGTTAGCAATCTTATCTTTTCTCTGCCATTGATACAATGCATGTGTCGATGTGAATTGGTCATTTCACTATTTATGATGTCCTGTTTTTTTGATAAACTTACTTATATGATGATGATGAACGGGAATGGATGTACGGTGACCGTAGCGTAGCTGTATATAAAAGGCGTGGATAAATTTATCGATGTGGCTACGGCAAACAAAGAGAATGTTTTATACGTTGTCCATGTGTTCAATGTCGAATCCTCGAAAATCATTCGCGCCACGATTATGAAAGGTTTCATGCCCAACTATAATTGCTGGACCAAGCATGGAGAAAGAGGGGTTATGATGGAAGATGGTGAAGAAGATGATGATAACAACTATCATCATATATTTCCTGAATCTGTTGATACTGCAATGGAAGACAATGGAGAGGAAGGAGGTGAAGAACGGACATCAGATGAGCCGGCTGATGAACTTGGTAGGGTCATTTCTGATGCAAAGCGAGACTGTGAAACAGAAAATGAGAAGTTGAAGTTAAAGGGCATGTTAGAAGATCACAAGAAATTGTTGTACCCAAATTGTGAAGATGGCAGCACAAAGCTCGGTACCACACTGGAATTGTTGCGATGGAAGGCAGAGTGTGGTCTAGCTGACTCCTCATTTGAAAAGATGCTAAAAATAACGATGCCGAAGTTTCCAAAACATAACGAACTTCCCGAGAGTACCTACAAAGCAAAGAATACTCTTTGTCCTCTAGGATTAGATGTGCAAAAGATACATGCATGCATTAATGACTGCATCCTCTACCGCGGTAAGGAGTATGAGAATTTAGATAAATGCCCGGTATGCAATGCATTGCGGTATAAAATCGCAGAGATGACCCCGGTGATGTTGAGGGAGCCCCTCGGAAGAGGGTTCTGCTAAGATTATGTGGTATGCTCCTATAATACCAAGGTTGAAACGCATGTTCGAAACAAAGAGCATGCTGGTTGTTGCAATGGCACAAATAAGACCGTAAGAAAGACGGGAAGTTGAGACACCCTGGCGATGGGTCACAAGTGGAGAAAATCGAGAGACTTCCTAGACTTTGCAGATGACGCAAGGAACTTATGGTTTGGTCTAAGTACGGATGGCATGAATCCTTTTGGGGAGCAGAGCTGCAGTCACAACACCTGGCCCGTGACTCTATGTATCTACAACCTGCCTCATTGGTTGTGCATGAAGCGTAAGTTCATTATGATGCCAGTGCTCATCCAAGGCCCGAAGCATCCGGGCAACGACATTGATGTGTACCTTAGGCCATTAGTTGAAGAACTCTTACAGTTCTGGGGCAAACCAGGTGTACGTGCGTGGGATGAGAACAAACAGGAGCCATTTGATCTAGGGTTGTTATTCGTAACCATCAATGATTGGCCTGCTCTTAGTAACCTTTCAGGATAGACAAACAAGGATATAAGGCATGCACACACTGTTTAGATAAGACTGAAGGTAAATATTTGCATAAATGCAAGAAGGTTGTGTACCTGGCGAATCGACGATTTCTTCCGACCAATTATCCCGTAAGAAAGAAAGGCAAGCATTTCAAATGTGAGGCAGATCACCGGAAGAAGCCTGAACTCCCTGCTGGTGATGATGTATTTGGTATGGTCAAGGACATAGAATTAATCTTTGGAAAGGGTCCCGTCGGTCAATCTGTAGGGTTTCGTAGCATGGAAAACAAAAATTTTCTATCGCATACAAACAAACAAGCCAAGATCTATCTATTAGATTGTAGCAACGAGTCGATGGAATAACTTACCCTCGAAGATTCCAAAGTGTTTAACGAGAGCGGATTCTTGTGGGTGATGTAGTCGTACTCTTCCCGATCTCAAGATCGCGTGAGCGATCCTTCCGGCTGCGTTAGAAGCGCTCCCATGATCGGTCACACGTTGATTACTCGACGAAGACCTTCCTCTCCTTGTTCCAAAGAAAATGGAGGTTGTAGAACTCTCCTCGTGATTCCTGTGACAACAAGTGGTACCGGAAGTAGAGGGGAGATCTCGCAGGGCTTCGCCTTAAGCCGGAGCGAGTATGGTGGAGTATGAGAGAGCTCCTCGGCGATCTAGGGTTTAGAAACACCAAGGAGGAAGTGCTAGAGCCGGCGGCTAGGGTTTCGGGGACCCCCAAGTCGGCGGCTAGGGCAAAACCCTAAGGGGGCGGCGGCGGCTATGGTGGGCTGCAGCTTCTAGGGTTTGAGGTGAGGGACTCGTGTGCTCTAGGAGGGGTCCCTGCCCCTCCTTATATAGGTGGAGGGGGGCCGGCGGCCAAGGGAGGAGAGTCCCTCCCAACTCGGCTTGGAGGTTGCCGGTTGGAGGAGGGAACTCCTCCCCAACTCGGATTCCCCCTTTCCTCCTCTTTTCCACTTTCCAATTTTAGCTATTTGACTTTTCAATTTAGCTATTTGACTTTTCAAACTAGGATTTAATATAATCCTTCATTTGGAACAACGAGGACACTTAGTACATGATGCAATCATTCCAACTTGCAATGACACATTCATGTACCCCTTCCCCTCCGGAGTGCCGGACATTCCGGAACCTTCTAGAACATTCCCGATGAAAACACCGGAAACATATCCCAACTCCGAAACGAGACTTTCCTTATATGAATCTTATTCTCCGGACCATTCCGGATCACCTCTTGATATCCCGGATCTCATCCGAGACTCCGAAAAACATTCGGTCTCTTTCTCATAATACCATAACTACTCAAACAACGTCGAATCCTTAAGTGTGTCTCCCTACGGTTCGTGAATTATACGGACATGATCGAGACACTTCTCCGAACAATAACCAATAGAGGAATCTGGAAATTCATATGGCTCCCACATATTTCTATGATTACTTTGCGATCGAATGAACCACTTACATACGATACCAATTTCCCTTTGTCTCACGATAGTTTACTTATCCGAGGTTATGATCGTCGGTATCTCTACATACCTAGTTCAACCTCGTTATCGATAAGTACTCTTTTCTCGTTCCCGTGATATGTGATCCCTTGTGAGACAGTCACATGCTTGCAAGCTAATTGGATGACATTCCACCGAGAGGGCCCAGAGTATATCTATCCGTCATATGGATGGACAAATCCCACTCTTGATCCATGTGTCTCAACCAATACTTTCCGAACACTCAATGCCACCTTTATAGCCACCCAGTTACGGTGTGGTGTTTGATGTCATCAAAGCATCCATCCGGTAAAGGTGATATGCATGATCTCATGGTCGAAGGAATTAGGTTACTATGTATCAGAAAGCATATAACAATTGAACTATTGAAATGACTTGATCTTTATGCTACACTTATCTATAGGAGTATGTCCACCATATCATTCTCCTAACGATATGATCTTGTTGTTGATAACATCTCAATGTTCATGATAGGGAAACCACAATCATTTATCAACCAACAAGCTAGTGATGTATAGAGGCTATACTAGGGACTTCAATTTAAGTTTACAAATCACACAAGTATCAATGTTTCCTTGTTAAAACTATTATAGCATGAATGTAAACATTTATCATAAACACAAAGATATAATAATAACTACTTTTATTATTGCCTCTAGGGCATATCTCCAACAGTCTCCCACTTGCACTAGAGTCATCTAATCTAGATTACATGGTAATATAGAACACCCATGGCAGTTTGGTCTGGTCATGTTTTGCCCTCGGGAGAGGTTTAGTCAACGGATCCGCCACATTCATATCTGTGTACTTTGCAAATCTTTATATCCCCATCTTGGATATGTTCTCGAATAGCGTGAAAACGTAGCTTGATGTGCTTCACTTCTTGTGTGACCTTGGTTCTTGCGCATTGGCTATGGCGCCCATGTTATCACAGAGATAGACATTGGGTCCACAAGACTAGGAACCACACCCAGCTCGTAATGAACTCTTTCATCCATATCGCTTCTTGTGAAGCCTCCAAGCAGCCATGTATTCCGATTCATTGAAGATCTCGCCACAACGCTTTGCTTTGCACCTCCTCCTAATGCTGCACCATTCAAAATAAATACGTATCCAGATTGTGATATATTATCATCCGGATCGGGTTTCCAACTAGCATCGGTGTAACCATTAACAACGAGCTGTTCATATCCTCCATAAGAAAGAACCATATCCTTAGTTCTTCTCAAGTACTTAAGGATGTTTTGATCATCCAATGATCCACTCCTGGATCACTTTGATATCTGCTAGTTAAACTAACAGCATATGCAATGTCGGGTCTAGTACATAGCATGGCATACATTAGAGATCCTATGGCTGAGGCATAGGGAGTCTTACTCATCCTTTCTCTATCTTCTGCCGACGTCAGACTTTGAGTTTTACTCAAGGTCGTATTGGGCAACATGGGCAAAAACCCTTTCTTGCTATCTTCTATTCCAAATCTCTTAAGAACTTTGTCCAAATATGTACTCTGTGACAATGATATTTGGCGTTTCGATCTATCTCTATAAATCTTTATGCCTAATATGTAAGCTGCTTCGCCAAGATCCTTCATTGAAAAACTATTATTCAAATATTCCTTGACACTATTAAGAAGGTCTACATCATTCCCAATCAACAATATGTCATCCACATATAGTATTAAGAATGCTACAGAGCTCCCACTCACTTTCTTGTAAATACAAGCTTCTCCATAAGTTTGTATAAAACCAAAACTTTTGATTACCTTATCAAAACGTTGATTCCAACTTCGGGATGCTTGCTTCAATCCATAGATGGACCGTTGAAGTTTGCATACCTTGTTAGCATCTTTAGGATCGACAAAACCTTTGGGTTGCATCATATACAACTCTTCATCAATATCTCCATTGAGGAATGTGCTTTTGACATCCATCCGCCATATCTCATAATCATAATATGCAGCGATTGCTAACATAATCCTCACAGAATTTAGCTTCGCATCTGGTGAGAAAGTCTCATCGTAGTCAACTCCTTGAATTTGTCGAACCCTTTGCGACAAATGAGCTTTATAGACAAGAACATTACCATCAAGATCTGCTTTCTTCTTGAAGATCCATTTGTTCTCGACCTTCCGCCATCCTAAGTCCACCAAAGTCCATACTTGGTTTTCGTACATGGATCCAATCTCGGATTTCATGGCTTCTTGCCATTTATTGGAATCTGGGCTCATCATCGCTTCCTCATATGTCTCGGGGTCATCGGTGTTATCCACCAACATGACACTCATAACGGGATCATACCAATCTGGAGTGGTACGAGTTCTCGTTGACCTCCGAGGTTCTGTAGCAACTTCAACCGAAGTTTCATGATCATCATCATTAGCTTCCTCTCTAATTGGTGCAGGCACCACAGGAACTTCTTCCGGTGCTGCGCTACTCGCAATTTCGAGAGAAGGTTCGACAACCTCGTCGAGTTCTACTTTCCTTCCAGTCACTTATTTCGAGAGAAATTCCTTCTCTAGAAAGGATCCATTCTTTTCAACGAAGATTTTGCCTTCGGATCTATGATAGAAGGTATACCCAATAGTTTCCTTTGGGTATCCTATGAAGACGCATTTTTCCGCTTTGGGTTCAAGCTTGTCCGGCTGTAACTTCTTTACATAGGCTTCGCAACCCCAAACTTTAAGGAACGACAATCTAGGTTTCTTCCCAAACCATAATTCATACGATGTCATTTCAACGGATTTAGATGGTGCCCTATTTAAAGTGAATGCTGCTGTTTCTAATGCATAACCCCAAAATGATAGCGGTAAATCTGTAAGCGACATCATAGAACGAACCATATCTAAGAGAGTTCGACACGACGCTCGGACACACCATTACTGCTGTGGTGTTCCCGGTGTCAATCGTGAAAGTATTCGCATTTCTTTAAATGCTCGCCAAACTCGTAACTTAGATATTCACCTCCACGATCAGAACGTAGAAATTTAATCTTCTTGTTACATTGATTCTCTACCTCACTTTGAAACTCCTTAAACTTCTCGAAAGTTTCGGACTTATGTTTCATGAAATAGATATACCCATATATACTCAAGTCATCCGTGAAGGTAAGAACATAACGATAACCACCGCGCGATGCTACACTCATTGGACCACACACATCGGTATGTATGATTTCCAATAAGTCCGTAGCTCGCTCCATCATACCAGAAAATGGAGTCTTAGTCATTTTACCCATCAGACATGCTTCGCAGCTTTCAAGTGATTCAAAATCAAGTGATTCAAGAAGTCCATCGGAATGGAGTTTCTTTATACGTTTCACTCCAATGTGACGACAATGCCACATATAGGTCGAATTATCGCTTGATTTCAAACGTTTAGCCTCAATGTTGTTGATATGTGTATTTCCACTATCGAGATTCAATAAGAATAGACCATATATCAAAGGTGCATGTGCATAAAACATATTACTCATATAAATCGAACAACAATTATTCTCGGACTTAAACAAGTAACCGTCTCGCAATAAACAAGATCCCGATATAATGTTCATGCTCAACGCAGGCACCAAATAACAATTATTTAAGTATAAAACTAATCCCGATGGTAGATGAAGGGGTAGCGTGCCGACCGCGATCACATCAACCTTTGATCCATTTCCCACGTGCATCGTCACCTCGTTCTTCGCTAGCTTCCGCTTATTCAAAGACTGCTTCGTGTTACAAATATGAGCAACCGAACCAGTATCAAATACCCAGGCACTACTACGAGTACTAGTGAGATACACATCAATAACATGTATATCAGATATTCCTTTCTTCTTGATGTTGCCGTTCTTCAAATCCGCCAATTACTTTGGGCAATTCCGCTTCCAGTGACCTTCTCCCTTGCAGTAAAAGCACTCAGTATCAGGCTTAGGTCCAACCTTGGTCTTTTTCGCCGGCGTAGTAACTTTCTTACCACCCTTCTTGAAGTGTCCCTTCTGCTTAGACTTGCCTTTCTTGAATTTGGTGGTCTTATTGACCAACAACACTTGGTGCTCTTTCTTGATCTCCACTTCTGCAGACTTCAACATAGCAAATAGTTCTAGCAACTGCTTGTTCATGTTCTGCATGTTGTAGTTCATCACAAAGTTCTTGTAACTTGGTGGTAGTGATTGGAGGACACGGTAAATCCCCAAAGAATTAGGAATCACTATACCCAAGCTTTGAAGTTTGTTTGCGTGCCTGCACATCTTAAGCACATGCTCACCGATTGAGCTGCCTCTTCCATCTTGCGGTTAAAGAACTTTTCGGAAGCCTCATAACTTTCAATTGCCGCATGAGTCTCAAAGATCAATTTGAGATCCTCGACAATATCATATGGGTCTGAATTCTCAAACCTTTCAAGCTACGATTCCAAACCATACAAGATAGCACACGAACTATGGAGTACCGATTCTTCCGAGCGAGGTAAACATTCTTTACTTCATCGGAAGCATCACCGCAGTGGTAACCCAGTGCATCCAAAGACATATGTCAAATTACCAGCTGTGAGGACAATCCTCAAATTGCGGAACCAATCTGCGAAGTTGCTTCCATTGTTTTTCAACTTTTCTTTCTCTAGGAATGCATTAAAATTGATGGTAGGGGCTGCCATTGATCTACAACATATTTGCAATAGTTTAGACTAAGTTTATGACAAATTGAGTTCAAATTAATAATAAAGTTAATCTAGGTGAACTCCCACTCAAAACAACATCCCTCACATTGTTTTAGTGATCACACGAACCAAATCCACTACATCAACACCGATCATCACGAGAGTTGATATAGTTTCAATGGCGAACAATCGTCATGTTCATCATATCTACTATATGATTCATGCTTTACCTTTCGGTGATCCGTGTTCCAAGACCATGTCTATACATGCTAGGCTCGTCAAGATCAAACCTTAGTTTCCGCATGAGCAAATCTGGCTTGCTCAAGTTATATACACTTGTAGAATCTAACACACCCGATCATCACGTGGTGCTTCTAAACAACAAGCTTTAGCAACAGTGCTAACTAAGGGTGAACACTTTATGACTTGAAATTCATGTGAATGGGGGATCATCTTATAATGCTACCGTCGTCTACTAAGCAATACAAGATGCATAAAGGATTAACATCACATGCAATTCAAAATATGTGATATGATATGGCCTTTCTTCTTTGTGCTTCCGATCTCCATCTTCACCTAACATGATCTCCATCATCACCGGCATTGCATCAAGGTCAATGACGCTTCTCCATGGTTGTCCCACCGCTTCAACTATTACAACTACTTTGAATAGACACGGTCTTAACATAAATTAAAGACAACCATATGGCTCACGGTTGCCAACTTACAATAAGGAACATTGCATACATCAAATATAATCACAATCATGGCCATATCACATCATCAGACACCCTCGCAAAACAAAGTTAGACGCCTCTACTTTCTTTGCATGTTTTACGTGGTTTGGGGCTTTCAATAAGTGTCGTTCTAACTACGAACATGAACCACAACATTGATACTAGTATTGTTAATCACCTTGTAAATTGGATCTTAACTATGCTAGGAGAAACAGCACCCGAAAGCCACTTATGCAATACAAGTTGCATGTCAAGCGTGGAGCAAGTCTCATGAACGATGTCATGTAAGGTTAGCCCCGCTTCATCCCAACATACCGCAAGATGCAAAGTACACAAGAAGCAATCGACAATAAAAGCATCAATGCCCATAATGACCATTGTGTTCTACTGCAGCAGATCTACATATAGACACGGCTCGATACCCTTTGTAGGGTTTCAGAGCATGGAAAACAAAAATTTTCTATCGCATACAAACAAACAAGCCAAGATCTATCTATTAGATTGTAGCAACGAGTCGATGGAATAACTTACCCTCAAGATTCCAAAGTGTTTAACGAGAGCGATTCTCGTGGGTGATGTAGTCGCATTTCCCGATCTCAAGATCGCAGATACGATCCTTCCCAAGGCTGCTCAAGTAGCCCCGCAATCGGTCACACATTCGGATTGACGAAGACCTTCCTCTCCTTGTTCCAAAGAAAATGGAGGTTGTAGCACTCTCCTCGTGATTCCCAAAGACAACGGCGTGGTACCTAAGTAGAGGGAGATCTCGCAGGCTTCCTTAAGCCGAGCGAGTATGGTGGAGTATGAGAGAGCTCCTCGGCGATCTAGGGTTTAGACACACCAAGGAGGAAGTGCTAGAGCCCGGGCTAGGGTTCCGGGACCCCAAGTCGGGCTAGGGCAAAACCCTAAGGGGGCGCTGGCTGGTGGCTGCAGCTTCTAGGGTTTGAGGTGAGGACTTGTGTGCTCTAGGAGGGTCCCCGCCTCCTTATAGGTGGAGGGGGGCATGGGGGAGGGAGAGGAGTCCCTCCCAACTCGGCTTGTAGGGTTGTTGCCGGAGGAGGGAACCTCCCAACTCGGATTCCCCCTTTCCTCCTCTTTTCCACTTTCCAATTTTAGCTATTTGACTTTTCAATTTAGCTATTTGACTTTTCAAACTAGGATTTAATATAATCCTTCATTTGGAACAACGAGGACACTTAGTACATGATGCAATCATTCCAACTTGCAATGACACATTCATGTACCCCTTCCCCTCCGGAGTGCCGGACATTTCGGAACCTTCTAGAACATTCCCGATGAAAACACCGGAAACATATCCCAACTCCGAAACGGGACTTTCCTTATATGAATCTTATTCTCCAGACCATTCCGGATCACCTCGTGATATCCCGGATCTCATCCGCGACTCCGAACAACATTCGGTCTCTTTCTCATAATACCATAACTACTCAAACAACGTCGAATCCTTAAGTGTGTCTCCCTACGGTTCGTGAATTATGCGGACATGATCGAGACATTTCTCCGAACAATAACCAATAGAGGAATCGAAATTCATATGGCTCCCATATTTCTACGATTACTTACGATCGAATGAACCACTTACATACGATACCAATTTCCCTTTGTCTCACGATAGTTTACTTATCCGAGGTTATGATCGTCGGTATCTCGCATACCTAGTTCAACCTCGTATCGATAAGTACTCTTTTCGTTCCCGTGATATGTGATCCCTTGTGAGCCAGTCACATGCTTGCAAGCTAATTGGATGACATTTCACCGAGAGGGCCCAGAGTATATCTATCCGTCATATGGATGGACAAATCCCACTCTTGATCCATGTGTCTCAACCAATACTTTCTGAACACTCAATGCCACCTTTATAGCCACCCAGTTAAGGTGTGGTGTTTGATGTCATCAAAGCATCCATATGGTAAAGGTGATATGCATGATCTCATGGTCGAAGGAATTAGGTTACTATGTATCAGAAAGCATATAACAATTGAACTATTGAAATGACTTGATCTTTATGCTACGCTTATCTATAGGAGTATGTCCACCATATCATTCTCCTAACGATATGATCTTGTTGTTGATAACATCTCAATGTTCATGATAGGGAAACCACAATCATTTATCAACCAACAAGCTAGTGATGTATAGAGGCTATACTAGGGACTTCAATTTAAGTTTACAAATCACACAAGTATCAATGTTTCCTTGTTAATACTATTATAGCATGAATGTAAACATTTATCATAAACACAAAGATATAATAATAACTACTTTTATTATTGCGTCTAGGGCATATCTCCAACACAATCAGTTCCGAACGACGTCGCTACAGGACACGCACCCATGTGGAAGAAGAAATCTATATTTTGGGAGCTGCCATATTGGAAAGTCCTGCGTGTCCGCTCTTCAATCGACGTGATGCACGTGACGAAGAATCTTTGCGTGAACCTGCTAGGATTCCTAGGCGTGTATGGGAAGACAAAAGATACACCAGAAGCACGGGAGGACTAACAAATTATGAAAGACCCAAAGAACATGCATACACAGAACAAGACGGATAAAGGGCGTCACTTAAGTCGTGCCAGCTATGCTCTTACCAAAGCAGGGAAGGAAATCTTTTTTGAAGTCCTTTACAGTATCAAGGTGCCGTCGGGCTTCTCATCTATTATAAAGGGGATAATAAATATGGCAGAGAAAAAGTTCCAAAACCTGAAGTCTCATGATCACACGTGATTATGACGCTTGATTGCCCGATTGCATTGAGGGGCTTCACCGAAAATGTTCGAGTACCCATTGTGAAGCTATGTGCATTCCTCAATGCAATATCTCGAAGGTAATCAATCCAGATATTCGCCAAGGTTAAGGATGATGTGGTACAATGTCTTGTTAGTTTTGAATTAGTGTTTCCACCATCCTTCTTCAATATTATGACGCATCCTGGTTCACCTAGTGGAAGAGATTTCCATTCTCGGTCCGTATTTACGCTCAATATGTTCCCCTTTGAGAGGTTCATGGAGTCTTAAAGAAATATGTTCATAACCGTGCTAGACCGTAAGGAAGAATCTCCAAGGATATGGAGCAGAGGATGTCATTGAGTTTTGTGTTGACTTTATTCGACCTTAAGCCGATTGGTGTTTCGACTCATGGCATGAGGGAAGACTAAGTGTAAAGGCACTTTGGGAAAGAAAGCAATGATATGTAGGGACGGGATTCTTTCACTAAAGCACACTACACAGTTCTACATAATTCCACCTTGGCGACTCAGATATCGAGGAACACAAGAATATTGTACGCTCAAAACCGGGAAGCTTTGAATCATGGATTCTGATGAACACATGAAGTCTTTCGGTGGTTGGATGCGACACATCTCTTGAATGACACCACCTGGAGATCGGCTATACTTGTTGGCCGCGTCACCATCTTCTCTGTATTGAATTTCCAAAGTGCGAAATAAATGGGAATACATTCTAGACGATCAACCCAAGATAAAAAGAGCACCAACCAAAATAGTGGTGTCCGCTTTGATGCAATAGACGAGAATGGACAAAAGGACACATATTATGGTTACATAGAGGAGATATGGGAACTAGACTACGGAGTCTCTTTAAGGTCCCTTTGTTTCGATGCAAATGGGTCAACTTGAATGGGGAAGGGTAAAGATAGACCAGTTATGCGGAATGACAACAAAGGATCTCAACAATCTTGGTTATAGAGATGAACCATTTGTCCTAGCCAATGATGTGTCTGTGTTTTCTATGTGAAGGACATGTCCTCCGCATCAAAAAAAGAAAAAATATGCAAACGAATACATCATATGATGAGCCAAAGGCCACATAGTTCTTTCGGGAAAAGAAACATCGTGGGAATCGAGGACAAGATGCGGACATGTCAAGATTATAATAAGTTTGATGAAATTCGCCTTCACAGGAAACCGACCAAGCATTCCGTTAAGTAAAGAAGATGCTCCATGGTTACGTCTGAACAAATCATAAGGAAGGACATATGCCAAGAAGTTCATGCTCATATTATGTAACTCTAGTTCATGTCTTTCATTTGTGGCTTCACCGAAGGATATCTTTCGGTTTGTGGCTTGACCGACTATATAGGGGCCTTTAGTCGGTTTTGTAGTCTCGCTTTTAATATTAATAAATGTCTTGAGTGTTAGTCCGTTTGTGGCTGGGCGGGACTACGAAGAATTTGTCCCGATTCACTACCATTAAGATCTGATCTCCAAACGCAGTCACATATTAGGAGTGCCTCTATGACCAGTTTTTGAGATCTTGGGAGGATCTGGGATCCGGCATCTCCATGAAACTGGTCGAGTGGTGTCCTCGCTCAAAAACCATCTTGCAGCTTTTAACTTCTCTAACTAGATCAATACACACAGGAGCTAACTAATTTCACATATTAGGAGTGCCTCTATAACCAGTTCTCGGAGATGCCGAGGACTGGATCCGACAGATCTCCTGAAACTGGCCATAGTGGTGTCTCGCCTCGAAAACCATCTTGCAGCTTGTAACTTCTCTAACTAGATCAATACGCTGAGCTAACTAATTTCACATATTAGGGAGTGCCTCTATGACCGATTCTCGGAGATGCCGAGGATCGGATCCGCGGCATCTCCCCGAAATCGTGGGTGGTGTCCTCGCTCTCGAAAACCATCTTGGAGATGCCTCAAACGCTGGAGGATCGGACTCACAAGGATGCCTATTTATAGTACAAGCAGCTCGGCATAGTGTCGACACTTACGAAATAATGTCGACACTCACCCCTATTATTAGTCTCGACTGTGTTTTGTCCCGATTGGTGTCTCCAACCGGGACTAAAGGTTCATCTTTAGTCCCGTTGGTGACACCATCCGGACAAGGTACGCCATACGACATAATGTCGACACTCACCCCTATCATTAGTCTTGCCGCCCACTGGCCAAATCCCTCCAACCGGGACTAAAGATGAACCTTTAGTATATTGAAAATCCGAATAATGAAAATCCTTCGCGTGGTGTCATATTATGTGACATAGTTGAAAGGAAAAATACCAGACTTGGTATATTGATCATGTCTCGAAAAAACCTTCACAAAATGACCTATCATGTTCGAGGTTTCATGGCTTTCGGTCCAAATGACCGATGTTATGTGCTGAATCACGGCATAGTTTGTGATGATATGCCCATATTATGCATGCGTGTGGACATTGGTATGGAGAACAATGTTGCAGGAGGAAGTTTTCCTTTTTATCCCACGGAAAAGCCCTTTTCCATTTTCCGAGCGCAAAAAACGGGTCGTTTTGTGAAGTAACCACCAAAATGCCGTTTCAGAATGCTACCGTTCCATTTTCCTAAAATACTAGACCACCTTACATGGACTATCTCCCAACCGGGACATCTCAAACCTTTTCGTCCATCGCGGGTAAAAAGGAAAAATGTCTGCCGAATCTATAGGAAGTGGGTCCGGTTTGTACTACAGGTACATGATCTATCGCCCGTGATTTTTTGAAAAAATCATTTTTAGATTCACAATATGTGGTTTCTTCAGAGATCCAATGCAAGTTCTAAATGAGCCATTTTTCTTCCCGCTATTTTTTCCCGGCATTTCCCCCGCCAGTTTTTCCCGCCAGTTCTTCCCTCCAGTTATCTTCCTTCCATTTCTCACTATATATATGTAGGGCTAGCCTCCATTATCATTGCACATCTCTAGACTCGTATCTG
Organism: Avena longiglumis; assembly: GCA_030063025.1. Classification (NCBI taxonomy): domain Eukaryota; kingdom Viridiplantae; phylum Streptophyta; class Magnoliopsida; order Poales; family Poaceae; genus Avena; species Avena longiglumis. Next base: position 567,029,421 of record CP125976.1, read on the forward strand.
CAACCTCATCACTCTTTCCCATGACTTCCACCGTAGCACTAACTCCCAGGGAGGCGGAGGCGCTTTGCTCTCGAACTACCTCGCTCACGGCTACTATGTCCCCGGCTTTTGGATCTCGAGCGCCGGAGGCGTGCCGGTTCCTCCTGTCCCTCTAGGTGTGGCGCGTCGGATGGCCATCATGAACCACTACTACATCGAGCTCACGCCGGAGCAGCGGAGGAGTCCTAGATGGCATCCCTACTATTTCTTGACTTGGGAAGCCTTCTTCGTGGATCGGCATGAGAGGGCGCTCGCCAGGCACGAGGAGGATGGCCCACCTCCTCCGAACTTCAACGAGGCCAGCCGTCGGTTGTGGTGGCGCGGTCGGACTCTCCAGAGCGTCATGGCCTACAACACGGCCGCCGACTCTATCCCCCTCCTGCGCTACCCTCAAGTCCAGCCCACTGCATCAAATTTCAATGTTCAACTACGGCGATTTACGAATGACGATGACCATGCAAGTAGTAATTACGACTCTGAATGAGTATTACAGGTGTAGGCAGGAGCATGACTGAATCACTCCAACATTGTAAAACAAGTTCGGCCGATTGTGGCTTAATCTGGCCATGTATCTTAATTTTCAGTTCTTCTATATAACTTTGTGTTAGTTGCGTTATGTACTTTAATCCAGTTCTATCCTAATAAAATTTTCTTTCCGCCCATTATTTTTTAATATAAGTTAATTCATTTTTATTTTTAAGTGGTTCATAGTTTAAATGGTTACATTAATTATTTTTTAAAAATAGAAAATGGTTTTGAATTATTTATTCAAATCCAACACTTTTTATGTTTAAAGTTTTTCTAAATTCCAAATTAATATTCAAAAATATAAGTTAATTCATTATTAATTTTAAATGGTTCATAGTTTAAATGGTTACATTAATTATTTTTTAAAAACAGAAAATGGTTTTGAATTAGTTATTCAAATCCAGACACTTTTTATGTTTAAAGTTTTTCTAAATTCCAAATTAATATTCAAAAAATATAAGTTAATTCATTATTAATTTTAAATGGTTACATTAATTATTTTTTAAAAATAGAAAATGGTTTGGAATTAGTTATTCAAATTCAAACACTTTTTATGTTTAAAGTTTTTCTAAATTCCAAATTAATATTCAGAAAATATAAGTAAATTCATTTTTAATTTTAAATGGTTACATTAATTATTTTTAAAACAAAAAAATGGTTTTCAATTAGTTATTCAAATTCAAACAATTTTTATGTTTAAAGTTTTTCTAAATTCCAAATTAATATTCAAAAAATATAAGTTAATTCATTTTTAATTTTAAATGGTTCATATTTTAAATGGTTACATTAATTATTTTTAAAAACAGAAAATGGTTTTGAATTAGTTATTCAAATTCAAACACTTTTTATGTTTAAAGTTTTTCTAAATTCCAAAGTAATTATCATTTAAAAAAATTACAAATTTAAACCCCAAAATAAAAAATAAGGCGGGAACAGAGAGAAAATTGCTGATTTTTTTGAAAACAGGGTCATATGTCCCGGTTGGAGCCACCAACGGGGACTAAAGACCCCTGCGCGCGTCCCTTGGGCTGATGAAAAAAAGATGGAGTATACGTCCCGGTTGGTGCCTCCAACCGGGACGTATTATCCTTTAGTCCCGGTTGGAGCCACCAACCGGGACAAAAGGTCCTTTGGTTATAACTGACGCGCCTCCTCTTCTTCTTCCCCATCTCACTTCACTGCTTCTCATCGACGCACGCAGAACCGCCGACGCCGCAGTTGCCGAGCTCACCGCCACCCGCTGCCTGGCCGCCACCACCGCCTCCGTCTGCGTGCCCGGCTACTTTTCCCCCTCGCGTGTGACCTCAATCGCCTGGATTGGAAGCTCCGCCATCTGTCTCCGCCGATTTGGCGTCTCCAGCTTCGCCCGGCCTCGCCACCACCTCTCGCCGTGTTCCCGTGAGCTGATCCTCACGTTGTTCTTCTTTCTCTCCCTCTCCTCCTGTACTATTCTCCACGCGTGTGCCCGACGCCGCCGCCGCTCGAGCTCGACGGAGGCGACGCTCCGGTGACCAAGAAGGATCTACGCCGCCACTCTCTTGCTCCCTGCATCGCCCTCTCTCTAACGCGCCCATCCGCGCGTCCAGGCGTGCCCGCTATCGCCGTTGCTGCCGCTGCCTGGGAGCTCACCGCCAGCGTGACGTCGTGCTCACGTCACTCGTGCGTCACCTTGCTCGTGTGGCAACTGATGTGGCATAGGGCCCATCAGTCGGCCTCAGTGGGTGGCTCCGCTGTGGTATAAAAAGTATCTGATGCGTGTGTTGACATCAACATGCGTGGAGGCTGAGTTGGCACCGGGGCCCTTCTGTCAGTCTCACTGGCTAGGGGTCTCCCCGTGTAAAAACTATTTGCCTTTTTTTTAATTCCAGAAAATGATTTAATATTGTAAAATCAATAACTTATTGTTTATAAGTCAAAAAAATACAAATAATATATCAAATTGTTCAGAAAAATGAAACCTATCTATTTAACCTATAATCATGCATTGTTCAACAACTTAAATGACAAGTATAATTAGAAGAACAATTGCACCCCTCTCATATGTTCCAGAGTTTCCCCGAGTTAGGGTTTTCACCCCTCGGAACCCCGATTAAATCGTCGAGCATGTCTTAGGGTTACATTCCAATGCAAATTAACTTGTCATATCATCATAATTTCTTGAGCATTGCATCGATGCCATGTTTTGAACAAGCTAGGCGTTCAGTTCTTCGCGGTAGAATACGAGATCGAGATCAAAGACCGAGGTCAATACCATCGAAGATCGAAGATTTATTGATAGCCATCGCATTGTAGATGCTTAGCCATGATATTAGTTGTCATAGACCCCAGTTGAATCGATGTTGCACCTAGGGTTAGCCGGTGTGTCCTCGCCAGGGCATCCCGAAACCGAGGGTTGATTGATTGCCGCCTTTCTTTTCGGTATTGGTTCTTCGTGATAGGATCCGAGCCCGATGGTTTCTCCGAATTAGGGTTTCTGATATTGTAAATTCATTTTTATTATTGTGTATGTATATATTAGGGTTTCTCCAAATTAGGGTTTATATCTCTCAACACCGTACCTAACATTCTTCCTTAGACGCTTTGACTTATCCGTTTTTCCACCTATGCAGAAAATATGGACCCACACGACAGAGACGAAGAAAAGGAAGAGTTGATCCAAGGTGTGATCCTCGGGGAAGAAAATTTAGATGTATCGACGTTTCTGAACAACTCCGGTTAGGGTGATCCTCTTTTTGCCGGAAGAGACGACTTGTTTGAGGTTGAAGGTGATGCCTTCCACGAGGGAGAAGGCGATGCCTTGTGTGATCGAGAAGATGACCGCTCCGGCGAGGTGCATGTAATATAATTAATTCATTAATTCATAATCTGCTATCTATATAGAAATAGTAACGACGATCTTTCTTCTTTTAGCCCTCCGGATCGAAGAAATCTACTGAAAAGAGTAGACGAGGCCCAACCAAAAAGTTGGAAGACCATGAGAGGTTTAGGATCGAAGATGTCGCTGAAGACGGCAAACTGACGGCTCCCGAAGTTGTGGCAAACAAATTTGTGGCACAATGCGGAGTAATCGTTAGGGACTTAATCCCGATCACCATTCGAAATTGGAATAGGCCTGCTGATGCGGAAGAAGAGGGGACATGTTTATTTGCCCCTAACCACGCCAAAGATTTACTATGGAAGAGGCTCATGGTTAATTTCAATCTACCGAAGATAGAGCTGGATCCAAATGCGGAGGATCCAGTTGAGGATGCCTTAGAACATGGGAGAGCCATGGAAGCTAAGGTCAGGGAGTGGGCTATGAAGAAGATGGCCCAGTGTTTCACCAACTGGAAGAAAATATTGCACCTTGACTATGTCGTGAAAGAGAAGACTCCGGATTTCAAGAAGATTCAGTTTGAGAAGATAAAACCATTCTGGGCTGAGTTTGTGAATTACAAGAGATCAGAAAAAGCTAAGAAAATGTCTGCAACGAATAAGCTGAATGCTGCTAACAAGAAGTATCACCATACTATGGGGCAAGGTGGCTCTGGTGGCATTCCTAAGTGGGAGAAACTTGAGAATGAACTGTGCTAAAAATATCACCCAGAGATGCATTTATTGGGTAGAACGTGCAAGGAATTGGTTTTACGGGCATGGGGGCACGTTGGACTCGGAAGGGATGTGTATATATAACATACGGCATAAAGAAGACCCCTTGCCAATCGAGAAGATGAGAAAAGCAAGAAGGTCATTAAAGATGGGGACTTCATTCCCGATAGAGAGAATGATGAGCTCACACTCGCCCTTGGAAATAAGGAACATGATGGAAGAACACGAGGCACAAGCAGCTCCAAACCATGGAGGACTGGGTTTCCCGAAGAGAGGAAGAAATATCCTGATAGAAGCCGTCATAGGAGAAAGGACAGGGCGGAAGTTGAAGCAGATATTCAGAAAGAGCGAATGCGTATAATTGAAGAACGAATAAAGCAACAACAAGATGAAATTAACTCACTTAGAGAGCAAAGTACTACCGGCCCATCTCAGCAGCACACTGCATTCGATGCTACCGGCCTATCGAATAATCAAAAAAGCAGTGTGGCTTCCACCGAGGTCCCGGGTGATGACAATGGCGATGACGATGGTGCACCGACGATGGCTCCTGTTGGCTACCCAGTGGATGATATCACAGAGATGACACACTGCGAGCTACATGTCAAAGTTGTGAACATATCAATGAAGGTGGAGGTCGCTATGCCTTACCAATTGGACCCACACCAACTTACCACTGTAGTCCGGTTCCAGAGGGCTACGCTGTTGTCGGGGTGGATGAAATCATGCCCACCTTTGAAGTTTTGGATCTTCACTACCCTGCAGGTGAAGGGGATGTGACTGTACTGGGAGACGCAACAAACGTCACCATTCTATGGCCAAAGGAATGTATCGTGCTTCGAAATCACACGCCAAGGCCATCTTCGCCGCCGCCTCACCCGTCTCCAGCGAGGTCGTCGCCGCCGCGGCAGCCGTCTTCGTCGCCTCACCCGGCTCCATCGCCTCACCCGTCTCCGGCGCAGCCATCGCCGCGGGAGCCATCGCCCGCGCCTCAGGATAAAAGGCGTAAGCGTACCGCTACTCTGCGTCGTGGTAAGCGATCGCCGAAATGTAAACAAGAGCCTCTTCCAAAAGTACCAAAGGTTCCTCCCAAGAGAGCTTATGACTGTACTGAAGAGGAGACTGCGACGATCGTAAATGCGGAAACGACAGCGTTTTTTCGCTAAGCTGAGGTGGCCGAAAGAGCTAGAGTTCCCCAGCACCAAAGAAGAAAAAGCCAGAGTGTTGAAAATGCTAAAGACTCTTCATCAACCCGATCCAAAGCTGTCATCAGACTATGATCGTTCTATTCTCAAGTCACATGCGACACAACAAACCTCGAAGAGCAGTAATGATGCAAGCGAGAAATCTGTTGCCCAGCTCGGAGAACAAGCAAAACAGTCTTGCGCCCCTCTCAAGGTGATTTCCCATACCAATATGGGGTCGAGCAAATATGGGGCCGAGGAGCAGTATGATCCAGAGGTAGTTGCACAATACGGAGAAGCTGCCGCTGCTCAAGGTATGAGTATTGCCCAGTACTTATCCCAGTTAGAGTACTTCCCTGTGAGTGAAGTAGCATACAAATACCAGTACGACAAACCTCTCGTCAAACCTGAGGAGGTAAATAATCTTCCAACAAAAATGCGAAGATTGCATAACTGGTACATACATGCCACAAAGGCCGGGGCTAACTGGATAGTGATGAAGGTTACAAAAAAGCATTATGGGAAAGATATAGATGACATGATATCCATTGAATTTGATGAACTATTTAAATTATTCAATCAAGACGCCTTGGACAAATCGATCATCAGTGCCTATTGTCTATAAGTACTAATTCTGTAATTAATTTAGTCTCCAACTATTTCACCTTGTTTATTGCATGTATATAATCATACTGTAATATGCAGAATGAAGATTCTCGAATGCAGCAGAGGACAAATCTATGACATTGGCTTCATTGACCCATATTGGGTTCATCAAGCTAATCTCAAAACAACCCCCCAGGATACGGAGGATAATATAGTACACGCGTTAACGTTTCAAGAAACCAGAAGGGAAATACTTTTTCCTTACAACTTCGAGTGAGTGTTATTGTCTTGTATACACTTTTATTTCGCTTACTCGATGTTAAGTATATAATTGATTAGTTATGCATTCGCAGCTACCACTATATTCTGTTAATCATTCAACTTGACAAAGGGCGTGTACTAGTCATGGAATCGAAACATAAACCCCTTAAGCAGTGGAAGGACATGCAGATGCTTCTCCAGCGGTAATTCTAATCATTACGACACTATATCGGCAACGTTCATAAATTTTATGATATTAAGTAATTAATAACTTATTTTATTCGTTTTCTTCGTCGGGCAGCGCTTGGAAACGGTTCACCAACAAGGCTAGGGGTGTTTGGAAAGTGGAGCTTACATTTCAAGCACTAGATGTAAGCACCACTAGCTATATCCGCGCATCTCTTTGATTCTAGTTTTGATATAGTTATTATCATGCTTGATTATTATTTTGATTGAACTATGTTCTCGTAAAGTGCCTGACGCAGGGACCAGGTAACAATCTATGTGGATACTATGTTTGCGAGTTCATCCGGCAGACGTGCGATGAGAAGGGCAGAAATTTAGAGCAACTCCACGTACGTAAACAATTTCTATAATTTTTAATTACAATCAAATTGTGTTTAGTTTCATTAATATAGGCTGACACCTTTTTTAAATCAGATGGAACGTCTACAAGACGGTCTTCTGCCAAAAGGGGATTCTTGGATGCAGAAGTCCTAAACCCAAAAGGGGAATACTATTCAGCTATGTATAGACAATAGTGATTGTAAAAAGAGAAACTTTTGTATGTAGTGCATGAACTCGATCCGTGTATCTAATGTAATATTGTCATGATGATCTTGTGTAATATAATGGTTCCTTCAATGATGAGTGCAAAACACTAAATAAACAATAAAACAACCTAAATGAATTCTTCGCCGCGGCACAAAAAGTGGCGAAAATGCTGCCGCGACAACAAAAGTTGCCAAAATGAATTCTTTGACGCGGCAGAGAAATGTGCCAAATCTCTGCCGCGGCAGAAGGTTATTTGTCCCGGTTGCTCCACCCCCCCTCGCCCTCTGTCGCCGCCACGTGTACCCCCATTTGTCCCGGTTGGTGGGGCAACCGGGACTAAAGGTTGGGGCTTTAGTCCCGATTGCCCCGTCCCGGTTGGGTAACCGGGACTAATGCCCCTTACCAACCGGGACCAATGGGGCGTTCTGCACTAGTGAATAAAGCCGTCGAAGAATAGAAGAAGCCCTTGTAGCAAGCGAAATTTCTAGGAAACTAAGTGGAATTCCTGCAACTTTGTTTGGATAATTTCCTAGGATCCTACCAAGATCTAATGCTTTCTTTGTCTTGCATTATTGGACTTCCTCTTCTCTTTACAATCTTATAGAATTCACTAGAGTATCCAAAGATCATATTTGGAAATTTGCGTACCATTCAAGAAGTCATGGCATCTCGTTACTTTTTTCTATTTCTAAGGTTTGATTACATTTTTCAAATATATATAGTTATTCCTTTTCTTCTTCTTTTGGAATTTATCTTAGCATCTCTCTCAAACATCAATGCATGGGTAGGGGCGCTATCCTAAGGGAGTCACAATACTCATGTATAAAGCATTACCATCTAGACAAACTACATAGTCCTAGACTACCACTCCTTTTGCTTCCATGTATCTATGTGACTATATGATCAGTGAATGGACTGTCTACTGAAACTTTGTAGAACATCCGTGTCATCTAGTCCAACAAGTAAACATTTAACCTTTTACATGAGAGTGGTACAAAATCTTCATACCAAATTGTAACCTCTCATAGTTGCCATACCTAGACAAAGAGGCTAGATCACCGCTTTATATCATCATCCTACCTACTGATCGCCCCACGTACAACCTAACCAACATTGGGACAACCACAATAGTCATAAGACATGACATATCCAACGATCCATCTTGCTAGGATCAACGGTAAATCGACTCGGCTGTTGCAGAAGCAGCACCTTTTTCTAGAGGAAGGTTTTTTCCTCCACGGCTGGTTACCGCCACATACATTTCAACATAAAGTTCACTCCGAGGAGGGAGACTGATGCTCGGTTTGCCACCATCACAACATTGATACCTAACTTACGATGCAACCACAACATCTATGTGTAGTCCAGTCCACCTCCCGACTGCTACTGATGGTTGGCCTCGGCTGCTATAGATTAGGGATTTTCAAAAATTTAAATGGCAAGCTACATTAGCACAACTAACATAGCGGCGCTATAGAGACTTTGAGCATGGTGCAACAAATGGATTCCATGTGCAATTGCCCTCTAGGCTCTAGAGCATCATTTAGCACCGCTGTAACGCTGATTTTAGCTCACTTGGACGGTTGCCACTATTTATAGTGCACCGCGGTATTTAAAATTCAGGATTTTTTGTTTGTGCTATAAATTGTTACTCCCTCCAATTTTAAAATATAAGATGTTTTAGGTTTGTGAAGAAAATATATTTAGACTTTATTTAGTGTGTAGATTCATTCTAAACCCGAGTGAATCTATATATTAAAAAAAGTTTAGATACATTTGCTTCACAAAACTAAAACATCTTATATTTTAAAACGGAAGGTTACATAAACTGGACAGCCATTTCCTCCCTCTTTTAGCTGGTGCTGCTGGTGGAGCACTGCCATTTCCTCCCTCTTTTAGCTGACTTCTGTTTTGACGTGTCTAATAATTCCGGACTTTCGGCGTTCAACTTTTTCCTCAAAGTCTGTCAGATTAGAATGCGAGTAAAAAGTAGCCAAGCCAAGCCAAGGGGTAGAAGTATTGCTAGCTAGCAGCATGTCATTCTGGCATACACATCTCCTCTCTTTGTCTCTTCTAGAAATTAGAATGGTAAAAGTGCTGGAGACCAATGACTAATGAGCTGCACATGCGCGAGTCCACCTTCGTGGCTTTTACTCGGTCGACGGTCATCGATCTCCTTGCTTGTGTACCTGAAGGGAACTGCCAGTATTCCTCAGTCACATGAGAGAAACTTGGAAAAATCATACTTCCAAATCTCATTATTTTTCACGTGTGGCCAACTGCTCCGACGTCGATGGTGATATCTGCTGGCCCGGGGCGGTGCCCAGCCCATCCCATGCAAGAGTTCACACAAAACCCGAGAACATGCATGGCATCTTGGCTGCATGCGTTCTTGTGTTTGAATTTCGAAATTTGGACCCTAGACTAGTAGACTAGCTAGAAGGAGAAATTAGGTGAAGAAGCTTCTCCTGCTAACGGTATAGCAGCTCTGTCCCTTTTGGCTGATCATAGTGCATAGTCTAAATTATTATCTCCATAGTAGGAAATAATTTAAGTGTGGTAATATGTAATGTCATAATTACGTGTCCCCGGGACGATTAAAACCTCCTATCGTTCTGGTCGAGCAAACGACACGTGTCCTAAGAACCCGGTCATACACGGAGACAACTCCTAAAAGAAAAGCCAACAACCACCTCCGTATCCCTCGTCTCCACACGCACATCTCTGCCCCGTCGCCATGCGGTATTGGGCGTATGGTCCCTGGCCGGTCCATGTCCAGTGAGGCCGCGTCCAGCTCTGGCGAGGTCGCGTCTAGCTCGGCGAGGCCACCATCCACGACACTTTGTAGCAGACGACTCGCGCCGCAGCAGCAAATGCCGTCCACCATTGTAGCAAGCATTGTCCACCATGGTAGCAGCCCGGGCTTCAATCTCCTGCCCGCAACACCTGCACAGCCAGAGAATCGTCGGCGACACCGCTGGTAGCAACGCCCTAGAAAACCTTGCAGCAAATCCACCGGTCGTCGATAGCAGCGGCGAAGGCCGTCGGTAGCAGCATGGTCGTACCTTTGCAGCAAAAGACACCAGACCATCATTAGCAACAACGACAGTCGTTGGTAGCAGCGATGCTGGACGTCTGTAGCAGCACGGTCGTACCTTTACACCATGGTCGCCGGAGAGCCCCACCGCGGCATCGCCGGAGTGCCTCGCTGATGCAACAACTAATAGCATCCTCGACGTCCCTTGTAGCAAACCAACCACCACTAGAGAACCTCATCGCGGCGTCGCCAGAGAGCAGTCGTTATGTCGCCATTGTAGCAGCTAGTAGCATCCTCGATGTGCCTTTGCAGCAAGGACAACCAGCGCAAGAAGCTAGGCCGGCCATCGCAGGCAGCAAAACACTGCCACCATTGTAGAACGAAACCAGACCGACCGCCGCTGGCAGCAACCACGGCTGCCCATTGTAGCGACCAAGGCTGCCCATGAAAGCAAGCTTGGCCACCGCTGGAAGCAAGCTCGGCCACCCGTGGAAGAAAGCTCCGCCACCGCTGGAAGCAAGTTCGGTCGTCGCTGGTAGCAACCACGACCGCTCGTGGCAGCAAGGTCGGCTGCCCATGGAAGCAAGCTCGGCAGCCGCGGCTTCATCATGGGGGTGCAAGGAAAAAAGGAGGTGCAGGGCGGAGGCGGCTCCTCAACCGGCGGCGTAGGTGCTTGGGAAGACGACGAGGTTGGTTTGCGGGGGCAATGGCGGCGCATAGTGCGCGAGAGAAGTTGGCAGCCACGGCCTAGACGATTTGGGTGAAGGGATAAGGCAGCCGCCAGCCTGGGGAACGAGAGGTGGGGATCGGGAGAGGTGGGCCCAACATGGTACACGCGGTAACATGGTAAAAACCCGGACGATCATCGTCCGGGGGATCAACATCATTTTCCTAATATTAAGGAAAATGATTGGCCTCTCCCGGGGGATCGCTAACTTTCTAACCCCTGGGTCGGCTCGGTGCGTAAACTAAGCGGCATACAGGGTAAGTGGTGGGACCGGGTTCTATCATATAGAAAACCGTCCCTCACGATCTGCGTCGCCTTGCTGCCCCGTCTTGCAGCGCCGCCGCCCCGCAGCCCCTCCGCCCCGTAGCACTGCCGTGCCTCCTCCGCGACTCTCTCCTCCGCCATGCCATCCTTCGCCATGCCTCCTCCTCCGCGCTCGCATCATGGTCGTGGCTGGTGCCGCCGGACGCCTCCACCACCACCGCGCCCTCTTCCGTTCTGCTCGACTCCACTCCCACGAGGCAGTGCTGCAACGACGGCGGGCGGCGCTGCTACGTACGGTGGGGACCGACGCTGCTTCGGACGGCGGGCGGCGATGCTATGTAGGCGCGGCGTCCTTGCTACATAGGACCGGCGGCGTGTCTTGCTACAAAAGTACGGCGTGTCTTGTGTTTACAGGAGTTTTTGATGTGGTGGGGATTTGCTATATACATTTTTTTTGCTAAAACGGTTCTATATGTTCGCTATAATATTGTAAAAATTTTGCTACAAGATGTACCGTGAAGTAGGTTTTGCTATGGTAGCAAGCTTTTTGCTACAAAGTCCCAGTGATGTCTCTGGCGAAATGGATTTTTTGCTACATTTTACAAATTTTTTTGCTACAATATTTTTTGTGATTTTGCTACACTAGCGCAAAGTTTTTGCTACAAGGTCTCCGGCGAAAATCTCTGGCGAGGTCTCCGGCGAAAGTCTCCGGTGAGGTCCGGTTTGCTACATTAGCATAATTTTTCTGCTACACGGTCGCCGACGAGGTCTCCGGAGAGTCTTCGGCGAGGTCCGGTCTGTTTTTCTATTTTCTGGTCCAATCCGTTTTCTGCTACACATAGCAAAAACGGGACTATTTATAGCAAAAGTGAGTATTTTATAGCAAAAGCGGGATTTTGGGGCTTTTTGGGAGACACATGTCAGCAGGGGGAACCGGGGGATTTTGGGGAATTATCACCCGGGGGACGCGTAATACGACCCTAATATTAATTAGGTTGTAGACTCACTTTGCCTTGATATGGGTGATGTTACCATAACAAAGCTAGTTACTCTATCAATCTCTTTTTACATTAACTCATTGCCATCTAAGCAAAAATGATGAGTTGGACTCTTAGTTACTATTGAAGTTACCACCGGTATGACCATCCTTCTAGCTAGAAAATCTGGGACAAAATCTCTGGTCTGAAAGAAACTTCTTTTTAGAGCAGACGAGCGGTAGTATGTATATGTAGGCTCTAAGGACATATCCACCGGGTGAAGCATCCCGTTCGAGCGTATCCGAACCGGTCCACGCGGACGCACGGGACATGCACGGCGCCCAAGTGGGCCGACCCATCCAGACAGCTTGTCCTTCATGGAGTAGCAAAACATAAATGCATAGGACACCTTCTAAGTTCATAAGGGTGACTAGATACAAATAGTTCAGGAACAAGTAATATCAACATTATGAGTCAATCAATAAGTTTTGGGACAATGCACATAGAACTAAGAATGACAACTTGTAGAGATCCCTCCATTTATAAAGGTAAGGATCCCTGTGATTGCAATGCTAGTCCCTGGATCAATAGCTAGCATCCACAGTTAAGATGTAATATCAAGAAACAAAGGTCATAATACAACTTTATAACCAGGAATGAAATAATTTATTACATCTTACATAGCTCATTTGGCTATCTCATTTCAATGCAGCAGAAATAACTATAACATGGGGTCCTTCATCTTCAAAGTGCCACAGGCAAACATGTTGGTTGTAGACTTGTAATCCTAATCTACATACTTCACTAACATCAAACAAACCTGCAACATAATAAGTTACAGCCACAAGGGTCAATACATTTGAATTGTATTGGCAAGTGATACTATGGTAATATAGTGGAGTCTATCATCTATATGCATTTGGATAAGTGGAGCTTAGGTTTGCTTTGCTCAAAATAGATTTTCCTTATCATTTGAAAACACTAAGTTTTTGCTTGTCAAAAACACCCAAGGCATCTCCCAATAGAAATTGGTGATCCTTCAACCCTTGTTCAACCACAAGTTTTTAACTTCGAAATTTGGATGAGGAGATTATTGATAGCTTCCATGTCTTGATGCTCAAATTGTCCTTTACCAGGGACATGGCTAAGTACTTAGATTTTACACTCTGCAGAGGTGGTGCACTTTCCCCACAAGACTTGGTTTCACCAAGACAAGATCTTTCAGAAGCCTTCCCTTAAACCAGAATGGACGCGTTCCAACCTATCATCCCCTACCACCAACTGTCCATTTGGCTAAGTTATTGCAACCTATATGATCCAGGCAGCCCATAATATGAAGTGGCTACACTTGAAGCTTCTCAACATTTGACATCTCAAATCTCTTTGTTCCTGGGTGGCCATCCACAAGTGATATACACAAGGTAAACCATAGAAACGGGCCTTGTGTAACCACTAAACACAAACCATTCCTTCCATTCCACCCAGGTGATTCATTCACTTAGTTGTTTTATTAAACAAAACACAAGTCCTTGACTTAGAAATATTCCATAGCATGAATATAATCCACCCTTGTTTTCTACTAGATAAGCTAAGCATGATAGTAGTAGGAATCTTAACTTAGGAAATTTCTACTAAGGTTTCATCTACTAGGATTTCCCATGGCATAGTTTATAGTTAGCAAAAATTCCATGCAAGTCCTACTTAGAAATATCACTAATGCATAGTGAAAATACTGGGACAAAAGTATGAAGCATCACTTTCCTTTTTGGTAGAGAATATAAGTTCACTCCTTGATCTTGCAATGATCACACTCTTCAAATTACACTACAATTCAATCAAGCAAGCAAGAATTCAATCTACCATTCAAGCAAACATCACATAAAATAATAGAAACAAAGCAATGCATGCAAGCATGCCAAAAGATTGTTTTATTTGGAAAAGTGGTTTCTAATAGGTTATAAACATTTGAAAACACCTATTGGTCATTTTATAAAAGTGGCAAAACCATTTGCAAAAGGTTTTACCTATAAACCCTTTTTAAACCAAAGCATTATTTTATGTGGTTGAAAATGCCTTTGGCAAAGCAATAATATTTATAGGGTTCACCAAATACATTTTAATTTCTAAAACTTGGTGTTTGGGGTCAGAGAGTTTAATCCAAATCATTCCCAAAGATTTTTCTCTAAAAAGTATTTTTAACAAATAAACAACATTTTTTATTTGACTAGAAATGTTTTAATTCAAAGGTTTATTCTCTTGCTTCACAAAATATGTTTTTTAATCCACTAGTTGGTTTCTATGGTCAGTAGTTCAAAACAATCCATCTGCGAAAGATTTTATCCTAAAAACATTGCTAGAACAATTTTTATATCCAAAATATACTTACACAAGTTTCTGAAAAAACAACCATTTTACCAGATGCAATTCATTAAACAAAGTGTATGGTTGGATAGTACTTGTTTTGCTGTTTCCATTGATATAAAATTTGCAAAATTTGGACGTGTGTATTGAAAGTTATGAATTTTGCAAGTTTGAATAACTAATAGAATATTTCTGGTTTTTATTAAAACAGACTGGCCACGTGTCGTGATTCTACTGGGCCATACCGTTTCGGTTGGATCGACCTCTCTGGTACGTTGGATCTAAGTTAGATCGTGCGGCACTGATCAACTCTTACCTCTTCGTCTAGATCTAATCCTAGCCAGACAATACGCATCCTACGGCTACAACGCGCTTGCCAGGAACTGGCGGCGCTGACAGCGGCAAGTGGCGGCGACGCGGTCAGACTGCGGCGGAGCTGGCGATACAGGGGGTTAGAGAGAGAGAGGGGTAGCTCACCAGGTTCAGGGGATCGTTGCGATGCTCATCATGTTCGAGAGGAGGCAGGGGGCGCACGAGGACGAAGGGGATTGCTCGCCGGACTTCACGACGGCGTAGGGTGCTCTCTGTCGTCGTCGAAGGCGAGGATACAGTTCACACCACAACAAACAGACGATGCTGTTAGGTTCGCGCGAGAAAGGCGAGTACGAGAGTATCGATCAGAGGGGATGGGGTGGTCAGGAGTTACCAGGGGGTGTCGCCGGAGTGGGAGCAGACGGCGGCGCTCTCGGTCTTGGTCGTTGCCGAGCCTAGGGAACGCGCGCGGGAAAGTGGGGAGTACTGGGAGGTGCGCAGGAGTCTGTGGAACACGCTCGTGTGGTCGAGGGGGCGAGAGGCGACGGGGAGTGGCCGGAATCGCTCGCGAAGCTCGCCGGAGACCGCGGCGGTGTAAGCGGAAATGGGGACGGCCTGGGGACAGAGAGAGCCAGGCGAGAGAGGGGATGTAGGCGCTTATGTACGCGTGATTACTGGCGATAATTGATCACTCATTCAATCGAATTTAAACCTCGAATCAAAGGCAGAAATAGTCGCGAGGTGAGGGGCGAGGTCGTCGCGGTGGGGAAGACGCTGAGGTGGCGATGAGGTCCGTTTGTCAGCTAAAGAGAGCTGGGGAAAGTGGGATCCGGAAGTCAGCGGCTGAGTGGGTCTGGTCTGCGGTGAAAAAGAAACGCTTCGGGGAGAGGAGAGACGTGGGCTGCTGGGCTTAGTGGGCTAGCTGGGTTGGGCTGGCTTCTGCTATTGTTTTTTGTTCTGATCATTTTTCTTTTTCCATTTCTATTATTCTGTTTTGATTTTGTTTAATCTTTTCAAACAACTATTTGAATTCAAACTTCAACCAAACTTTGTGTATATTCAAATATTGTTTATTGATACACTTTGAAGTCAAATTTAGAATAATTCTTTTATTCTTTTTAGGGTCTTTTATTTATTTTATAAATAGTCATTTGTCTTTATTTCAAATAGGTTTTAATGTGTTTTAAAACTTTATTTGAAATCCATATTTTTATCAAACCTATTCAGTAGGTTTTATTTATTTATTAGGGTGTCAAATAGCTCACCTTGAATTATTTGGAATATTTTTAATATGATCTATTAGTCATTTAAAATTGGGTATTTGTCTTTCTTCCAATGAAATTAAATATGGCTTAATTCCATAAAACTTAATTTAAATGATTCTTTTATTTTATTTAAGTCAATTAAATAACTTTTTTCCACTTGGGTAAATTCAAATTATTTTTCCCTGATTTAATTAATCTCTTCCATTAGGGATTTTGTCTTTATTCAAATAGAAATAGAATTCGGTTAATGCCATTTTATTTTATTTGGAAAATTCTTTATCCATTTATTTTATTTGGATTTGGATTATATTCATTCCATTTGCTTATGGATTAGGACAAGATTTAATTTGGCCTTTAAATATTCCTTATTTAATATTTCTTTCTTTATCTTATAAAATCCATATCTTTTTATTTATAGATCCAAACTTGGTGATTCCAATTTGTAACATCTTATTTGATATTTATTTATCCTTTTAAATAACTTTAGGATTAATTTCTCACCATTTGGTATGGATTTTTAGATAGGTGCTTTATTAGCTTTGGAAAATCAATTTCCTTATCTTATTAAATTCATAAGATTTTATCTATGGCTCCAATTTAAGTGAAACCAATTCATATGGTTTTATAATATCTCTATTTATCATTCTTGATCATTTATAAATATTTGTTGACAAATTTTATATGGATCCAATCCATGATCTTAGAGATATCTTGGAAATGATTTTGTTCCATTAGGGTTTTAGGGTTTGGGTTTATTTTCCAAGTGTTTAAATTTCAAGGTGCATTTAAGAAGAATGCATTTCACTTGATTTGAATTTGGTTGGATTAAAACATTACTCAAGTTTGTTCAAGATGAGGTTTTTAAGTTTCCATTTAGAAACAAAAAGTTTCTTTTCACCCTAAATTTCAACAATTATTTATTTTGTTTATTTATTTTTTCACATTACAAAATTTGGAAAATTTTGGGATGTGACACAACTACACCCTCTAGTTGGTCCATAAAGATAGAAGGTGGAGACTCAATATAAAAGTAGGAAGAAAGGCCCTTCATAAAGGGAAGCAGGGATTTCAAGTTTCATAAAGAGCTTCCAAAAATTATGGTACTTGTTAGCTTTCAGCTCTCATTGCCCCTATCATAAGAATCTTGAAGTGATTAAAGTTAAAATGAACAAAGTATGGAGTATATGCTTGACAAAGTATAAGTTGGCAATCTCATATCCCTTGAGTACGAGGGTAGTTCCTCATTCTACTCAACTTTAGTTACCAGTAAGTTCTTGTCATTGTAAATATATGTGTATCATAGAGAACCGCCAACAGGGTACCCCTTGCCCCATGACACAGGAGCTATCCCATATCAAAATGACAAGGCAACATACAATGAGCATCTCAGCAATCTTCTTATTTACCATGGTAAAATGGTGCTTTTTTCTCTTCTTTCCTCTTTTTTTCTATCTCTTGTTTTATAAGAAGAATTCTTCATAGATTGCTCATTACAGTTATGCTGCAAGTTTCCACCATGATTAGGCATGGATTAGGCTACCGTCTCGGGTGTTTCTCTAACACACATACGTAACTCCATGAACTTACAAGCCCCCTTTTATTTCACACCGCCGACATCCATAAACAAAAGAGCATAATATCAACTGGGTAATATGTACAGGTGTTGAAAGCGTTCCCCATGATAGCACGGTTCTGCTAATTCCCAACTTATAAGTGCAAGCATATACAACATAGTTGACACAGTGGTTCAAGTTTATTAGGGGCAAGAAAAATAAAGTGTGCCATCAAGTTTGTGAGAGCTTTAATCACTAATTTTCACATAACAAGTTTAATTTAGAAGATAGACAAAACAAGAATATACTTAGAATGGTGTAACACACCATGCATAGGAATTTATGGTGGACTGTTTGGAATAACTTCGTTTCTTTGGAGTTGGATGCATGAGTAGAGCTTACTCAATACAAGTGGAGGCAAGAAAAAGACCGGCAGCGACCAACTAAGAGAGCAATAATGTCCATAATCATGCAGAGCGACAAAACATTATCAATCAAAGCATAAAATGGCACCACAAGTAAAAAACTAAATGATCATAGAGGCTAAGGTGACTGGTTCATATTCATAACATGGTGTGAGCATGTGCCAAGTCAACCCAAACAAAGCATCAAAGGAGAATACCACAATATTATGCTTTTGTATGCTAAAACAATGCATGATTATTGCAAGGCACATTAAGCAATCTCAGTTGTTTGGAACAAGTCATGATACAGCAATAATCACTAAGCATAAGGTCAAAACAACATCTAGCATGACATGATAAAGTCTAAGCCATAGTCAAAACAAGCTCCCTTTTGTACCGCTATAAGCATGAAACTTTCTACTCCTTTCCAACACCAATCAACTTATTCGAAACAACACAGCGAAAGCGGGGCTCCAACTATTTTATTCAAGCAACCTAAGCAAACTAAATCCAAAAACAAAAACTAATACGCTCCAAGAACAACACAACAGTGCATGAAACAATAAAAATGAAGTGTCTAGAAAGAGACCTGAGATTTTTATTGATGAAGAAGGGGATGCCTTGGGCATACCAAAGCTTTGACGCTTGTACCTCTTGAATATTTCTTGGGGTGAAATGGGGTGACATCCCCAAGATTGATATTTTTTCCATTCTTCATGTCATTACATCATTCTTCTCCTACACCTGAAAATTTCATTCATAAAAAACTTCACACAATCTTCATTAACAACTTTAGTGCATTCAAAAGAATAAACCTTTGGGTTTAGTTTCAAAACAGCAAAAGTTTCATTTAAAACACAATATATTGTAGAAATTCCTTCAAAAAATCTCAATTTACCGAAGAGAACCAAAAAAGAAATCGATAAAGAGGCAAATGCAAATAATGGCAGAAATCTGTCAAAACAGACCAGCAGCTAAAAACCGATTTTTTCGAAGACCTTATGTTACTCAAATCGAAAAGTTTTGAACTAACAAAAGTTAGATAACGACCTGGGGGATTTACTCGCAAAATTAAAGCTCAATACGACATACAGAGATTTGTCACCAATTTTTACAGTGAAGCACAAAAATCAGTTTCGGGACAACAACTTCCCCAAATCTTACTTCCCTCTCATTAGAAGTTATTCTTTGCACCAAATCAAATAAAAAGAATAATGAGAGGTTATTACAGTAGTAATAAGTTCCAATACTCAAGAAAACTATTGGGTTATCTCCCAAGTACTTTTTTTAACGCCTTTAAGTTAGGCACAAGAAAAAAGAATCAACTTTTTTCAAATGAAAAAGCATTAACATCAAATTTTTCTTTCAAAGGAGGAGCCAAAGGTAACTTCTCTTTCCTTATAGGGAAGTGTTCTATACATTTATTGAATGTGAATTATATTTAATGGTGCCTTCTTTCATATCAATGATGGCACCTATAGTTTTAAGAAAAGGTCTTCCCAAAGTGATAGGACAAGAAGCATTGCAATTAACATCCAAAACATAGAAATCAACAGGGACATAGGGATTGTTAACCATAATAATAACATCATTAACACTTCCTATGAGTTTGTTTTTAGCATTCTCATCAAGTGGGACATCTAAATAGCAATCTTCCAAAGGTGGCAAATCAAGCATTTCATAAATCTTTCTAGGCATAATAGAGACACTAGAACCAAGGTCACATGAAGCTTTGAGATCAAAGTCATTCACTTGCATATTAATTATGGGTTCCCAACTATCTTCTACTTTCGTAGGAATAGAAGCTTTGTGTTTCAATTTTTCTTCCTTAATTTTAATGAGAGCATTTGTAATGTGTTTTGTAAAAGCCATATTCATAGCACTAGCATTAGGACTTCTATCAAGCTTTTGTAGGAACATAATCACTTCAGAAATATTGTAGCCATCAAGATTAAAATCAAACTTAGCATCACAGGTAGTAGACTCATTGGGTTTAGGTATTGTTGTAGGAGGAATGGGGACTTCTTGTGGTTTGCTAGCATCAACATTGGTGGTAGTAATAGTACAAATACTATTGTTTCTAGCAATTTCATCTTCTCTTTTCAATTTAGCATGCAATTATCTAACAGTCTAACATTTTCATCAATAATAACTTGTATGGCATGAGTAGCAGCAAAGGTACTTTCCAAGGTTTTAGGTTTAGCAGCCATTTTATTAATCAAAGAGGATTGTGCTTCAGACAAAGATGAAATATTTTTCTCAACATTCAAAAGCTTTTCCTCCAATATCTTGTTGAAAGTAGTTTGTTTATTAATAAAGTCTTTAAGCATGACTTCAAGTTAAGTGGGAGCACTTCTATTATTGTTGTAGGAATTTCCATAAGCATTACCATTATTGGGAGGATAAGGCCTATAATGATTATTACCAAGATTATTCCTATAGGCATTGTTGCTGAAGTTGTTATTTCTAATGAATTTCACATCAACTTGCTCTTCTTGAGAAACCAAAGAGGCTAAGGGAACATTATTAGGATCAATATGAGCTTTGCCATTAACAAGCATAGACATGATAATATCAATTTTATCACTCAAGGAGGAGGTTTCTTCAACAGAATTTACCTTCTTACCATGTGGAGCTCTCTCAGTGTGCCATTTAGAATAATTAACCATCATATTATCAAGAAGCTTTATTGTGGCTCCTCAAGTAATGGTCATAAAGGAACCTCCAGCAGCAGAATCCAACATATTTCTTGAAGACAAATTTAGTCATGCATGAAAAGTTTGGATAATCATCCAAGCAGTCAGTCTATGAGTGGGACAGTTCTTTACCAAAGATTTTATTCTTTCCCAAGCTTGAGCAACATGTTCATTATCAAGTTTTTTAAATTTCATTATTTCACTTCTCATAGATATAATCTTAGCGGGAGGATAGTATTTTCCAATAAAAGCACCTTTGCATTTAATCCAAGAATTAATACTGTTTCTAGGCAAGGATAACAACCATTCTTTAGCTTTTCCTCTCAAGGAGAAAGGGAACAATTTGAGCTTAATAATATCTCCATCTACATCCTTATATTTTTGCATCTCACAAAGTTTAACAAAGTTATTAAGGTGGGTAGCAGCAGCATCAGAACTAGCACCAAAAAATTGCTCTTTCATAACAAGGTTCAACAAAGCAGGATTAATTTCATAAAAGGTAGCATCAGGAGCATGTGGAGCAATAGGTGTACTCAGGAAATCATTGTTGTTTGTGCTAGTGAAGTCACACAACTTGGTATTCTTAGCAGAATTTATTTTTGCAAAGGTGAAGCAAACCAACAGCAGCAACAACTAGAGTAGGAACTAAATTTTTTGTGTATATGATAAGAAAAAGCAAACCAAACCGAACTAATTTTTTGTAATTTTTGATAAAAATAAGCAAGCAAAACAAAGCAAAAGTAACTAAGAAAAACAAAAATAAAGTAAAGAGAATGGTTATGATGGACTCACCTTGTGAAGCTGTCCTTAAACTCCCCAGCAACGGTGCTAGAAAATATCTTGACGTGGCTCAGTTATAGAGCTTCGTTGGGAGACGCCAATAGGAAGGTATGATGAGCACATCGACAAATTTCCCCTTAGTTATGAAACCAAGGTTATCGAACCAGTAGGAGCAAGGAAACAACTCCAAGGTGTTGCTAGCAACTTGGAATCCGGCACAAAACAAACTCAAGACTTTATCCGAACTTACAGTGAGGTTGTAAATCTCACTGGTTTGCTAAAAACAAAGGATTAAACGTACAGTGTGGAAGGTAATGTTTGCTTGCAGAAAGTAAACGGTAACAGTAGATGATGTAACAATGGTAAAGATTGGACCAGGGTCCACAGTTCACTAGAGGTGTTCTCCTTAAGTTAAATAACATAACATAACATGCTGGGTGAACAAATTACATCGGGGCAATTGACAGGAACTGAGCAAGGCATAACAATGCAAATACTAGACATTCATGATTCCTACGAGATTTGATTGTGCATTACAACAATATATAGACCGCCATCCAACTGCATCTATGACTAATAATCCACCTTCAGGTTCTCATCCAAACCCCCTCTAGTATTAAGTTGCAAGCAACGGATATTTGCATTAAGCAATGTGTGTAAAGTAAACAATACAATTGCTCCATGAACAAAAGATTGTTGTTTTCTCCCTAGTACCAACAGAACATCTATAACCTTAGAGATTTTTGTCACTTCCCCAGATTCAATAGAGGCATGAACTCACTATCGAGCATAAATCATCCCTCTTGGAGTCACTAGCATCTACTTGGCCAAGATAGCTACTAGAAACGGAGAGCATGCACGATCTCAAACAACACAGACATGATAGAATCAATAATCAATAAGACATGATAGAATCAATAATCAATCTAACATAGTATCTCAATATCCATCGGATCCCCACAAACACAACATGTATGATTACAAATAGATGATCTTGATCATGAACGGAGCTCACAAGATCTAAACATAATAGCACAAAGGAGGATAAACAACCATCTAGATACTGTATGGACCCATAGTCCAAGGGTGAACTACTCACGCATCATACCGGAGGCTGGCATGGTGATGAAGAAGGCCTCCGGGATGATCTTTCCCCTCCAGCAGGGTGCCGGGAAGAGCTTTAGATCCCCACCCCCGATCTAGGGACAATGGTGGCGGAGGGACTGGATGTGAGATCGAGATCGTGCTTAGGGTTCGGGGATTATAGGCGAAGAGGCGAGGCGGGGGGGCAGGCGCCCACCATAGGCGGATGTTGGCGTGTTATTGATGCCTTATTGATGCCTCTGGGAGACCCCAAGAGAAAGGTGTGATAAGCACATCAACAAGTTTTCCTCAAGAAGAACCGAGGTTATCGACCGAGGGGAGGAAGGAAAACTCAAAGGTGTTGCTAGCAACCGAGATCTGCATAACACAAACTCAAGACTTTCCAACAAGGAGTTGAGGTTGTCAATCTCATCGGTTGTAAGGCTGGTGGAAGGTGATGATGGAAGGTGATGATGGCGCCTAGTAATGTCGTGGGACGCTTCGTTGGAAACCCCAAGAGCAAGGTGTGATGAGCACAACAGCAAGTTTTCCCTCAGTAAGAATCCGAGGTTATCGAACCAGTAGGAGGAAGGAAACATCTCAAAGGTGTTGCAAGCAACGTGGAAACCTGTCCAACACAAAATCAAGGCTTTGCCCCAATGAACCAGTGAGGTTGTTGATACGTCGGAAACGTATCTATAATTTTTGATGCTCCATGATTGTTTAGTATCTACTTTTATTTGCTTTGTCTACACTTTGAGGTGATTTTTACATGTTTTCTGGTACTAACCTATTAACAAGTTACCACAGTGCCAGTTGCCTATTTTTTGCTGTTTTTGGTTCCAGAAAAGCTAGTAAGGTAATATTCTCGGAATTGGACGGGACAAACGTCAAAGTCAATTACTTTCCGTGGGGAACAAGAAGTCCAAAGGGGAGACGAAGAGGCGTGCCAGGGCAGCCACCCCCTCGGGGCGGGTGGGCCTTGCCCCGCGCCTAGGCAGGGTGTAGGGCCCCTGGCCACCTCCTCGGCCTCCCCCTTCGCCTATAAGAAGCCCCCAATGCAGAAACCCTAAGGACCCAATCAATATTTTACGAAACCTTCTATATCCGCCGCCACCGTCCCCCCTAGATCGGGGGGGATCTGAAGTTCTTCCCGGCACCCTGCCAGAGGGGAGATCATCCGGAGGCCTTCTCTCCGGTATGATGCATGAGTAGTTCCACCTTGGACTATGGGTGTATGTAGTAGCTAATGTAGGGGTTCATAGCATGGAAAACAAAAATTTTCTACCGCATACAAACAAACAAGCGAAGATCTATCTACCAGATTGTAGCAATGAGTCGATAGAATAACTCACCCTCGAAGATTCCAAAGTGTTTAACGGCAGCGGATTATCGTGGGTGATGTAGTCGTACTCTTGCCGATCTCAAGATCGTGTAGACGATCCTTCCGGCGCTGCGTTCCGGCAACGCTCCCACAGTCGGTCACACGTTCGGTACTTGATGAAGACCTTCCTCTCCCTTGTTCCAGCAGGCAGCGGAGGTTGTAGCACTCTCCTCGCGATTCCGGCAGCACGACGGCATGATACCGGAAGTAGAGGGGAGATCTCGTAGGGCTTCGCCTTAAGCCGGAGCGAGTATGGTGGACTATGAGAGAGTCCTTGGCGATCTAGGGTTTAGAGGCACCAAGGAGATATGGCTAGGCTGGCGGCTAGGGCAAGGGGAGAGCCCCAAGTTGGCGTCTAGGGCAAACCCTAGGGCGGCGGCTGCAGGAGGGCCGGCGGCTAGGGCTAGGGTTTAGAGGAGAGAGGTGTAGGTCTAGAGGGGCACCCCTGCCCCTCCTTTTATAGGCGGGAGGGCCCCGGCCAAGGGGAGGGAGTCCTCCCCCAAGTCGGCCTCCTTGGCCGGCGGGTGGAGGGAGAGGAACTCCTCCCCAAGTAGGTTTCCTACTCTCCCTCCACCAAGCAAACTTGCCGTTTGACTTTTCAAATTGGCGTTTGACTTTTCAAACTAGGATTTGATTTATCCCTTTATTTTGCTCAGCGATGACACCTAGTACATGATGCAACCATTCCAACTTGTTATGACACATTCATGTACCCTTCCCCTCCGGAGTGCCGGACCTTCCGGACCCTTCTAGAACATTCCCGATGAAAACACCGAAATCATTCTCCAACTCCGAAACAGGACTTTCCTTATATGAATCTTATTCTCCGAACCATTCCGGATCTCCTCGTGATATCCCGGATCCCATACGAGACTCCTAACACCATTCGGTCTCTTACTCATCATTCCATAACTACTCAACAACATCGAATCCTTAAGTGTGTCTCCCTACGGTTCGTGAATTATGCGGACATGATCGAGACACTTCTCCGAACAATAACCAATAGAGGAATCTGGAAATTCATATGGCTCCCACATATTTATATGATTACTTTGTGATTGAATGAAACACTTACATACGATACCAATTTCCCTTTATCTCACGAGAGTTTACTTATCCGAGGTTTTGATCGTCGGTATCTCTGCATACCTAGTTCAACCTCGTTACTGATAAGTACTCTTTTCTCGTTCCCGTGATATGTGATCCCTTGTGAGACAGTCACATGCTTGCAAGCCAATTGTATGAACTTCCACCGAGAGGGCCCAGAGTATATCTATCCGTCATATGGATGGACAAATCCCACTCTTGATCCATGTGTCTCAACCCATACTTTCTGAACACTCAATGCCACCTTTATAACCACCCAGTTACGTTGTGGTGTTTGATGTCATCAAAGCATCCTTCCGGTGATGGTGATAAGCATGATCTCATGGTCGGAGGAATTAGGTTACTATGTATCAGAAAGCATATAGCAATTGAACTATTAAAATGACTTGATCTTTATGCTACGCTTATCTATAGGAGTATGTCCATCATACCATTCTCCTAACGATATGATCTTGTTGTTAACATCTCAATGTTCATGATAGGGAAACCACAATCATTTATTAACCAACAAGCTAGTATTATGAAGAGGCTTTACTAGGGACTCTAATTTAGTTTACAAATCACACAAGTATTAATGTTTCCTTGTTAATACTGTTATAGCATGAATGTAAACATTTATCATAAACACAAAGATATAATAATAACTATATTTATTATTGCCTCTAGGGCATATCTCCAGCAGTCTCCCACTTGCACTAGAGTCAACTAATCTAGATTACATGGTAATATACCGAACACCTATGGCAGTTTGGTGTTGGTCATGTTTTGCCCTCGGGAGAGTTTTAGTCAATGGATCCGCCACATTCAGATCTGTGTGTACTTTGCAAATCTTTATGTTACCATCTTGGACATGTTCTCGAATAGCGTGAAAACGTAGCTTGATGTGCTTTATCTTTTTGTGTGACCTTGGTTCTTGCGCATTGGCTATGGCGTCCATGTTATCACAGTAGATAGACATTGGGTCCAGCTCACTTGGAACCACACCGAGCTCTGTAATGAACTCCTTCATCTATATCGCTTCTTGTGAAGCTTCCGAAGCAGCTATGTATTCCGATTCAGTTGAAGATCTCGCCACAACGCTTTGCTTTGCACTCCTCCGGCTAACTGCTGCACCATTCAAAGTAAATACGTATCCAGATTGAGATTTAGAATCATCCGGATCGGTGTTCCAACTAGCATCGGTGTAACTATTAACAACGAGCTGTTCATCACCTCCATAAAAAAGAACCATATCCTTAGTTCTTCTCAAGTACTTAAGGATGTTTTTGACCGCTGTCCAATGATCCACTCCTGGATCACTTTGATATCTGCTAGTCAAACTAACAGCATATGCAATGTCGGGTCTAGTACATAGCATGGCATACATTAGAGATCCTATGGCTGAGGCATAGGGAGTCTTACTCATTCTTTCTCTATCTTACGCCGTTGCTAGACTTTGAGTTTTACTCAAGGTCGACAGCAACATGGGCAAGAACCCTTTCTTGCTATCTTCCATTCCAAACCTCTTTAGAACTTTGTCCAAATATGTACTTTGTGACAATGATATTAGGCGCCTCGATCTATCTCTATAAATCTTTATGCCTAATATATAAGCTGCTTCGCCAAGATCTTTCATTGAAAAACTATTATTCAAATATTCCTTGACACTATTAAGAAGGTCTACATCATTCCCAATCAACAATATGTCATCTACATATAGTATTAAGAATGCTACAGAGCTCCCACTCATTTTCTTGTAAATACAAGCTTCTCCATAAGTTTGTATAAAACCAAAATTTTTGATTACCTTATCAAAAAGTTGATTCGAACTTCGGGATGCTTGCTTCAATCCATATATGGGCATTGAAGTTTGCATACCTTGTTAGCATCTTTAGGATCGACAAAACCTTTGGGTTGCATCATATAGAACTCTTCATCAATGTCTCCATTGAGGAACGCTGTTTTGAAATCCATCTGCCATATCTCATAATCATAATATGCAGCGATTGCTAACAAAATCCTCACAGATTTTAGCTTCGCTACTGGTGAGAAAGTCTCATCGTAGTCAACTCCTTGAATTTGTCGAAATCCTTTTGCGACAAGTCGAGCTTTATAGACAGTAACATTACCATCAACATCTGTTTTCTTCTTGAAAATCCATTTGTTCTCGACAGCCTTCCGGCCATCCGGTAAGTCCACCAAAGTCCATACTTGGTTTTCATACATGGATCCAATCTCGGATTTCATGGCTTCTTGACATTTATTGGAATCTGGGCTCATCATCGCTTCCTCATATGTCGCAGGGTCATCGGTGTTGTCCACCAACATGACACTCATAACGGGATCATACCAATCAGGAGTGGTACAGGTTCTCGTTGACCTACGAGGTTCTGTAGCAACTTCAACTGAAGTTTCATGATCATCATCATTAGCTTCCTCTCTTATTGGTGCAGGCACCACAGGAACTTCTTCCGGTGTTGCGCTACTCGCAAGTTCGAGAGAAGGTTCGACAACCTCGTCGAGTTCTACTTTCCTTCCAGTCACTTCTTTCGAGAGAAATTCCTTCTCTAGAAAGGATCCATTTTTGGCAACAAATATTTTGCCTTCGGATCTATGATAGAAGGTATACCCAATAGTTTCCTTTGGGTATCCTATGAAGACGCATTTTTCCGCTTTGGGTTCAAGCTTGTCCGGCTGTAACTTCTTTACATAGGCTTCGCAACCCCAAACTTTAAGGAATGACAATTTAGGTTTCTTACCAAAACATAATTCATATGGTGTCGTTTCAAAGGATATAGATGGTGCCCTATTTAAAGTGAATGCGGCTGTTTCTAATGCATAACCCCAAAATGATAGCGGTAAATCTGTAAGTGACATCATAGAACGAACCATATCTAAGAGAGTTCGATTACGATGTTCGGACACACCATTACACTGTGGTGTTCCCGGCGGTGTCAATTGTGAAAGTATTCCGCATTTCTTCAAATGCTCGCCAAACTCGCAACTTAGATATTCACCTCCACGATTAGAACGTAGAAATTTAATCTTCTTGTTACGTTCATTCTCCACCTCACTCTGAAATTCCTTTAACTTCTCGAAAGTTTCGGACTTATGTTTCATGAAATAGATATACCCATATCTACTCAAGTCATCCGTGAAGGTAAGAACATAACGTTAACCACCGCGCGATGCTACACTCATCGGACCACACACATCGGTATGTATGATTTCCAATAAGTCCGTAGCTCGCTCCATCATACCAGAAAATGGAGTCTTAGTCATTTTACCCATCAGACATGCTTCGCATCTTTCAAGTGATTCGAAATCAAGTGATTCAAGAAGTCCATCGGAATGGAGTTTATTCATACGCTTCACTCCAATGTGACCAAGACGACAGTGCCACATATAGGTCGAGTTATCGCTCAATTTCAAACGTTTAGCTTCAATGTTATTAATATGTGTATTTCCACTATCGAGATTCAATAAGAATAGACCATCTATCAAAGGTGCATGTGCATAAAACATATTACTCATATAAATCGAACAACCATTATTCTCGGACTTAAACAAGTAACCGTCTCGCAATAAACAAGATCCCGATATAATGTTCATGCTTAACGCAGGCACCAAATAATAATTATTTAAGTATAAAACTAATCCCGATGGTAGATGAAGAGGTAGCGTGCCGACCGCGATCACATCAACCTTTGATCCATTTCCTACGCGCATCGTCACCTCGTTCTTCGCTAGCTTCCGTTTATTCTGCAGCACCTGTTTCGAGTTACAAATATGAGCAACCAAACCAGTATCAAATACCTAGGCACTACTACGAGTACTAGTGAGATACACATCAATAACATGTATATCGGATATACCTTTCTTCTTGATGTTGCCGTTCTTCAAATCCGCCAAGTACTTTGGGCAATTCCGCTTCCAGTGACCTTCTCCCTTGCAGTAAAAGCACTCAGTATCAGGCTTAGGTCCAGCCTTGGTCTTCTTCGATGGTGCGACAACTTTCTTACCACTCTTCTTGAAGTGTCCCTTTTGCTTAGACTTGACTTTCTTGAATTTGGTGGTCTTATTGACCATCAACACTTGGTGCTCTTTCTTGATCTCCACTTCTGCAGGTTTTAACATGGAGAAGAGTTCTGGCAACTGCTTGTTCATGCTTTGCATATTGTAGTTCATCACAAAGTTCTTGTAACTTGGTGGTAGTGATTGGAGGACATGGTAAATCCCCAAAGCATTAGGAATCACTATACCCAAGCTTTGGGGTTTGTTTGCGTTCCCAGACATCTTAAGCACATGCTCAGTGACGGAGCTGCCCTCTTCCATCTTGCAGTTAAAGAACTTTTCAGAAGCCTCATAGCTCTCAACAGTCGCGTGAGTCTCAAATATGAATTTGAGTTCACGGACAATATCATGTGGGTCTTAATTCTCAAACCTTTTCTGAAGCTCCGATTCCAAACAATACAAGATAGCACACTGAACTGCGGAGTACTGATTCTTCCGAGCGAGGTAAACATTCTTTACTTCATCGGTAGCATCAGCTGCAGGTGGGTCACCCAGCGGTGCATCCAGCACATAGGTCAAATTACCAGCATTGAGGACAATCCTCAAATTGCGGAACCAATCCGCGAAGTTGCTTCCATTGTTTTTCAACTTTTCTTTCTCTAGGAACGCATTAAAATTGATGGTAGGGGCCGCCATTGATCTACAACATATTTGCAATAGTTTAGACTAAGTTTATGACAAATTGAGTTCTAATTAATAGTTAAAATTAATCTAGGTGAACTCCCACTCAAAACAATATCCCTCACATTGTTTTAGTGATCACACGAACCAAATCCACCACATCAAAACCGATCATCACGAGAGTTGATGTAGCTTCAATGGCGAACAATCGACATGTTCATCATATCTACTATATGATTCATGCTTTACCTTTTGGTGATCCGTGTTCCGAGACCATGTCTGTACATGCTAGGCTCGTCAAGATCAAACCTTAGCTTCCGCATGAGCAAATCTGGCTTGCTCACGTTGTATAAACTTGAAGAATCTAACACACCCGATCATCACGTGGTGCTTCGAAACAACAAGCTTTAGCAACGGTGCTTACTAAGGATGAACACTTTAGAACTTGAAATTTATGTGCATGAGAGGTCATCTTATAATGCTACCATCGTTAACTAAGCAATACAAGATGCATAAAGGATTAACATCACATGCAATTCATAATATGTGATATGATATGGCCTTTCTTCTTTGTGCTTCCGATCTCCATCTTCAAGCACGAACATGATCTCCATCATCACCGGCATTGCATCAAGGTCAATGACGCCGCTTCATGATTGTCGTCCACCAGCTTCAACTATTACAACTACTTTGAATAGACACGCGGGTCTTAACAGAAATTAAATAAAACCATATGGCTCCTGCCGGTTGCCAACTTACAATAAGGAACATTGCATACATAAAATATAATCACAATCATGGCAATATCACATCAGAACACACCCTGCAAAACAAAGTTAGACGCCTCTAATTTCTTTGCATATTTTACGTGGTTTGGGGCTTTCAATAAGTGTCGATCTAACTTACGAACAAGAACCACAACGTTGATGTTTGAACTATCAAGTGCATGTTGTAAATTGGATCTATACTATAATGGGAGAGACAGACACCCGCAAAGCCACTTATGCAATACAAGTTGCATGTTGAGAGTGGAGCAAGTCTCATGAACGATGTCATGTAAGGTTAGCCCGGGCCGCTTCATCCCATCATACCGCAAGATGCAAAGTACACAAGAAGCAATTGATAATAAAAGCACCACTGCCCACAATGACCATTGTGTTCTACTGTGCAACAGATCTACATATAGACACGGCTCTGATACCACTGTAGGGGTTCGTAGCATGGAAAACAAAAAATTCTACCGCATACAAACAAACAAACCAAGATCTATCTACTAGATTGTAGCAACGAGTCGATAGAATAACTCACCCTCGAAGATTCCAAAGTGTTTAACGAGAGCAGATTCTCGTGGGTGATGTAGTCATACTCTTGCCGATCTCAAGATCGTGTAGACGATCCTTTCGGGCCATGCGTTAGGTGCCCGCAGTCGGTCACACGTTCGGTACTCGATGAATACCTTCCTCTCCCTTGTTCCAGAAGGCAGCGGAGGTTGTAGCACTCTCCTTGCGATTCCGGCAGCACGACGGCGTGGTACCGGAAGTAGAGGGGAGATCTCGCAGGGCTTCGCCTTAAGCCGGAGCGAGTATGGTGGACTATGAGAGAGGCCTTGGAGATCTAGGGTTTAGAGGCACCAAGGAGAGATGGCTAGGTCGGCGGCTAGGTCAAGGGGAGAGCCCCAAGTCGGCGGCTAGGGCAAACCCTAGGGCGGCGGCGACTGCGGGAGGGCCGGCGGCTAGGGCTAGGGTTTAGAGGAGAGAGGTGTAGGTCTAGAGGGGCACCCCTGCCCCTCCTTTTATAGGTGGGAGGGCCCCGGCCAAGGGGAGGGAGTCCTCCCCCAAGTCGGCCTCCTTGGCCGGCGGGTGGAGGGATAGGAACTCCTCCCCAAGTAGGTTTCCTACTCTCCCTCCACCAAGCAAACTTGTCGTTTGACTTTTCAAATTGGCGTTTGACTTTTCAAACTAGGATTTGATTTATCCCTTTATTTTGCTCAGCGATGACACCTAGTACATGATGCAACCATTCCAACTTGTTATGACACATTTATGTACCCTTCCCCTCCGGAGTGCTAGACCTTCCGAACCCTTCAAGAACATTTCCGATGAAAACACCGGAATCATTCTCCAACTCAGAAACAGGACTTTCCTTATATGAATCTTATTCTCCGGACCATTCCAGATCTCCTCGTGATTGTCACATCCCAAAATTTTCCAAATTTTGAAATGTGAAAAAATTAATAAACAAAATAAACAATTGTTGATTTTTAGGGTGAGAAGAAACTTTTTGATTCCAATTGGAAACATCCAAACCTATTTTGAACAAATAAATCCTAAAGGGATTTAAAAAAATAAACAAATAATAAAGAAAGTTATAATAGTTGGGAGCACTATTTTTAGATCTTTTAATAAAAAGATTTGGTCTTCAAAAGAAAAGGTAGAATTATAAATAAGGATTATTTTATAAAGCCAAATTAAATCTTGGCCTAGCTTTTGAAATAAAATATTTCTATTTGATAAAAAGAGTAAAGGTTTATTTAAATAAAATAAAGAGGATTTATTAATATCCAATTTTATTAAAGTAAAGGTTTTTCCATTTTGAATAAACACTAAAACTTGTTGATTTATTTTAAATAAATATTTTTAAGTGTTTTGTATTTTCAAATAAAACCTACTGAAATGGTTTTGATATTATTTAGATTTCAAATAGAGTTTTTTAAATAAATTAAATCCTATTTGAATTATAGACTAAGGTCTATTTATTTAATTATTAATGGATCCTAAAAAGAATAAAAATTATTTTGTTTTGGACTTTGGATTATGTTGTTAAACAGAATTAAAAACTACACAAAGTTTGGCAAAGGTTTGAATTCATTTCGGTGTTTGAATTGTTTGAATAAAATCAAAACAGAAATTCCAAATGGAAAAAGAAAAAGCTTCCTGTATAAAAAAAGTGAAACGAACTGACCCAACCCAATAGGCCCAGCAGCCCAGCAGCGCAGCCCACCAGCTCTCACCACGGCGAAACGTTTTCTCATGCGAAAATGAACCCGCTGAGTCACAGACAACTGGACCCCACTCCCTCCTTCCCCACCTCACTGACGAGCGGACCCCACCGCCAGCACATCATAGTATTCACCGCGACATTTCCTCCTCGCCGTTTCTGCCCTTTAACTCCGGCGATCAATTCGCGTTATTGTCGCCCCCGACCACGCACACTTAAGCGCCTGCCTGTCCTCGACATTTCCCCTCACTCGACCCTCCTTCTCTGCCCCAGGGCTGCCCCGATTTCCTCTTGCACCGCCACTGCTCCGGCGAGCGTCTCCGAGCAATTCCGGCCACACCCCGCCGCCTCTCTCCTCCCACTGCACACGAGCTGGTTCTCCATCTCCAGGCGCACCTGCCATTTCCTCCCACTCGCCCACGCGTGCCCCAGGAGCTCGCCTCGGTCTGCCTCTGAGCATCGCCGCCCTCTGCCGAATATCCGGTGAGTCCTAGCCCTCAACCTCATGCGCGCCTCGAGTTGCGACTTATGCCATTTGGAT
The DNA here is from genome assembly GCA_030063025.1 of Avena longiglumis. Lineage (NCBI taxonomy): Eukaryota > Viridiplantae > Streptophyta > Magnoliopsida > Poales > Poaceae > Avena > Avena longiglumis. Next base: position 567,062,563 of record CP125976.1, read on the forward strand.
AGCCTGTCTCATGTGCATCTCCAGGTGTCCTCCAATAATCCGCGCGTGGCCTACAAGCTCGCCTCCGACTTCAACAGAGAGCATCCGTCGTCAGGAGATACTCCGGCGAGCAATCCCTGACATCGCAGTGCGCCCCCTGCCTCCTCGTAAACAGGTTGAGCATCAGCACGTCAAGGGGAACACGGTGAGCCCTCTCCCAATCTTTCTCGCGTCGTGCATCACCGCGGCGATGACGCTTGAAAGCGCCAAGGCCGCCGTCGAATTAGGTCGAATCGTTTTACACCGTTAGATCTCCATCTGGCGGCTTAGATAGAATCATTAAAAGAAGAGGTACGAGTGTCTCTGCGCCGCACGATCTCACTTAAATCCTACGGTCCACAGAGCTCAATCCGTGTGAACCGGTACCATCCATTAGAAACGCGCCACGTGGACAAGGTTTAGTTTAAAAACAGAAATAGAATCTGATTGAATTGCAAACTTGTAAAATTCATAAGTTTAGTTCTACACGTCCAAATTTTGCAAATTTTATATCAATAGAATCAGTAGAACAAGTAATTTGCAACCATGAACTTTGTTTAATGATTTGCTTCTGGAAAATTGGTTGAAATTACAGAAACATGTGTAGGCTTATTTTGAATATAAAAATTGTTCTAGATATAATTTTAATGTGAAATCTTTGAAAAATGGTTTGTTGTGAACCTACTGACCTTAGGAACTAACTTATGGATTTAAAAATGGTTTTTGTGAAGTTAGGGAATAAATAATTGAACTAGCTCCTTTCTAGTCAAATAAAAATGTTGATTATAATTTAGAAATGATTTTTGAGTGAAATTTGGGAAATGATTTAATTCAAACCTTCTAACCCTAAAGCACCAAGTTTTGAGAATTAAAAATATATTTGGTGAACTCTTTAAAGAATATTGCTTTATTAAAAGCATTTTCAACCACATATAATATTGATTTGATTTAAAAATGGTTTATAGATAAAACCTTTTGCAAATGGTTTTACCACTTTAGTAAATGACCACTTTTGAACTTTATAATGTTTAGAGCCTAGTAGAAACCACTTATGCAAATAAAACTATCTTTCTATTATATTATGTGTGATAAAATTTGTTGGAATGCTAGTTGAATTTGTGTTTGCTTGATTGATTCGTAGTGAAGTTAGAAGAGTGTGATATTAGAAAGATCAAGAAGTGAACCAACATTCTCTACTAAAAAGGCAAGTGACACTACCATCCAAGTCCTACTATTTTCATTACACTTAGTGGATTTTTGAAACATGCATGGAAAGGTTTACTATATTTTATGCTATGCTAAATCCTAATAGGATACCCTTATATCTCCCTTAGAGGAAACATTGTAGTTGTAGTATGCTTAGCCCTGCTATATTTGGGATGGGATACATGATATGACTATATGAAGTATTGAAAAGATATATGTTTTATATAATAAAACAAGTACTCAATGAACCTGGGTGGACAAGGATACTCAAGATTGGACAAGGTGGCAACAAAAGGAACCATGTTTATATGGCTATCTCTTTTTGTATGTGCACTAGAAGAAAACCACCCAGGGACTTAGAGATTGAACATGTTTCTCGTACAGTGGCTTCCGTGTACAGCCACATGCTAAATGGGCTCTAGCTTAGTCAACTACATAGTGGAAGACCCATGCATTGGCATCTTCAGGTTAACTAGAATTGTGTAAGGGAACTTGAAACCCTACATTGGTGCCTGGATGACAAGCTAGCATTGTGTATTGGGAGGACTACTATGGAAAGACTTTGTCACATTCTCAATCTGCCAGTACTCCATCTTGGTGAGTACTAATCCAGCGGCCACTGGTGGCATCAAGATGAGATTGTGTCATGTGGGTAAAGTGTACAACTTCTGCAGAAGATCAAAAATTCTAAGTACTTAGCCGTGTCCCCGGTTATGGACAATACTGAGCAACTAAGGCCTGAAGCTATGGAAGATCTCGACATTACAATTTCTCAAAGTTAAAAACTTGAGGGTGAAAACAAGGGATTTGAAGCACTTGGAGTTTTCCAAGAAGTTCAGAAGGATTTGACAAAGATCAAAAACTATTTTGAAAATATAGGATAAAACTATATTGCTTTCTGCAAAAGAGCCTAAACCCTACTTAGCCAAATATGCATGTAATGATAGGATCCACTTATTTCTACATAGTAGTGAAACTTGCCAATACAATTCAAATGGATTGACCTTTGTGGCTGCAACTTATTATGTTGCAGGTTTGTTTGATGTTAGTGAAGTTTGTTGAATAGGATTACAAGTCTACAACCAACATGTTTGCCTGTGGCACTTTGAAGATGAAGGACCCCATGCTTATAGATATTCTGCTGCAATGTAATGTAATAGCCAAATGAGCTATGTAAGATGTAATGAATTATTTTATTCCTGGTTATAAAGTTGTATTATGACCTTTGTTTCTTGATATTACATCTTAACTGTGGATGCTAGCTATTGATCCAGGGACTAGCATTGTAAACACAGGGATCTCTACCTTATTAAAGGTTGGGAACCTTACAGTGATATCCCGGATCCCATCCGAGACTCCGAACAACATTCGGTCTCTTACTCATCATTCCATAACTACTCAACAACATCGAATCCTTAAGTGTGTCTCCCTACGGTTCGTGAATTATGCGGACATGATCGAGACACTTGTCCGAACAATAACCAATAGAGGAATCTAGAAATTCATATGGCTCCCACATATTTCCACGATTACTTTGCGATCGAATGAACCACTTACATATGATACCAATTTCCCTTTGTCTCATGATAGTTTACTTATCCGAGGTTTTGATCGTCGGTATCTCTGCATACCTAGTTCAACCTCGTTACTGATAAGTACTCTTTTCTTGTTCCCGTGATATGTGATCCCTTGTGAGCCAGTCACATGCTTACAAGCCAATTGGATGACATTCCACCGAGAGGGCCCAGAGTATATCTATCCGTCATATGGATGGACAAATCCCACTCTTGATCCATGTGTCTCAACCCATACTTTCCGAACACTCAATGCCACCTTTATAACCACCCAGTTATGGTGTGATGTTTGATGTCATCAAAGCATCCTTCCGGTGATGGTGATAAGCATGATCTCTTGGTCGAAGGAATTAGGTTACTATGTATCAGAAAGCATATATCAATTGAACTATTAAAATGACTTGATCTTTATGCTCCGCTTATCTATAGTAGTATGTCCATCATACCATTCTCCTAATGATATGATCTTGTTGTTAATAACATCTCAATGTTCATGATAGGGAAACCACAATCATTTATTAACCAACAAGCTAATATTATGAAGAGGATTTACTAGGGACTCTAATTTAGTTTACAAATCACACAAGTATTAAACACAAATATATAATAATAACTATATTTATTATTGCCTCTAGGGCATATCTCCAACAGCTAGATGGTTGTATCTCCTCCTTTGTGCTTTCATGTATAGATCTTGTGAGCTCTGTTCATGATCAAGATCTAATCTATTTGTAATCATGCATGTTGTGTTTTCGGGGATCCGATGGATATTGAGATTATTATGTTGGTTTGATTAATGGTTTTGTTTTTATGATTCTATCATGTCTGTGTCGTTTGTTATCTTGCATGCTCTCCGTTGTTAGTAGCTATCTTGGCCAAGTAGTTGCTAGTGACTCCAAGAGGAGGTATTTATGCTCGATAGTGGATTCATGCCTCTAGTTTCCAAGGGAAGTGACAGAAATCTCTTCGGTTGTAAATGTGATGTTGATACTAGGGAGAAAACAACGGTCTCTTGTTCATGGAACATGTGTACTGTTTACCTTACACACTTTGCTTAAAGCAGTTGTCTGTTGCTTGAAACTTAATACTGGAGGGGGTTCGAATGATAACCTTAATACTGGAGGGGGTTCGAATGATAACCTGCAGGTGGACTTCTATTCATAGATGCAGTTGGATGGCGGTCTATGTATCTTGTTGTATTGCCCAATCGAACCTCATAGGACTAGTAATTGCATTGTTATGCCTTGCTCAGTTCCTGTCAATTGCCCTGTTGTAATTTGTTTACCCTTCATGCCATGTTGATCTAAGGAGAGCACCTCTAGTGAACTATGGACCCCGGTACAATCTTTACCATTGATACATCTTCCATTGTTACTTGTTTACTTGCTGCAAACCACCATTACCTTCCACACCACACGTTTAACCTTTGTTACAGCAAACCGGTGAGCTTGACAACCTCACTGTTTGTTGGGGCAAAGTCTTGAGTTTGTGTTGTGCAGGTCTCCAAGTTGTTTGCAACACATGTGTGACGTTTCCTTCCTCCTTATGGTTCGATAACCTCGGTCTCAACTAAGGGAAAACTTGCTGATGTGCTCTTCACACTCTGCGCTTGGGGTCACCAACAAAGTGCCACGTCGAGCACCGTCAGTTGTCAAGCTCACCGGTTTGCTGTAACAAAGGATTAAACGTATGGTGTGGAAGGTGATGGTTTCCAACAAGTAAACAAGTAACAGTTGAAGATGTATCAATGGTAAAGATTGGACCGGGGTCCATGGAGGTGCTCTCCTTAGATAAACAACATGGCATGAAGGGTAAACAAATTACAACAGGGCAATTGACAGGAACTGAGCATGGCATAACAATGCAATACTAGACAAAAAGATCCTATGAGATTCGATTGGGCAATACAACAATATACATAGACCACCATCCAACTGCATCTATTACTAGAAGTCCACCTTCAGGTTATCATCCGAACCCCCTCCAGTATTAAGTTGCAAGCAACAGACAACTACTTTAAGCAAAGTGTGTAAGGTAAAAAATCCACTTGTTCTATGAACAAGAGACGTTGTTTTCTCCCTAGTGCTAAGGGCACATCTACAACCGAAGAGATTTCTGTCACTTCCCTTGTAAACTAGAGGCATGAACCCACTATCGAGCATAAATACCCCCTCTTGGAGTAACTAGCAACTACTTGGCTAAGATAGCTACTAACAACGGAGAGCATGCAAGATCACAAACAACACAGACATGATAGAATCAAATAGACAAAACCATTAATCAATCTGACATAGTAATCTCAATATCCATCGGATCCCCACAAACACAACATGCATAATTACAAATAGATTAGATCTTGATCATGAACAGAGCTCACAAGATCTATACATGAAAGCACAAGGAGGAGATACAACCATCTAGCTACTACATGGACCCGTAGTCCAAGGTGGAACTACTCACGCTTCATACCGGAGAAGAAGGCCTCTGGGATGATCTCCCCTCCGACATGGTGCCGGGAAGAACTTCAGATCCCCCTGATCTAGGGATGATGGTGGCGGCGGCTATAGAAGGTTTCGTGGAGTTTTGATCAGGTGCCTAGGGTTTCTGCATCGGGGGCTTCTTATAGGCGAAGAGGCGAACAGGGATGGCCACACCCTACCTAGGCGCAGGGTGGGCCCACCCGCGCGTAGGGGGGGTATTGCCACCCTGTGGTGCCTCTCCGTCTCGTCTTATGGCTTCGTGTCCCCCACGGTAAAATATTGAATTTGGCTTTTGTCCCATCCAATTCCGAGAATATTGATTTCCTGCCTTTGTGGAACCAAAAACTGAAGAAAACATGCAACTGACACTGTGGCAACTTGTTAATAGGTAGGTTCCAGAAAAGATATAAAAACACCTCAAAGTGTAGACAAATCAAAGTAGATACTAAACAAGCATGTACCATAAAAAATTATAAATACATTTCCGACGTAGCAAGCATCCCCAAGCTTAACTCCTGCTCGTCCTCGAGTAGGTAAGTTATAAAAGAATAATTTGCGAGGTGACATGCACCGTCAAAACCAAGATCAAACCATTTGCAAGCATTGAAAGCTGGGATCAAAGAACTCTAAACATGTGCATGAAAGATGGAGTTCTAACAATAAGACATAGTAACTATGCATGCAACATGAAAGGCTACAAACAAAGATCATGAATAACATGCATTGAAAAACATTTGTTTGTTTCACATACAGAAAACATGGCATAGTGGCATTCAGATTTTCCCTCATAGAGTAGCAAATAGATGCATAGGACACCTTCAAAGTTCATAAGGGTGACTAGATACAAATAGCACAAGAACAAGCAATATCAACAATATGCATCAATCAATAAGTTTTGGGACACTGCACACATAATGGCAACTATGCTCTCTTAATGGTGCCTAAAGGTAGAAGATGGAGACTCAAATAATGGTGGAAGAAAGGCCCTTCATAAAGGGAAGTAGGGATTTCAAGTTTCAAAAAGAGCTTCCAAAAATTATGGTACTTGTTAGCTTTCAGCCCTCATTGCCCCTATCATAAGCATCTTGAAGTGATTAAGGTTAAAGTGAAAAAACTATGGAGTACATGCTTGACAAAGTATAAGTTGGCAATATCAAGTCCCTTGAATACGAGGGCCACACCTCATGCTACTCAAATTTAGTCACCTGTAAGTTCTTGTCATAGTAAGTACATGCGTATCATAGAGAACCGCCAACGGGGTACCCCTTGCACATGGTACAGGAGCTATCCCATAACCAAAATGACAAGGCAAGCAGACAATGAGCATCTCATCGATCTTTTTATTTACTACGTGCATAGCTTTTTATTGAGGATGCTTCATAGATAGCTCATTATGGTGATGCTGCAAGTTTCCACCATGATTAGGCATGGCTTATGCCAGCGTCCTAGGCGTTTCTCTAACACAAAATACATAACTCCATGGACTTACAAGCTCCCTCTTTATTTCACACGGTGACATCCATAGACAAAAGAGCATGATATCAACTGTGTACAAAGTACAAGTGCAATGTTGAAAACGTTCCCTGTGACAGCACGGTTCTGCTAATTCCAACGTATAAGTGCAAGCATATACAACAAAGATTACACAATGGTTCAAGTTTATTAGGGTCAAAGAATATAAAGTGTGCCATCAAGTTTGTGAGGGCTTTAATCACTAAGTTTTCACATAACAAAATACTTTTTAATTGGAAGATAACTGAAAACAAGAATATACTTGGAATGGTGTAACACAACATGCATAGGAGTTTATATTGGACACTTTGGAATAAGTTGGTTTATTGGGAGTTGGAAGCATGAGTAAAGCTTACTCATACAAGTGGAGGCTAGAAAAAGACTGGGAGCAACCAACTAAGAGAGCAATAATGGCCATAATCATGCAGAGCAACAAAACATTACTAATCAAAGCATAGAGTGGTATTACAAGTAAAGTAATAAATGATCATATAGGCTATGATGACTTGTTCATAGTCATAACATGGTGTGAGCATGTGCCAAGTCAACCCAAACAAAGCATCAAAGGAGAATACCACAATACTATGCTTTTGCCTGCTAAAACAACACATAATTCTTTCAAGGCACACTAAGAAATCCCAATTGTTTGGAACAAGACATGCTAGAACAATAATCACTAAGCATAAGGTCAAAAAAACACCTAGCATGTCATGCTAAAGTCTAAGTTCACATTCAATGCAAGCTCCTCTTGCACTTATCAAGCAAGAACTTTCTACTCCTTTCCAACACCAAGCAACTTATTTGAAACAACACAGCGAGAACGGGGGTCCAAACTACTTTATTCAAGCAAACTAAACAAACTAAGCAAATCAAACAAAAACTAGGACGCTCCAAGAACAACACAACAGTGAATGAAACAATAAAAACGAAGTGTCAAGACAGACCTGAGCTTTTTATTGATGGAGAAGGGGATGCCTTGGTCATCCCGAAGCTTTGACGCTTGTACCTCTCGGATATTTCTTGGGGTGACACCAGGGTGGAATCCCCAATATTGATCTTTTGTCCATTCTTCATCTCATTGCATCAATCTCTCTCTACACCTGAAATTTTTCCTTCATACAAAACTTCACACAATCTTCATTAGCAACATTAGTGTATTCAAAAGATAATAGACCTTTGGGTTTAGCTTTGTAACAGCAAAACTTTTCACTAAAAACACAAGCTACTGTAGCAACTCCTTCAAAAAACTCAATTCCCCAAAAGAGAACTCAAAAAGGAATCAAGAAGAAACAAATGCAAATAATTGCAGAAATCTGTCAAAACATACCAGCAGGTAGAAACCGATTTTTTCAAAAATCTTTTGTTGCACAAATAAAAAAGTGTTGAACTAACGAAAGTTATCTAAGACACTGGGGGATTTATTCGTACATTTTCAGCTCAATGCGACTTACAGAGACTCCTCACCAATTTTTATGGTGGAGGACAGAAATCTGTTTCAGGACAGCAATTCCCCAAATCTTACTTCCCTCTCATTAGAGGTCATTCTTGGCACAAAAAGCAAACAAAAAGGATAAGGAGAGGTCATTACTGAAGTAATTACTTCCAAGACTCAAGAAAACTCTTGGGTTATCTTCCAACAAGTACTTTTCTTTAACGCCTTTAAGTTAGGCACAAGAAGCAAGAAATCAAGTATTTTGAAATGAGGAAGCATTAACATCAAACCTTGCTTTCAACGGAGGAGCAAAAAGCAACTTATCTCTCCTCATAGGTAAGTTTTCAATACCTTTCTTGAATGGAAATTGATATTTAATGTTGCCTTCTTTCATATCAATGATGGAACCAGCAGTTCTAAGAAAAGTTCTTCCTAAAGTAATAGGACAATAAGCATTGTATTCAACATCCAAAACATAGAAATCAATAGGGACATAAGCATTCTTAACCATGATGAGAACATCATTAATACTCTCCATTAGTTTCTTTTTAGAATTATCATCAAGTGGGACATCCAAATAACAATATTCCAAAGGTGGCAAATCAAGCATTTCATAAATCTTCCTAGGCATAATAGAGACACTAGAACCAAGATCACATGAAGCTTTGAGATCAAAGTCATTCACTTGCATATTAATAATGGGTTCCCAACTATCTTCTACTTTCCTAGGAATATAAGCTTTGTGTTTAACTTCTCTTCCTTAATCTTAACAAGAGCATCTGTAATGTGTTTGGTGAAAGCAACATGCATATCACTAGCATCAGGACTCCTAGCAATCTTTTGCAAGAACATAATCACTTCAGAAATATTGCAACCATCTATATCAAAATCAAGCTTAGCATCACTAGTAGTAGACTCATTAGGCTTGGGCATTGTAGGAGTAGGAATAGGGACTTCTTGTGGTTTAGTGATATCCATTCTAGTGATGGTGCACACACTATTGTTTCTATCAATTTCAACTTCTCTTTCCCACTTAGCATGTAGTTGGGCTAACAGTCTAACATTTTCATCAATAGTAACTTGTATGGCATGAGCAGTAGCAAATGTATTTTCTATGGTTTCAGGTTTAGCAGCCATTTTATTAATCAAGGAGGACTGTGCTTCAGACAAAGAGGAAATATTTTTCTCAACATTTAAAAGTTTTTCGTCCACAGTCTTGTTGAAAGCAGTTTGTTTACTAATAAAGTCTTTGAGCATGACTTCAAGTTCAGAGGGGGCACTTCTAGCATTGTTGTAGGAGTTTCCATAGGAATTGCCATTATTAGGAGGATAAGGCCTATAATTGTTGTTACCACCAAAATTATTCCTATAGACATTGTTGTTGAAATTGTTGTTTCTAATGAAGTTCACATCAACTTGCTCTTATTGAGCAACCAAAGAGGCTAAGGGAACATTGTTTGGATCTAAAGGAGCTTTCCCATTAACAAGCATAGCCATAATAACATCAATCTTATCACTCAAAGAAGAGGTTTATTCAACAGAATTTACCTTCTTAACATGTGGATCTCTCTCAGTGTGCCATTCAGAGTAATTAACCATCATATTATCAAGGAGTTTTGTTGCAGCACCCAAAGTGATGCCCATAAAGGTACCTCTATTAGTTGAATCCAATAGGTTTCTTGAAGAGAAGTTCAAACCTACATAAAAAGTCTGGATAATCATCCAAGCAGTGAGTCCATGAGTGGGACAATTCTTAACCAAAGAATTCATTTTTCCCAAGATTGAGCAACATGTTCATTATCAAGTTGTTTAAATTTCATAATGTCACTTCTCATAGATATAATCTTAGCAGGAGGATAGTACTTTCCAATAAAAGCATCTTTGCACTTAGTCCAAGAATCAATACTATTTCTAGGCAAGGATAGCAACCACTCTTTATCTTTCCCCCTCAAGGAGAAAGGAAACAGCTTGAGCTTAATAATATCTCCATCTACATCGTTATACTTTTGCATCTCACAAAATTCAACAAAGTTATTGAGATGGGCAGCAGCATCATCAGAACTAGCACCAGAAAATTGCTCTCATCACAAGATTCAACAAAGCAGGCTTAATTTCATAAAAGGTAGCAACAAGAGCAGGTGGAGCAATAGGAGTGCTAAGGAAATAATTTTTGTTTGTGCTAATGAAGTCACACAACTTGGTGTTCTCAGCAGAGTTCATTTTGGCAAAGTGGAGCAAGCCAAAAATAGCAGCAGCAGCTAGAGCAGGAACTAATTTTTGTGTGTTTTTGATAAGAGAAAACAAAACAAACTAAACTATTTTTTTGGAGTTTTTGATAAAAATAGGCAAACAAAACTGAGCAAAAGAAACTAAGAAAACTAAAAATAAAGAAAAGAAAAAGGTTGAGGAGGACTCCCCTTGTGAAGACGTCCTTAGCCTCCCCGACAATGGCGCTAGAAAAACTTGATGATGACGCCCAGTACTGTCGTGGGACGCTTCGTTGGAAACCCCAAGAGCAAGATGTGATGAGCACAACAACAAATTTTCCCTCAGTAAGAAACCAAGGTTATAGAACCAGTAGGAGGAAGGAAACATCTCAAAGGTGTTGCAAGCAACGTGGAAACTTGCACAACACAAACTCAAAACTTTGCCCCCAACGAATCAGTGAGGTTGTCAAGCTCACCGGTTTGCTGTAACAAAGGATTAAATGTATGGTGTGGAAGGTGATGGTTTGCAGCAAGTAAACAAGTAACAGTGGAAGATATATCAATGGTAAAGATTGGATCGGGGTCCATAGTTCACTAGAGGTGCTCTCCTTAGATAAACAACATGTCGTGAAAGGTAAACAAATTACAGCAGGGCAATTAACAAGAATTGAGCATGGCATAACAATGCAATACTAGACAAAAAGATCCTATGAGATTCGATTGGGCAATACAACAATATACATAGACCGCCATCCAATTGCATCTATGACTAGAAGTCCACCTTCATGTTATCATCCGAACCCCCTCCAGTATTAAGTTGCAAGCAACAGACAACTGCTTTAAACAAAGTGTGTAAGGTAAACAATCCACTTGATCCATGAACAAGAGACCGTTGTTTTCTCCCTAGTGGCAACAACACAACTACAACCGAAGAGATTTCTGTCACTTCCCTTGGAAACTAGAGGCATGAACCCACTATCGAGCATAAATACCCCCTCTTGGAGTCACTAGCAACTACTTGGCCAATATAGCTACTAATAATGGAGAGCATGCAAGATCACAAACAACACAGACATGATAGAATCAAATAGACAAAACCATTAATCAATCTGACATAGTAATCTCAATATCCATCGGATCCCCGCAAACACAACATGCATGATTACAAATAGATTAGATCTTGATCATGAACGGAGCTCATAAGATCTATACATGAAAACACAAGGAGGAGATACAACCATCTAGCTACTACATGGACCCGTAGTCCAAGCTGAAACTACTCACGCTTCATACCGGAGAAGAAGGCCTCCAGGATGATATCCCCTCCGGCAGGGTGCCGGGAAGAAATTCAGATCCCCCCGATCTAGGGACGATGGTGGCAGCGGCTATAGAAGGTTTCGTGGAGTTTTGATCGGGTACCTAGGGTTTATGCATCGTGGGCTTCTTATAGGCGAAGGGGCGAGCTAGGAGGGCCACCAGGGGGCCACACCCTACCCAAGCGCGGGTTGGGCCCACCCGCGCCTAGGGGTTTTGGATGCCCTGTGGTGCCTCTCTGTCTCGTCTTCTGGCTTTGTTTCCCCACGGTAAAATATTGACTTTGGCTTTTGTCCCGTCCAATTCTGAGAATTTTGATTTTCTGCCTTTGTGGAAACAAAAACAGAAGAAAACAGGCAACTGACACTGTGGCAACTTGTTAATAGGTTATTTCCAGAAAATATATAAAAACACCTCAAAGTGTAGACAAAGCAAAGCAAAGTAGATAGTAAACAAGCATGGAGCATCAAAAATTATAGATACGTTTCTGACGTATCGGAAGATAATGGTGGTTTGCAGCAAGTAAATGGTAACAGTGGAAGATGTATTAATGGTAAAGATTGGACCGGAGTCCATAGTTCACTAGAGGTGTTCTCCTTAAGATAAACAAACATGGCATGCTGGGTAAACAAATTACAGCGGGGCAATTGACAGGACTGAGCAAGGCATAACAATGCAATACTAGACATTCATGATCCTATGAGATTTGATTGGGCAATACAACAAGATACATAGGCCGCCATCCAACTGCATCTATGACTAGAAATCCACCTTCAGGTTATCATCCGAAGCCCCTCTAGTATTAAGTTGCAAGCAATAGATAACTGCTTTAAGCAAAGTGTGTAAGGTAAACAATCCACTTGTTCCATGAACAAGATACCGTTGTTTTCTCCCTAGTGGCAACAACACATCTACAACCTTAGAGATTTCTGTCACTTCCCTTAGATTAAATAGAGGCATGAACCCACTACTGTAGGGTTCGCAGCATAGAAAACAAAAAATTCCTACGATGGGAACAACTAAGTACCCTCGAAGACCGAATAGTGTTAACAAGGTTGTAATCGTGGATGATGTAGACGAACGCTTGTCGATATCAAGATCGTGATGAAGTCCATCTGGTCTAGTCGGTCTAGCACCATCAAGTCCAGCACCGCAAAGCAGTGGTGCATTCGTGATCGCACACACATCCGGCTACCCCGACAACCTCCGTGCCCTCGCTCCAGCGAAGCAGCAGAAGCAACAAATCGTTCCAAAAAATCCACCGGGAACATGTATCTCGCTGATCCGAGACCATGGGGAAATTCTAAAGGGGGGAGAGAGATCCTTCACGAGGAGGTGTGCTTTGAGAGGAGTAGAGGGGGGCCTTTTATAGGGAGAGGGTGGCACCCCAAGGGGCATGGTGCCCAGCCATGATGGCTGCCCCCACCTCTTCCACATTCATGTGGGTGGAGATCCCACTCAAAATGAAAAGCCTCCACTCCCATAAAAGAGCCTACAAACAAAAGTCCACTCACATGCATTAAACTTCCAACAAATTTAATGCAAGCTATCATTTAAATAAAACTCTTTTATTTATTTATTCAGAATTTTGTTAATTACTTTAATTAACAAACATTCACATAAAACCCCTTGCTAGTATTCAATTTCACATGTAGAACAAGCTTCAACAATTTCAACCGAAACAGTTTCGGTGTCTAGTGAAATAAATTCCTGCGCTTTCCTTTTTCTGTCTCTGGCATATTATTTGCTCCAGATGGTGTCGGTATCCCTTAAGTGTGTCACCCTACGGTTCACGAATAATGTAGACATGATCGAGACCCCTCTCCGATCAATAATTAGCAGCGGGACCTGGAGATCCGTATTGACTCCCACATATTCAACGATGACTTCTGTGACCGTGTGAACCTTATACGCATGTAACTCAATCCCTTTGTCTCGCGATATATTACATGTCCGAGATTCGATCATCGGTATCTCCATACCTATTTTGATCTCGTTACCGACATGTACTGTTTTCTCATTCCCGTGATATAACATTCTAGTGATCAAATCACTTGCTTGCAAGCTAACCAATGTGATATCACCGAGAGGGCCCAGAGTATATCTCTCCGTCATCAGGATGGACAAATTCAACTCTTGATCCATGAGCCTCAACATAACACCTTCGTATCACTGAACCCATCTTTATAGTCACCCTATTACGGTGTGACGTTTGATGTTATCAAGATACTCTTCCGGTGTTAGTGATTGACATGATCTCATGGTCTAAGGACTAAGATTACTTCGTATAATGTTATAGCAATATAAACACAATGACTTTGATCATAATGCTATACTTCAGATGAATGTTCATCACACCATTCTAATAATGTTGCGACCTCGTTATTAACAACATCCAATGTCCATGATCAGGAAACCTTTGATCATCTTGTTAATCAACGAGATAGTTTATAAGAGAGGCATAACTAGGAACTTCCGTTTTGTTTATTAAACACATATGTATTAACGTTTCGTATTAATACAATTATAGCATGCAAAATAAACATTTATCATAAATAATAAATACGATAATAACCACTTTATTATTGCCTTTCGGGCATATTCCCTTCAGTCTCCACTTGCACTAGAGATAATAATCTAGTTTGAAAACTTTGCGTATTGAACACCTATGGCTTTCTGGTGTTTCATATACGCGATTGCAAGTGGTTAACATAATCTACGGATTTGACACTTTCAGGTTCGTGTGTATTTGCATGGCTTTGCGTCTTCACGCATCACTCATTCTCCAATGAGATGGCATTGTATAAATTTGGTCTTTTGGTGAGACCTTTAGTTCCTTGGGGTTAAATCATGTCGATACTATTGTCGTACAATATATCTTTAGTGTTAGCCCATTGCGAACCACACCTTAGTTTGATAACAAACTACTTGACACAAATGCTCTCCTTTGCTGCTACTATAGCAGTCATATACATAGCCTTTTGTTGTAGTATCCGTCACAATGTCTTAACTTTGGAATTCATCCAAATCCGTCATGGACACTCCTTTCCATTTCATTGTGCCACCCATAGTTTAAATAGAGATAATCTTAATTTATGTCTTGTGACAAAACTAGTATCAATGTAACGCTTTACAATGAACTATTTGTAATTGTTTGTCACCTCTACACAAATATATTCTTAGTTCTTCCAAAAGATCATAAGAATTTCCTTACTATCGTCCAATGATTATTTTATGATTCATGTGGTATATGCTCATAACACTTAGAGCATAGGACATATCTGGATGTGTACATATCATGGTATGATTGATCAAAACATTCTTGTGATTTCACTCATCAAGTGTCAAAGCACTTGAATCTTGTTTCACTTATCAAGTGTCAATACACTTGAATCTTGATTCAATTTTTTTCCATGCGACAAAATCCTTTTCTTGTCGTTTCTATATTTAACCCCTTCAATATCTCATATATGTACGTTTGGCATAACTATATTAGCGTCATAGTCTATCCATGTAGACATTCATGCTAAATATTCGGGTTTAGCCTAAGTCTTTCATCCAAATGAAATTCTTAACCTTTGTCAATAAAAGATACATCATTTCCAATCAACAAGATGTCCTCCACATAATATATTAGAAATATGTCTCAGTGCTCCCACTTAATTTCATGCAAATGCAAGCATCTTCATCGTCTCCTGATTAAAACTCCTTTTCATCACGGTGAAGATTCCAACTCCGCGATGCTTACTTCAACCATTAAAGTTCACATGCCTTTTAGCATCTTTGAATTAACAAAACCCTTTGGACCGTGTTATGCACACGTCCTAGGTAACCATTCTATTAGAAGAACTTTGTTTTGTTTATTCATCTACCATATACCAAATTATATGTAGTGGTTGCTACATTAATTCGTCCAGACTAAATATCGCTATGAAAGATCCAATATTGTCATAGTCAACTCCTTAAACATTTTCATAAAATACTTTACGACATGCCGACTATTTCATAGGTGTGAAACATCCATGTCTGTTTCTTTATATATCCAAATACGACCGATAGGTTTTTACACCTTTCCGGAGGGTCTTCCAAGTTCAAAACTTGATTTCTCGTGTATGGAACTATCACGGATTTTATGGCTTCAAGCCATTTGATGGATTCAAGGCCCATCATCACTTCTTTGCCTGTAGTCGGTTTATCATTGTCAAACAATAATGATTTATTCTCAAATATCAGTATTTTATTATTTATTCGACCTACTTGGTTCAATAGGAACTTAGACCTCCGTGACCACAACCTTTGAGGCACGTGAGCTATGAGCATTCTGGTTGCCTCCAGAACGTTTTTCGGCGCTGCGCAACTTAGCACATATAGCTAAGGTTCGTTAACCTTATCAAAGTTCTATTGTCCCTCCACTTAACTTTTGCGAAAAATTCCTTTTTCAAGAAACTTCACATTTCAAGCGATAAACCCTTTTGTACTCGGTGTTATGGAGGAATACCCAATGGTTATTCGAAATAACCTACAAAGACATGCTCATCCGACTTTGGTTGTAAACATCTTACTATGCTTAGCATACCAAAAATTTAAGAAAGGACAACTTGGGTTTTACCCCAAACCGGGTGTCATTTCAACGAATCAAGATGGAGCTCTTTTCAGTGCAAAAGCGGTAGTCATAAAGCTTTAATCTTTTAAAACAAAATGACAGTTTTATAAATAACACCTTTGATCCAACCATGTCAAACAAGGTTTCATTACAAATCTCAAACACTCCATATTCCTATGGTGTTTCGAGAGATGTAAATCTAGGTGTTTTGCTAAACTTGCAACTCAAATAAATCCCTTTATGATAAAATCATAAATAATTTATTTTCTTGTAACACTTGTAACTCAAATAAATACCTTTATGATAAAATCATAAATCATTTATTTTCTTGTTACAATGATTTTCCACTTCATCTTGAAAATCTTTGAACATTTTCAAATATTTCATACTTATTTCTCATTAAGTGAATATTCACTCAAATTTCCGGAGAAAGCATATGAAGTTGAAATCCATTGCTTAAGACTATACATAATGCACTACATACATCGATATGTATAAATTCCAATATTTTAGTCGTTCGTTCTTCTTTGGCCTTTGAACGAAATTTTAATTATCCCGAGGAAAGTCTCACAAGCGTCACTTGATTAAATCAAAGACTCCAAAAATCCATGAAATGGAGTTTCTTCATGTTTTCTTTCCAATATAATTTAAATGGTGATGTCACTTTGTAAGTAATCTTTCAATCATTTGTCTTACGACATTTTAGCATTAGTTTTTATGGATGTGATTTCTCCAACTAGATTTGTAAATCATCCATCTTATATGGAATACGGTAATTATTTGAAGAAACTTTGTTCTCATAACACCTGATTTAAATAACTGTTATTAAAACAAATCTTGAAGGCAAGCTTTGATGTCAACGAGAAATACAAACAACGGTTTATTTGTTTTCGATGAACATCATCACATATTATCTTGCTAGTTACTTAGGCCAGTGTGGTTCATGAATTGCATCATTATATATGAAATTTCATACCAACCAATTCAGTATTTAATACCCAATAACCACATTGTTTAACCAGCAAAGAATACAACCATAACATGTATATCATCCATATACCTAAATTGGATATTTCCAATCTTTTCTTTTCTGCCAAATATATTTTATAGATTCTCTTTCAGTATTTCCTTTTCCTTTTTAAAAGAATCTATCAACATCAACAGTGGTGCCATATACATGACACATAGTCCAAGGCGTGTATATTCAAATAATAATACCTTTGGACTTGCACTTTGAAGTAGATCACCATCATCAAATGATCGACATTCTTTCAAAATCCATTCTTTAGTAATCTTTTAGTGTAGTAAACACATTACATACATCTTCTATTCATCCTTATCATGACGACTTTCGTGATCAAGCTAATGTAGCTTATAAAGGCGAATCGTGAGTATAACATTACTTTCCAAAACCCTTTTTGGATGATTAGGATGTCAAGCATCTCCAACCTTTGAAAATTCTCATCCAATATGAGAACATATATTATACTCTATCATATTGCAACCAAAAAATTGTTTCATATATTGTTATATCTGCCACACATGATGGTTTCTGAAACAATTCTTTTAGCTCCTAGATAAACTTGATATTAAAACAATCAAGAATCATGGAGGCAAACATGATACTTAAGATACTAACATTGGAATTGTTACTTTTGATTTAATACTAATTATTAAACTTCATAGAGTAAACATAGTTTGCTGAAAGTTTGCAATAGGACGTTAAACTTTAGATTGACACTCAACACAATATGATACCAGTTCGTAAAGTAAATATCCAGAATTCTATAGTTCTATTATCTCAATTACAACTAAGCATAAGGTGGTGAACGAATGCCAATGACTACAACAAATTCTGCAAATTCACTTTGATTTAATTTATGATAAATTGAGTTCTACCAATCCAAAATAGAAATGAACTCCCACTCAAAAATGACATCCCTCGTGTCTTTTTGGTGATTATATGAACCAAATCCACTACACCAAGTCCGATCATCACGTGAGTCGGTGTAGCTTCAAAGGAGAGCATCAAATGGGCATCATATCTTTCATATGACTCATGCTTAACCTTTCGGTTCGTGTTCCGAGGCCATGTCTGTAAATGCTAGGTTTGCCAAGTAATAAACTTAGTATTCGCGTGTGTAACTGTCTTACACCCGAAATATGATCGTGGATCCAAGAACACCCGATCATAACGTGATGTCTTGGAGCGACGAAACATAATTAGTGCATACTTAAGAAAAAACACATTTTTATCTTGATATTTAAATGAGGGATCATCTTATTATGCTAATAAAATGCTAAACTAGCAATATAAGATGCAACAAACATCACATGTTAATAAGTGAAATGATATGGTTCTTGCACTTGATCTCCATTATGTGCATCATGGTATGATCGCCATCATACCTCTATGTGTAAGGCCAATGTCTATGGAACTTACACGGTATTTGTGTTGTAAGAGTATCGACTTATACTTCTACTTACAATATCACCATATCATGACACTAGCCCAGCAACAATCTAAACTAGACGCCTCTAATTTATCCATTGCAAATTTTACATGGCTTAGGGCTTTCAAAGATAGAACCGTTCTTACCTACGAACATGAACCACAACGAGGATAACCAAATTGTTGACAACTCGTTGCAAATTAGATATTGACTATAGTAGGAGAGACAGACATCCGCTAGCCACTTATGTAAAACTAGTTGCATGTCAAGCGTGGAACAGGTCTCATGTGCGAGGACATGTAAAGTTTGTCCGGGCCGCTTCATCCCACTGTGCCACCAATATCCAAAGTACAACTAAGAAGCAATAAAATGATCATCATCGCCCACATACTGATATGTGTACTACCCGTGCAAAGCATCTATGCATAGATCCGGCTCTGATACCACTGTAGGGTTCACAACATAGAAAACAAAAAATTTCCTACGATGGGAACAACTAAGTACCAAGATCTATATACTAGATACAAGCAACAGGTGCATATACATCCATAGAATACATACCCTCGAAGACCGAATAGCGTTAACGAGGTTGTACTCGTGGATGATATAGACGAACGCTTGCTGATCTCAAGATCGTGATGAAGTCCATCTGGTCCAGCCGGTCTAACACCATCAAGTCCAGCACCGCAAAGAAGTGGTGCATCAGTGATCGCACACACGTCCGGGTACCCCGACAACCTCCGTGCCCTCGCTCCAGCGAAGCAGCGGAAGAAACAAATCCTTCCAGAAAAATCCACCAGGAACATGTATCTCGCTGATCCGAGACCATGGGGAAATTCTAAAGGAGGGAGAGAGATCCTTCACGAGGAGGTGTGCTTTGAGAGGAGGAGAGGGGGGATTTTATAGGGAGAGGGGGGCACCCCCAGGGGCATGACACCCATCCATGGTGTCTGCCCCCACCTCTTACACATTCATGTGCATGGAGCTCCCACTCAAAATGAAAAGCCTCCACTCCCATAAAAGAGCCTCCACTCAAAAATCCACTCACATGCATTAAATTTCCATCAAATTTAATGCAAGATCTCATTTAAATAAAACTCTTTTATTTATTTATTCAGAATTTTGTTAATTAATTTAATTAACAAACATTCACATAAAACCCCTTGCTAGTATTCAATTTCACATGCAGAACCAGTTTCGGCAATTTCAACCGAAACGGTTTCGGTGTCTAGTGAAATAAATTCCTGCGCTTTCCTTTTTCTTTCTCTGGCATATTATTTGCTCCAAATGGTGTCGGTATCCCTTAGGCCTTGTTTTGTTGTAGCGTTTCTTAGGGGATTTGTAGGATAATCTCCACCGGGTTTGGGTGAATCCACTCCTCTCACCCAACCCCCTTTCAGTTCCTGTCTTGAAAAAACGCGGCACTTCTCTCACCCAATTCCCTTTCAGCTCTTGTCTTGAAAAATGTGGATGGGAAGGTGTGTCTCCAGACGTCACGACGCGTCGATCAAAGTGTTTCCAAAACGCGAGGGGAGGGTCGCGTTTTCATCTACAGCTCAATCGGATTGTTTCTGCGGGGATATACGGGGTCTGAGTCCATCTAAACCGGGCTACAAAACAGGATAACGGGAATTCTGGGGGATCTTAGGGTGGCCCGGTAAATACTCTGGAAAACCTGTCAATACCAGCCTGCAAAACAAGGCCTTAAGTGTGTCACCCTATGGTTCGCGAATAATGTAGACATGATCGAGACCCCTCTCCGATCAATAATTAGCAGCAGGACCTAGAGATCCGTACTGACTCCCACATATTCAACGATGACTTCTGTGATCATGTGAACCTTATACACATGTAACTCAATCCCTTTGTCTCGCGATATATTACATGTCCGAGATTCGATCATCGGTATCTCCATACCTAGTTTGATCTCGTTACCGACATGTACTCTTTTCTCGTTCCCGTGATATAATATTCTAGTGATCAAATCACTTGCTTGCAAGCTAACCAATGTGATATCACCAAGAGGGCCCAGAGTATATCTCTCTGTCATCGGGATGGATAAATTCCACTCTTGATCCATGAGCCTCAACATAATACCTTCGTATCACTGAACCCATCTTTATAGTCACCCTGTTATGGTGTGACGTTTGATGTTATCAAGATACTCTTCCGGTGTTAGTGATTGACATGATCTCATGGTCTAAGGACTAAGATTACTTCGTATAATGTTATAGCAATATAAACACAATGAATTTGATCATAACTCTATACTTCGGATGAATGTTCATCACACCATTCCAATATTGTTGTGACCTCGTTATTAACAACATCCAATGTCCAGGATCAGGAAACCTTTGATCATCTTGTTAATCAACGAGCTAGTTTATAAGAGAGGCATAACTAGGAACTTCCTTTTTGTTTATTAAACACACATGTATTAACGTTTCCATATTAATACAATTATAGCATGAAAAATAAACATTTATCATAAAGAAGGAATACGATAATAACCACTTTATTATTGCCTCTCGGGCATATTCCCTTCAACTATCTAGCATAAATATCCCCTCTTGGAGTCACTAGCATCTAGTTGGCCAAGATAGCTACTAGAAACGGAGAGCATGCAAGATCACAAACAACACAAACATGATAGAATCAATAAGACAAAACCATTAATCAATCTGACATAGTAATCTCAATATCCATCGGATCCCCACAAACACAACATGCATGATTACAAATAGATGACCTTGATCATGAACGGAGCTCACAAGATCTAAACATGGTAGCACAAAGGAGGAGATACAACCATCTAGCTACTACATGGACCCGTAGTCCAAGGTGGAACTACTCACGCTTCATACCGAAGGCTGGCATGATGAAGAAGAAGGCCTCCGGGATGATATCCCCTCTAGCAGGGTGTCGGGAATAGCTTCAGATCCCCCCAATCTAGGGACGATGTTTGCGGCGGCTACAGACATTTTCGTGGAATATTGATCGGGTACTTAGGGTTTTGGCATCGGGGGGTCTTTATAGGCGAAGAGGCAAGGCAGGGGGCGGCCGGGGTGGTCACCCCCCAGGCACAGCTAACCCTAGCCGGCGTTGCCAGGGGGTGTGGCCCCCTGGTTCCTCCCCTCCGTCTCGTATTCTGGCTCTGTGTTCCCCACGGTAAAATATTGACTTTTGCTTTTGTCCCGTCCAATTCCGAGAATATTGATTTTCTGCCTTTCTGGAACCAAAAATGGAAGAAAATAGGAAACTGGCACTGTGGCATCGTGTTAATAGGTTAGTACCAGAAAACATATAAAAACACCTCAAAGTGTAGACAAAGCAAAGCAAAGTAGATACTAAACAAGCATGGAACATAAACAATTAGAGATATGTTTCTGACGTATCAGCAGCGCGCCCTAGGATGGGCCCGCACGGACCTAGGGTGTGGCGGCCCTGTGGCGCCCCCCAGTCACTCTTTGGTCTCTGTGTTCGTCTCGGTAAAATATTGACTTTCGCTTTTGTCCCGTCCAATTTCGAGAATATTTCCTTACGAGCTTTTCTGAATCCAAAAACAGCAGAAAACAGGCAACTGGCACTATGGCATCTTGTTAATAGGTTCAAGTTTATTAGGGCCAAGAAAATAAAGTGTGCCATCAAGTTTGTGAGAGCCTTAATCACTAAGTTTTCACATAACAAAATACTTTTTAATTGGAAGATAGATGAAAACAAGAATATACTTGGAATGGTGTAACACACATGCATAGGAATTTATAGTGGACACTTTGGAATAACTTGGTTTCTTGGAAGTTGGATGCATGAGTACAGCTTACTCATACAAGTGGAGGCTAGCAAAAGACTGGGAGCAGAAAACTAAGAGAGCAATAATGGCCATAATCATGTAAGCGACAAAACATTACTAATCAAAGCATAAAGTGGTACTACAAGTCAAGGACTAAATGATCATAGAGACTATGGTGACTTGTTCATAGTCATAACATGGTGTGAGCATGTGCCAAGTCAACCCAAACAAACATCAAAGGAGAATACCACAATACTATGCTTTTGCATGCTAAAACAACGCATGATTCCTTCAAGGCACACTAAGCAATGCCAATAGTTTGGAACAAGTCATGCTATAGCAATAATCACAAAGCATCAGGTCAAAACAACACCTAGCATGACATGCTAGAGTCTAAGTCACAGTCAAAGCAAGCTCCTCTTGCACTATTCAAGAAAGAACTTTCTACTCCTCTCCAACACCAATCAACTTATTTGAAACAACACAGTGAGAACGGGGAGTCCAAACTACTTTATTTAAGAAAACTAAACGAAAACTAAGATGCTCCAAGAACAACACAATAGTGTATGAAACAATAAAAACAAAGTGTCTAAAAAGACCTGAGGATTTTATTGATGAAGAAGGGGATGCCTTGGGCATCCCCAAGATTTTACGCTTGTACCTCTTGAATATTTCTTGGGGTGAAATGGGGTGACATCCCCAAGATTGAGATTTTGTCCATTCTTCGTTTCATTACATCATTCTCTGTCACATCCCAAGATTTTCCAAATCTTGTAACGTGAATTTTTTTTGAATAAAATAAAACTTTGTTTGATTTTCAGAGTGAGAAGAAACTTTTTGAATCCAATTGGAAACCTTCAAACCAATTTGGATTAAATAAATCCTAAAGGGATTTTAAAAGATAAACATTTAATAAAGGAAAATAAAAATATTTGGAATTACTATTTTAGATCTTTTGAATGCTTGTTTAGGTTAGAAAAATGATTCAAAAATGTTTTTGAGGATGAAACCTTTGCAAATTAGTTTGCGATGAACTTACTGACCCTAGGAACCAACCCATGGTTTTAAAAATAAATTTGGTAAAGTTTAAGAATAAAAACTTGGTTTAGCCCATTTCTAGCCAAATGAAAATAAAGATTTTGGTTGTGAAAATGTTTTTGTAAAGAAAACTTTGGAAAAATGATTTGGACCAAACCTACTGACCCTAAACACCAAGTTTTGAGAAACAACAACTTATTTGGGGAACAACCTAGAGTTGTTGCTTTGATAAAATATTTTCCACCACATAAAATGATGAAGGATTTAAAATGGTTTATGGACAAAACCCTTTTGCAAATGACTTTGCCACTTTGGAAAATGACCACTTTGAACCTTACAAAGATTAGAAGCCTAGTGGAGACCATCTTTCCAAATAGAACCACCTCTTGCATGCTTATATGCATAAACTTAGATCCCATTGTTTTGTGTGTGTGAAATTGTTTGATTGATTATTTGGTTTGGAATGATAGTTGATTTGGTGCTTGCTTGATTGATTGTAGTGAAATTAGCAAAGTGTGAGACTAGCAAGATCAAGGAGTGAACCATCATTCCCTACCAAAAAGGCAAGTGACACTATCATCTAAAGTCCTACTATTTTCATTATACTTAGTGGATTTTTGAAAACATGCATGAAAAGAATTTCTATACTTATGCTATGCTAAATCCTAATAGGATACCCTATACACTCCTTAGTGAAAATAATGTAGTTGATACATGCTTAGCCATGCTATATTTTGAAAAGAGTTACATGTTGAGATTTTATGAGATTGAGAAAAGACTTATGTTTTATATAATAAAACAAGTACTCAATGAACCACCTGGGTGGCCAAGGATACTTTGAGTATTGGAGAAGGTGGCAACAAAAGGAACCATGGCTATGGCAATCTCTTTGTGTTGGGCTCCAAAGGAAAACTTAGTGATTGAACATGTTTCTCGTACAGTGGCTTCCGTGTACAGCCACATGCTAAATGGGCTCTGGCTTAGTCAACTACATAGTGGAAGTCCCATGCATTGGCATCTTCAGGTTAACTAGATTTGTGTAAGGGAGTAACCCTACATTTGTGCCTGGTAGACAAGCTAGCATTTTGTATTGGGAGGACTCCTATGGAAAGACTTTGTCACATTCTAGATCTGCCGGTACTCCATTTTGGTGAGTACTTATCCAGCGGCCACTGGTGGCGTCAAGACGAGATTGTGTCATGTGGGTAAAGTGTACAACTTCTGCAGAAGATAATAAAATCTAAGTACTTAGCTGTGTCCCCGGTTATGGACAATACTGAGCAACTAAGGCCTGAAGCTATGGAAGATCTCGACACTCTAATTTCTAAAAGAAAACTTTTAAAACTTGATGCACTTGGGGTTACCAAGGAGCTCAAGAGATTTTGACAAAACTTGATGCACTTGGGGTTACCAAGGTGCTCAAGAGATTTTGACAAGGACTTGAACACTTGAGTTTTTACCAAGGAGTTCAAGAGATTTTTGAAAGGAGATTTGACAAAGGACCAAAACCATTTTGAAAAGATAGGATAAAATATTGCTTTATGCAAATGAGCCTAAAACTCTACTTAGCCAAATTTGCATGTAATGATAGGATCCACTTATATTATACTTAGTAGTGAAACTTGCCAATACAATTCAAATGTATTGACCCTTGTGGCTGTAACTTGTAATGTTGCAGGGTTGATTGATTTTAGTGAAGATTGATTGATTAGGATTACGAAGTCTACAACCAACATCTGCCTGTGGCACTTTAGAGATGAAGGACCCCATGACTATAGTTATTCCGCTGCAATGTAATGTAATAGCCAAATGAGCTATGTATGATGTAATAAAACTATGTTCTTCCTGGTTATAAAGTATATTATGACCTTTGTTTCTTGATATTACATCTTAACTGTGGATGCTAGCTATTGATCCAGGGACTAGCATTTTAAACACAGGGGACTCCACCTTATATTGTTGTAAGGTTGGGACACTCCCTCTACAGATGGTATCAGAGCATTGTGTTGCCTGTAGGATTTGTAAACCCTAGGATTGGACAAAAACCCTTAGAAGAATAGGAGTTATATTTTGATCCAAAACTTATTTACAAAAACACTTGTAAACTCTTTCCTCAACCATTTTGGTTTCAACTCTACATCTCTTCTATTTCAACTTGATGGAAAAACCTACCCCATGGCCAAAGACTACACCATGTGCAAAGGACTTCTTCAACATCTCCAACTCTAAATGACTTCAACTTCTTCAACTCTAATGACTTCAACATCTTCAGCATATTCACCAAGGACTTCCAACTTGGATATCACTAAGGACTACTAGTGAAAACCAAGAGACATTAGATTGCCTACCAAAGACAGTGATGTCAAGTTAGTGTATGGATCATATTGTCCTATGAGGTATGATCATACTAAGTTGTTATTTCAAGAAAACTTGTTGTTTCCTTCAACTCATGAGTTAAGGTCATAAGTTGTTAAGTGATTGGTTGCTTGTTGAATGTTTGATGGTTTGATTGTTTGATTGAACTTGATTGTTTTGAGTTGTGTGTTAGGACTTCTTAAAAACCTATCCACCAATACTTATCCCTATCAAACCAACAGTTGCCTCCCCGTTGTGCCAACCCCAACCAAAACAACAACATCACCCCTGAGATGCAGCAGATGATGGTAGCTCGATACGCTTGATGCAGCAGATGACCACATTCATGCAGAATTTTAATAACAACAACAACAATCAGAATAATCCTCCCAAAGACTTGACATGCTCACCAAGTTTCAAACTTAGGACCAAGCAAGATTCTCATGGTGAACAACTGGATCATCCAATCCCCTTGAAGATGGTGACTACATTTCAAAGAACAAAGGAACCACTCACATCTCACCGAGTAATGTACTTGAAGAAAAGGAGTTTCACACAAACAACACAACCTCGGTGTGGTGAGTATATTTAAGAATTCAACCGGCACGTTATGCAATGGGATGAAGTTGATGCTAAGAGAAAGGATAGATTTCTTGAAGGACTTAATGATGAGTTGAACTGCAGCTTAGTTGCCTATGTCCCAACTTATCAATCACTCGTGACAAAGCCACAATATTGGAAAACAAGATGAATCAAGTTGAGAACAGAAAGAGGAAATATAAACTCAAGAACTATTCAGGATCATCAAAGAAGAAGCATTCATACATAAAGAGCAATGAAGATTCTGAACCACATCAGTATCACCACAACAACAATGAAAGTGAGATTAATGGAAATGATACTGATAATGGAGATGACCTTGGTCAGAACCAACATGAAACATACAGGAAAAAGGACATTAGCCAGTTGCAATGCTATAATTGTAAGGAACTTGGACACTATGCATCAGACTGTCCTGAGAAGAAAAAGAAAAAGGATGCTAGAAGAGCCAATGGAAATGACTCCAATGTGACCCAGAAAGTACATGTGAACCACATTGACCTGAATGGGAACTTTGAAGAGATAGAAGAAGTGGATGTCAGGATTTAGAAAACTCAGAAGAGTCAAATAAGGATTCCTTGTCTGATTATTGAGTTGAACTTTTATTCAAGAGAACCATCAATGTAACCCTACGAGACTT
The DNA here is from genome assembly GCA_030063025.1 of Avena longiglumis. Lineage (NCBI taxonomy): Eukaryota > Viridiplantae > Streptophyta > Magnoliopsida > Poales > Poaceae > Avena > Avena longiglumis. The sequence continues at coordinate 567,089,785 of CP125976.1, forward strand.
TATTTTAAGGGTGGTAGTACCCTAGTTATTTTGAGCCTACTTGTAACCCTAGCCTTCCCAAATCTCGGGACGAGATTTATTTTAAGGGTGGTAGCCTGTCACATCCCAAGATTTTCCAAATCTTGTAATGTGAAAAATATTTGAATAAAATAAAACTTTGTTTGATTTTCAGAGTGAGAAGAAACTTTTTGAATCCAATTGGAAACCTTCAAACCAATTTGGATTAAATAAATCCTAAAGGGATTTAAAAAGATAAACATTTAATAAAGGAAAATAAAAATATTTGGAATTACTATTTTAGATCTTTTAAATAAAAGATTTGGGTTTCAAATGAAATAGAAGTTTTACAAATAAGGATTATTTTATAGAGCCAAATTAAACCTTGGCCAAGCTTTTTGAAATAAAACATTTTGATTTGAAAAAAAATAGTAAAGGTTTATTTAAAATAAATTAATAAGGATTTAATATCCAAGTTTTATTAATAAAGGTTTTACTATTTCCAAAATATCAAAACTTATTTATTTATTTAAAAATAAGTTTTCCAAGTATTTTATATTCCCAAATAAAACCCTCTGTTTTGGTTTTGAAAATAATTAGATATCAAAATGGATGTATAAAAGAAACATCAAATTCTATTTTGATTTAATAACAATGGTCTATTTATTTAATTAATAATGGTCCCTAAAATAAAATTATTATTATTTTGAATTTGGGATTGGTTTATGTTACTGAACAGAACCAAATTCAAAGTTACAAAGTTTGGTGATTGTTTGAATCAAATTGAATGCTTTAGTGTTGTTTGAATTTCAAAACAGAATTTAGAAATAGAAAAAGGAAAAGGTTTCAGAAAGGAAAAAAATAAAGTTCTGTTCGACCCAACCCACAGCTGACCAGTTTAGGCCCAACTCCACCTTTCTTTCTTCCCTCGGTGAAACATTTTCTCACTCGAACTCACACCCACTAAGCCAATGACTTGGTGGACCTCTTCTCCCTCTCGTTTCTCGATGCAAGAAGACCCCACCCCTCCCGCTCATCTTCTTCCTCCTCGCGTTTAACTCGCCACCGTTGCTGCCATTGATTCTCCGGTTGAATACACCTTAATGCAGCATTAATCTCTCGCCGCGAGCACGCTGTCTTAATCGCCTCACCCTTCTCCTTTCCCCTCTGTCTCCTCCCCCAAATGTGCCCCCAGGCTGCCTGAATCGAGCTTGCACACCCTCTGCTCCGACCACCGTCTCCGGTCAATTCCGGCTAACCTCTGCCGCCCCTTGCCTCATCGACCACGCACACACACTCCCCAGACCTAGACGCATCTCCATGTACCTCCCATTCAACCGCGGGTGCTCCAGAACATCGGCAACCAACTCGACTGAGCTCCGCCGCGTCTGTCTTCTACTCCGGCGAGTTCCCCAGGTAGAATCCGACCGCCCCTCTGCTTCTCAATCATGCGAGCATCTTCGCCTTGGTCTTGCGTACCTAACTACGCCCTCTGTTTGCCTCCACGTGATCTACAGAGTCGCCTCCGACCGCAACCAGGACCACCCGACGCAGTTCTCTACTCCGGCGAGCAATCGCTGCTATACCAGAGCGCCCCTTGCCACGTTGACCACACGATGAGCACCACCTCGACCTCGTGAACACGGTGAGAACCCCCAGTCTACTTTGCTTCCTGTAGCTGCCGTAGCGCCACCGTCTGGCCGCTCCGCCGCCAGCCACCGCTGCAGCGCCGCTAGTTTTAGGTCGAGCTGGCAGCAGCCGTTCGATCTCGATCCGGCGGTTAGGAATAGAACCAAAGCGAAAGGGTAGGAGTGAATCTGTGCCGTGCGATCAAGTTGGATCCTGCGGTCTGCGTCAGTCAATCCGAACGAACCGGTACCGTCCAATCAAATCATGACGCGTGGCCAGTATTGTTAAAAACAGAAGTTTGAAAATAGAATTATTTGCAGTTTTGAAAACACTATAACTTTTGATCCACACGTCCAAAAATTGCAAACTTTATATCGTTGGAATCAGTGGAACAAACCCTAGCCAACTATGGAATTTGTTTAGCAAATAGTATCTGTTAGATTGCTTGATTTTGCAGAAACTTTTGAATGCTTGTTTAGGTTAGAAAAATGATTCAAAAATGTTTTTGAGGATGAAACCTTTGCAAATTAGTTTGTGATGAACTTACTGACCCTAGGAACCAACCCATGGTTTTAAAAATAAATTTGGTAAAGTTTAAGAATAAAAACTTGGTTTAGACCATTTCTAGCCAAATGAAAATAAAGATTTTGGTTGTGAAAATGTTTTTGTAAAGAAAACTTTGGAAAAATGATTTGGACCAAACCTACTGACCCTAAACACCAAGTTTTGAGAAACAACAACTTATTTGGTGAACAACCTAGAGTTCTTGCTTTGATAAAAATATTTTCCACCACATAAAATGATGAAGGGATTTAAAAATGGTTTATGGACAAAACCCTTTTGCAAATGACTTTGCCACTTTGGAAAATGACCACTTTGAACCTTACAAAGATTAGAAGCCTAGTGGAGACCATCTTTGCAAATAGAACCACCTCTTGCATGCTTATATGCATAAACTTAGATCCCATTGTTTTGTGTGTGTGAAATTGTTTGATTGATTATTTGGTTTGGAATGATAGTTGATTTGGTGCTTGCTTGATTGATTGTAGTGAAATTAGCAAAGTGTGAGACTAGCAAGATCAAGGAGTGAACCATCATTCCCTACCAAAAAGGCAAGTGACACTATCATCTAAAGTCCTACTATTTTCATTATACTTAGTGGATTTTTGAAAACATGCATGAAAAGAATTTCTATACTTATTCTATGATAAATCCTAATAGGATACCCTATACACTCCTTAGTGAAAATAATGTAGTTGATACATGCTTAGCCATGCTATATTTTGAAAAGAGTTACATGTTGAGATTTTATGAGATTGAGAAAAGACTTATGTTTTATATAATAAAACAAGGACTCAATGAACCACCTGGGTGGCCAAGGATACTTTGAGTATTGGAGAAGGTGGCAACAAAAGGAACCATGGCTATGGCAATCTCTTTGTGTTGTGCTCCAAAGGAAAACCACCCAGGAAACTTAGAGATTGAACATGTTTCTCGTACAGTGGCTTTAGTGTATAGCCACATGCTAAATGGGCTCGCTTAGTCAACTACATAGTGGAAGTCCCATGCATTGGCATCTTCAGTTAACTAGATTTGCGTAAGAGAGTAACCCTACATTTGTGCACAGTAGACAAGCTAGCATTTTGTATTGGGAGGACTCCTATGGAAAGACTTTGTCACATTCTCGATCTGGGTACTCCATTTTGGTGAGTACTTATCCAGCGGCCACTGGTGGCGTCAAGACGAGATTGTGTCATGTGGGTAAAGTGTACAACTTCTGCAGAAGATTATAAAATCTAAGTACTTAGCCGTGTCCCCGGTTATGGACAATACTGAGCAACTAAGGCCTGAAGCTATGGAAGATCTCGACACTCTAATTTCTAAAAGAAAACTTTTAAAACTTGATGCACTTGGGGTTACCAAGGAGCTCAAGATATTTTGACAAAACTTGATGCACTTGGGGTTACCAAGGTGCTCAAGAGATTTTGACAAGGACTTGAACACTTGAGTTTTACCAAGGAGTTCAAGAGATTTTGAAAGGAGATTTGACAAAGGACCAAAACCATTTTGAAAAGATAGGATAAAATATTGCTTTATGCAAATGAGCCTAAAACTCTACTTAGCCAAATTTGCATGTAATGATAGGATCCACTTATATTATACTTAGTAGTGAAACTTGCCAATACAATTCAAATGTATTGACCCTTGGGTCATAACTTGTAATGTTGCAGGGTTGATTGATTTTAGTGAAGATTGATTGATTAGGATTACGAAGTCTACAACCAACATCTGCCTGTGGCACTTTAGAGATGAAGGACCCCATGACTATAGTTATTCCGCTGCAATGTAATGTAATAGCCAAATGAGCTATGTATGATGTAATAAAAATATGTTCTTCCTGGTTATAAAGTATATTATGACCTTTGTTTCTTGATATTACATCTTAACTGTGGATGCTAGCTATTGATCCAGGGACTAGCATTTTAAACACAGGGGACTCCACCTTATATTGTTGTAAGGTTGGGACACTCCCTCTACAGATGGTATCAGAGCATTGTGTTGCCTGTAGGATTTGTAAACCCTAGGATTGGACAAAAACCCTTAGAAGAATAGGAGTTATATTTTGATCCAAAACTTATTTACAAAAACACTTGTAAACTCTTTCCTCAACCATTTTGGTTTCAACTCTACATCTCTTCTATTTCAACTTGATGGAAAAACCTACCCCATGGCCAAAGACTACACCATGTGCAAAGGACTTCTTCAACATCTCCAACTCTAAATGACTTCAACTTCTTCAACTCTAATGACTTCAACATCTTCAGCATATTCACCAAGGACTTCCAACTTGGATATCACTAAGGACTACTAGTGAAAACCAAGAGACATTAGATTGCCTACCAAGACAGTGATGTCAAGTTAGTGTATGGATCATATTGTCCTATGAGGTATGATCATACTAAGTTGTTATTTCAAGAAAACTTGTTGTTTCCTTCAACTCATGAGTTAAGATCATAAGTTGTTAAGTGATTGGTTGCTTGTTGAATGTTTGATGGTTTGATTGTTTGATTGAACTTGATTGTTTTGAGTTGTGTGTTAGGACTTCTTAAAAACCTATCCACCAATACTTATCCCTATCAAACCAACAGATGCCTCCCCGTCGTGCCAACCCCAACCAAAACAACAACATCACCCCTGAGATGCAGCAGATGATGGTAGCTCAGACACAGTTGATGCAGCAGATGACCACATTCATACAGAATTTGAATAACAACAACAACAACAATCAGAATAATCCTCCAGCACTTGACATGCTCACCAAGTTTCTGAAACTTAGGCCTGCAAGATTCTCTGGAACAACTGATCCAATGGAAGCTGATGATTGGTTACGTTCAGTGAACAAAGACCTAGTGACTGTTGGCTGCACCGATGAAGAGAAAGTTAGGTTTACAACATTTCTGCTTGAAGGACCAGCAGCAACATGGTGGGACAACTTTCAGATCACCACTCCCCTTGAAGATGTGACTTGGGCTATTTTTGAAGATGGATTCAGAACCACTCACATCTCACCTGGAGTAATGTACTTGAAGAAAAAGGAGTTTCACAATCTGAAACAACGTCACCTCAGTGTGGCTGAGTATATTTAAGAATTCAACAATCTGGCACGTTATGCACCGGATGAAGTTGATACAGATGCTAAGAGAAAGGATAGATTTCTTGAAGGACTTAATGATGAGTTGAACTGCAGCCTAGTCATTGCCTATGTCCCAACTTATCAATCACTCGTGACAAAGCCACAATATTGGAAAACAATATGAATCAAGTTGAGAACAGAAAGAGTAAATATAAACTCAAGAACTATTCAGGATCATCAAAGAAGAAGCATTCATACAGAAAGAGCAATGAAGATTCTGAACCACATCAGTATCACCACAACAACAATGAAAGTGAGAATAATGGAAATGATACTGACAATGGAGATGACCTTGGTCAGAACCAACATGACACATACAGGAAAAAGGACATTAGCCAGTTGCAATACTATAATTGTAAGGAACTTGGACACTATGCATTAGACTGTCCTGAGAAGAAAAAGAAAAAGGATGCTAGAAGAGCTAATGGAAATGACTCCAATGTGACCCAGAAAGGACATGTGAACCACATTGACCTGAATGGGAACTTTGAAGAGATAGAAGAAGTGGATATCAGGATTTAGAAAACTCAGAAGAGTCAAATAAGGATTCCTTGTCTGATTATTGAGTTGAACTTTTAGTCAAGAGAACCATCAATGTAACCCTACGAGACTTTATTTTAAGGGTGGTAGTACCCTAGTTATTTTGAGCCTACTTGTAACCCTAGCCTTCCCAAATCTCGGGACGAGATTTATTTTAAGGGTGGTAGCCTGTCACATCCCAAGATTTTCCAAATCTTGTAATGTGAAAAATATTTGAATAAAATAAAACTTTGTTTGATTTTCAGAGTGAGAAGAAACTTTTTGAATCCAATTGGAAACCTTCAAACCAATTTGGATTAAATAAATCCTAAAGGGATTTAAAAAGATAAACATTTAATAAAGGAAAATAAAAATATTTGGAATTACTATTTTAGATCTTTTAAATAAAAGATTTGGGTTTCAAATGAAATAGAAGTTTTACAAATAAGGATTATTTTATAGAGCCAAATTAAACCTTGGCCAAGCTTTTTGAAATAAAACATTTTGATTTGAAAAAAAATAGTAAAGGTTTATTTAAAATAAATTAATAAGGATTTAATATCCAAGTTTTATTAATAAAGGTTTTACTATTTCCAAAATATCAAAACTTATTTATTTATTTAAAAATAAGTTTTCCAAGTATTTTATATTCCCAAATAAAACCTACTGTTTTGGTTTTGAAAATAATTAGATTTCAAAATGGAGTTTTAAAATAAACATCAAATTCTATTTTGATTTAATAACAATGGTCTATTTATTTAATTAATAATGGTCCCTAAAATAAAATTATTATTATTTTGAATTTGGGATTGGTTTATGTTACTGAACAGAACCAAATTCAAAGTTACAAAGTTTGGTGATTGTTTGAATCAAATTGAATGCTTGAGTGTTGTTTGAATTTCAAAACAGAATTTAGAAATAGAAAAAGGAAAAGGTTTCAGAAAGGAAAAAAATAAAGTTCTGGTCGACCCAACCCAGCAGCCCAGTTTAGGCCCAACTCCAGCCCACCTTTCTTTCCCTCAGCGAAACGTTTTCTCACTCGAACTCACACCCACTAAGCCAATGACTGGTGGACCTCTTCTCCCTCTCGTTTCTCGCTGACAGCAAGACCCCACCCCTCCAGCTCATCTTCTTCCTCCTCGCGTTTAACTCGCCACCGTTGCTGCCATTGATTCTCCGGTTGAATACACCTTAATGCAGCATTAATCTCTCGCCGCGAGCACGCTGTCTTAATCGCCTCGCCCTTCTCCTCCTTTCCCCTCTGTCTCCTCCCCCAAATGCGCCCCCAGGCTGCCTGAATCGAGCTTGCACACCCTCTGCTCTGACCACCGTCTCCGGTCAATTCCGGCTAACCTCTGCCGCCCCTTGCCTCATCGACCACGCACACACACTCCCCAGACCTAGACGCATCTCCATGTACCTCCCATTCAACCGCGGGTGCTCCAGAACATCGGCAACCAACTCGACTGAGCTCCGTCGCGTCTGTCTTCTACTCCGGCGAGTTCCCCAGGTAGAATCCGACCGCCCCTCTGCTTCTCAATCATGCGAGCATCTTCGCCTTGGTCTTGCGTACCTAACTACGCCCTCTGTTTGCCTCCACGTGATCTACAGAGTCGCCTCCGACCGCAACCAGGACCACCCGACGCAGTTCTCTACTCCGGCGAGCAATCGCTGCTATACCAGAGCGCCCCTTGCCACGTTGACCACACGACGAGCAACACCTCGACCTCGCGAACACGGTGAGCACCCCCTGTCTACTTTGCTTCCTGTAGCCACCGTAGCGCCACCGTCTGGCCGCTCCGCCGCCAGCCACCGCTGTAGCGCCGCTAGTTTTAGGTCGAGCTTGCAGCAGCCGTTCGATCTCGATCCAGCGGTTAGGAATAGAACCAGAGCGAAAGGGTAGGAGTGAATCTGTGCCGTGCGATCAAGTTGGATCCTACGGTCTGCGTCTGTCAATCCGAATGAACCGGTACCGTCCAATCAAATCATGACGCGTGGCCAGTATTGTTAAAAACAGAAATTTGAAAATAGAATTATTTGCAGTTTTGAAAACACTATAACTTTTGATCCACACGTCCAAAAATTGCAAACTTTATATCGTTGGAATCAGTGGAACAAACCCTAGCCAACTACGGAATTTGTTTAGCAAATAGTATCTGTTAGATTGCTTGATTTTGCAGAAACTTTTGAATACTTGTTTAGGTTAGAAAAATGATTCAAAAATGTTTTTGAGGATGAAACCTTTGCAAATTAGTTTGCGATGAACTTACTGACCCTAGGAACCAACCCATGGTTTTAAAAATAAATTTGGTAAAGTTTAAGAATAAAAACTTGGTTTAGCCCATTTCTAGCCAAATGAAAATAAAGATTTTGGTTGTGAAAATGTTTTTGTAAAGAAAACTTTGGAAAAATGATTTGGACCAAACCTACTGACCCTAAACACCAAGTTTTGAGAAACAACAACTTATTTGGTGAACAACCTAGAGTTGTTGCTTTGATAAAAATATTTTCCACCACATAAAATGATGAAGGGATTTAAAAATGGTTTATGGACAAAACCCTTTTGCAAATGACTTTGCCACTTTGGAAAATGACCACTTTGAACCTTACAAAGATTAGAAGCCTAGTGGAGACCATCTTTGCAAATAGAACCACCTCTTGCATGCTTATATGCATAAACTTAGATCCCATTGTTTTGTGTGTGTGAAATTGTTTGATTGATTATTTGGTTTGGCATGATAGTTGATTTGGTGCTTGCTTGATTGATTGTAGTGAAATTAGCAAAGTGTGAGACTAGCAAGATCAAGGAGTGAACCATCATTCCCTACCAAAAAGGCAAGTGACACTATCATCTAAAGTCCTACTATTTTCATTATACTTAGTGGATTTTTGAAAACATGCATGAAAAGAATTTCTATACTTATGCTATGCTAAATCCTAATAGGATACCCTATACACTCCTTAGTGAAAATAATGTAGTTGATACATGCTTAGCCATGCTATATTTTGAAAAGAGTTACATGTTGAGATTTTATGAGATTGAGAAAAGACTTATGTTTTATATAATAAAACAAGGACTCAATGAACCACAGGTGGCCAAGGATACTTTGAGTATTGGAGAAGGTGGCAACAAAAGGAACCATGGCTATGGAAATCTCTTTGTGTTGTGCTCCAAGGAAAACCACCCAGAAACTTAGAGATTGAACATGTTTCTCTGAAAGTGGCTTCGTGTACGACCACATGCTAAATGGGCTCTGGCTTAGTCAACTACATAGTGGAAGTCCCATGCATTGGCATCTTCAGTTAACTAGATTTGCGAAGAGAGTAACCCTACATTTGTGCAGTAGACAAGCTAGCATTTTGTATTGGGAGGACTCCTATGGAAAGACTTTGTCACATTCTCGATCTGCGGTACTCCATTTTGGTGAGTACTTATCCAGCCCTTGGTGGCGTCAAGACGAGATTGTGTCATGTGGGTAAAGTGTACAACTTCTGCAGAAGATAATAAAATCTAAGTACTTAGCCGTGTCCCCGGTTATGGACAATACTGAGCAACTAAGGCCTGAAGCTATGGAAGATCTCGACACTCTAATTTCTAAAAGAAAACTTTTAAAACTTGATGCACTTGGGGTTACCAAGGAGCTCAAGAGATTTTGACAAAACTTGATGCACTTGGGGTTACCAAGGTGCTCAAGAGATTTTGACAAGGACTTGAACACTTGAGTTTATACCAAGGAGTTCAAGAGATTTTAGTGAAGGTTGATTGATTAGGATTACAAAGTCTACAACCAACATCTGCCTGTGGCACTTTAGAGATGAAGGACCCCATGACTATAGTTATTCCGCTGCAATGTAATGTAATAGCCAAATGAGCTATGTATGATGTAATAAAACTATGTTCTTCCTGGTTATAAAGTATATTATGACCTTTGTTTCTTGATATTACATATTAACTGTGGATGCTAGCTATTGATCCAGGGACTAGCATTTTAAACACAGGGGACTCCACCTTATATTGTTGTAAGGTTGGGACACTCCCTCTACATTCTCTCTCTACACCTGAAAATTTTCCTTCATACAAAACTTCACACAATCTTCATTAGCAACATTAGTGTATTCAAAAGATAATAGACCCTCGGGTTTAGCTTTAGAACAGTAAAACTTTCACTAAAAACACAAGATACTGTAGCAATTCCCTCAAAAAGCTCAATTTCCCAAAAAGAACCCAAAAGGGAATCAATAAGAAGCAAATGCAAATAATGGCAGAAATCTGTCAAAACAGACCAGCAAGTAAAAACCGAATTTTTCGAAGACCTTATGTTTCTCAAATCAAAAAGTGTTGAACTACGAAAGTTAGCTAACATACTGGGGGATTTATTCAGAAAATATCAGGTCAATCCGACTTATAGAGATCCCTCACGAAATTTTACGGTGGAGCACAAAAATCTGTTTTGGGACAGCAACTCTCCAAATCTTACTTCCCTCTCATCAGAGGTTATTATTGGCACAAAAATCAAATAAAAAGGATAAGGAGAGGTCATTAATGAAGTAATAACTTCCAAGACTCAAGAAAACTTTTGGGTTATCTCCCACTAAGTACTTTTTTAACGCCTTTAAGTTAGGCACAATAAAGATGCTCACATAGGAAATATGAATTGAAGTAAAAGAGAGCATCAAGAAGCAAATTCAAAACACGTATAAGTCTAACCCACTTCCTATGCATAGGAATCTTGTAGGAAAATAAATGAAAGAAGTACATAGTAAAAAGAATGGGTAGATAAAACAAGAGCAACTTCAAAATTTTAGCACATAGAGAGGTATTTCAGTACCATGAAAACTTCTACAACCATATTTTCCTCTCTAAAAATAATTTTCAGTAGCCTCATGTATAAACTCAACAATATAACTATCACTAAAGTATGCTTTTCATGATCTACAAACACATAATTTTTATCAAGCTCAAAAATAGTGGGATTAAAACTTTCAAACCCACTTTTAACAATTTTATAACAAGATGACTGATCATTCAATTTAGGACCATCATCCAGAGCTTTATCATAAACATTTTCTAAGCAAAACTTTTTAGTACCATGCATTTCGAAGTTAGGCACAAATATAGGATTATCATAGATAACAGGAGCATAACTATTATCACAAGTTTTACCCATAGAAAATATCTCAAAAGAATCCACAGGAACATAAAATTCATCCTCCTTTGGTAAGCATGGGGACAATCAAATAATGTAAAAGGTAAATAGTTACTCTCATTAGAAGGTAGGCATGGGTAGATCCATTCTTCCTCCTCTTGACCATCACTCTCCTCTTTTTCATCTAATGAGCTTTTAGGTTCAGCAATTTCGTCTTCCATAGGCTCCTGCAAGGCATTAGTCTCTTCCATTTGTGGAAAGCACCTATTAAAATATTTAAGAATATAGCTATTTTCTTCCTTGAAATTATCAAAGCAAAATTTAAGTATATCATAAACCTCATATTCATAAGGTGAATCATTAGTATTTTCAAGCAAACTAGCAAGTTCAAATGCGCCCTTGAAAGCAATAAATTCTTCAATTTGTTCCACATCATAAAATTCATAATTTCCTTTAACATAAGAAGATATGATAACATTATCATTATAGTCACATTGAAAAGGTAGGTGTTTATACCTCCTACAACAACAATATTTATCAAAGCAATTGGTAACATTATAAGTAGAGCGCACCTCTCTAGCAATAGTATTCAATTTATCAATTTGTTCCCATAAGTGTTTCCCTTTTTGTGACAAATGGTGTTCCTTATAATAACACTTTTGTTCTTTGATGAACCCACCTTGCCAATAAGAACTAGTTTCAAAGAAACCATTCATTGATAGAAAGCATGACCAAGCAAGGCAATAACAGACCAACAACTAGAGTAGGAACTAATTTTTGTGTGTTTTTATAAGAGAAAGCAAACAAGACTAAACTATTTTTTTGGATTTTTTGATAAAAATAGGCAAACAAAACCAAACAAAAGAAACTAAGCAAAAAAAACAAAGTAAAGAGAAAGGTTGTGAAGGACTCCCCTTGTGAAGATGTCCTTAGCCTCCCCAGCAACGGTGCCAGAAAAGCTTGTTGGTGTGTTATTGACGCCTCGTTGGGAGACCCCAAGAGCAAGGTGCGATGAGAACAACAGCAAGTTTTCCCTCAGTAAGAAACCGAGGTTATCGAACTAGTAGGAGGAAGGAAACGGCTCAAAGGTGTTGCTAGAAACTTGGAGACCTGCATAACACAAACTCAAGACTTTGCCCCAACGAACATTGAGGTTGTCAATCTCACCGGTTGCTGTAACAAAGGATTAACTATATGGTGTGGAAGGTAATTGTAACTACCTCGGTGAATTACGCTCCTAGATACAAGCCTGGATGAGCGGTAGTGGTTGAAATAGTACGGTGGGGCCCCAAAAGCCACTCACGGGTAGACCTTTCAGCCGTCCCAACCACTTCCAACTCAACGGGACCTGTACGGGCGGTGTAATCGGCAGGCGAAGGGATCAACTACATACACAAATGAGTATGTATGCAAGCCACCATACAAAAGTACATCAGAGCCATTCCATCTAGAAAGAAAGGAAATATAGCAACGCCATACGGCAAGATTCAAATGACCTAGATAGATATAATATTTTAGGATAATTCCTCATACATCACACATCAGAGTATCAAGCGGAAGCGGCAAAACAAAGTCCGAGTACGGATAAGAAGCAAATCGGCATAAGATGCCATAGAAATAAGCACATCCCGCCTACAGATCTCACGGATCCCCGTTCCCGGAATCTCTACACCGAACGATCATTGCCCACATCATCAGCCTCTTCCACCCAGTATCCATCCTGCGAGTGTACCTGTTCATCTGAACCAATAATTTATCATGTGAGACCCTAAGGGTACTCAACATGTCTTAATGCCTCTAAAGGGGACACAACCTGGGGTGACGCAATGGCAGCAAAAGATAAACCCTAGCAGTTCTATAGATACTCGCTAACCATCCGCCTAACCAAAGATAGAAGGATGTCCGTGAATGAATGACAACAGTTATAGCAGTAATTTCACAGATCCATCCTCCTCCTCGCTTACCAACGAGGAAGCGGACGAACAGCCCCCCATCCGTTGGAAATTTTATTGACCATTCCATGAGTGTTGCGCTATTTACTAGTCAATTACTTAGTCAAGATAAAAGTGGTACTTTAGTTATGCTTGTCTATGATCAAGAAACTGTGCTCCAAGTCGTCCATAACCGCGGACACGGCTTTCAGAAAGTTTTACCCTGCAGGGGTGCACAAATAGCAACACACACTCGATCAACCTTGGAAAAACCAAATCAAAACCCAACGAGGCCTTCACGACAAAGCAATCACAGGATTCAGAAATATTTCAGGGGGCCACCCCTTGGAGTACACCATACGGTTAATGACTTGAGACGGACCCGAGGTTTGTGGGGCCGGGTACGGCTGGGAACCCAAAACGGGCTTGTCAATACCGCGTAAGCGGGTCACAATTCCTAACAGTGCAAGGTGCTCCTCGCAATCGTAAATAAACATAGCATGGCATAAGTACAGGATAGTAAAATAAAACCTCAAACTAGTTTGTGGCCCCAAGAAATAAGGCGGAATCAAGCTCGCCTGGGGGTCCCATAAGCCTCGGATGTGGATAGCGAATAATCTTGGAACAGAATCAAGTACTCGGGTCTTACGGACACAAGTGAGCAGGAGAAACCAAATAGCGAGATGTTGCCCACCGTGCCACTTTCATTAGTTATCCCATTACTACTCAGTTAAGTTGTTTAGGTACCTCATTATCCATCGGACACTCACATACCCTACACATGTTCTCGACTCGCATGGCTCAAACAACTCCCGTAGTAATGGCTCATGGGATGGAGGAACAAGCTTGGTGGGGTTTAAAAGTAAAGGCTATGCAATACTTGGGATTCAATTTAATGCAATCGTGACTCAATGATGCAAGAATAAGATAGAGGCAATAGGTACTGTATGTATGCAAGCATGTGGTAGTGCTTGCCTGGCAACTCAGTTGAAGCGAGACACGGATCTGGGTAGTGCTCCTGGTTCTTTTGATATATCCTCTGCTCAGTGTCTATCCGAAGAAGAACCAAACAAACAAGGCCAACATAAATAAAGAGCGCAAGCATATGAATAAAATGCGACAAGCAAACAATCATGCCATGATGAATGATGCACAAGTTGCAAGGCAATAAAGTAGCATGGCACAAGTGAGGTGTAGAACACAAGAAATAACATTTTAATGGGGTTTTGGATCACATTTTATTGTCATATTAGTTGCTGTATAGTATATATTTATATGATGCATGCTGCAATTGAAGCCATGGATAGCATAAACAGAAAGGTCTCGTCGAGCTGATCATTTCAGACATATCATTTGTTAAATTCTGAGTTATAAAACAAAAGTTATTAATTTATTAAGTTCTAGTGGCATTTGTTGTAATTTACTCAACTTGGAATTTTTAAATGTGCAAAAGGTAATTTGAATAGCATATTTGAAATCCTCACATTTTTCTGATTCAAAAACATATATCATTTGCATTATTTGGAATTATGAATTTAATTTTATTTTTAAGTCAAAATTAGTCATATTAAGTCAAAGTCAAAGGTTTGACTATTTAAAATTAGTTTTGAAAATATTTGAATATAGATTTGAATTAACATTCAAAAACAAAACATTTTTCATATAAGGTTTGAATTCAAATTCCAAACCAGGAATAAGTTATGAATTTATTTAGTTTTAAACAGATTTTGAATTTGAACTGAATTGAATGAATTTGAAAAGGTTTGAAAATTTGAAACAGCAACTCCTGGACTTTTGATACTCAGCAGATCCTACCCAGGAGAATGACAGGTGGGCCTCATTGCTGATCAAGTGCACACCTGCAGATACTTCACATCATGAGGTAACCCGACCACAGAGGCAGTGGGGTCAGGGCCACAGGGAGCCACGAGACAGGCGGCGGGCGAGGCAGCAGGTGGCATGGGACCGCGGGTTGATAAGCCCAAACTCGAGGAGCCTATTTGCAAAAAACCAGGGACACAGACAGTGGGGTCAGGGGGATCGCGGGTTTAGCGGCAAAAAGGTTCAGGGGGGTAAGTGCAAAGAGATGGAGGATAAGGAGATGCCACATTCATGGCTTATGAATGAGCCAAGTGGGGTATTTACAAGATTAAGAAGATATGGGGTTTTTGCAGTTAGAAGAAAACATGTGTAAAATTAGGGGAACTTCACATGGAACCAAGGCTTGAAGAAAACAAAACAGAGGGAAAGAGATGAGGTGGTTCTTGCATGGCCCATGCAAATGCATTAAAGGCTAGGTCTTATCCTGTGAAAACAAAACACCCCATGGCATTTATTTATTTGCATCCTCCAAAGTTGGAGTAAGGGCCAAGCAAAAGGATTGGTATTGGATCCACCCAACCCACATGAACCAGGTAAACTCAATAAATGCCAGCTCATATTAATTGGATGGTGGAATTATAAGGTGGTGAAGACAAGGTGGTGGAGTAATTAAGAGATATCCCCCCAACTCAACTTGGGCATTTAACACTATATCAAGAACCAAATACAATATCAAGAGACAGATACAAATATTAATGCATATGTGATAAGAACCAAAACAAAAGGGTTCTTGTATGATGCTCAAATGCCAGGTGGCATGATGACATGATCATGACATGATGATGATGCAACAATTATTTGTAGGAAGTGGCCATTTTATTACTAGATTAGTAGCATTACAGGTGTTAGACAACTGGGATGCTACAGTAATGGTGGCTTCCAGCAGGTAAACGGTAACAGTGGAAGATGTATCAATGGTAAAGATTGGACCGGGGTCCATAGTTAACTAGACGTGTTCTCCTTAAGATAAACAAACATGGTATGCTGGGTAAACAAATTACAGTGGGGCAATTGATAGGACTGAGCAAGGCATAACAATGCAATACTAGACATTCATGATCCTATGAGATTCGATTGGGCAATAAAACAAGATCCATAGACTGCCATCCAACTACATCTATGACTAGAAATCCACCTTTAGGTTACCATCCGAACCCCCTTCAATATTAAGTTGCAAGCAACAGATAACTACTTTAATCAAAGTGTCTAAGGTAAACAATCCACTTGTTCCATGAACAAGAGACCGTTGTTTTCTCCCTAGTGACAACAGCACATCTACAATCTTAGAGATTTCTGTCACTTTCCTTAGATTAAATAGAGACATGAACCCACTATCTAGCATAAATACCCCCTCTTGGAGTCACTAGCATCTACTTGGCCAAGATAGCTACTATAAACGGAGAGCATGCAATATCACAAACAACACAGACATGATAGAATCAATAAGACAAAACCATTAATCAATCTGACATAGTAATCTCAATATCCATCGGATCCCCTTAAAAACAACATGCATGATTACAAATAGATGATCTTGATCATGAACGGAGCTCACAAGATCTAAATATGGTAGCACAAAGAAGGAGATACAACCATCTAGCTACTACATGGACCCGTAGTCCAAGGTGGAACTACTCACGCTTCATACCGGAGGCTGGCATGATGACGAAGAAGGCCTCCGGGATGATCTCCCCTCCGGCAGGGTGCCGGGAAGAGATTCAGATCCCCTCGATCTAGGGACGATGGTGGCGGCGGTTACAAACGGTTTCGTAGAATATTGATCGGGTACTTAGGGTTTTGGCATCGGGGAGTCTTTATAGGCGAAGAGGCGAGGCAGGGGGCATCCAGGGTGGTCACACCCCCCAGGCGCGGCTAACCCTAGCCTGCGCCGCCAGGGGGTGTGCCCTCCTGGTGCGTCCCCTACGTCTCGTATTATGGCTCCGTGTTCCCCAGGGTAAAATATTGACTTTGGCTTTTGTCCCGTCCAATTTCGAGAATATTGATTTTCTGCCTTTCTGAAACAAAAAACAGAAGAAAACATGCAACTGGCACTGTAGCATCTTGTTAATAGGTTAGTACCAGAAAACATATAAAAACACCTCAAAGTATAGACAAAGCAAAGAAAAATAGATACTAAACAAGCATGGAACATAAAAAATTATAGATACGTTTCCGACATATCAGCGGTGCGCCCTAGGGTGGGCCCGTGCGGCCCTAGGGTGTGGCGGCCCTGTGGCGCCCCCCCCCCCCGGTCACCCTTTGGTCTCTACGTTCGTCTCGGTAAAATATTGACTTTGGCTTTTGTCCCGTCCAATTCCGAGAATTTTTCCTTACTAGCTTTTCTGAAACAAAAAACAACAGAAAACAGGCAACTGGCACTGCGGCATCTTGTTAATAGGTTAGTCCCAGAAAACGAATAAAAATACCTCAAAGTGTAGACAAAGCAAAGCAAAGTTAATACTAAACAAACATGGAACATCAAAAATTATAGATACGTTTATGACGTATCAGGACCGTGTCCCGGTGCCTCCCATGCCAAAAAAGGGCAAAGGGATGGAGGAGGAGATCCGCCGTTGGGTCAGGAGCCTCCCGTCGGCCCAACGGTGGGAGGCTGGCTACAAATCCGAGGCATACTGGAAACAGTTCCTCGAGTGGGAGAACAAGGTGCAGTGCACAACCGCCATCCGCCGCAACCCGCCGGGGGAGGTCTACGCCGTCCTCGACATCGACTTGAACGATGAGGGCGCCGTCAACCACTCTGACGCCGAGCTTGACAGCAAGGACGGCATTGACGACGACATCGTCGTCAAGCAGGAGGCGGTGGACGACGTCGCCGTGCACCTGCCCCCGGAGTACCGCGAGGTGCTGGCGCGGGGCTACGACAAGGACGCCTTCACCGAACAGGACATTGCGGCCAGCGCGCAGGAGGAAGAAGCCCAGTGGATCGGCTTCATCTAGCTCACCGGCATGGTGGCGCAGGCGAACGCCCAGCTGCCTCCACCACCGCCACTACCGGGATGTGTGCCTCCGATCGCGCCGGAGGTGGGGATGGAGCTGGCACACCACCCCACAGTTGGGCGCCGTGGTCTGAGCAGGTGATCAATCCACTTGCGCCCGCTCCCGCCTGCCGCCCAACCTCACGGGCGCGACGGAGTACATCGACCTCGACCGTAGATGAACGAGGCGGCGCCGGCGCGCGAAGATCGGTAGCTAGGGTAGGCTAGTTTAAATTCTATTTTTATTTTGAATGTAAATTAGTATGAACTTTGCCAGTTGGTTTATGTTTGAATTTGCAAAAAAAAATACCACGCGCAAGCCAGATAAATGGGTCGCGCCGCTGGGCCCGACTGGCCGGATCTCCTTCGCAGCCCGACCAAAACAACAAAAACGGACGATTTAGAACGACCGAATGAATCGGTCCGGTGGAGATGCCCTGAAATCTTTATCCGATGGTCAAAACTTCCACATAGAAGGTTCATCGCAAGGGGTTCTCGTTGTGGGCGGACTCGTGCGCTAGCTAGGTAGCTAGCTGCTGGTGTAGCTAGATGGTGGATCAAGCTAATATCTAATTCCAGCTTCATGTAGACTGTACCAACCTAATATTCCAACCCAAAAATATTATAACATTGACCAAAAATACCAAGCAATGCGAATATGCGATACAGTTAGGGCTTGGTCATACAAGGGCGCGGGGGGCAGAATGGACGAAAATAACCCTAAAAATAACAATTTCACGAAATGAACTCCAGCCAAAAGAAATTCACGGAACTAACCCTTTTTGCAACGCCATACAGCGTGGCGCCGCACCTTGAAGAGCGGCGCCATTACGCCTGGCGCCACGCACCTGCCAGCGTCGAGCCCCGCGGGCCCGGTCCCGATAGTGCGGCGCCTTGTAGCCTGGCGCCGCACTTTAGCTCTTGTACCAGCGCGGCGCCAGCCCTCCCCAGACCCAGCCCATTTCCTCTCAGACGCACAGGAGCTGCAGCGGCGGCGGCTCTTCTCCCCCCTCCACCTTCTTCCTCCTAGTGTCCAAATCGGAAGCCTCTCTCCGTGGAGTTCGATCCCCCCAAGTGCCTTGAGGTATTCTCCCCCTTCATGTTTGATTTGACCCATTAATTTCTTGTTTTTGGTCCATATCTTGTAAACCCTAGTTTGTTTTGTAAGATGCATGGTAGAATGTTCTTGTATTGGCATATGGGTTGGTATTGTTTTAATGTTAGCATGGGTATCTATTAAGTGTGTTGACCATGGTATTGTTGTTGTGATTATGTTAGGCATGGCAAGAATTTTTCATGTTCACCGTGTAGACAAGGATGCTTTTTTGAGGGGTAACATAGAACCGGACCCGGACGAGCTCGATTTGGTGTTTGAGCGTACTCCAACATATGCCGAGGTCTTGGAGCAATTGAGGATTGAATTGAAATGGATGGACCCAAAGGATGATATTGAGTTGGAGGGAAGACATAATGTTGGCTTGGGAATGCATGTCCGTTGGAAGACCATGCGTATCTTCTCCGAGGCCCGTTGGCTTGCATACAAGGAGGTGGTGGCCGAATCACTAGACAAGGCTCTTGAGCTATTTGCCACCAAGAAAGTTGGTAGTTCATTGTCTTTGGACTTAAACCGTATGGCATCCCCATTGCGTACTATGAGTCCTCCACCCGTAGACCAAGAGCTAAGGCGTGAACCTCCCTTGACCCAAAAATTGAGCCTGATTTCAAGACACCAAGATGATGATTGTGGGGGTGAAGATGAAGATGACAATGATGATGTTGAACTCCACGACAACAATATTGGAGATTTAGAGAAATATATCACACAAGATGACATGGACCATGACCTCCCGTATTCTCGAGGCTATGCATCGGACTCGGATGATGATGGTCCCAAAGAAGAAGTTGACGAGGAGGGGTTCACGGCTAGAGAGGCCGAAATCCACCATACCGTATTGGGTCGGGACCATCGGGTGCCTTTGTTTCGTGATCTCAGTCTCGCGGATGAAGCCACGGTTGATGGTGGAAAAGGCATTGTGCTCGGACCAAGGACAAGTTCTTACCGGGATGGCAATGAAGTGAATAGTGGCTTTTGCAAAGGATCAAGGTTCAGGACCTTGTTGGAATTTAAGCAATGGATAAAGGACTTCTCGGGGAAGCATCATCGTCCTTACACGGTCGTGCACTCGGACATCAAGAAGCGTTACACGGTAAAGTTCGAGGAGGAAGGATGTCCTTGGATAGTGTGTGCAAGACCATTCAAGAGAGGTCCTGATTGGCACATATCTAGTTGCATATCAACTCACATGTGCCGAGGCCCGGTGTTGGATGGGAAGGATGTGAAGAACGAGTACCAGCAACTCACCTCCGAGTTCCTCGCTTATAGGCTTTCCAATGACATCGCGTCGTTTCCAATAATGACCATCAAGCAGGTTATAGAGTTTGTGAAAGCCCTCTTTCACTATGAGCTGAAGTACGGGAAGGCATGGAAGGCTAAGCAAGCCGCATTCAAGATGTTGTACGGTGATTGGGAGGAATCTTATAACCGAATCCCAAGGTTGTTGTTAGCGATGGCCAATGCTAACACCGGCATGGTTCATGTGGTTGAACCTTATGGGAACAAGACAAGGGTTGTAAACGGGAAAACCGTGCGAGTATTTGGCCGTGCATTTTGGCGTTTTGAGCAATGTGTCCGGGCTTTTGAAAATTGTAGACCGGTCATCTCTGTTGATGGCACCTTTATGAACGGACAATTAAAAGGCACTATCTTGATTGCAATAGCCAATGACGCGAACAACCGGTTGATTCCTTTGGCGTTTGCTTTGGTGGAGGCAGAAAGCAATGATAATTGGGAGTGGTTCTTCTATCTTTTGAGAACCAAGATATTAACCCCTCAAAGGGAGATATGTGTCATCTCTGACCGTCATCAAGGAATTCTCAATGTTGTGATGATTGATATTCCCGGCCATGCTCCATTGCACCATCGTTGGTGCATGAGACACTTTTGTTCAAACTTCTATAGGGCATGCAAGAGCAAGGATTTGTCCGATGATCTACAGGATTGTTGCCTCGCTTTCACGGAACGTCGTTTCTCTAACTTTTACAACAAATTGCTAGTCAACAAAGAACTCAATGCCGGTGGTCGCGAGTGGCTCAATAGGAACATTGAACATATGGGAAAGTGGGAACGAGCTTTTGATGACGGTGGCCGGAGGTATGGCCAAATGACAAGCAACATGGCAGAGGCATTTAACAAGTTGCTAAAAGGTGTCCGTGCATTGCCCGTCACGGCAATAGTCCGATATACATTCGACATGATGAATGGGTATTTTCTGAAATACTCACATGAAACGGACCGACATATTGCGGGGGAAAACAAGAACAAGTACAAATACAAGTTCCCTCCGAAGGTTGACGATTGGATGCAATTTCAGACAAGGAAAGCGGATTCCCAAGTTGTCACGGAATATGACAATGACGAGCTAATTTACCAAGTTACGGAGCCCGGAGGTACAACGGCTGATGGTGTCCAACACGGAGGCTGAGCTTTCAAGGTCTCGCTCAAGACCTGTGAGTGCACATGTGGAAGGCCATCATTGCTTCATCTTGCGTGCTCACACTTGCTCGTGGCGTCTCGCAGACGACATTTGGATTACAATAATGCGCTCACGGTGCGAGAGGCTGAGTTCTCTATTGAGACTACTAAGAAGACATGGGCTCCTAGATTTCATCCATACCTGGACCAATCACAATGGCCGGAGTACCATGGAATTCAACTATGGCCCGATCCGAAATGGAAGGTTGTTGGACGTGGAAGACGCAAGACAAAGCGTTTTAGGAGCGACATGGACGAATGGGGACGTGGTGGTGGTCGGGAAACGGGCAACGACCAATTCCAAGAGCCTCGTGAGAGAGCCCGGTGTGGAACATGCAATGGTGAAGGGCACAATGCAAGAAAGTGTTCTCAAAGGAAAAGAGCAAAAGGAAATCAAGGAAGTAGTAGCCAACCAAGTAGTATCCAACAAGCTCCAAGTCAACCAAGTAGTAGCCAACAAGCTCCAAGTCAACCAAGTGGTAGCCAACAAGCTCCAAGCCAACCAAGGACTAGCCAACCAAGCGGTAGCCAACCTAGGACTAGCCAACATGCTCCAAGCCAACCACGGACTAACCAACAAGCTCCTAGACAACAAAGAGGTCGACAACTTGGGCTACGAAGAGGAAGAGGGCGTGGTGGATTTAATCCCGCTAGTATGATAGGTTACTTAGCCGGACCAAACCCGTATGCTCGTAGGTATGTTCACATTTATGCATATTTTACTATCATTCATGTTTATTGGGTTAAATGCATCCTTTACTAACTTGCCCCTTTTATTCTTATAATAGGTATGGCGATTCAATCCAACAAGGCCAATGATGGGGAAGGTGTGAACTACTCGAAGATCTGGGCGAATGCTATGGAGGTGGTGGCGAAGAGGAAGGAGGCTGAGGAAGAGAGGAAGAGGAAGGAAGCTGAGGAAGAGAAGCGGAGGAAGGCATTCGAAGAGGTAGTTCAACTTGCTCGCCGCAAGATAGAGGAGGAAGAGAATCGCCGCACTAAGGAGTCTCGGGATGCCGAGAGGGAAAGGTTGCGTCAAGCGGCATGTCGTTCCATGGAGGAAAAGGAAGAGAAGAAGAGGGAGGACAAAGGGCCTATATTCTAGACTTTGAGTATGTAACCGGGAGTCATGGACTTGTATGTGTCAAGATTTGCTCGAGAACCTTGTTATTTCATGAAATCGTGTTATTTCATGAACTTGTATGTTCTAGACTTTAAGGGCTCGTGTGATCATTTTCCCTCGAAATAAAAACACGAGAAACTCGTGTTCTGGCTGTGGCAGCATCTTCAAAGTGCGGCGCCGTCGAGCGTGGCGCCGCACATGCGCTAGAAAATAGACAGAAGAATAGACAGAAGCAGCTTCTGTCTATTTTCTAGCGCATGTGCGGCGCCACGCTCGACGGCGTCGCATGTGCAACGTGCAGCCTGGTGGCGCCGCACCATGCGGCGCCGTTAGGTGTGGCGCCGCACATGTGCTAGAAAATAGACAGAGTGCATGTGCGGCGCCACGCCTCGACGGCGCCGCACATTGACTTAGACGTTTCCTGGGCTGTCTTGCACCATGTGCGGCGCCAGACGTCATGGCGCCGCACCTTCCTGACTAGTGTCTGTCTGTTCCTGTTGTTCTGTTTGAGTTGGTTTTCGAGCAGGTTTGTTCGATGTTGTTCAAACATGTTTGTTCCAAAAAGACAACAACCATTGAAGTTCACGACAACTATTCAAGTTCACGACAACAACATCCAAGTTCACGACAACCATTCACGACAACATCCAAGTTCACGACAACAACCATAAGTACTGAGTTCACGACTACAACCATTCAAGACAAAGTGCAACATCTACTCTACTTCCCACGGGTGGTCTTCGCCCCTCGGCCCCTTCTCGTGGGCATCTTCCTCCTCCTCGGTTC
Source organism: Avena longiglumis (assembly GCA_030063025.1). Classification (NCBI taxonomy): domain Eukaryota; kingdom Viridiplantae; phylum Streptophyta; class Magnoliopsida; order Poales; family Poaceae; genus Avena; species Avena longiglumis. Next base: position 567,113,080 of record CP125976.1, read on the forward strand.
CTCTTCATCCTCCACCTCTAAGCGATATGGATTCTTGGGCTTCTTTGTCTTGGTCATGGAAGGGTTGGGTGTGTAAGGCTTCTTGGGTTGCCTTGGCTTGAACATGTAGTCGGACCGCTCGTGTACCTTGTAGCGAGTGTAGTTGCCCAATGTCATCTCGTCGGGGACGCTTTCCTCATCTTGCGGCTGTCAACAAAATAAGATCGGTAAGGACAAATTCAGGAGAAATGCAAGGGAGGGTGGGGGATGCAATGGTTGTACTACCTCGGGTGTGTCCGCCTCGTCCTCGGATGTGGAGTGATGATCGCCAGAATTGTAGTCGTGAACATCATAGTGAGCATTGTTTAGAAGGGGGTTTAGAGCCATCCTATATATTCAAAACAATAGAGAGAATAAGAACAATTATAAAATGTCCATCTTATAGTTCTAGCATCTAGAATTGCAAGCTAAATCAACCATCTTATAGTTCTAGCATATAGTTCTAGCTTTTGTCCATCTTATAGAGACATCCTACATATTCATCCTACTCTACCTATAGTTCTAGCATCTAGAATTGCAAGCTAAATCAACCAACTAGAGTTCTACCATATAATTGTAAGATAAATCAAAACACCAACTAGAGTTCTACCATATCTCCATCTTACTCTAGCCATATGGAATTGCAAATATGAACAAAACACCTAACATATACTTGTAAGCTAAATCAACCAACTAGAGTTCTACCAAAGAGTACTATGCCATATCTAAACCTACATCTCAAATAAGCATTGCAATGATTCATATAAATTTCAAAATCCAAGGAAATCTAGGGTTTCACCCGATTTTACAAATAGAGGATAAATTGGAAGAAATTTGCGGATGAATTTGCTAGGATATGTGAGAGAATACCTGGGGAGAGATTGGGAAGGAAGTTTCTTGGGCTATTGCTTCGGATCTAGTCGATTTGAGTGGGGGAGCGCCGAACCCTAGCCGCCATGCCTTCTCTGTTCGTGGGGGCTGGGAGAGGAATGAGGGTCGGGGGCTGGGGCTGGCGCCGCGCTGGTACAAGACCTAAAGTGCGGCGCCAGGCGCAACGGCGCCGCACTACACAGTGCGGCGCCAGGCTACAAGGCGCCGCACTATCGGGACCGGGCCCGCGGGGCTCCACGCTGGCAGGTGCGCGGCGCCAGGCGTACTGGCGCCGCTCTTCAGGGTGCGGCGCCACGCTGTATGGCGTTGCAAAAAGGGTTAGTTCCGTGAATTTCTTCTGGCCAGAGTTCATTTCGTGAAATTGTTATTTTTTTGGGTTATTTTCGTCCATTCTGCCGGCGCGGGGCATATCCCGCAAAAAAAAAAAAGCCGGCCATAAGGTAACTTAGCGAAAGTGTACTCCACGCCACGCGTGCTTGTGCAGTTGTACCGAACTATTTGCCAAATCCAAAGCCATGCCCGTCAGGCTATGATGATTTGTGTTCGCCAACTTCCTAATTAATACTGTAGGCTATAAGCACTACATTACGCTTATCTTTTGTTCGTCTTGCATGATACTCTGGTTTTGTTTTCTTTGAGAATGCAACAGGACGGTTTGCCTTGTCGATCTTTTTTTTGCCGGTCTGGATGATAATCTCGGAGCAAGTTACCGAAACACAACATCATGTCTCCACATCCATTTGCGAGATTCGTGCTCCTCGCGTCTCGCCCCTTGCCAAAATGCACCACAGACCTAGTTCAAGTCAAAAGTATTCTGAATAAAAATGGTGTTTGCTAGAGGAACGTATATATTACATATATATGCTTGGTATGTTTTTTAGCTAGAAAACCTGGGGATGACTCTTTGGTCACTTTTGCTTCCCCCCCCCCCCCCCCCCTCCCCCTTCCTCTTTCAAACTTTGACAAACAAAAACTCGATACCGATTGTTTAGAGAACCGTACAAACCCACTTGAAGTCTGTATGTCCTCTTAGACGTATACTCACCGTATACGTATACTCATGTGCTTGCGGAAAGCGAAAATCGAAAGTTATATAACAATAAAAAAAATTAAAATTTGACATGCAAAGACGTAGATCGCGATAATGGGAGGTAGGATTAGCCGACCGAAACGTGAATTATACCTACTTCGATCGAGTACACATATACGAAAATATACATGACCTTGATATGCGTTTCGACGGTAAAAAAAATAAAACAATCCATACAGCTTAAGTTTAGATAGGAAGGGGGACTGAAGTACACCTTGGCTAATAATTATTGCAGCGAGGACAATTACGATGCACAGAGCCCTGCGTGTTGCAATACCGGCTATGATCGCGCCAATGTGTAAACAGAAACACCAATCTGCAAGTTTGTGGGTCCTAAAAAGAGAATCAGCAAGTTTGTATACAAAATAACAACATAGGGCGGCCACCCGTCAATATGATACTGCCATTCACCTCACATTTTAGTTTAGTCAATAAAGTTCAACGTCAATATAAAAAACATCAATATCCATAATACCACATGTATATAACGTGGAAAGACATTTTGTGATGATTTTAATACAATAGACTTTATATTGTAGATGTTGATATTTCCTCCTAGATATTTTTTTCAAAAAGTGCAAAATAACAATTGCAGGTAAAATATGAACTTTATTAAGCAAGAATATGGTTACAATGTGATCATGTTCTTGGGGTTGGATAGCAATCTCAGGACTAGAACCTAACAGGTAATATTACAACGCTATGCTCTTGCAAAGTTTGTGAGGCAATGACTAACCATAATCTGCGAGCATTCCACTTTTAAGAATTTACACACTCTATGACGAGTATCTAAAGTTTTAGTATCCGAAATTAAATGACGACATGAATATCCATCCAACAAACTTTACTTGGCAGCATCAATAAAGTGAAGGCACGACGGGGTAAATAAAAACAAAGGAAGTACTTCTATTATGGAATTCCTCATGCGACCCAAACAACCAGCCATGAAAGAAGTATGTGATATTACTGTCCGTATAATTTTATGTTGCCATGAAAGCCAACAACGAGATAATTAACAAACATGTGTTGTATGTCCTCGTCATCGTCAAAAAGTCTACGGGTGATGTAACCCTCTTGAGGACTAGTTGTGGTTATCACCCTCATGCTACGGCTTTGGATGAAACCCTTGACCTTGTGGTCTTGACGTGACATCATTGTATGTCTTTACACTCTTGGGAGTGCAGTCCTGGAGCCCTGATACCACTCGGTATCGTTTCAATGTTTTTGGTATCAAGTTTTGATTTTTCCGTGTTTTTCTTTTTTACCTTTTATTATCTCTTTTGTAAAAGATTTTCCTCACCGTCTTATATCAGTTCGACTGTTATGGTTTTATATCATAAAACGGGACAAAAGTTCAAGGATAGTCAGAAAGTTAGACTTCTTTTTTTACAGACAAGGTAAGGCTCCATGCCCAATTTTGTTAAAAGGTTACCCGTTGTGACAATCACACCACGATAAATGCATCATAGGATCTTAATTGCAGCGCGTGGATAGAGAAGGTCTGCACAGGCCGGGGTTCCCGGAGAAGGACTCCTCGGGGAAGGCCGCGCCGAGCTGGCGTGGTATCTGGCCGTGTAGCCGGTTGTCGGAGAGGTCGAGCGATGTGAGGCGGACCAACCGCGAGAGAGACGCGGGGATCTGGCCGGAGAGGAAGTTCCCGTTGAGCTTGAGCGAGTTGAGGAAGGTGCAGTTGGCGAGCTCAGAGGGGATCGGCCCGGACAGGCGGTTCCCGGAGAGGTCGAGGTCGACGAGGAAAGGTAACCAGTCGCAGAGCGCCGACGGGATCGGCCCAGAGAGGGAGTTGTTGGAGAGGTCGAGCGTGGTGATGGACCGGCAGTATTTGAGCGGGGAGGGCACGACGCCCTAGAGGCCGAAGCTGGAGAGGTCGAGCGCGAGGACGCGCGACTCCCGCGGGTTCCAGCAGGAGACGCTGGAGAAGTCGCAGATGGCACCCGGCGTGGTGTTGGTGAAGGTCCAGGAGGAGGGGCGGGCGTTTGGGTCCCTGAGGCCGGCCTTCACGCCTCGGAGGCACATAAGTCGTCCTCCTTGACCAGCGACGCCGGCGCTGGTGCGGGCGCAAGCGCAGGCTGCGCGTTGGCGGGCATGAGTGGGAGGGCTAGGGCCAGGAGGAGGAGGAGCACGGGAGACATGGTGGCGGGAAGACTGTGGGCGGCTGATCGTGTATGTGATACTACTGTACGTATAACATTTTTATGTTTCCATGAAAACCAGGAACGAGATAATGAATGGACATGTGTTGTATGGCCTCATCATCGTCAAAAAGTCTGCGGGTGCCGTAACCCTCTTGGGGACATAGTTATAATTATCATCCCCATGCTACAACTTCGGATGAAACCCCTTGACCTTGTGGTCTCGACGTGACATCGGTGTACGTCGTTACACTCTTGGGAGCGCAGTCCTGGAGCCTTGATACCACTCGGTATCGTTTCAATGTTTTTGGTGACAAGTTTTGATTTTTTCCGTGTTTTTTTTACCTTTGATCTGTTTTGTAAAAGATTTTCCTCACCATCTTATACCAGTTCGACCATTATGGTTTTATCATAAAACGGGACAAAAGTTCGTTTCAAGGATAGTCACAAAGTTAGACTTCTTTTTTCTAGACACAAGGTAAGGCTCCATGCCCAATTTTGTTAAAAGGTTACCCGTTGTGACAATCACACCACGATAAATGCATCATAGGATCTTAATTTAGCATAACAGTAGATTCACATACATGACAATTTTTATTAGGAATATGATCATAATTTTAACAGAACGGTAGATTTTCATACTCGTACATGACAACTTCCATTATAGGAATATAAGATCTTAATTGCAGGGCGTGGATAGAGGAGGTCCGCACAGGCCGGGGTTCCCGGAGAAGGACTCCTCGGGGAAGGCGGCGCCGAGCTGGGGCGGGATCTGGCCCTGGAGCCGGTTGTCAGAGAGGTCGAGCGACGTGAGGCGGACTAGCCGCGAGAGAGACGAGGGGATCTGGCCGGACAGGAAGTTGCCGTTGAGCTTGAGCGAGTTGAGGAAGGTGCAGTTCGCGAGCTCGGAGGGAATCGGCCCGGACAGGCGGTTGCCGGAGAGGTCGAGGTTGACGAGGAAAGGGAGCCAGTCGCATAGCGCCGGCGGGATCGGCCCGGAGAGGGAGTTGTTGGAGAGGTCGAGCGTGGTGGTGGACCGGCAGTATCTGAGCGGGGAGGGTACGACGCCCTGGAGGCCGAAGCCGGAGAGGTCGAGCGCGAGAACGCGCGACTCCTCCGGGTTCCAGCAGGAGACGCCGGAGAAGCCGCAAATGGCGCCGGGCGTGGTGTTGGTGAAGGTCCAGGAGGAGAGGCGGGCGTTTGGGTCCCTGAGGCCGGCCTTCACGCCGCCGAGGCACAGCACGTCGTCCTCCTTGACTGGGGCCGCCGGCGCTGGTGCGGGCGCAGGCGCAGGCTGCGCGTTGGCGGGCGTGAGTGGGAGGGCTAGGGCCAGGAGGAGGAGGAGCACGGGAGACATGGTGGCCGGATTGATGGTGGCGGGGAGACTGCGCGCGGCCGGTCGTGTTGTGTTTTGGGCTTTTGGCGCGGCGGGTAGATATATGAAGCGAAGGCCAGGTGACTACTTGCACCGGCTCGGTTGTGAGATGAGTGAGGTGGTGATTGCTTGGCCGGCAGGCTGCCGGTGCCGGGTCAACAACGTCGGTAGGGTCAAAGGTATTGTAATTTCTTCGTGAATCCATCGATAAACAAACTTAAGTCTTGGATATACTTGTTCAGTTCTACTCCGTACCTGTTCTAGATGATCTAGACTAGATCACCCGTAGACGGGCAAGTAGTCGCATAAAATGTTGTGTGGACTGGTTCATGTAAAGCGATTGATGCGTTCGTTTTATTGTACGGTACATAGTTTTGCATTTCGTTTAGTTGTTTTACTTGTTTTAATAAATCTGCCTTTTCCTTAGATTTTTTTGTCAAGACAACAATTTGCGACTTTAGAATGCAGTAGTTCATGTATTGTGAGATTCTCAGAATTTTTGGGGGTAAATCAGCTACACCATCATGAAGTCTAAGCTGGAAAGTATGAAGAGTAGAAGAGGCCCTCGTAGCATGCAAAATTTCTAGGAAACTAAGTGGAATTCCTACAACTCTGTTTGGATAATTTCATAGGATCCTACCAAGATCTAGGAGCATCTTCACTCATGTTCCAAGAACACCGATCCCAGGGTGAAAATTAGGTCCGGACGCCGAAATTCGGCCCAGTCGTGTTCCCCTGTTTTCGTTCGGATTTGGGCCAACTTTGGTCCGGACTTCCCAGACCATTTCTAGCATCCCAGGAACCCCCTGGGAATGCCGGAAGAAGAAAATTCGGCGAAAAAAATCAAGCGGCGTGTGGACCTACCCAGTCACTGACGGAAGCCGGGTCGTCATCATCCTCGGAACCCCGCAGAGACCGCCGGACATTAACTTCCCATCGCGTCAGCCATGGATCGCTGCAATGCCGCTCCACTGTCGCCCCCTCGGCTCCCGTGATGGACCGGCGGGCAATAACTTTCCGCTGTTTCCCCTTTTTCTGCCCTCGGCGCTACACCCCTCCCGCCCTCGCCGCCCGTATCGGCCTATAAAAGCCATACCCCTTGCTGAAACTCTCCACACTCTCTCACAGCCCCCCAACTCCGGCGACCTCCATACTCCGGCGAACTCCGAGCTCCCCCTCCCCACACTTCCCCATGGGCAAAAGGTTCCCTGGCTGCCGAGGAGGATGGCCAGCCTCTCCTATTCCTCCTCCGCGGCCTCGACGTCCCACTCCTCCGGGTCCATGCCGGCAACTTCGGCGCCGCTCCGGCCGGTTAAGCGGGAGCCGGAGACGTCGGTCCGGTCGCTGCCGAGGACAAGGTCGCGTGGCATCGTCATCAACGAGCGCCGCGCTCCGTCGCCGCCCAACGGCCGTCTACTCCTTCGCCAGCCGAAGCCGGAGCAGGAATGGGCGATGCCCGTCGACAAGGAGACCTTCGCCGTCAAGATGGCGATGGAGTAATCCATCCACGAAACCAACGCCGAGCCCCCGCCGAAGCCATCGTCGTCAGACATCCTCGCCTGGTCCAGTGCAGACTGGGAAGAGACGGAGCGGATCCGCGTCCAGTGCCGGCAGGAGCAGGCCGAATGCCAGGCCTGGTATGGCTGCGTGCTCGCCTACCAGGGCGCACCGCTCGTCATCCTCGACGACGACGACGAGGCTGACCCCTCTTACCAGCCCTAGAGGTGCGACGACGATGGCCAGGGGAGCTCACGCCCGCCTCAGCTGCCGAGCGACGACGATGGCGGCGACGACGACGGCAAGGCTGATCCCAGCTACACCTCCTTCTATGGCAACCTCGACATGTAGAAGCAGCGACGACGACGGCATCGGCCATGGCGAAGGCCTTTTATGTTTTTTAGTTTATTATCTAGCCTAAATGTAGTTTAAATTTGATGTAATCCGCCTATATTCGCCCTTATCTAATAAAATTCGCCTATATTCGCCCAATTCGACTAAATTTTAGCCAAACGCGGAAACTCGGTCTGGAAACACGAGCGGGAAACTCGGCATTCCCAGACCTAAATCGAGTTTCGTTTGGCCCAAAATTGGTCCAGATTTCGCCCTGGGATCATCCAACGAGTGGGGATGTTCTAATGATTTGTTTGTCTTGCATTGGACTTTCTCTTCTCTTAACGATCGTGCAGAATTCCCTAGAGCATCCAAAGATCATATTTGGAAATTCCAGTAGTATAAAGGAAGTCATGTCTGTTGGAGATATGCCCTAGAGACAATAATAAATGTAGTTATTATTATATCTTTGTGTTTATGATAAATGTTTACAGTCATGCTATAATAGTATTAACAAGGAAACATTAATACTTGTGGGATTTGTAAACTAAATTAGAGTCCCTAGTAAAGCCTCTTTATAATACTAGCTTGTTGGTTAATAAATAATTATGGTTTCCCTATCATGAACATTGAGATGTTATTAACAACAAGATCATATCGTTAGGAGAATGATATGATGGACATACTCCGCAAGTCTGCGATAAACCTCTCAACGGAACAATGTGTTGAGAAAGGACTCTGATACAAACCTTCATGGATAATCATCCGTCGGGCATGCCATAGTGCCCATAAGGTGACCACCACTCTACCCGTTTCTTCCCTGGGTAGGTCCTTGATCACAGACCTCAACCATCCACACGTATGTGGTTCCTGGAGGTTTAGCACATAATCATTAATCTTCTATGGAGCCAGCGCCCATACACTCCTAGCTTGATGGCACTCGACCAATGTATGTCGCCAGGAGTCCTGCTCTCCACACACACACAATGCATGAGTCCTGAGTAACCATATTACGGTGGTGGCGAACATGTGCCATAGGGAGAGACTGACGAGCTAGCCTCAACAAAAAAACTTTCACTTTTGATGGTACCTTGACCCTCCAAAGCGACGTCCAGCTGCTCTCCTCTTCCCTTGTCTTCGACCCGGCTGAAGTACCTTCTAAGTTCTAACCATGCTGTCCTCGTCTCCCTCGTATGCACTAGTATATGGTAGGCTGACCTAACTGTAAAAACCCCTTTCCTCTCGTAGTGCTAGGCCTAGAAATCAGATTGTCGGCATCCATCGGTATAAAAACCTCTGCATCCATCAGTATAAAAACCTTCTGTAACAGCTTCTGGTTCCACGTCATAGCACTAGTGGAAACGCGGGCTTTTGTTGATCCCGAAAATGGGCTTTAACACCGGTTCTTCTACGAACCGGTGTTAAAGGGGGGGCCGTACCAGCGTGGCCTCTGCGGCATTAAAGGAGCCCCCCCTTTAACACCGGTTCGTGCCACGAACCGGTGTTAAAGGTCCCTCCACCAGTGGCCCGCGCCCCCCCCCCCCCTTTAACACCGGTTCGTGGCACGAACCGGTGTTAAAGGGGTGGGGGCTATATAAGACACCACCCCAGCCCACACACACCCCACTCTTCCATTCTTTCACATTTTGGAGCCTAGCAAGAGGGTGTGAAGAGTGCTAGTTTGTGTTTTTTCATATGCACTAGAGGTGTTCGGTGAAATGCCCGAGAGCTCAAAATAAGCTTTCTTGTTGCTCTTTCCGTCTCGAGGTCGGCAACTATAGTTTCATGTGTCATTGATGTACTATATATATAAATGGTCATCTCCCTATTATTTTTGATATATACTACATATTAATGCAGATGAATTGGCAATGGATGTACGGTGACCGCCGCACTTCCGAGTACATTACGGGCCTCCAAAATTTCATCGTTGTGGCTAATGCAAACCGTGGTCACAATGGTTTTATGTGCTGTCCGTGTGTTCACTGTCAGAACAAGAAAGACTACTCAAATACCAGAACCATTCACGCCCACCTGCTTCGATCTGGTTTCATGCCCAGCTATAATTGTTGGACCAAGCACGGAGAAAAAGGGGTTGTGATGGAAGACAACGAAGAAGAAGAGGATGATGAAAACTATCATAATATGTATCCTGAATATGATGATACTGCAACGGGGGTAGATAATGAAGATCAAGAGGGAGCAGATGGGCCTGCTGATGACTATCTTGGTCGGGCCATTACTGATGCAAAGGAAGAATGTGAAACTGAAAAGGAGACGGAGAAGCTGGAGCAGATGTTAAAGGATCACAAAACATTGTTGTATCCAACTTGCGAAGATGGCCACAAAAAGCTAGGTGCCACATCGATTTGCTGCAATGGAAGGCAGAGAATGGTGTGACCGACAAGATTTTCAAAGTTGTTGGTAAAATGAAGAATCTTCTTCCAAGAAATAATGAGTTGCCCGACAGTACATACCAAGCAAAGAAGGTTGTCGCCCTCTAGGATTAGACGTGCGTAAGATACATGCCGCATTAATGACTGCATCCTCTACCGCGTGAGAAGTACGAGAATTTGGATGCATGCCCGGTATGCACTGACCGCGTATAAGATCGACGACGATCTCGGCGATGTTGAGGGCGAGGCCCTAGGAAGAAGGTTCCCGCCAAGGTTATGTGGTATGCTCCTATAATACCACGGTTAAAACGCTCTTCGTAAATAAAGAGCATGCCAAGTTGTTGCGATGGCACATGGAAGATCAGAAGAAAGACGCGATGTTGAGACACCTCGCTGATGGGTCAAAGGAGAAAAGTCGAGCGAGAGTACCCGGACTTTGCACGTGACGCAAGGAACTTAAGGTTTGGTCTAAGTACGACGGCATGAATCCTTTTGGTGAGCAGAGCTGCACAAAGACTGCCTGTGACCCTATGTATCTATAACCTTCCTCCTTGGTTGTGTATGAAGAGGAAGTTCATTAGGATGCCATTGCTCATCCAAGGCCCGAGGCAACCCGGCAACGACATTGATGTGTACCTAAGGCCATTAGTTGAAGAACTTTTACAGCTGTGGGCCAAACCAGGTGTACGTATGTGGGATGAGCACAAAGGGGAGCCATTTGACACGAGCATTGCTTTTGTAACCATCAATGATTGGCTGCTCTCTCTTAGTAACATTTCAGGGCGTATAAACAAGGGATACAATGCATGCACACACTGTTTAGATGATACTGAAAGTGTATATTTGGATAAATGTAAGAAGGTTGTGTACCTAGGGTATCGCCGATTTCTTCCAACTCGCATCCAAGAAGAAAGAAAGGCAAGCATTTCAAACGTCTGGCAGAACCCCCGAGGAAGCCTTCCTGCATCGGTGAGGAGGTATTTGGTATGGTCAAGGACCTAGAAGTAATCTTTGGAAAAGGTCCGGCAGTCTATCTGCTCCGAATGACGATGCGGACACGCCCATGTGGAAGAAGCAATCTATATTTTGGGACCTATCCTATTGGAAAGTCTTAGAGGTCCGCTCTTCAATCGACGTGATGCACGTGATTTAAGAATGTTTGCGTGAACCTGCTAGGCTTTCTAGGAGTGTATGGGAAGACAAAGATACAGGAAGCACGACAGACCAGAACGCCTCAAGGCCCTCAAGAGCCTATGCATCCCGAGAACGAGAAGGGTAAACGATGCCACTTAACTCCCGCCAGCTACGCTCTTACCAAAGCAGAAGGAAATCTTTTTGAATGTCGAGCAGTATCAAGGTCCCGTCCGCTTCTCGTCGAATATAAAGGGAATAATAAATATGGCAGAAAAAAATTCCAAAACCTGAAGTCTCATGACGCCACGTGATTATGACACAATTGCTTCCGATTGCATTGAGGGGCTTCTACTGAAAATGTTCGAGTACCCATTGTGAAGCTATGTGCATTCCTCAATGCAATATCTCGAAGGTAATCGATCCAAAAGCCTACCGGGTTACAAACAGATGTGGCCCAATGTCTTGTCACTTTGAGTTGGTGTTCCCACCATCCTTCTTCAATATTATGACGCATCTCCTGGTTCACCTAGTAGAAGAGATTGCCATTCTCGGTCTGTATTTCTACACAATATGTTCCCTTTGAGAGGTACATGGAGTCTTAAAGAAATATGTTCATAACCGTGCTAGGCGAAGGAAGCATCTCCAAGGGCTATGTAAGAGGAGGTCATTGAGTTCGTGTTCATTTTATTCCTGACCTTAAGGCGATTGGTGTTCCGAATCACGACATGAGGGAGACTGCGTGGAAAAGGCACCCTAGGATGTAAAGAAATGATATGTAGGGACGGACATTCTCTCAATCAAGCACACTACACGGTTTTACAAAGATCTATCTTGGTTGCCCCGTATATCAATGAACACAAGAATTTAATACGCCTCAAACACCCGGGGCAGTCTGATGAATGGATTATAAGTGAACACATGGCGAGTTTTGGCGGCTGGCTGCAAAGACTTCTCACGAATAACACCACTGTTGGGGATCATCTGTACTTGTTGGCCAGGACACCGTCTTCGACTGTATGTACTTTCCAAGGGTACGAGATAAATGGGAATACATTTTACACGATAGGCCAAGATAAAAAGAGCACCAACCAAAACAGTGGTGTCCGCTTCGATGCAGCAGAAGACAATGGGCAAAAGACCACGTATTATGGGTTCATAGAGGAGATATGGGAACTTGACTATGGACCTAATTTTAAGGTCCCCTTGTTTCGATGCAAATGGGTCAAGCTAACAGGAGGAGGGGTTGAGGTAGACAAGAAGTGCGGAATGACAACGGTGGATCTCAACAATCTTATGAAGTACTTAGACTAACCATTCGGCCTAGCCAATGATGTGGCTCGTTTTCTATGTGAAGGACATGTCCTCCGCACAAAAAAGAAAAATATGCAAACGAATACATCATATGATGAGCCAAAGCGTCACATAGTTCTTTCAGGAAAAGAAACATCGGGAATCGAGGACAAGATGACATGTCGGAAGATTATAATAAGTTTGATGAAATTCCGCCTTCACAAAGGAAATCACCCAAGCATTCCGTTAAGTAAAGAAGATGCTCCATGGTTACGATGTTGCGATCATAAGGAAGGGCATATGCCAAGAAGTTCATGCTCATATTATGTAACTCTAGTTCATGTTTTTAATACATGTCTTGAGTGTTAGTCATGTTTTGTGGATGGACCGAGTATGAGAAGAAGTTGTCCCGATTCGTACTTACCATTAAGATCGATCTCCAAACGCAGCGGTCACATATTAGGAGTGCCTCTATGACCAGTTTTGGAGATGCCGAGGACTAGGCTCCGTCGGCATCTCCTCGAAACTGGCCGTAGTGTCCTGCCTCAAAACCATCTTGCAGCTTTGTAACTTATCTAACTAGATCAATACACCAGGAGCTAACTAATTTCACATATTAGGAGTGCCTCTATGACCAGTTTCTGAGATGCCAGACTGGGCTCCGCAGCATCTCCCCAAACGGCCGTAGTGGTGTCCTGCTCTCGAAAACCATCTTGCAGCTTTGTAACTTGTCTAACTAGATCAATACACCAGGGAGCTAACTAATTTCACATATTAGGAGTGCCTATGACCAGTTTCGGAGATGCCGAGGACTGGCCCGCATCTCCCCGAATCCAGAGTGGTGTCCCCGCCTCAAACTGGCCGGAGGACTGGACTCACAAGGATGCCTATTTATAGTACAAGCAGCTCGACATAGTGTTGACACTTACAAAATAATGTCGACACTCACCCTATTATTAGTCGGTTGGTGTCTCCAACCGACTAAAGGTTCATCTTTAGTCGGTTGGTGACACCATCCGGACAAGGTACACGCCGCACGACATAATGTCGACATGCACTCACCTCTATTATTAGTGCCGATTGTGTTTTGTCCCGGTTGGTGTCTCCAACCGGACTAAGTTCATCTTTAGTCCCGGTTGGTGTCTCCAACCGACTAAAGGTTCATCTTTAGTCGTTGGTGTCTCGAACCGGACTAAAGGTTCATCCCGCCATTTTTCCCCGCCATTTTTCTTCCGCCATTTTTCTTCCCCGCCATTTCTTCCCGCCATTTTTCTTCCCGCCATTTTTCTTCCCGCCGTTCTTCCTCCGCTTCTTCCCGCTAGTTCACTATATATATATGTAGGGGTTGGCCTCCATTGTCATTGCACATCTCTAGACTCATATCGCAACCTCATCACTCTTTCCCATGGCTTCCACCGTAGCACTAACCCCTGAGGCGGAGGCGCTGCGCCGAACACCCCCGCCCGTCAGCCACTGCTTTCCCGTCGGCTGGATCTCGAGCGTCGGAGGTGTGCGGTTCCTCCTGTCCCTCTAGGTGTGGCGCCGGATGGCCATCACGAACCACTACTACTTGAGCTCACGGAGCAGCGGAGGAATCCCAGATGGCATCCCGACTATTTCTCTACTTGGGAAGCCTTCGTGGATCGGCATGAGGGCGCCGCCAGCACGAGGAGGACGGCCCACCTCCTCCTAACTTCAATGAGGCCGGTCGGCTATGGTGGCGCGGGACTCTCCAGAGCGTCATGGCCTATGACATCGCCCGACTCTAACCCCGTCTGCAAGGCTACCTCAAGTCCAGCCCACGCTACCATCAAGTCCAGCCACGCATTTCCAGAGGTTCAATTACGGTGACCACAGCGGCGACGTACGAAAATGGCGATGACTACAAGCATGTAGTATTACAGGTGTAGGCAGAGCATGACTAAATCACTCCAACATTCGAACAAGTTCGGCCGATTGTTACTTAATCGCCATGTATCTTAATTTTCAGTTCTTTTATGTATCTTAATTTTCGGTTCAGTTTACCGATTGTTACTTAATCTGCCATGTATCTTAATTTTCAGTTCTTTTATATATCTTAAAAAGCCCTTTAATGCATGAAATAAGTGTTTATTTATTTTAAAAATTTCATGTAAAGTAAATATAAAAATCATTTACATGAATGGATAGATATTATTTTTCTGAAAATTATGATATATTATTCATATTTTTCGAGTTGAAATGAAAAAGATATGAATTTTCTAAATTCATATCATATTTTTGAATTAAAAAGCCCTTTAATGCATGAAATAAGTGTTTATTTATTTTAAAAATTTCATGTAAAGTAAATATAAAATGATTTACATGAATGGATAGATATTATTTTTCTGAAAATTATGATATATTATTCATATGTTTCGAGTTGAAATGAAAAGATATGAATTTTCTAAATTTCATATCATATTTTTGAATTAAAAGCCCACGAAAATGCCCCTTTAACACGGTTCATCGGAACCGGTGTTAAAGAAATTCAAGATGCATTTATTACCCCGGTTCCCGCCACGAACCGGTGTTAAAGGGGGGGGGGGGGGTAATAAATGCGCGCGGGAAACACCCCCCCCTTTAACACCGGTTCGTGGCTGGAACCGTGTTAAAGGGGTAAATGCTGTGAAACCCTCTTTAACACCGGTTCCACCACGAATCGGTGTTAAAGGGGGTTATAACTCGCACCTTCCTCTTCCTTCTCCCCAGCCAGATCGGTGCGCAGAGCCGCCGCCGATCCTCGCCGTCGCCATCCGCTGAGCGCTGCCGCCTCGCCGCCATCCGCGGAGCGCCGCCTCGCCAGGCGCGAGCTCACCAGACGTCTCCGCAGGCGCGAGCTGCTGGCCTGTGCCCCGCCGCCTCAAGGCTCCGGCCAGCGGCGACTCGCTGCCGCCTCCGCCAAGGACCGTTGCCGACCTCTAGCTAGCACCGCGTCGCCTCGCTTTTCCTCCACCGCCCGGCCGCCTTCAGATCGCTGGCTCGCCTCCAGCTCGACGGGCGCCTCGCTCGTCTCGCTCACGCCTCACCGTCAGCCCTCGCCACCGCCCTCATGCCGCCTCGTCACATGGGAGCCTCGCCGCCACACCACGCTGCCGCCCTCGCTGCCGCCATCCCATGGGATATAAGTAAGGGCATGTTTGATTCAAAGGATTTGTATAGGAAATTTGTAGGAATAAATCCTATAGGAAATTTTCCTATGGTGGTTGTTTGATTTGTAGGATTGATTCCTATAGGAAACTTTCTAGGAAATCCTTTGCACTAGATTGCATAGGAAATCTAACACCACCCAAAGCTCTTTCTTAGATTGCATAGGAAATTTCCTATGGTGGTTGTTTGTTTTGTGTTGTTCATTGTTTAATGTTTCAAAGTGTTATCATCCATGATTGATCCATGTGAACACCACTAAAAATAAAAATATATCCGCCTCCCCTCGATCTCGCGCCAGCAGGTGTTGGTGGCATAGTTGTAGTACTTCTTCTCGAGAGGCCCACGGCGTCACGCGTTCTGTGCTATGTATATTGTATTGTATGTGTATTGTATATGGTAGAACAAGTGGCATATGTGTATGTATATTTGTATGTGTATGTATATATGTATATTGTATTGTATGTGTATTATATGCATGTGTATATTTTGTGCCACGCCGACGACCACCGCCACCATTATGTCGACCACGACCTCCTGTCCTCGCCGAGCCTACACCGCCGAGGGTGTGTCGCCCATTTTAGGTAGACCATCACGTCGTGCTGGTTCAACGCACACCCCCACGCGGCCCCGCTCTCGCCTAAGTCGCCACCTCTCGTTGTCAATATAGCATTATAATAACCATGCTATGTTAATCAACTTTGATGACAAGTTAATTAGAAGAAGTAAATGTACCCTCTCATATGAATCCGGTTTCTCCGAATTAGGGTTTGAAATGACCAAGCATGTATTAGGGTTACATTTCAATACTTTTAACCTGTCATATCATCGTCCTTGCTTGAGCATTTCAATAGATGTATTACTGATATTTGTGTGATAATATTATTGTTTTAGAAACTATGGATCCACTTAGTAGAAACCTTGAAGAAGAAGAAATAATGGAGAACATTATTGATGAGGACACCTCACAATATCTGAACTTGGAGGGACATGACGACGACAGACTCAAGTACTAGTCATGGAGAAGATGAAGACCGTGAACGCAATTTAATGGTTACAAAGTCCGGCGAGGTATATGCATTGATTAAGCCTCACCGACTTCAACCAACAATCTTCTTCTACATGTATTAATTAACGCTTCTTTCTTCTTTTAGCCCTCCGGATCGACCAGCCAAGAACCATCTTCTTCTGAAAAATAGCAAGCGAGGCGCGAGCTGCGGTTGAAAGATCGTGCAAAGTTCACGATCGAAGCAATTCGTTGATGGCAGGCCGATGGAGCCCAAGAAGGCCGCAGAAAATTTATACGTCAGCCGAGTTCTTGTTAGGGACCAAATCCCAATCATAATTGAAAATTGGAATAAGCCAAAGAAGGGCGTGGTACCTTTGTCGATGACAGATCCAAAGAAACGCTTTGGAATTCGTTGGTAAATTTCACCCTTCCGCCAGAGGAGGATGAAAACAACCCGTTATAAAGAAAAGGTCAAAGAGTGGACTCTAAAGAGGATGGCTGAGGCTTTCCAATCGGAAGACAAAATTGAACAAATTTGTCAAAGCTCATGAGACTCCAAATTTCAAGACGCATATTATGCGAAGATAAGACCTCACGGCCCGAATTTGAGACATATAAAAAAGTGCTATAGCTAAAAAGAGGTCGAAACCAATACGCTTAATGCCCCAAGAAGGAATATCACCAGAGGACGGGTCGTGGCTACATATCTCGAGAGGCCTAAGTGGGAGGAAGCGAGAGGCCTCACAGAGAGGGATCACACCCCAGACAGATGGGTGGGACCTACGTGCAAAGACTTGGTTCTACGGAATCGGGGCAAGGTTGGACCCAGAAACAGGATTGTGCATCTTACCAACCATCCTTGCCAAACCCGTCACTAAACTCATCACGGCATACGAGGAAACATCCGCTAGGATCTTCCATCCCGACAGAGAGAATGACCAGCTCACACGCGCCATCGGTAAAAAAGAACACCCTGGACATGCACGAGGCACAGGGGTATGACGTGGAAGGATGGGTTTGCCGATCGAGCGACTCTTACATGGCGCAGAAAAGAAAAAGAGCGCATGATCGGATGACACAGATAGAACATGCACTTGCGGCCGCAGACGCAAGTGAATGCACAGAGCCATCAAGCTACCGGCCCATCTCAGCGGCATGAAGAGCCTGCATTGAAGCTGCTGCCCGCACTCGCTGAAAAGCGGTGGCTTCCACGGAGAACGCAGTACCAACGCTTGAAATGACGGGTCCTCGATACCCGCTGATGAGATCACGGAGAGCGAACACGCTGAGCTGCATGTGAGATTAATGGGCTTATCCATTAAGGTGGTCGGCTATGCCTTACCTCTGTAGCTGGTGGAACTTACCACCGCCGACCGATTCCAGATGGCTATGCTATTGTCGGGTGGATGAGGTTGTGAAGGAATATGAGGAAGCACAGCTTGACCATGCTACGGTGAAGGGAAACTCAACTCAAATTTGCGGTGAAAACAACCATTCTTTGGAAGAAGGAACACATTGTGCTTCCAAATTGAGGTCACTGCACCCCGCTGCCTCCGCAGCGTCGGCCTGAGCCGCTCAGCCATCTCTGCTGGCGACCATCTCCGTCCGTCACCATCTCCTGCAGGTAGCCATCTCCGCGTCACCATCTCTGTCGGCAGCCATCTCCGCCCGTCACCATCTCCGCTTCAGCCATCTCCTCAACAGAAGCGGAAGAGCACCGCCACGAGGAGCATCAAGAGTACCGCCACAAAGAAATCCAGAGGAAACCGTGACGCCAAAGAGTTCAAAAACTACGCCGCAGCCTTCCGCCAAGCCATTGCCGGTTTTACCGTGGAATCGAGCACGAGGAGACCAATAGGATCTCGGAGAACAGGTCAAGAAATTCTTTGCACCTAGACGGGCCGAGCCAAAGGAGAAAATAGATCCGGCGGTGGAGAAAGTTTTACAAAAATCTTTTGAAACCTGAAACCCCACTTGTGCCGGACTACGAGCACCAGATTTTGAAGGCGGATGCAAGGCGTCGTAGGAGATCGAAGTAGCAGTCGTGAGGCACCCGTAAAACAGTTCCCATGCTCGGAGAGCAGGAAACCAATCATGTGCCCCGGCCCAAATGTTTGACAAACGGACGCCCTCCGTAGATGATTACGAGGCAGAGCTACAAAGAAAGGCCAATGAGATGGGGATGACTTACATTGCATACTTGAACGTCATGGGAGACAACTTCCCCAAATGCGATGTCAACCCCATACAGCCATGGAAGTATGGGAAGAATCTCGTCAAGAAAGAGGAGCTCAAGAATCTACCAACAAAGATGCGAAAATTACACAAGTGGTACCTTCATTTCTGCAAGACGAGAAAAGAAGAATGGATCACTAAGCATATAAGAGATCAGATTTTCTTGTGCGGAGACGATCGACTTCAACATTCAAGACTTGCATTTTCTATTCAATCAAGGAACTCGACAAATCCGCCATCAGCCTTTATTGTGTGTAAGTACTATTTCGTAATTTTATCTCAACTCATTCACTTCATTAATTGCATGTATATATATATGCTCACCATATATGTATATACTATTATGCAGGAAAAAGGTTATGGAATGCATGAAAGGAGGCCTTTGACATTGGGTTCGTTGACCCAAATAGAGTTCATGAAGAAGTGGTAAGAGACAAACCCGCAAATGTAAGATTACTTGCTAAAGTCTTTACCGAGACAACAAACCAAAAGGGAAATACTATTGCCTTACAACTTCTCGTGTACATGTTACCCTCTCTCTTGTACACATTCTGTTCGCTTACTCGATGTTAAGTGTAATCGATGATGAGTTATGCGTGCGTAGGTTCCACTTTATTCTGCTAGTCATTCAACCCGACTCAGAAAAGTCCTTGTCATGGACTCACATTAAAAGAAAAAGAGCTATGGGCACTTTAGAGAGATGCTCCAGAGGTAATTTCAATCATATTATCGCAATAGATCGGCAACTTTCGTGACAATAAGTAATTAATTACTCCTTTATCCATTTTCTTTGTCGGACAGGGTTTGGAAAATGTTCAGGCAGGGCCGTGGGTGAATGGTCAAGAACTAAAATTTGTAGACCAAAATGTAAGTAATACTAGCTAGCTTCCAATTCCATGATATCATGCTTTAGTGATTATTATTTTGATTGAACTCTCTATTCTCGTAAAGTGCGCGCATCAGGGACACGACAATAACTTATGTGGGTACTATGTTTGAATTCATTCGAATACACGATATGTGCGATGTGCCAAGCCGCACTAGAACAACTTAGAGTAAGTAAACAAAGTCCACAACATTATTTTATTACCATCAATTGTGTTGAGTTTTATTCTTATATATATATTGACCCCATTCTTCATATATATTCAGATCGAACGGATGCGGGACCAACTCCTACCATTTGAACGCATACGAGCCATTCAAGAGGAATTGGCGGGTTCATACTTGATGAGGTCGCCACGCTGGCGGAGAACTCTTTAGATATCCACCAAAATGAACGATGACGATGTATGTGCCGATGACGATGTATGTGCCGGCGATGTTTGTGTATAATAATAGTTGCTTAATTATTCATGTACTCGTATGTACCGATGACGATTCTATAAGTATACCGCCCGATCTATTTCCCTCGCCTCTCCGCGTAAATACGCCTAACGGGCAGTAATCTGCGCAGAGATGAGGCTTTCCGCATGCGTAACTCGCCGCGCAGAAAACTTTAAATCTTCGCAGCAGAAGAATTTAACACCGGTTCAGATACGAACCGGTGTTAAAGTTCGAACTCGCGCAGCCTTCATCGCGCCACCCTTTAACACCGGTTCGTATAGGAACCGGTGTTAAAGGGGCCCCCCCTCTAACACCGAACCCTCAACAGCGGTTGGGGAACCGCTGTTAGAGGGCCCTCCCAACCGGAGTTAAAGGGGGGGGCTCTGCACTAGTGTAGTGGTGTTATCGATTAGCTCACTCACCAATTGTGGAGGGTCCAGATTGGTAGTATCAAGCGCACATACTACAGGACGTAAGAGGCCATCCCGAGGGATCCAGTTTGTATCCCAAATAGCAGTCTCCTCACCCGTACCAATACATTTGATCAAACCTTGCTGCGCTACTTCCCTGCCATCTAATATCGATCGCCAAATTCTGGAGGGTGACGTACCCAGCTCGGCTTCCAGAAACTCCCAGTTTGGAAAATACACAGCCTTGAGGATGCGTGCACTCATCAAACTCGGATCCTGTATTATTCTCCATGCCTGTTTAGCCAGAAGTGCTAGGTTAAATAACTTTATGTCTCGGAAACCTAAACCTCCAAGGTGCTTAGGTTTTGTCATGTCCTCCAACGCCACCCAACAGGTGCGTCTCTTTCCTTCCCTGCTTTCCCACCAAAAATTTCATAGAAGGCTGTTTATGTGTTGGCATATCCCCCTAGGCAGTTTGTGTTGGGAATATGCCC
Organism: Avena longiglumis; assembly: GCA_030063025.1. NCBI lineage: Eukaryota > Viridiplantae > Streptophyta > Magnoliopsida > Poales > Poaceae > Avena > Avena longiglumis. The sequence goes on from CP125976.1 coordinate 567,133,893, forward strand.
TAGAGGCAATCATGTATGATGTAATTCCTATTATATTTATAAAGTTGTTTAGTTGTCCTTATATGAGCATCTGATACATATCATTGAATATGTGATTCGGTTGTGAAACTATGCATTTATGTTGATCATACCAAATATCCTTGGTTATTGAGATTGTGCTGGACACACAACTTAGACCAATGTGAAAATCTGTTGATGACTCGGTTCCACTTGTCATGGACATGGAGATGCCATTCTGACTTACACAGATTCGGCTAAATAGTTTAAAGAGTCGGATTGACCCATATTGAGATACAACAAAAAAAGTTGTCAATTGTATGTCTTAATCAATGTAATCCTTAGACCCGAGGTTGTCGCACAATCCGAGTTGAGGATCACCGACTTAGGTTCTGTCAAACATTGATCTATAACAGGATAGTTATAAAGGCAGTCTTGGATCGACTAAGAATCAAGATGCGTGATATGGATAATCAAGATGAGATTTTGTCCCTCCACTTGGAGAGATATTCTCTAGGCCCTCTGGGATGATATGATTTGGAAAGCATGGTCATGTATGACTCGGTTAAGTGTTAACTGTTGGAAATATACTTTCCGGATATACTCACAGGACTCGCTGACCAGGGTGGCCCACCAACGGGTTAGAGCTTTGCTTCACGGGCGGCCCAGTCAGAGAAAGAGGAGGAGCCAGTTCCGGATAAGACAAGGCCCAAAAGTGTTACCGACTTAGGCCTATAGTATTACTTGTAGTCCAAGCTGTATCTAGTTACCTACTCTGTAACGTAGCCGGATAGGTCTCTCTTGTAACCCTAGATCCTGGTGACTATATAAACCAGCGCCATGGGAGCCTTTAGGGCACAACCATAGCAATAACCACCATCACAACTCGCACAGGAGAACCTCTCTTGTAATCCGCTGTAACATCTGGCCTACGTCGATATATTACTGGGTTGCTAGCAGGAGTAGGATCCGATCACCGCAGTCGGATCTGAACCTGGGTAAACTTGTGCTCACCGCTCCTGGAAACATCCGACGTCTCACCCCCCCACCTTCTCAATGTCGTTAGGACCCCCTATGGCGTATGTTTTGACAATCCGATGACAGATGGCACCCACCGTGGGGCAGGTGACCTTTGGAGCTTCGTTCCAGGCGGAATCTGCGCGTGCAGGAATTGGCAAAATAATTGCCATGGGTCGCGTGGTACCTGGATTCCGGCTAGCAAACCCGTGACGACCTACACGATCATGTCTATCGGCAAGATCGACATTTATCTCGGTTTCGCTGAACCCGACCAACCCACCCTTGAGGTGATGACCATGGCGAAGGAAAAATCTGGATCTGCTCTGTCCGCAGAGGCGGAAGAGTTCAAGATCACGGAGAAAATTGAACCCACCCAGCCCACTCATGTAGTGGAAGAAGCGGTGGAAGAAAAATCCGGATCTTATCTCCTTGTCGAGATCGGATACATGGACGAGGAATATATCCGCTACGGATCCGTCCCTGTCGATGTCGTAGCAGAAAAAGTACTCTTGAAGCACAAGATGAAGAAGAAGCACTGTTTCGTGTACCACATAAGCTCTGGATCCGACTCTGTCGATGCTGGAGCCGGCAGCGATTTAGTACTCAACACGATTGAAGAAAACATTGACTTAACTGGATCCCCTCAGAAGTCAATAATGTTGCAGGAACTTCGGGACTTTGAGAAGGAGATGGAGGAGTACGAAGAATAACACGCCTCCAAACCAACGCAAGGTTAGCCAAAAAATCCCACTAGTCCATATGGTAGCATGGATGAAAGCTACACCTCGCAGGATGACATGGACACCGGAGATTCATCAGAGGTCCACAAGCCAACCACTACGGAAAGTACCGACGGAAGTTTATCCCCTGGTACCGAACCGAAAGCTGTCTTTGCCACCGGTACGCACGTTAAGGCTAATGTGCGGCTAAAGAAGAAGAAGAAGAAGAATAAGAAGAAGAAGAAGAATAAGAAGAATCCGACACCGGAAGAGCCGAACATCGAGGAAACCAACAAAGAAAAAGTTGATGAAGAGATCGAGATGGAGAATCGGTATGGAGATCCGATTAATACCACGTCGATCGACCCTCTTGTGGATGGACACGTCATCACCAAGGGTGCACGTGAAATTTATGGGGATGATCTCACAATACCAATCCCAACGGCATCGGATCTCACTCCGGAGGCGCTGGAGAAAAGGGCTAAGGATCTAGAAAAGCACCGTCTGTTTTTACTCGAAGAGGCTGCAGGCATCATCGAGCTTAAACAACAGTTAGACAGTGATCCTGCCATATATCAGTCAGATTTCAAGCGACTATCAAACAAGACAAGAGGAGGTCCGGTTCTTGCTAGTAAGAACCCGGTTATCCACAAAGATTTATTCAATGGAAAAACTGGAGAGAAGAACCGAGTCTACATCACGCCTCTGGAGAACGCTGCAGCAGCTCGGGCTATCCTCGCCAATAATCCGTCTCCAGAGCAGGTCCAGCAATGTGTTGCATTGCTAGACAAAGGATTGAAGCAGCAGAAAACAGCTGCGTCATTCAGTGGCAAGTTGGCCTTAAAATCGGAATTTTGCCACACTGGCGCTGACCAAAGTGTTGGAGATATGCCCTAGAGGAAATAATAAAGTGGTTATTATCATATCTTCGTACTTATGATAAATATTTACATATCATGCTATAATTGTATTAACCGGAAACTTTAATACTTGTATGGTTTGTAAACATAAAAGAGTCCCTAGTAAAGCCACTTGTTAAACTAGCTTGTTGGTTAATATATGATCATGGTTTCCTGATCATGAACATTGAGATGTTATTAACAATAAGGTCATATCATTAGGAGAATGATGTGATGGACATACTCCTATAGTTAAGCGTAGCATTAGATCAAGTCATTCAAATAGTTTGAAGGGTTCGCAGCATAGAAAACAAAAAATTTCCTACGATGTGAACTATATACCAAGATCTATTTATACTAGATACAAACAACGGGCGGATGTATATCCGTAGAGAACATACCCTTGAAGACCGACAAAGTTTAACGAGTCCCACTCGTGGTTGATGTAGACGATCTCTTGCCGATCTCAAGATCGAGAGGAAGTCCTAGCGCCTCAAATCAGCAGCGCATCCGTGCTCGCACACATGTTCAAGGCACCGAGCAACCTCCGCCTCCTCGCTCCAGCGATGCAGCGGAAGCACAACTCTTTCTTGCCGAATAGCCACCGGGAACATGTATCTCGCTAGTCCGAGACCATGGGGGATAAATTCTAGAGGAGAGAGATCCTTCACGAGGAGGTGTGAGTGAGAAGTGAGGAGGGCTCCTTTTATAGGAGGAGGGGGAACCCAAGGGGTGGCTTGGCATGGGGCTGCCCTTGCCCTCCCTCTTCATGTGGGTGGACACTCCACTCACAAAACTCCTCCAAATTCCTCCACTCAAAATCCCACTCAAAGATCCCATTAAATTTCCACCAAATTTAATGCAAACTCTCATTAAATAAAACTCTTTTATTTTATTCAGAATTTTGTCAATTACTTTAATGACAAACATTCACAAATAACCCCTTTCTAGAATTCTATTTCACATGCATAACCACTTTACGCAATTTCACCCGAAAACTGTTTGTATCTAGTGAAATAAATTCTGCGCTTGTTTATTCTTTCGGCATGAAACTTTTGCTCCAATTGGATGTCGGTGTCTCTTAAGTGTGTCACCCTACGGTTCGTGAATAATGCGGACATGATCGAGACCCTCTCGGATCAATAATCGAGCGGGATCGGAGACCCATCGACTCCCACATTCAACGATGACTTTCTTGTGATCGCGGAACCTTTACGCTAGTATCTTAATCCCTTTGTTTCACGATATATTACATGTCCGAGATTCGATCATCGGTATCTCCATACCTAGTTTGATCTCGTTCGACATGCACTCTTTTCTCGTTCGTGATATAACATTCTAGTGATCAAATCACTTGCTTGCAAGCTAATCAATGTGATATCACCGAGAGGGCCCATTATATCTATCCGTCATCGGGATGAACAAATTCCACTCGATCCATGAGCCTCTACATAACACTTTATTAGTTCTGAACCCATCTTTATAATCACCTGTTACGGTGTGACGTTTGATGTTATCAAGAAACTCTTCCGGTGTTAGTGATTGACATGATCTCATGGTCTAAGGATTAGGATCACTGTAAGTTGTTATAGCAATATAAACTCAATGACTTTGATCGTAATGCTATACTTGGATGAATGTTCATCACATCATTACACTAATGTTGTGATCCCGTTATTAACAACATCCAATGTCCATGATCGAAACCTTGATCATCTTGTTAATCAACGAGCTAGTTTATGAGAGAGGCTTAACTAGGAACTTTTCATTTGTTTATTAAACACACATGTATTAACGTTTCGTATTAATACAATTATAGCATGCAAAATAAACATCTATCATATACTTGGAATACACATAATAAACAATTTATTATTGCCTCTCGGGGCATATTCCTTGATCTCCCACTTGCACTAGAGACAATAATCTAGTTACATAGTGATATATCTAACACCCATTGAGTTACGGTGTTGATCATGTTTTGCTCTAGGGAGAGTTTTAGTCAACGGATCTGCTACATTGAGATCCGTATGTACTTCTAAATCTCTATATCTCCATCCTTGACATGCTCATGGATGGAGTGAAACCGCGCTTAATATGCTTGGAATGCTTGTGAGACCTTGGCTCTTTGGCATTGGCAATGGCACCATTGTTGTCACAATAGATCACCATTGGGTCCAACGCAGCACAACTCCTAGTTCGGATATGAACTCCTTCATCAAGCGCTTCTGAGCTTAGCAAAGAACATATTCGCCTCCGTTGTTGATCCCGCTACCACAGGTTGTTTGGAGCTCCTCCAACTAACGCTCGCCATTCATGAGAAATACGTATCCGGATTGAGACTTAGAGTCATCCGGATCGGTGTCAAAGCTAGCGTCGACATAACACTTAGCGTGAGCTCTTCTTCACCTCCAGATACAAGAAACATATCCTTAGTTCTTCGTAAGTACTTAAGGATATTCTTGACCGCTATCCATGTTAGAACACGGATCCGATTGGTACCTACTAGTCAAACTAATAGCGTGTGCCACATCCGGTCTTGTACATAGCATGGCGTACATAATAGAGCCTATGGCTAAAGCATAGGGGATTTGTCCATTATCTCTCTTTCTTCCGAAGTCGGACTTTGAGTCTTACTCAATGTCTTGCCTTGCAACATAGGTAAGAACCCCTTCTTACTTCCGTCCATTTTAAACTTCTTTAAAATCTTATCAAGGTATGTACTTTATGATAGCCCTATTAGGCGCCTAGATCTATCTCTATAGATCTTTATGCCTAATATGTATGACGCCTTCACCTAGGTCCTTCATTGAAAATTTGTTTGTTTAGATAACTTTTAACCTGTTTAAAGTTCTATATCATTCCGATCAATAATATGTCATCCACATATAATATCGAAATGCCACATTGCTCCCACTCACTTTCTTGTAAATACAAGCTTCTCCATAAGTTTGGACAAATCCAAACTCTTTGATCACCTCATCAAAGCGGAGATTCCAACCGTGATGCTTGCTTCAATCCATAGATGGATCGTTGAAGCTTGCACACCTTGTTAGCATCCTTAGGATCGACAAAACCCTTTGGTTGTATCATATACAACTCTTCTTCAATATTACCATTGAGAAACGCGGTTTGACATCCATCGCCATATTTCATAATCGAAATATGCAGCAATTGCTAACATAATCCTAATCGACTTTAGCATCGCTACGGAGAGAAAGTCTCATCGTAGTCAACTCCTTGAATTTGTCGAAACCCCTTTGCGACAAGTCGAGCTTTATAGATGGTCACATTACCATCAATCAGTTTCCTTTTGAAAATCCATTTGTTCTCTGGCCTTTCGGTCGTGAGGTAATTCCACCAAGTTCCAAACTTGATTTTCATACATGGATTCCATCTCGGATTTCATGGCTTCTAACCATTTGTTGGAATCCGGGCTCATCATCGCTTCTTCATACGTCGCAGGTCATTATATTCATCAACCATGAAATTTATGATGTGATTTCCGTACATCTCGGGGCTGCAGCGTCTGTTTGACTGCGAGGTTCGAGTACTCTCTTCGGAGTTTCATGATCATTATCATTAGTTCCTCTTCAACAGGTGGTGGAGCCAACTCGGAGCGACTTCGCCACTGCGCTACTCGCCATACTTTGAAGAGAAGGTTCCACAACCTCTTCGAGTTCTACCTTCCGACTACTCACACCTTCATGAAACTCTTTCTCTAGAAAGGATCCATTCTTAACACAAAAACCTTGCCCTCGGATCGTGATAGAAGGAATACCCAATAGTTTCTTTAGGGTATCCTATGAAGACGCATTTTTCCGCTTTGGGTTCGAGTTTATCCGGTTGAAGTTTCTTCACATAAACATCGCAACCCCAAACTTTAAGAAATGACAGCTTAGGTTTGTTTCAAACCACAATTCATACGGTGTCGTTTCAACGGATTTAGATGGTGCCCGATTTAAAGTGAATGCAGCGGTTTCTAGTGCATAACCCCAAAATGACAACGGCAAGTCCGTCGGAGACATCATAGATCGAACCATATCTAATAAAGTACGATTACGACGTTGACACACCATTTATTGTGGTGTTCCGGCAGTGTGAGTTGTGAAACAATTCCACACTCTTTCATGTGAGTGCTAAACTCGTAACTTAGATACTCACCTCCACGGTCGCATCGTAGAAATTTGATCTTTCTATTACGATGATTTTCCACTTCATTCTGAAATTCCTTGAACTTTTCAAAGGTTTCAGACTTGTGTTTCATCAAGTAGATATAACCGTATCTACTCAAATCATCCATGAAAGTAACAAAATAACGATATCCACCTCGCGCCGACACACTCATTGGACCACATACATCAGAATGTATGATTTCCAATAAATCTGTCGCCCGTTCCATTGAACCGGAAAACGGCATTCTAGTCACCTTGCCCATAAGGCATGGCTGACATGTATCAAATGATTCATAATCAAGTGATTCCAAAAGTCCATCCGAATGGAGCTTCTTCATGCGTTTAATGCCAATATGACCTAGACGGCAGTGCCACATATATGCGGATATATCATCATTAAGTTTAATCCTTTTAGCATCAACATTATGAATATGTGTAACATTATCATCGAGATCCAAGAAATAAACCATTCAACATTGGTGCATGACCATAAAAGATTTCATTCATATAAATGGAACAACCATTGTTCTCATTTGAATGAAAACCACTTTGCATCAAACATGATCCAGATACAATGTTCATGCTCGGTGCGGGGCACCAAATAACTTATTTAAGTTTATAACTAATCCAAGCGGTAAGTGGAGAGGTAGCGTTCGGCGATCACATCAACACTTGATCCATTGCGACGCATCTTGACCTCACCCCTTGCTAGCGGTCGCTTTATTCCATGACCCGATTCGAGTTACAAATATTAGCAACGACGGTATCAAATACCTGGTGCTCTGCGAGCACTAGTCAAGTACACATCAATAACATGTATATCATATATACCTTTGTTTGCCTTACCGGCCTTCTTGTGCGCCAGATACTTGGGGCTTGCGCTTCGATGGCGATCCTTACAATAGTAGCACTTTCGGTATCGACTTAGGTCCAACTCGGGGTTTCTTTTCAGCGCGGCAATGTGCTTGCCGCCTTACTTCCTTCCGCTTTCCCTTCTTGTCTTTCTTGAAACCGGTGTTCCTATTGATCATCAACACTTGATGTTCCTTTTGATCTCCACTCTGCAGTTTAAGCATTGCGAGCTCGGGAGAGACTTCTTCATGCCTTGCATATTATAGTTCATCACGAAGCTCTTATAGCTAGGTGGTAGAGACCGCAGAACACGATGGATGCCTAAGTCAATGGGAATCGTTATTCCCAAGGACACAAGCTTATCGGCGTAACGACATCTTGAGTACATGCTCACTTACGGCTGTTCTCTTCCATCATGTAGCTAAAGAACTTTTACAAGCATTGTAGCTCTCTACAGCAGATGTGTCGAAAATCATTTTCAACTCACCCATTGTATCAAAAGCATTGCCGTTTAACGCTTTGAAGTTCGCTCTAGCCCATACAATATGCCGCAATGAACTAAGTTGTGGTCCTCTGACGAGTCGATAGACATTCTTCTCCTCGTCGGGGCATCGTCAAAGGTGGGGGCCTACGGCGCTTCTAGCACATATTGCTTTTGTGCAGAGAGGAGAATCCTCAAATTCATGGCCCATTCAAGAAAGTTGCTACCGTTCGTTGCTAGTTTCTCTTTCTCCATGAACATTGAAATTAAAAGCGGTGGTGCCATCTACAACAGAATTTGTAAAGTTTAGACTAAGTGTATGATAGATTGAGTTCAACTAATCTATATTACGGATGAACTCCCACTCAAAAGCGACATCCCTCGTGTCCTTTTGGTGATTACATGAACCAAATCCACTACACCAAGTCCGATCATCACGTGAGTCGGTATAGCTTCAAAGGCGAGCATCAAATGGGCATCATATCAACTATATGACTCATGCTTAACCTTTGGGTCTGTGTTCCGAGGCCATGTCTCAGACATGCTAGGCTCGCCAAGTTAGAACCTTAGTATTTTGCGTGTGTAACTGTTTTACACAAGTATGGTCGAGATCCAAGTACACCCGATCATCACGTGATGTCTTGGAGCCATTTAAAACATAATCGGTGCATACTAAAGGAAGAACACATTCTTATCTTGATATTTAAATGAGGGATCATCTTATTATGCTTAACAAAGCGCTAAACAAGCAATATAAGATGCAATCAAACATCATATGTTTATTAGTGAAATTATATGGTTCCCGCAGATGATCTCTATCATGTGCATCGTGGTATGATCACTATCATACCTATATGTGTAAATCCACGCCTATGGATTTTACGCTATGTGTGTTGTAAGAGTATCATCTCATACTTCTACTTACAACACTACCATATTATAACACTAGCCCAAAACAATCTAAACTAGACGCCTCTAATTTATCCATTGCAAGTTTTACGTGGTGAGGGCTTTCGAGATAGAACCGTTCTTACCTACGAACATGAACCACAATGAGGATAATCAAATTGTTGACAACTCGCTTGCAAAATAGATATTGACTATAGTAGGAGAGACACCCGCTAGCCACTTATGCAAACTAGTTGCATGTCAAGCGTGGAACAGGTCTCATGTGCGAGGACATGTAAAGTTTGTCCGGGCCGCTTCATCCCACTATGCCACCAATATCCAAAATCACAAGAAAGGAGCAACAACATGATCATCGCCCACATACTCATATGTGTACTACCGTGTAAAGTATCTACATAGATCCGCTCGATACATCTTGAAGGGTTCGCAGATAGAAAACAAAAATTTTCCTACGATGTGAACTATATACCAAGATCTATTTATACTAGATACAAACAGGCGGATGTATATCCGTAGAGAACATACCCTTGAAGACCGACAAAGTTTAACGAGTCCCACTCGTGGTTGATGTAGACGATCTCTTGCCGATCTCAAGATCGAGAGGAAGTCCTAGCGCCGCAAATCGCGCAAGATCCGTGCTCGCACACACGCTCAAGGCACCGAGCAACCTCCGCCTCCTCGCTCCAGCGATGCAGCGGAAGCACAACTCTTTCTTGCCGAATAGCCATCGGGAACATGTATCTCTCTAGTCCGAGACCATGGGGGATAAATTCTATAGGGGAGAGAGATCCTTCACGAGGAGGTGTGAGTGAGAAGTGAGGAGGGCTCCTTTTATAGGAGGAGGGGGAACCCCAAGGGGTGGCAGGCGCATGGGGCTGCCCTGCCCTCCCTCTTCATGTGGGTGGACACTCCACTCACAAAACTCCTCCAAATTCCTCCACTCAAAATCCCACTCAAAGATCCCATTAAATTTCCACCAAATTTAATGCAAACTCTCATTAAATAAAACTCTTTTATTTTATTCAGAATTTTGTCAATTACTTTAATGACAAACATTCACAAATAACCCCTTGCTAGAAATCTATTTCACATGCATAACCACTTTACGCAATTTCACCCAAACCCTGCTTTCGGTATCTAGTGAAATAAATTCCCGCTTGTTTATTCTTTCGGCATGAAACTTTTGCTCCAATTGGATGTCGGTGTCTCTTAAGTGTGTCACCCTACGGTTCGTGAATAATGCGGACATGATCGAGACCCCTCTCGGATCAATAATCGAGCGGGATCTGAGACCCATATCGACTCCCACACATTCAACGATGACTTTCTTGTGATCGTCGGAACCTTTTACGCTAGTATCTTAATCCCTTTGTTTCACGATATATTACATGTCCGAGATTCGATCATCGGTATCTCCATACCTAGTTTGATCTCGCATCGACATGCACTCTTTTCTCGTTCCGTGATATAACATTGTAGTGATCAAATCACTTGCTTGCAAGCTAATCAATGTGATATCACCGAGAGGGCCCAGTATATCTATCCGTCATCGGGATGAACAAATTCCACTCTCGATCCATGAGCCTCTACATAACACTTTATTAGTTCGAACCCATCTTTATAATCACCATTACGGTGACGCTTTGATGTTATCAAGAAACTCTTAGGTGTTAGTGATTGACATGATCTCATGGTCTAAGGATTAGGATCACTTCGTAAGTTGTTATAGCAATATAAACTCAATGACTTTGATCGTAATGCTATACTTCGGATGAATGTTCATCACATCATTACACTAATGTTGTGATCCCGTTATTAACAACATCCAATGTCCATGATCAGGAAACCTTGATCATCTTGTTAATCAACGAGCTAGTTTATGAGAGAGGCTTAACTAGGAACTTTTCTGTTTGTTTATTAAACACACATGTATTAACGTTTCCGTATTAATACAATTATAGCATGCAAAATAAACATCTATCATATACTTGGAATACACATAATAAACAATTTATTATTGCCTCTCAGGGCATATTCCCTTCATAGTTCACTTGCTATAAGCTTTCTGATACATAGTAACCTAATTCCTTCGACCATGAGATCATGCTAATCACCATCACCAAAAGGATGCTTTGATGACATCAAACACCACAACATAACTGGTGGCTATAAAGGTGGCATTGAGTGTTTGAAAAGTATGTGTTGAGGCACATGGATCAAGAGTGGGATTTGTCTATCCATATGATGGATAGATATATTCTAGGCCCTCTCGGTGGAATGTCTTCCAATTAGCTTGCAAGCATGTGACTAGATCACAAGGGATCACATATCACGGGAACAAGAAACCAATACTTATCGGTAACAAGGTTGAACTAGGTATGCACAGATACCGACGATCAAACCTCGGATAAGTAAAATATCGCGAGACAAAGGGAAATTGGTTTCGTATGTAAATGGTTCATTCGATCGCAAAGTAATCATAGAAATATGTGGGAGCCATATGAATTTTCAGATTCCTCTATTGGTTATTGATCGAAGAAGAGTCTCGATCATGTCTGCATAATTCACGAACCGTAGGGAGACACACTTAAGGATTTGATGTTGTTTAGTAGATATGGAATGTGAGTAAAGAGACCGAATGTTGTTCGGAGTCTCGGATGGGATCCGGGATATCATGAGGAGATCTGGAACAGAGAATAAGATTCATATAAGGAAAGTCCAATTTTGGAGTTCGGGAATGATTCCGGTGTTTTCATCGAAATGTTCTAGAAGGGTCTAGAAGGTTCACCGATCCGGAAGGGGAAGGGTACATGGATGTGTCATGATAAAGTGTAATGGTTGCATCATGTCCTAGGTCACTTGGCTGGACACTTGGAAGAGAGAAATCAAACTCTAATTTGAAAGTCAAAAGGCGGTTTGAAAAGTCAAATCCCAACATGGTTTCGAGTTAGGGAGGGTTTCGAGTTAGGAGGGTTTCCACCGGTTGGGAACACCTTAGACGCCCCACCTATATAAGGAGGGTGGGGCGCACCCAAGGTATCCCCTTGCCCTAGGCGCCCAAGAAACCCTAGGTTGGCCGCCGCCCCCCTCTCTAGTTGCGACCAATCTAGATCTCCTCTAAACCGCTACCGACTAGCTAAACTCTAGTTGCTAGCTACCTCTAAACCTCGCCCTCTAAACCCTAGATCGTCGGGGCTCCCTCTACTCCACCATACTCGCTCCGACTTAGGCGAAGCCCTGCGGGATCTCCCCTCTACTTCCGACACCACGTCGTTGTGCTGCCGGAATCGCAAGGAGAGAGATACAACCTCAGCTGTCTGCTGGAATAAGGGAGAGGAAGGTCTTCATCAAGTACCGTACGTGTGACCGACTGCGGGAGCGCTGCCGGAACGCGGAGCCGGAAGGATCACCTACGCGATCTTGAGATCGGCAAGTGAACGACTACATCACCCACGAGAATCTGCTCTCGTTAACCGCTTTGGATCTTCGAGGGTTAGTACTCTATCGACTCGTTACTACAATCTAGTACATAGATCTTGGCTTGTGCGTGTTCATGCGATAGAAATTTTTTGTTTTCCATGCTACACAAAGCGCTAATGAAATACCCCGCAGGGATAAGGATCAACACTATCGTCCTCGTGGAGAAGAAGAGAATTCAAGGACCATCTCAAACGGACACTCTCGCAGGCTGACACATGACTGGGCAATAGTTATTCTAGTTGTGTCCAAAGATGCCATCAGGGAAATAGTTCCTCATCAGGGCCATCGTCGGCAAAACAATTGCCATAGAGAATACCAGAAGTGCGCCGCCAGTGAGAGCAAGATCGGCTAAGAATGCCACCACCAAGCCGTCGGGCTGGTAATGTCAAACGAAGAGATGATTCGGATCGTCCTAAATCAAGTAGGGACGGAGCTCGAAGAAATCATCATCAGATTCATCACAATGAGGCTCCACCACCACCGTGTAACCTAGCCGGAAACAATCCACCAGGGCCACCATCGCCTCCAGGCAGGCACCATGAAGGATCACATCGTAGCCATGGAAGCCACATGGGCGGAGGTGGCAATGGTGAGAGGAGAAGCAGAAATCAGACTCCGCCACGCAGAAGCCGCGAGCCTCCAAGGCGTGGATCTCTCTCGCCAAAGGATGCTTGCCACCTCATTGAGTCAAACATAGAGGCGCGGCGGTACGAGGAAGAACATGTGTGTAACATCCCAAAAATATGAAACAATGATCATCAAACTCTAATCACTAAAATTAGGGTTAACAAAAACTTTGATTAATTAAAATCATATGAATGCATGTGTGTATGTGATGATTTGATAAATGCATGAATGGACTTGTGTGATTAACCTAAGTAGTAAGGAATAGTTCAAATATGAAAATAACATCATCTAAAACATTTCCAAGCAGAAACAAATCAAGAAAAAAATAAAAATAAATCAAATAAAGCAAATGGTCATTTTTGCCAATCTTGCTCACTAGGTCACTTTGAGTGTTTCTAGTCCAAGATTTCAAAGAGAAACTTTTCCAATTCTTTTCACCCCTTGCAAGACCAAGTAAAAGTGAAGCAAATCCCACCTTTCAAACTTTCAGAAACATTTAGCAACCCCATTCAAATGACAATTCAAAATTGAATCTTTAACATATGTGAAGATCACACATTTTCAAAACCCAACCAAACCAGTGCCCCCTTGACTAATCCAACTAACCAGAGACTCCCTGGTATGAGCCTAGCAAACCCACCAAGTTTGAATACAAAATTAAAATTTGAATTTCTTTTGGCCATTTCATCAAACACCTTCTAGGCACAAATCAGATTAAACAACAAACACTATAGTGAGCAGTGTTGTGCCAACCTTGTCCCCTCCCTAGCTCTCACTATACTCTCAGTAGATCATCTAACTATTTTAACCAGCGCTAGCTCACTGTAAACTTGACAATGCCATCAATGGTGACCATGGCCGAGCCCATTTTCCAACCCCAATGTCGCCAGCGAGCTAGAGGAGGAACTAGCTTCACCAACCTTGTCTCACAGACGCAACACCGTCCACCGCCACTCCCTGTCCCATCCTCGAGCACTGCCAGCCCCTGGACCACACGGCAAGCTCATTCCAAACCTCTCTACGGCCATGCCGAGAGCGCGCTAGTGCGCCACCCTGGACCATCACCCACAGACCGCGCGCCGCCCTTTCCGCTTGTGTGCGTGATCGCCAACACTCCAGCACCCCTCCAGACCACCTCGTTCGCCGCCGCGCGACAAAAAGCACCCGTGCGCCATTAAATTTGCCGTCGGACCCACCCAGAGCATCGACGTGTTCCGACCGATCAACACTGCCCCACGCCTCGCCACCACATCGTTGAGCTTCGCCAGGAAGCACAACACTGCCCCTACCATCGCCCCTGCCATTAGCCCTCTGTGCCACTGACCACGACGAGCTCAGCCCGCGCCCGTCGGTCCCCTTCAGACACTATAAAAGGAGACCTCCCCCGCTCGTTTTCTTCACACTAGTTCACTCCCCACCTCTCACTGATACTCCCCACTCACTCCCGGAGCAAGGCGAGCAGCGCATCGCCAGAATTTGGCTGGAGTTCGCCGCTGCAGAGGAGGAGAGGCACCGTCGGATTCAGGAGAAGCCGTCGTCGACTTCGTCGTTCGCACCCATCGTCGACCATCGCCTCAGCCCCGGTGAGCCTCCCACGACCCCCACCTGTCGCGCTAGGGTTCTGTCTCGCCGGCGCTGCCCGACGTGGACGATGAACTCGAGCCGTTCGATTAGAATTAGATCCCACGGTCCACATTGCCCCATACCGCTTCACCTCTCACTGCCTCACTGACGCATGCAGACAACCACTTAACCAGCCCGTGAGTGCGCTGTGCGTAGTGGGCCGACCCAGTTAAACGTCCCGCGCGACCCAACAATTCAAATTTAGTTTTATTCATTTAATTTCATACCTACTTCTGTACCTAGATTCAAAAATCAACCCAGCTCGATTCACTGAACCAAAATGCTGAAGGGTTCGCAGCATAGAAAACAAAAATTTTCCTACGATGTGAACTATATACCAAGATCTATTTATACTAGATACAAACAACGGGCGGATGTATATCCGTAGAGAACATACCCTTGAAGACCGACAAAGTTTAACGAGTCCAAACTCGTGGTTGATGTAGACGATCTCTTGCCGATCTCAAGATCGAGAGGAAGTCCTAGCGCCGAAATCAGTGAGCATCCGTGCTCGCACACACGCTCGAGGCACGAGCAACCTCCGCCTCCTCGCTCCAAATGATGCGGAAGCACAACCTTTCTTGCCGAAAAGCCACGGGAACATGTATCTCGCTAGTCCGAGACCATGGGGATAAATTCTAGAGGGAGAGATCCTTCACGAGGAGGTGTGAGTGAGAAGTGAGAGGAGGGCTCCTTTATAGGAGGAGGGGGAACCCCAAGGGGTGGCTGCGCATGGGGCTGCCCCTTGCCCTCCCTCATCATGTGGGTGGACACTCCACTCACAAAATGACCCTTCAAAAGTCCACTCAAAATCCCACTCAAAATCCCATTAAATTTCCACCAAATTTAATGCAAACTCTCATTAAATAAAACTCTTTTATTTTATTCAGAATTTTGTCAATTACTTTAATGACAAACATTCACAAATAACCCTTGCTAGAATTCTATTTCACATGCATAACCACTTTATGCAATTTCACCAAAAACCTGTTTGGTATCTAGTGAAATAAATTCCGCGCTTGTTTATTCTTTTCGGCATGAAACTTTTGCTCCAATTGGATGTCGGTGTCTCTTAAGTGTGTCACCCTACGGTTCGTGAATAATGCGGACATGATCGAGACCCCTCTCGGATCAATAATCGAGCGGGATCCGGAGACCCATACCGACTCCCACACATTCAACGATGACTTTCTTGTGATCGTGGAAACCTTTACGCTAGTATCTTAATCCCTTTGTCTCACGATATATTACATGTCCGAGATTCGATCATCGGTATCTCCATACCTAGTTTGATCTCGTTCGACATGCACTCTTTCGCTCCGTGATATAACATTCTAGTGATCAAATCACTTGCTTGCAAGCTAATCAATGTGATATCACCGAGAGGCCCAGTATATCTATCCGTCATCGGGATGAACAAATTCCACTCTTGATCCATGAGCCTCAACATAACACTTTATTAGTTACGAACCCATCTTTATAATCACCACATTACGGTGTGACGTTTGATGTTATCAAGAAACTCTTCCGGTGTTAGTGATTGACATGATCTCATGGTCTAAGGATTAGGATCACTTCGTAAGTTGTTATAGCAATATAAACTCAATGACTTTGATCGTAATGCTATACTTGGATGAATGTTCATCACATCATTACACTAATGTTGTGATCCCGTTATTAACAACATCCAATGTCCATGATCGTGAAACCTTGATCATCTTGTTAATCAACGAGCTAGTTTATGAGAGAGGCTTAACTAGGAACTTTCGCTTGTTTATTAAACACACATGTATTAACGCTTCCGTATTAATACAATTATAGCATGCAAAATAAACATCTATCATATACTTGGAATACACATAAACAATTTATTATTGCCTCTCGGGCATATTCCCTTCATCTCCCACTTGCACTAGAGACAATAATCTAGTTACATAGTGATATATCTAACACCCATTGAGTTACGGTGTTGATCATGTTTTGCTCTAGGGAGTTTTAGTCAACGGATCTGCTACATTGAGATCCGTATGTACTTCTAAATCTTTATATCTCCATCCTTGACATGCTCGCGGATGGAGTGAAACCGGCGCTAATATGCTTGGAATGCTTGTGAGACCTTGGCTCTTTGGCATTGGCAATGGCACCATTGTTGTCACAATAGATCACCATTGGGTCCAACGCTTGCCACAACTCCTAGTTCGGATATGAACTCCTTCATCCAACCGCTTCGAGCCGCTCAAGCGGCAACATATTCGCCTCCGTTGTTGATCCCGCTACCACAAAGTTGTTTGGAGCTCCTCCAACTAACCGCTCCGCCATTCATGAGAAATACGATCCGGATTGAGACTTAGAGTCATCCGGATCGGTGTCAAAGCTAGCGTCGACATAACACTTAGCGACGAGCTCTTCTTCACCTCCGTATACAAGAAACATATCCTTAGTTCTTCTCAAGTATTTAAGGATATTCTTGACCGCTATCCAAATGTTAGAACTCGGATCCGATTGGTACCTACTAGTCAAACTAATAGCGTGTGCTACATCCGGTCTTGTACATAGCATGGCGACATTATAGAGCCTATGGTGAAGCATAGGGACTTTGTCCATTATCTCTCTTTCTTCCGAAGCGGACTTTGAGTCTTACTCAATGTCTTGCCTTGCAACATAGGTAAGAACCCTTCTTACTTCCGTCCATTTTAAACTTCTTTAAAATCTTATCAAGGTATGTACTTTGATAGCCTATTAGGCGCCTAGATCTATCTCTATAGATCTTTATGCCTAATATGTAAGATGCTTCACCTAGGTCCTTCATTGAAAATTTGTCGCTTAGATAACTTTTAACACTGTTTAAAGTTCTATATCATTTCCGATCAATAATATGTCATCCACATATAGTATCGTAAATGCCACATTGCTCCCACTCACTTTCTTGTAAATACAAGCTTCTCCATAAGTTTGGACAAATCCAAACTCTTTGATCACCTCATCAAAGCGGAGATTCCAACCGTGATGCTTGCTTCAATCCATAGATGGATCTGAAGCTTGCACCTTGTTAGCATCCTTAGGATCGACAAAACCCTTTGGTTGTATCATATACAACTCTTCTTCAATATTACCATTGAGAAACGGTTTTGACATCCATCCGCCATATTTCATAATCGAAATATGCAAGAATTGCTAACATAATCCTAATCGACTTTAGCATCGCTACGGAGAGAAAGTCTCATCGTAGTCAACTCCTTGAATTTGTCGAAACCCCTTTGCGACAAGTCGAGCTTTATAGATGGTCACATTACCATCAAATCAGTTTTCCTTTTGAAAATCCATTTGTTCTCCACGGCCTTTCGGTCGTGAGGTAATTCCACCAAGTTCCAAACTTGATTTTCATACATGGATTCCATCTCGGATTTCATGGCTTCTAACCATTTGTTGGAATCCGGGCTCATCATCGCTTCTTCATACGTCGCGGTCATTATTTTCATCAACCATGAAATTTATGATGGATTTCCGTCTGCTCGGGAGCCGCAGCGTCTGTTTGACTGCGAGGTTGTAGTACTCTCTTCGAGTTTCATGATCATTATCATTAGTTCCTTCTTCAACGGTGGAGCCAACTCGAACGACTTCGCAACAAGGCTACTCGCCATACTTTGAAGAGAAGGTTCCATAACCTCTTGAGTTCTACCTTCCGACTACTCACACCTTTCGCGAGAAACTCTTTCTCTAGAAAGGATCCATTCTTGGCAACAAAAACCTTGCCCTCGGATGCGTGATAGAAGGAATACCCAATAGTTTCTTTAGGGTATCCTATGAAGACGCATTTTTCCGCTTTGGGTTCGAGTTTATCCGGTTGAAGTTTCTTCACATAAACATCGCAACCCCAAACTTTAAGAATGACTTAGGTTTGTTTCCAAACCACAATTCATACGGTGTCGTTTCAACGGATTTAGATGGTGCCCGATTTAAAGTGAATGCAGGTTTCTAGTGCATAACCCCAAAATGACAACGGCAAGTCCGTCGGAGACATCATAGATCGAACCATATCTAATAAAGTACGATTCGACGTTCGACACACCATTTCATTGTGGTGTTCGGCGGTGTGAGTTGTGAAACAATTCCACTCTTTCATGTGAGTGCTAAACTCGTAACTTAGATACTCACCTCCACGGTCGCACCGTAGAAATTTGATCTTTCTATTACGATGATTTTCCACTTCATTGAAATTCCTTGAACTTTTCAAAGGTTTCAGACTTGTGTTTCATCAAGTAGATATAACCGTATCTACTCAAATCATCCGTGAAAGTAACAAAATAACGATATCCACCTCGGCGACACACTCATTGGACCACATACATCTGAATGTATGATTTCCAATAAATCATCGCCGTTCCATTGAACCTAAAACGGCGTTCTAGTCATCTTGCCCATAAGGCATGGCTCACATGTATCAAATGATTCATAATCAAGTGATTCTAAAAGTCCATCCGAATGGAGCTTCTTCATGCGTTTAATGCCAATGTGACCTAGACGGCGATTGCCACATATATGCGGATATATCATCACTAAGTTTAATCCTTTTAGCATCAATATTATGAATATGTGTAACATTATCATCGAGATCCACGAAATAAACCATTCAACATTGGTGCATGACCATAAAAGATTTCATTCATATAAATGGAACAACCATTGTTCTCAGATTTGAATGAAAACCACTTTGCATCAAACATGATCCAGATACAATGTTCATGCTCGGTGGCACCAAATAATGCTTATTTAAGTTTATAACTAATCCCGGTAAGTGGAGAGGTAGCGTTACGGCGATCACATCAACGTTTGATCCATTGCCGACACGCATCTTGACCTCACCCTTGCTAGCGGTCGCCATTGGCACCCTCGATTCGAGTTACAAATATTAGCAACCCAACCGTATCAAATACCTGTGCTCTGCGAGCACTAGTCAAGTACACATCAATAACATGTATATCATATATACCTTTGTTTGCCTTGCCGGCCTTCTTGTGCGCCAGATACTTGGGGCGATTCTTCGATGGCTGATCCCTTACAATAGTAGCACTCGGTATCGGACTTAGGTCCAACTCGGGTTTCTTTTGGTAGCAACAGCTTGCCGCCTTACTTCCCTTCCGTTTTCCCTTCTTGTCTTTCTTGAAACCAGTGTTCCTATTGATCATCAACACTTGATGTTCCTTTTGATCTCCACTGCAGCTTTAAGCATTGTGAAGCTCGGGAGAGACTTCTTCATGCCTTGCATATTATAGTTCATCACGAAGCTCTTATAGCTAGGTGGCGAGACTGAGAACACGATGGATGCCTAAGTCAATGGGAATCGTTATTCCCAAGGACACAAGCTTATCGGCGTAACCGACATCTTGAGTACATGCTCACTAACTGAGCTGTTCTCTTCCATCATGCAGCTAAAGAACTTTTCTCAAGCATTGTAGCTCTCACTGACATGTGTGTCGAAAATCATTTTCAACTCACCCATTGTATCAAAAGCATTGCCGTTTGAAACGCTTTTCAGTTCGGCTCTAGCCCATACAATATGCCGCAATGAACTAAGTTGTGGTCCTCCGACGAGTCGATAGACATTCTTCTCCTCGTCAGGGCATCGTCAAGGTGGGGGCCTAACGGCGCTTCTAGCACATATTGCTTTTGTGCGTGAGAGGAGAATCCTCAAATTCATGGCCCATTCAGTAAAGTTGCTACCGTCGTTGCCGTTTCTCTTTCTCCATGAACATTGAAATTAAAAGCGGTGGTGCCATCTACAATGAATTTGTAAAGTTTAGACTAAGTGTATGATAGATTGAGTTCAACTAATCTATATTACGAATGAACTCCCACTCAAAGCGACATCCTCGTGTCCTTTTGGTGATTACATGAACCAAATCCACTACACCAAGTCCGATCATCACGTGAGTCGGTATAGCTTCAAAGGCGAGCATCAAATGGGCATCATATCAACTATATGACTCATGCTTAACCTTTCGATCAGTGTTCCGAGGCCATGTCCGTACATGCTAGGCTCGCCAAGTTAGAACCTTAGTATTTTTATGCGTGTAACTGTCTTACACCAAGTATGGTCGAGGATCCAAGTACACCCGATCATCACGTGATGTCTTGGAGCGGCGAAAACATAATCGGTGCATACTAAAGGGAGAACACATTCTTATCTTGATATTTAAAATGAGGGATCATCTTATTATGCTTAACAAAGCGCTAAACAAGCAATATAAGATGCAATCAAACATCATATGTTTAATAGTGAAATTATATGGTTCCGCAGATGATCTCTATCATGTGCATCGTGGTATGATCACTATCATACCTATATGTGTAAATCCACAATCTATGGGTTTTACGCTATGTGTTGTAAGAGTATCATCTCATACTTCTACTTACAACACTACCATATCATAACACTAGCCCAAAGAACAATCTAAACTAGACGCCTCTAATTTATCCATTGCAAGTTTTACGTGGTCGAGGGCTTTCGAGATAGAACCGTTCTTACCTACGAACATGAACCACAACGAGGATAATCAAATTGTCGACAACTCGCTTGCAAAATAGATATTGACTATAGTAGGAGAGCAGACACGCTAGCCACTTATGCAAACTAGTTGCATGTCAAGCGTGGAACAGGTCTCATGTGCGAGGACATGTAAAGTTTGTCCGGCCGCTTCATCCCACTATGCCACCAATATCCAAAATCACAAGAGAGGAGCAACAACATGATCATCATCGCCCACATACTCATATGTGTACTACCCGTAAAGTATCTACATAGATCGGCTCGATACCCTTTGAAGGGTTCGACATAGAAAACAAAAATTTTCCTACGATGTGAACTATATACCAAGATCTATTTATACTAGATACAAACAACGGGCGGATGTATATCCGTAGAGAACATACCCTTGAAGACCGACAAAGTTTAACGAGTCCAAACTCGTGGTTGATGTAGACGATCTCTTGCCGATCTCAAGATCGAGAGGAAGTCCTAGCGCCAAATCGTGACGCATCCGTGCTCGACACACGCTCGAGGCACCGAGCAACCTCCGCCTCCTCGCTCCAGCGATGCAAATGAAGCACAACTCTTTCTTGCCGAAAAGCCACGGGAACATGTATCTCGCTAGTCCGAGACCATGGGGATAAATTCTAGAGGGGAGAGAGATCCTTCACGAGGAGGTGTGAGTGAGAAGTGAGGAGGGGCTCCTTTTATAGGAGGAGGGGGAACCCCAAGGGGTGGCAGGCATGGGGCTGCCCCTTGCCTCCCCTCATCATGTGGGTGGACACTCCACTCACAAAATGACCCTTCAAAAGTCCACTCAAAATCCCACTCAAAAATCCCATTAAATTTCCACCAAATTTAATGCAAACTCTCATTAAATAAAACTCTTTTATTTTATTCAGAATTTTGTCAATTACTTTAATGACAAACATTCACAATAACCTTGCTAGAATTCTATTTCACATGCATAACCACTTTATGCAATTTCACCCAAAACTTTGGTATCTAGTGAAATAAATTCTGCGCTTGTTTATTCTTTCGGCATGAAACTTTTGCTCCAATTGGATGTCGGTGTCTCTTAAGTGTGTCACCCTACGGTTCGTGAATAATGCGGACATGATCGAGACCCTCTCGGATCAATAATCGAAGCGGGATCGGAGACCCATCGACTCCCACACATTCAACGATGACTTTCTTGTGATCGCGGAACCTTTTACGCTAGTATCTTAATCCCTTTGTCTCACGATATATTACATGTCCGAGATTCGATCATCGGTATCTCCATACCTAGTTTGATCTCGTATCGACATGCACTCTTTTCTCGCTCCGTGATATAACATTCTAGTGATCAAATCACTTGCTTGCAAGCTAATCAATGTGATATCACCGAGGGCCCAGAGTATATCTATCCGTCATCGGGATGAACAAATTCCACTCTCTTGATCCATGAGCCTCAACATAACACTTTATTAGTTCGAACCCATCTTTATAATCACCCCATTACGGTGTGACGTTTGATGTTATCAAGAAACTCTTCCGTGTTAGTGATTGACATGATCTCATGGTCTAAGGATTAGGATCACTGTAAGTTGTTATAGCAATATAAACTCAATGACTTTGATCGTAATGCTATACTTCGGATGAATGTTCATCACATCATTACACTAATGTTGTGATCCCGTTATTAACAACATCCAATGTCCATGATCAGGAAACCTTGATCATCTTGTTAATCAACGAGCTAGTTTATGAGAGAGGCTTAACTAGGAACTTTCTGTTTGTTTATTAAACACACATGTATTAACGTTTCCGTATTAATACAATTATAGCATGCAAAATAAACATCTATCATATACTTGGAATACACATAATAAACAATTTATTATTGCCTCTCAGGGCATATTCCCTTCAAATGCATGGAACCAATTTTGTTAGAAAGGTACTGGAAAGCTTAATCCAAGCCCGTTGGATTCAAACCATTTAGATTTGTAGATCAACCATGGTAAAAATAACAAGGCAAAAGCTTTTCTGCATTCAAACATTTTCCAAAATTCAACCATGAGAGCTTTCGAGTTGATTCCAACTCTCAAAAATCACGTTTGACCATACCCTTCAGAAAATATAAAAATATATAGGTTTACTTACAGAAATAATGTTCAAGTAATAAAAGAATGCCCCATAGGCATTTATAGTCACTTTAATAAAATAAAATAAAAGGGTTAAACCTTATTAAATTGTGACACCACTTTAAATCACATTCCCATGCGCTAAAATATGTGGTGATGACATGTGTCAACATGATCCCATGTTTGAGATGGAGAATATTAAATCTTAAGTAGTTTTCAATGAGTAGAAATTACTTTTCTACAATAAAATAAATAAGACAAGTGCCTTAAGCTTGTAATGTTAGTGATGATGCTAGATCATCTAGTGTGAACCATTGTGTGATGATTGGAAATAGTTAAGTATTATTTGGTGATTGTGTACCTCGTATTTATTTATAGACAGTACCGACCAAGGATACGAGGAGGAAGGAGGATACTACGAGGAAGAAGCCGAGGAGAACTTCAACCACTACTCCGCACAAGGCAAGCCTATACTTGCAACCTTGCAAGCTAAGACTTGGAAGATACCCTACTTATGCAAGCTACTACTTTCTTGTTACTATCCCAACTATATGCCTTAAGCATATGTGATTATACCCACTTGACACACCATCCTAATTTTATTTGCAAGCTTAGTATTTTATTTTCTTTATTAAAAGCTTTCTATCAAAAGTTTAGTTAGTGACTTGTAGATTCTAGAAAGATAATTGAAGGTAGCACAAAGAGCATAAAACTTGGCCTAAGTTAGATAATCTTAATGTCATCCTGAGGCATGAGATTTACTTAGATAAGATACACTTGTTTATTACCCACCATTAGTATTTACCCCCACTTGTAGATGCTAGTGCTAAGCATAAAACTTGATCAACTTTAGATGGGAATACTTGGTGAAAATGGTTATGAAAACCTTAGAATGATGAGTCATTCTACTAGAATGTTTTGACATGTGTTCTTGAACACCAGATGATTTTGATGATGAAAATGTTGAGGCATGAGCCTTAGCCGTTTATAAAACTGATGGTTGTCTGGATGCGATACCATTCCAATTTTACTGTACAACCACAATACCCGAAATTTGGGTAGGGCTTGACTGGAAATTTATATACCTTAGTATGGGTTCCCTTGCAGCCAAGGTCTGAGCTGAGGCTACCTTGTGAAGATTGTCCACCTGTGCAGTACCCAATATGATAGTTGTTCATGGTTGGGAGGCCAAACTCACAGGTGAGGTGCCTATACTAGGGCGTGTAATTGAAAGATTAGGATTGATTATCCGCATATTGAGTATGGTGAATTCAGGATTATTCCTGACGGATGTATCGAATGTTGTGGTGAAAGTGTAAAAGCTCTACAGAGTGTCAAACTATTCGAATAGCCGCGTCCGCGATTATGGACAGTTGGAGTGGTCATACTGTTCTATCGTCGGATGTTTTCAAAATGACTTATGAAATGGTTTGTGACTTTGACTTGACCACAATAGAGTTGTGATATGAAATTCAAGTTCCTACTTAGGTGTTATAAAACTTTCAACTAGTTTTCTTTGCTTCTGAACTTAGTAGAGGTAAATCTGGCTTTTTTTTGCAAAACAACCCTAGAGCTTAGTATCCTACTACAAACCACCACCCCCTTAACTTGTTAGTATTAGTTTGCGAGTACTTAAAGAGTACTCAAGGCTTTGTCCCTGGCTATTCCCGTGGCCAGACTATGAAGAGGAGTATCAGGATGACAGACCACAGGAAGTTTACGACAACTAGGATCATCTCCCATCGTCAGCATTGTCTGTGACCCTGAAGATGGAGCTTTGCCTATGCTATCATTATCTTTACGTTATTCCGCTACTTGAATTGTATTAAGAAATAGATCATGAGATCCTTATTTGTGTAAGATATTATGTATGGTTTGTAATGGATGATGTACTGTGATATCCAAATTTGTTATGTCTCGCAAAAATGGTAATCCTGGGATTGCGACGTATGGCATAACAGGCATCTGGGATTAAAAATCTGGGTGTTGACAATGTGTACGTGGGACCCAAGTGCTTTGGCCCATGCATACGTCAGACCAAATTTCCGGTTGACTTTGGTATCGCCAAACACATCCAGCCCTATGATGACGCGGCTCGGCTAGACACCTGGCTCCAGGATTTTTCCAGGCCTGCTACATCGCCAAAGGAGAAAACAGCATGGTCGCAGTCCGATATCTCCCGCTTATGCTGAGGAAGACGGCTCGATCATGGCTCAATGAATTGCCAGAAAATTCAGTTCATAACTGTTATGATATGCAAAGTGCGTTCTTTTCAAACTTCGAGGGAACATACAGGAGGCCCTGCACAGTCGGAGACTTGCAGCGTTGCACCCAAACACCCAGAGAAACTTGCTAGGATTACCTCGGACGCTGGATTGACACGAAAAACTCATGTAAAGGAGTAAACAAGCAAACTGCGATTGAAGCTTTCATTGCAGGACTCCTAGTCGGACTTTTGCGTCATAGATTGAAGCGTGACCACGTCACAGATTTGGGAGAGATGATAGAGACGGAAAGCAAATATGTTGATGCCGATGATGATTCAGAAGGGCTGCTAAACATTCTAGCCAATCCTAATGCGGCCAAACATCCAAAACAACAAGCTCAGAAGCGCAAGAACACCTCGAAAGATAAACCGGCTCCGGACAACCCAGCTGTTAACGCGACATTCAGATCCGGAGGAGAAGGAGGGCACGAAGGCGGCCAGGGCAGAGGCCACGGAACTTCCCAAATCCAAGGCAGAGGAGAACAGCAACCCGGAAGAACCTATACCTGGGCCGACATTGCCAACAATCCCTGTGTCCACCACTTGGATAGTAACGGAGGGTCTACCCACACAAATGCCGAGTGTCGTTTCAATGACGACATCAAGAAATACGAATCCGCTGGCTATAGATCCAAGCGACAAAAAGGAAAGAAAAAAAATCCAAAAAAGGCAAGGAGCCCAAGGAAGATTCCTACATGGAAGAAGCGGATGCCGCACAGCCCAAGTCGGATGGAAAGAAGGATTTTCCAACTAAGAAAGACACATACGTCTGCTTCCTTGGATCTCAACCGGCTAAGGACAAGAAGGCGGTTCTCCATGAGCTCAATGCGACGGTTCCAGCTGTTCCACAATTTCTGGATTGGTCGGATATAACCATCACCTTTGATCGCTCAAATCATATCGTCGGGGAAAATACCCTCTGGTCGTCAATCCTCTTATTGATAGCTATGAGTTTTCTAAAACTCTCATAGACGATGGAAGCAGCATTAACATCCTCTACATCGAAACGCTCCACCGCGTGAAGATTCACGAGAACCAGTTGAGTTAACAGTGTAAATTTTCATGGCATTGTACTAGGGAGACATGCGGATTCTCTGGGTGAGATTACTCTAGACGTGACATTCGGAACCCGAGAAAATTACCGGACGGAGCCACTCTCTTTTGAGGTGGTACCATTCAAAAGTGCTTACCACGCCATCTTCGGGCGTCCGGCTTACTGGGCGTTCATGGCTCGTCCCTGTTACATTTACAATATGATAAAACTTCCAGGTCCAAAGGGCGTCATCACCATCCAGGGAAATCCGAGGAAAGCGCGAAAGTGTGACGAAGGATCTGCTGCCTTTGCACGCCTAGGAGTACTAGGAGATCAAGAAGACCATCAACCCGTTCGAGATGCCCGCTATGAAGAACGAGGTGCTGAAGCGAAGCATACATTTCAAGGCGTCAGAAGAGACGAATAAAACATCGTTGAAGGAAGATGATCCCTCCTAGACGACGAACATAGGGGTAGGCTTAGACCTTGCATAGGTAAGCATGCTCGTCGAGTTCCTCAAAGCTAATAGTGATATCTTCGCATGGCAGCCTTCTGACATGACCGGAGTACCTAGGGAACTTTCCGAGCACTCTCTTAATGTGTACCCTGACGCTAAACCTGTCAAACAGTCCTTACGACGGTTTGGTGATGAAAAGCGCAAAGCAATAGCCAAGGAATTGGCCCGACTAGAATTAGCCGGATTCATAATAGAGGTCATCCATATAGATTGGGTGGCAAATCTTGTACTCGTCCCTAAAAAGGACACTATTGATTTAAGGATGTGGGTTGATTATACCGCTTTGAACAAGACATGCCCAAAAGACCCGTTCCCTTTGCCACGAATTGATCAAGTTATTGACTCAACGGAGGGTCGGAATTACTCTATTTTCTTGACGCATATTCCGGATATCACCAAATACCGATGAAATAATCGGATCAAATTAAGACGTCTTTCGTCACCCCTTTTGAAACCTTCAGCTACAAAATTATGCCTTTTGGCTTAAAGAATGCAGGAGCAACATATCAACATACTATGCAACGTTGTCTCAACGATCAAATCGGACGCAACGTCCATGCCTACATAGATGGCATAGCAGTTATGTCCAAAAATAAGAAAACCTTAATTTCTGACTTGGAGGAAACATTTGCTAGCCTATGAAAATTCAATATGATGTTAAATCCGAAGAAGTGTTTCCTTGGAATTCCAGCCAGAAAACTGTTAGGTTTTATCGTCTCTAAGCGAGGCATAGAGGCGAACCGGGACAAAATCAAGGCTATACTTAACATTACCAGGAAGATTCGCCTGAAGGACGTGCAACGTCTCACTGGTTGCATCGCAGCAGTGATCCGGTTCGTCAGCCAGCTCGAAGAAAGTGTCGCATCTTTATACAAGCTCTTGAAGAAAATCGAAAAATTTGTCTGGGCCCATGAAGATTATACTGCCCTACAAAGTTTAAAAGACCTACTTTCAAACCCACCAGTTCTCGCCGCGCCAGAGCCTCGGGAGCCTATGTTACTTTACATTGCAGCGACCAACAAGGTCATAAGTGTGGTAACAATAGTGGAGTGCGAGGAAGAAGGTCACAAGCATAAGGTGCAGCGTCCAACCTATTACCTGAGTGAGGTTTTGACAGAGTCGAAACAACGATATCCACACCATCAAAAGCTAGCTATAGAGTGTTCTTTGCATCCAGAAAGCTATGCCACTATTTTCAAGAGCACAAGATCACAGTGGTTAGTACTCCTCCCCTGCGAGACATAATCAATAACCGTGACGCCACATGATGTGTCGCGAAGTGGGAAATAAAGCTTGCAGCTTTTGACATTGAGTACAAGTTGCGTACAGCAATCAAGTCCCAAATACTTGCCGATTTCAATGTCAATTGGACAGAGACGACAGAAAATACAAGTCCTCCAGACTAGAAATTTTGGATCCTTCACTTTGATGGATCAAAAGCACGAGGAGGCTCGGGGGCTGGCGTGGTGCTCAAATCACCCCAAGGAGATAAACTATTCTATGTGTTACAAATACACTTCACGGCGACAATAATATTGCCGAGTATGAAGCATTGTTACATGGAATATGCATGGCCAAAAACATTGGCGTAACAAGACTCATGTGTTACGGAGACTCGGATTTAGTAGCTCAGCAAGTATCCGACATCTGCAATGCAAACAAGCATATGGCAGCCTACAAAGCCGTCGTGGATGATTTATCTAAATCGTTCGAGGGTTTTGAGGTTCAACACATCCCTCGAGAAGAAAATGAGGAAGCAGATGCTCTACCAAGGATAGGATCTGCGTGGAAACAAGTATCGGATGGCGCTTTTTTAGAGTATATAAAAGTCCCGTCCATAACCGGAGTTGATGAGGACTATCTGACGAAATCCGACTCAGCTTTAATAGCAATTCTGGCTATAATTCCCAGCTGGAAAAAACCCTATCTGGATTTCCTAATAGACGGAAAATTACCCGAAGACAAAGAAACCCTATCTGGATTTCCTAATAGACGGAAAATTACCCGAAGACAAAGTATTGAGCCGGCATATCGTCCGACGAGCGAAAGCCTACACAATAATTGTAGGGGTTCGTAGCATGGAAAACAAAAAAATTCTACCGCATGCAAACAAACAAGCCAAGATCTATCTACTTGATTGTAGCAATGAGTCGGTAGAGGAACTCACCCTCGAAGATTCCAAAGCGTTTAACAAGAGCAGATTCTCGTGGGTGATGTAGTCGTACTCTTGCCGATCTCAAGATCGTAGCGATCCTTCCCGCTGCGTTAAATGGCTTCATGATGGGTCACACGTTGATTGACTGATGAAGATCTTCCTCTCCCTTGTTCCAGCAGGCAGCGGAGGTTGTAGTGCTCTCCTCGTGATTCCGGCAGCACGACGGCATGGTGTCGAAAGTAGAGGGGAGATCCCGTAGGGCTTCGCCTTAAGCCGGTGCGAGTATGGTGGAGCAAGAGAGGTGCCTTGGCGATCTAGGGTTTAGAAGCACCAAGGGGAGGGCTTGGCCGACGGCTAGGGTTTGGGGAAACCCCCAACTCGCCGAGTTGGTGGTGCCCTAGGTGGTGGCGGCTCAAGGAGGTGGTGGCGCCGGCGGCTTGGGGTTAGGGTTTTGGGTGTGAGGGGTAGGGGCGCCCTACCCCTCCTTATATAGGTGGAGGGTGGCCGGTTGGTAGGAGGGAGTCCTCCCCCAACTCGGCCTCCTTGGCCGGCGGGTGGAGGGAGGGGAACTCCTCCCCAAGTAGTTTTCCTACTCTCCCTCCACCAAGCAAACTTGCCGTTTGACTTTTTCAAATTGGCGTTTGACTTTCAAACTAGGATTTGATTTCTCCCTTCATTTTGCCCAGCCAAGTGACCTAGTACATGATGCAACCATTCCATATTGTTATGACACATTCATGTACCCTTCTCCTTCGGAGTATCGTACCTTCCGGACCCTTCTAGAACATTCCTGGTGAAAACACCTAATCATTCCCCGACAAAGCAGGACTTTCCTTATATGAATCTTATTCTCGGACCATTAGGATCTCCTCGTGATATCCCGGATCCCATCCGAGACTCCGAACAACATTCGGTCTCTTACTCATCATTCCATAACTACTCAACAACATCGAATCCTTAAGTGTGTCTCCCTACGGTTCGTGAATTATGCGGACATGACCGAGACACTTCTCCGATCAATAACCAATAGAGGAATCTGGAAATTCATATGTATCCCACATACTTCTACGATTACTTTGCGATCGAATGAACCACTTACATACGATACCAATTTCCCTTTGTCTCACGATAGTTTACTTATCTGAGGTTTTGATCGTCAGTATCTCTGCATACCTAGTTCAACCTCGTTACTGATAAGTACTCTTTTCTCTTTCCCGTGGTATGTGATCCCTTGTGAGACAGTCACATGCTTGGAAGCCAATTGGATGACATTCCACCGAGAGGGCCCAGAGTATATCTATCCGTCATATGTATGGACAAATCCCACTCTTGATCCATGTGCCTCAACCCATACTTTCTGAACAGTCAATGACACCTTTATAGCCACCCAGTTACGGTGTGGTGTTTGATGTCATTAAAGCATCCTTCTGGTGATGGTGATTAGCATGATCTCATGGTCGAAGGAATTAGGTTACTATGTATCAGAAAGCTTATAGCAATTGAACTATTAAAATGACTTGATCTTTATGCTACGCTTATCTATAGGAGTATGTCCATCATACCATTCTCCTAATGATATGACCTTGTTATTAACAACATCTCAAATGTTCATGATCAAGAAACCATGATCATCTATTAATAAACAAGCTAGTATTATAAAGAGGTTTTACGAGGGACTCTAATCTAGTTTACAAATCACACAAGTATTAATGTTTCTGGTTAATACTGTTATAGCATGAATGTAAACATTTATCATAAACACAAAGATATAATAATAACTACATTTATTAATGCCTCTAGGGAATATCTCCAACAGTCTCCCACTTGCACTAGAGTCAACTAATCTAGATTACATGGTAATATATCGAACACCCATGGCGGTTTGGTGCTGGTCATGTTTTGCCCTCGGGAGAGGTTTAGTCAACGGATCCGCCAGATTCAGATCTGTGTGTACTTTGCAAATCTTTATGTCACCATCTTGGACATGCTCTCGAATAGCATGAAAATGTAGCTTGATGTGCTTCAGCTTCTTGTGTGACCTTGGTTCTTGCGCATTGGCTATGGCGCCCATGTTATCACAGTAGATAGACATTGGCTCCAGCGCACTTGGAACCACACCGAGCTCTGTAATCAACTCCTTCATCCATATTGCTTCTTGTGAAGCCTTCGAAGCAGCTATGTATTCTGATTCAGTTGAAGATCTCGCCACAATGCTTTGCTTTGCACTCCTCCAGCTAACTACTTCACCATTCAAAGTAAATACGTATCCAGATTGAGATTTAAATTCATCCGGATCGGTGTTCCAACTAGCATCGGTGTAACCATTAACAACGAGTTGTTCATCACCTCCATAAGAAAGAACCATATCATTAGTTCTTCTCAACTACATAAGGATGTTTTTGACCGCTGTCCAATGATCCACTCCTGGATCACTTTGATATCTGCTAGTCAAACTAACAGCATATGCAATGTCGGGTCTAGTACATAGCATGGCATACATTAGAGATCCTATGGCTGCGGCATATGGAGTCTTACTCATCCTTTCTCTATCTTCTGCCGTTGCTGGACTTTGAGTTTTACTCAAGGTCGTATTGGGCAACATGGGCAAGAACCCTTTCTTGCTATCTTCCATTCCAAACCTATTTATAACTTTGTCCAAATATGTACTTTGTGACAATGATATTAGGCGTCTCGATCTATCTCTATAAATCTTTATGCCTAATATGTAAGCTGCTTCTCCAAGATCTTTCATTGAAAAACTATTATTCAAATAATCCTTGACACTCTTAAGAAGGTCTACATAATTCCCAATCAACAATATGTCATCTACATATAGTATTAAGAATGCTACAGAACTCCCACTCACTTTCTTGTAAATACAAGCTTCTCCATAAGTTTGTATAAAACCAAAGCTTTTGATTACCTTATCAAAACGTTGATCCCAGCTTCGGGATGCTTGCTATAATCCATATATGGACCGTTGAAGTTTGCATACCTTGTTAGCATCTTTAGGATAGACAAAACCTTTGGGTTGCATCATATACAACTCTTCATCAATGTCTCCATTGAGGAACGCCGTTTTGACATCCATATGCCATATCTCATAATCATAATATGCAGCGATTGCTAACAAAATCCTCACAGACTTCAGCTTCGCTACCGGTGAGAAAGTCTCATCGTAGTCAACTCCTTGAATTTGTCGAAACCCTTTTGCGACAAGCCGAGCTTTATAGACAGTAACATTACCATCAACATCTGTTTTATTCTTGAAAATCCATTTGTTCTGGACAGCCTTCCGGCCATCCGGTAAGTCCACCAAAGTCCATACTTGGTTTTCGTACATGGATCCAATCACGGATTTCATGGCATATTACCATTTGTTGGAATCTGGGCTCATCATCGCTTCCTCATATGTCGCAGGGTCATTGGTGTTGTCCACCAACATGACACTCATAACAGGATCATACCAATCAGGAGTGGTACGAGTTCTCGTTGACCTGCGAGGTTTTGTAGCAACTTCAACCGAAGTTTCATGATCATCATCATTAGCTTCCTCTCTTATTGGTGTAGGCGCCACAGGAACTACTTCCGGTGTTGCGCTACTCGCAAGTTCGAGAGAAGGTTCAACAACCTCGTCGAGTTCTACTTTCCTTCACTACAAGGATTCGGGCCTATTGCAACAACGAGATTCGTGGCAATAAGTGCTGAATTGTGGCAATAGGTACCTATTGCCACGACATGACTTTCGTTGCTAAGCGTTGCGATAGGATGCATGGTAATAGGTTATTGCCACAAAAACCAAATTGTGGCAGGAAAGCGTGCTATTGCAACAACCATGTGACATGTTGCCACAATTTTTTCAAGCGGCAACACATGCTTAATGCTACAATTTGGTTCGTCGTGATAGCTTAATGCAACAGCCATCAAAACCGTGGAGATTGTTTGTTTGTGGCAGTAGGCGCTTGTGGCAATAGCCTATTCCAACAACACTTGTTTCGTGGCGCATGCACTTTCGTGGCAATAGCCAATTGTTGCAATAGACCCGAACCCTATAGCAACAACTCTTGTTTTTGTGGGTACACCTTTTTCTCCACAAACCCTATGTTTGTGGCATTAATTTATGGCAACAACTCTCCAAACACGATAACAAAAAATTGTCTGCCAGCGACGGGCTCAAAAGACCCATTAGTGACAAGTAAGATGCCCATCACTAGTAAGGTGTCACTAGTAAAAAGTATTAGTTTATTATCGACAGTCGTTTATCTCATGCCTTTGCTTTGTTTTCAGGATTCAAATAAAATACAATTAAAAATTTATATACATACGGTCAGATACGTAACTCATTCATAACTTCATATAGCTCACAAAATCCATCTACTATTCCATAAAGGCCATCTAAGAGAGTCCAGTCACCTATTTGGTTTGATCCCACAACTTGCAAGCACAATGAAACATAAACTCAAATGGGTGTTACTACAATCTGTCATGTGTACTAAGTCAGGGAAAACGCAGTACTTGTATAATCTTGCATAACGCAGACCTGGCTGTGAAGAAACCTCGCCAAAGTTTGACATCTAAGAATATGAACGTTTCTCTTGCATGTTTCCATTAGTTCAGTAAGAATAGCCACCATGCTGATGGAAAAATACGCCCTGTAACATGACATGCACACACGAACGTGAGAAACTCAGCCACAAAATTTCATTACCACCAAATATAAATAGGATCTGAACTTATAATTTTCTAAAGAAAATGGTAGTCTGTACAATCAAAATAATCAGAACATGTTTTTACTTCTGAAGTTGATAGCAAAAACTATTTCAGCTCATAGAGATAACCAGTATTGATTTTTACTTGCAACCAGAAGCTCGTGCGTATCTTCAAGTCCAGGTGTATGTGTTCAAATTATTCTTAGCGGCTAAAAGTTATTCTACTCACTCAGTCTCAAAATAGATGTCTCATTTTTTTAAAAATTTGGATGTATCTAATATTAAATAATGTTAGATACATCCAAATTTAGACAAAATTTTGACATCTATTTTAAGACAGAGGAAGTACAAAATTTAAACGTAAACTTGTTTACTTCAGCGGTCACAAATTATCCTACCTGACAATTTTAGGTAACTCGTATCTACCACATAATTATCTCTAGTAACAATATATTTTCTTCTTGAATGCTCGCGACAGTAGACTAACAAGGATAATATATTTTCAGGGAAAGAAAGAGAACCCACGATCCAAGTAGGATTACAGAACATAGAAGCAATTTCGACCTATGTATGGCAGAATATAACAGTACCTGAACACACTGATGGGCGACGGCAGATGTAACATTGCTATTGAAAGTAAATTGACCCTGATCCTGCTTATCTTCTGGCTCAAATATATTATGGATCCTGTCCATTAAGTTAATATCAGAAACATTCAACATTACACCCAGGAAAAACGATGGAAGTGTTTTCATTGTAAATAAAAAGTCCACCTCGGAAGAAACTGACCTGCCGTGGTATTTGGATCTGTACACTAATTTACTCTCCATGAATCAGACCACTCGTCAGCACATTCAAGCATCCAGCATGGAGATTCTTTCTTCGATCAAATTCTCCCTCAAATCAGAACCATTCTCTAAAATTCCAATTGCCCAACAACAATCTCACAGCCAATTTCAACCCAAATCTAAAATCGCAAACGAATCCCAATACTGGATTTGGGCAAGGGTGATAGAGCTTGAGGAAAAATTGAAAATAAGCCAATGGACAATATAGAATTGGATTTATTAACTCCCGAACCTTATCATTCCTCGTGGCTGGGTGTAGAGGCCTCGGGGTATGGATGGCGTGTAGGCCTGCCGGTAATGGGAGGAAGCCTGGCGGCGTCTGCGCTATCGGCTTCGGCTCCATGGACGCCCGGCGGAGTCTGCGCTATCGGCGTCGGCTCCATGGACGCCCGGCGGCAGGTGAGACTAGTGGCAGTGAGCCTTGCGGTGGGGAGGACTAGCGTCGGCGGCGTGGATGCCAGGCGGCGGCTGATCTGAAAACCGTGTGCACCTTCTATACTAGCAGAACACAAGTACCTGAAAGGATGGGCCATCTGCCTTGTAATACTTCTCCAGCGGAGGAGGCGCAGGCCCAGGGTGCGTGGGTGGGCCGGCCCAGAGGCGCGCGGGTGTGTGGTCGGGTCAGCTCTCACTAAAAATTGGAAAATGATACCGGGTTAACGCAGCGCACAAGTGGTGGGGATCCCATCCACAGTCTGTCTCTACTTTTTTTTTGCGAAAGCACGGTCGGTCTCTACTGCTTTGTCATATTCTTCTTTCAACACGGCCCAATTCCTCACTCTGCCGCCAGGCCATAGTCGCTTGTCTCCACTACCGTTGCACCTCTGCCTGTCCTGCGTGCCACCACCGCCGCTGAGCCACGCGCCTCCGCCACGCGCGTCCATCGCCTCGCTCGTTGTCGGGAGCTCTATGTCCTGCAAGGAGGGCGTTGGGCTCCTCCATAGCGAGACGACGGTCTTTGCTAGGGGCGACGGTCCGGATTGCATGGGCTAATCTTGTAAATATTTTTAACATTCTCAGGAGATTGGCCGGAGCCAGGATGGCCTCCATGACTCATGGAGGTGGCCCACGTGAAGGCTCGTTGTTGACTATATGGAATATCGTTGCAATATATTGTTCTTTATTGCAACAGTAGCGGGTTGTTGTAATATCCTCTTCGTATTGCCATTGATACAGAACTTGTTGCAATAAACAATAGTTATTGTAACACGGTGAAATTGAGGCGAAAAATATACACTATTACGACAAATATGTATTTTTGTTGCAATAGTTATACAATTTTTTGCAACAAATTTACACCTATCGTATCATGACAGAGTTGTCGCAATATCTTTCTAAATATTACCATGAATAACTAATTTGTTGCGAGACCTAGTTTCTATTGCAACAAAATAACTAACTCGCGCAACGGAATTTTCTTGTCGCAATATCAGAGCCATATTGCAACGACCATGTGGTTTGTTGCAATACAGATCCTCTATTACAACAAAAAATATTATTTATCGCGACAATACTCACTTATGGCAATATGTACATCCTATTACCACGATCAGGAAATCTATGGCAATATTGTGTTTTATTGCAACAAAATGTCATTGCAGCAATAAATATTGTTGCAATAGACCGGATTTCCTGTAGTGCTTCCAGTCACTTCTTTCGAGAGAAATTCTTTCTCTAGAAAGGTTCCATTCTTAGCAACGAAGATTTTGCCTTTGGATCTATGACAAAAGGTATACCCAATAGTTTCCTTCGGGTATCCTATGAAGACGCATTTTTCCGCTTTGGGTTCAAGCTTGTCTGGCTGTAACTTCTTTACATAAGCTTCGCAACCCCAAACTTTAAGGAACGACAATTTAGGTTTCTTCCCAAACCATAATTCATACGGTGTCGTTTCAACGGATTTAGATGGTGACCTATTTAAAGTGAATGCGGTTTTTTCTAATGCATAACCCCAGAACGATAGCGGTAAATCTGTAAGTGACATCATAGAACGAACCATATCTAAGAGAGTTCGATTACGACGTTCGGACACACCATTACGCTGTGATGTTCCCGACGGTGTCAATTGTGA
Source organism: Avena longiglumis (assembly GCA_030063025.1). Taxonomy (NCBI): domain Eukaryota; kingdom Viridiplantae; phylum Streptophyta; class Magnoliopsida; order Poales; family Poaceae; genus Avena; species Avena longiglumis. The sequence continues at coordinate 567,170,926 of CP125976.1, forward strand.
AAGTATTCCGCATTTCTTCAAATGCTCTCTAAACTCGTAACTTACATATTCACCTCCACGATCAGATCGTAGAAATTTAATCTTCTTGTTATGTTGATTCTCTACCTCGCTTTTAAATTCCTTAAATTCTCGAAAGTTTCGGACTTATGTTTCATTAAATAGATATACCCGCATCTACTCAAGTCATCCGTGAAGGTAAGAACATAACGATAACCACCGCGCGATGCTACACTCATTGGGCCACACACATCGGTATGTATGATTTCCAATAAGTCCATAGCTCGCTCCATCATCCCAGAAAATGGAGTCTTTGTCATTTTACCCATCAGACATGCTTCGCATCTTTCAACTGATTCGAAATCAAGTGATTCAAGAAGTCCATCGGAATGGAGTTTCTTCATACGCTTCACTCCAATATGACCAAGACGATAGTGCCACATATAGGTCGAGTTATCGCTCAATTTCAAACGTTTAGCTTCAATGTAATTAATATGTGTATTTCCACGATCGAGATTCAATACGAATATACCATCTACAAAAGGTGCATGTGCATAAAATATATTACTCATATAAATCGAACAACCATTATTCTTGGACTTAAACAAGTAACCGTCTCGCAACAAACATGATCCAGATATAATGTTGATGCGTAACGCAGGCACCAAATAACAATTATTTAAGTATAAAACTAATCCCGATGGTAGATGAAGAGTTAGCGTGCCGACCGTGATCACATCAACATTTGATCCATTTCCAACGCGCATCGTCACCTCGTTCTTCGCTAGCTTCCGTTTATTCTGCAGCACCTGTTTCGAGTTACAAATATGAGCAACTGAACTAGTATCAAATACCCAGGCACTACTACGAGTACTAGTGAGATACACATCAATAACATGTATATCGGATATACCTTTCTTCTTTATGTTGTCGTTCTTCAAATCCGCCAAGTACTTTGGGAAATTCCGCTTCCAGTGACCTTCTCCCTTGCAGTAAAAGCATTCAGTATCAGGCTTAGGCCCAGCCTTGGTCTTCTTCGTCGGTGCGGCAACTTTCTTACCACCCTTATTGAAGTTTCCCTTTTCCTTAGACTTGCCTTTCTTGAATTTGGTGGTCTTATTGACCAACAACACTTGATGCTCTTTCTTGATCTCCACTTCTGTAGATTTCAACATGGAGAAGAGTTTTGGCAACGTCTTGTTCATGTTTTGCATATTTTAGTTCATCACAAAGTTCTTGTAACTTGGTGGTAGTGATTGGAGGACGCGGTAAATCCCCAAAGCATTAGGAATCACTATACCCAAACTTTGGAGTTTGTTTGCGTGCCCAGACATCTTAAGCACATGCTCACTGACGGAGCCGCCCTCTTCCATCTTGCAGTTAAAGAACTTTTCAGAAGCCTCATAACTCTCAACCGCCGCGTGAGCCTCAAATATCATTTTGAGTTCACGGACAATATCATGTGGGTCTTGGTTCTCAAACCTTTTCTGAAGTTCCGATTCCAAACCATACAATATAGCACACTGAACTGTGGAGTACTGATTCTTCCGAGTGAGGTAAACATTCTTTACTTCATCGGTAGCAGTAGCTGCAGGTGGTTCACCCAGCGGTGCATCCAACACATATCTCAAATTACCAGCTTTGAGGACAATACTCAAATTGCGGAACCATCCCACGAAGTTGCTTCCATTGTTTTTCAACTTTTCTTTCTCTAGGAACGCATTAAAATTGATGGTAGGGGCCACCATTGATCTACAACATATTTGCAATAGTTTAGACTAAGTTTATGACAAATTGAGTTCTAATTAATAGTTAAATTAATCTAGGTGAACTCCCACTCAAAACAATATCCCTCACATTGTTTTAGTGATCACACGAACCAAATCCACCACATCAAAACCGATCATCACGAGAGTTGATGTAGCTTCAATGGCGAACAATCAACATGTTCATCATATCTACTATATGACTCATGCTTTACCTTTCGGTGATCCGTGTTCCGAGACCATGTCTGTACATGCTAGGCTCGTCAAGATCAAACCTTAGCTTCCGCATGAGCAAATCTGGCTTGCTCACATTGTATACACCCGCAGAATCTAACACACCCGATCATCACATGGTGCTTCGAAATAATGAGCTTTAGCAACGGTGCTTACTAAGGATGAACACTTTAAAACTTAAAATTTGAGTAATTGAGGGATCATCTTATAATGCTACCGTCATTAACTAGGCAATACAAGATGCATAAAGGATTAACATCACATGCAATTCATAATATGTGATATGATATGGCCTTTCTTCTTGTGCTTCCGATCTCCATCTTCAAGCACGAACATGATCTCCATCATCACCTGTATAGCGTCAAGGTCAATGGAGCCGTTTCATGGTTGTCGTCCACCAGCTTCAACTATTACAACTACTTTGAATAGACACGCGGGTCTTAACGGAATTTAAAGACAACCATATGGCTCCTGCCGGTTGCCAACTTACAATAAGGGACATTGCATACATCAAATATAATCACAATCATGGCCATATCACATCACAACACACCCCTGCAAAACAAAGTTAGACGCCTCTAATTTTCTTTGCATATTTTACGTGGTTTGGGGATTTCAATAAGTGTCAATCTAACTTACGAACAAGAACCACAACGTTGATGTTTGAACTATCAAGTGCCCATTGTAAATTGGATCTATACTTTAATGGGAGAGACAGACACCCGCAAAGCCACTTATGCAATACAAGTTGCATGTTGAGCGTGGAACAAGTCTCATGAATGATGTCATGTAAGGTTAGCCTAGGCCGCTTCATCCCATCATACCGCAAGATGCAAAGTACACAAAAATCAATTGATAAAAAAAGCACCACCGCCCACAATGACCATTGTGTTCTACTCGTGCAACAGATCTACAAATAGACACGACTCTGATACCACTGTAGGTGTTCGTAGCATGGAAAACAAAAAAATTCTACCGCATGCAAACAAACAAGCCAAGATCTATCTACTAGATTGTGGCAACGAGTCGATAGAGGAACTCACCCTCGAAGATTCCAAAGCGGTTAACGAGAGCAGATTCTCGTGGGTGTAATCGTACTCTTGCCGATCTCAAGATCGTGTAGACGATCCTTCCGGCGCTGCGTTTCGGCAGCGCTTCCGCAGTCGGTCACACGTTCGGTAGTCGATAAAGACCTTCCTCTCCCTTTGTTCCAGCAGGCAGCGGAGGTTGTAGTTCTCTCCTCGTGATTCCGGCAGCATGATGGCGTGGTGTCAGAAGTAGAGGGGAGATCCCGCAGGGTTTCGCCTTAAGCCAGTGCGAGTATGGTGGAACAAGAGAGGTGCCTTGGCGATCTAGGGTTTAGAATCACCAAGGGGAGGCTTGGCCGGCGGCTAGGGTTTGGGGAAACCCCCAACTCGCCGAGTTGGTGGTGCCCTAGGCGGCGGCGGCTCAAGAGGTGGTGGCGCCGGTGACTTGGGGTTAGGGTTTTGGGTGTGAGGGGTAGGGGCACCCTACCCCTCCTTATATAGGTGGAGGGTGGCCGGTTGGGAGGAGGGAGTCCTCCCCCAACTCGTCCTCCTTGGCCGGCGGGTGGAGGGAGGGGAACTCCTCCCCAAGTAGGTTTCCTACTCTCCCTCCACCAAGAAAACTTGTCATTTGGCTTTTTCAAATTGGCGTTTGACTTTCAAACTAGGATTTGATTTCTCCCTTTATTTTGCCCAGCCAAGTGACCTAGTACATGATGCAACCATTCCATATTGTTATGACACATTCATGTACCCTTCCCCTCAAGAGTACCGGACCTTCCGGACCATTCTAGAACATTCCTGGTGAAAACACCGGAATCATTCCCCAACTCCGAAACAGGACTTTCCTTATATGAATCTTATTCTCCGGACCATTCCGGATCTCCTCGTGATATCTCGGATCCCATCCGAGACTCCGAACTACATTCGGTCTCTTACTCATCATTCCATAACTACTCAACAACATTGAATCCTTAAGTGTGTCTCCCTACGGTTCGTGAATTATGCGGACATGACCGAGACACTTCTCCGATCAATAACCAATAGAGGAATCTGGAAATTCATATGGCTCCCACATACTTCTACGATTACTTTGCGATTGAATGAACCACTTACATACGATACCAATTTCCCTTTGTCTCACGATAGTTTACTTGTCCTAGGTTTTGAGCGTCGGTATCTCTGCATACCTAGTTCAACCTCGTTACTGATAAGTACACTTTTCTCGTTCCCGTGGTATGTGATACCTTCTGAGCCAGTCGCATGCTTGCAAGCCAATTGGATGACATTCCACCGAGAGGGCCCAGAGTATATCTATCTGTCATATGGATGGACAAATCCCACTCTTGATCCATGTGCCTCAACCCATACTTTCTGAACACTCAATGCCACCTTTATAGACACCTAGTTACGGTGTGGTGTTTGATGTCATCAAAGCATCCTTCTGGTGATGGTGATTATCATGATCTCATGGTCGAAGGAATTAGGTTACTATGTATCAGAAAGCTTATAGCAATTGAACTATTAAAATGACTTGATCTTTATGCTACGCTTATCTATAGGAGTATGTCCATCATACCATTCTCCTAATGATATGACCTTGTTATTAACAACATCTCAAATGTTCATGATCAAGAAACCATGATCATCTATTAATCAACAAGATAGTATTATAAAGAGGTTTTACGAGGGACTCTAATCTAGTTTACAAATCACACAAGTATTAATGTTTCTGGTTAATACTGTTATAGCATGAATGTAAACATTTATCATAAACACAAAGATATAATAATAACTACATTTATTAATTCCTCTAGGGCATATCTCCAACAATAATAAATGGTGATCTCTATAAGCTGAGTGTTTCTAGGGTTTTCCAGTGATGTATTTCTCCGGAAGAAGGAGTGGAAGTCTTACGAGAGATCCACGAAGGCGAGTGTGGTCACCATGCTGCAGCCAGATCCTTAGTTGCAAAAGCTTTTAGACACATATTCTTTTGGCTTACACCTAAGACATATGCAGATAAACTGGTCAAAACATGCAGAGGCTGCCAAAAGTACGCCCGTCAGGCACACGTTTGATACGCCGGAAACGTATCTATAATTTTTGATACTCCATGCTTGTTTTGTATCTACTTTGCTTTGCTTTGTCTACACTTTGAGGTGTTTTTATATCTTTTCTGGAAGTAACCTATTAATAAGATGCCACAGTGCTAGTTGCTTGTTTTCTTCTGTTTTTGGTTCCAGAAAGTCAAAAAATCAATATTCTCGGAATTGGACGGGACAAAAGCCAAAGTCATTATTTTTCCCGGAGCAACACGGAACCACGAAGCAGAGCGAGAGGGGTACCACAGGGTGGCCGCACCCCCCCCTCCCTAGGCGCGGACAAGCCCTGGGGGAGCCCATAGGGGGTGTGGGCCCCCTGGACCCCCACAGACCTTGATTCCTGCGCCTATAAGAAGCCTCTGACCCAAAAACCCTAGGGCATCTAGAAGAAATCCACGAAAACCTCCATAGCGCCACCGCCACCAAAAGGGAGATTCGAGGGATAGAAAGTCTCTGTTCTGGCACCCTGCTGGGACGGGGAAGTGCCCCCGGAGCCATCTCCATCGATCTCCATCACCATCTTCATCACCGTTGCTGATTCCCATGATAAGGAGGGAGTAGTTCTTCCTCGAGGCTAAGGGCTCTACCGATAGCTATGTGTTCATCTCTCTCTATGCATGGTCATATTGTGATCATGAGCTTTGTAATCAAGTAGATCTACCTTGCTACTCAAGTGCTTTAATAGATCTCTGCTCTCCCCATGTGTGTGAAAGTGACAGCGTGCACGCCATGGTGGCACTTAGGTTTGAGTCTACATAAATACTCTTTGTTCTTTAATAGATCTCTGCTTTTCCCCACGTGTGTGAAAGTAACAGCATGCACGCCATGTGTGGCACTTAGGCTAGACTACATATATATTTTTTATGAGTTATATTTGGAGTTGAATGTCTCTATGAAACTGCGGTGTTTGTTGGAACCATCTAGCGCTCAAGGTGACAGTGTGGGGTTATCTAGATTGGGGAAGGCCCTACCATGGATTATAGTGTTCAACCAGAGAGTAGTTAAGATTAGTATCATGAAGAGAGGATATTTATATGAGAGAGTGTTCACTAGTGAAAGTATGATCCCTAGGCCTTGTTTCTAAACATTGAAACACCGTTTGCATCTAGATCTGTTGCATGTTTGCTTGCTTTAGTCTTTACCTCGTCGTCAAGCTCTTATCTGGTACCGTTACCACTTGTATTTCACTATCTCTTCGCCGAACTAGTGCACCTATACACCTGACAAGTGTATTGGGTGTGTTGGGGACACAAGAGATTTCTTGTATCTTGATTGCAGGATTGCTTGAGAGGGAATACCTTTGACCACTTCCTCCCTGAGTTCGATAAACCTTGGGTAATCCACTTAAGGGAAACTTGCTGCTGTTCTACAAACCTCTACACTTGGAGGCCCAACAACTGTCTACAAGAATAGAAGTGCGTAGACATAAATGTTCCGGCTGATCAGCTGCGAACAATCCCTATTACATGGCCATTCACGATCTGGGGGCTTGATATGGTAGGGCCGTTTCGCACGGCAAAATGTGGATTTACTCACCTACTATTGATGGTGGATAAATTTACAAAGTGTATTGAGGCTAAACCCGTAACAAGTTGCGATGGAGCCACAGCCAGAAAGTTCATCGAGGACGTGATCATCCGATTCGGATATCCGCACAGTATAATTACTGACAACGGGAGCAACTTTTCCATGGGGGAACTTGCCGAATTATACGAAGAACAAGGGATCCGACTCGATATTGCATCAGTCGCACATCCACAAGCTAATGGACAAGTCGAAAGAACTAACGGACTTATTTTACAATGACTCCGACCTCGTCTCGAGGCACCACTTCGACGTGCCACGGGGGCTTGGTCGGAATAATTACCGTCAGTGATATGGAGTTTACGTACAACTCCTAACAGATCAACCGGATACACTTCTTTCTTCTTGGTCCATGGTGCAGAAGTGGTTCTTCCAAGTGATCTAATTCATCAGTCTCCACGAGTCAAAGCATATATCAAAGAAGATGCAGAAGTTTCTCGACAAGATGATCTTGATATAATCGAAGAAGTTCGCGTCGTTGCTGAGCAGAGATCTACAGCCTATCAGCAAAAGTTGCGCAAGTATCATAGTCATATAGTACAGAACCGTTCTTTCATGAAGGGTGATTTGGTTCTCCGACTAGTGCAAAAAAGAAAGCACAAACTTTCCCTGATTTGGGAAGGACCTTTTATGGTTAGCAGAGTTCTGCATAATAGGTCATATTATTTAACCGATATGGGACCAGTCAAGGAAAGACCAGATACTCGGAAGAGAAAGAGAGTTGGCAGTAGTACAGACCCATATGAGATAGACCGTCCATAGAGTATTGCACAGCTACGTCCCTTCTATTCTTAGTTATATTTCCTTGTAATCATATATGTACATGTCAAAGTAAAATAAAGTATTGGTTTCCTCATATGTTATCTTTGAGAAGTTCTTTGCCATCTTATTTCCTAAAGAGCATATTGTTTTCAAAAATCCCAGAATGCTTGAAACTACTTTATGCTCATGTTCGTTCAAGTTATGATTTTTGAATATCTATAAAAAGTTACCCTAGGGTAAAAAATTCAATTTATTGTTTATACTTTGATTTTTTTATCTGATTGCTTAGACGCGGTTGTCTTCCGAGTAATAAATTGTTGGTACTGGAAGCCGGCTTTGTTTCCAAGTTTAAACTGGTTTAGCAATTGAGCTCCGTTTCTCAGCAAAGTTTCCATGCTAAAGGTTGGCCGGCTCATGAAAGGGACGAGGCAGGGAGCCAGATAAAACGACAAGTATAAGCATAAAAATAGTGCTTTAGATATTTTTTCAAGCACACTCATAAAAACATGTATAAACAAAAGTGCTACGATAGTAAAAGCATTAGTTCTTACAGACCAACACAAGCAAAATATTGTTTCCATCATTACATTGCCCAAAGTTCAGAATAATGCATTATAAATGTTTATACTGCAGAATCAGGTGGTGGTGATGAAGAGCGTCACTACTAGGAAAATGGTCGTCTGTGGCGCACCTAAAAGGCCCATCCGTGGCGCCACAGACGCCTTGCGCTACGACTATCTCTCGGTAGCGCCTGCCTAGTGCGCCACGGTTGTGTAGAGATAGGCGTGGCGCACTCCTAGTGCGCCACGAAGTTTGGCGTGGTGCGCTACCCTTGGATCTTCGTGGCGCACTACCTAGTGCGCCACTAAACATCCATGGTGCGCTTTAGGTGTAGTGCCCACGAAGGTAGACCATGTGCGCCACAGATGTATTTTTGTTTTTTTAATTTCCAAGCAGATTATATGCAATACAGATTATATACAATATTACAGCAGATATACACACACGATACAAGATATACAATTATATATATAAATACTCAATATGAAAATAAGATTGAAACAAATACATATAGATAAGTCTCATACATGAATACATAGTCCAAGTTACATTGTTTTGATCATGTTACAAAGTAGTAGTTGGTCACATGCGAATACATGTGTCGATCGAACAAGTTAGAGCTCGGAAGCTCGCTAGACATCTAAACTAGCTAGCTAGACACAAGCGGGATAAATAACCAAAGAAGATAAGCATGATCACCGCTGACGAAGGTGTAGGTCTTCATCCGGTTCCTTGTCCTAACTCCCGCTAGATAGCGCGTGTATCTATCTTCCGCCTCCGCCATAGTGTTGTACCCTTTGTAGCTATTGCCGCTGAACGGTGCACTGTCTCCGGCGATCTTCCCAATCATCGTAGACTCAGGAACCCGTCCCTTGTACACGACGTACCACGTCATCTACAAGTTGACAATAATAACTAACGGTGATTAAAAACATGTATAATTAAATTCGCATATGAAGATACACTTATAGAAAGTACTCTTAAATCAAAAGAGCAAACTCAAAAGCATGCCTCATATATAACTAGCTAGGTCGTTGGACAGGAATATGCTTATGACGGGACTGTTAGCCAAGTAGGATGCACAATTCCTGGACTTGTGCATATCTCAAGGCTAACAATCCCGTCATAGCACATTCACATATATATTGTGCCACGACATTTCAATCATCGGCATATTCTCAAAAAGACAAAAATAACTCGAAAAGAATGCCTCATATATAACTAGCTAGGTCGTTGGACACAGGAATATGCTTATGGCGGAATTGTTAGCCAAGTAGGATGCACAATTCACGGACTTGTGCATATCACAAGGCTAACAATCCCGTCATAGCACATTCACATATATATTGTGCCACGACATTTCAATCATCGGCATATTCTCGAAAAGACAAAATAACTCGAAAAGCATGCCTCATATATAACTAGCTAGGTCGTTGGACAGGGAATATGCTTATGGCGGACTGTTAGCCAAGTAGGATGCACAATTCACGGACTTGTGCATATCACAAGGCTAACAATCCCGTCATAGCACATTCACATATATATTGTGCCACGACATTTCAATCATCGGCATATTCTCGAAAAAGACAAAAATAACTCGAAAAGAATGCCTCATATATAACTAGCTAGGTCGTTGGACACGGGGAATATGCTTATGACGGGATTTGTTAGCCAAGTAGGATGCACAATTCACGGACTTGTGCATATCACAAGGCTAACAATCCCGTCATAGCACATTCACATATATATTGTGCCACGACATTTCAATCATCGGCATATTCTCGAAAAAGACAAAAATAACTCGAAAAGAATGCCTCATATATAACTAGCTAGGTCGTTGGACACAGGAATATGCTTATGACGGGACTGTTAGCCAAGTAGGATGCACAATTCCTGGACTTGTGCATATCACAAGGCTAACAATCCCGTCATACACACACAAAGGTCATCTATAGTTTGCAACTACAACTAGGCCAACATCAAGCCTTCTGGCTCGGCTTAGGGAACGGGAGGACGCCCTGCCTCGTCATGAACTTCCTATAGTCACCCTGCATCTCTAGGCGATCTTCTATGTCACGGTTATTCGGGATATTTCCTCCGTAGAAGATCCCCCCCGAAGTCATGACATCACGAAATATGATTGCCCCAAACTGCTACTGGATGCGATACATCTCTTGTCTAATATCCGAATCATTGATCTTGGCCTTTGCTTCGGCCCACTGTTTGAGATGATCTAGCGGTAGAATTCGCTGGTCAAGTAGGAACGCCTCATGTGATGGAGTGCGTGGTAGGCTTCCTTCTTCTTTTACGGCTGCTTCACGCAGGGAACTCGTTACGTGGTTGAAGACGTGCCTGCGAACTTGACCTTCTTACGCACGGCTGGTGCCTTCCGTCGAGGCAAAGCCGGAGAGCATCATCTGAACTTCCTTGATCTTGTCGTAGTTTTTCTTCTTTTCTAGACTCCCGAGTCGAAATCGTGGCGATGGGAATGCTTGGCGATAAGGAGATGAGCGTAGTGTTCATCTCTGCGCAAAAAATTCAAATGGAATGTGTTGAAAAAAGAATGATGATGATCTAATAAAGCCAATCGACGGTGGCGAATGAATAACGACTTACTCGGGAAAGTAAGGCACGAGAATGTATTCCTTTGTCTTGTTCGCCACGAGGATTCTTTTTAGGCACGAGGCCACGATCGTCGTTCGTGGGGAACCCAAGCAGCCGTCACGCATGTAGTAGGGGTCCACTATAGCGATGCCGGTGTGTTCTCTCTAATGATCGCATGGCGGCCGAGAGAAAAGGCGGACCATGGTATAGTGCAGCGGGTATAGGTGGAACATATTGAAGATGTCCTTGAACCGCAGGAAGAACAGATCCGCGGGGGCAGTGTCGATGAAGCCCAAGCCTGGTGGCACCTTGAGCACGAATACCGGGTGCGAGGGATCTTTCTCCGATAGAAGGCGTCTCTCTATCGTCAAGACGTCATGCACACTCTGCTTCGAATCGGCGAGCTTCCGCAAATTCTTAGGTAGCATGGGCTCACCCGCCACATGAATCCTCCACATAATACCCTCGGGTCTTGGTGGCCCGTCCAAACCTGATCGGATTCGCTTGTTGACGCCACCGCTGGCTCGAGCTGCTAGATTTTATTTTCCTGCCTTTTTCCTTTTGGAGAGCGGGCAGGCACATAATCTGAGCACCGCCCCTATGTAGTGTGTCGGGGCTTAGAATAAAGGGCGGTTGGTTGTATCGGTTGGCTCAGAAGGCGCAAGCTGGGCGTCTCGAGAACCAAGCAGACGCTTGGTGATAGTGGCTTTCTGTGGGGCCACCAGCAGGTCTTCTTCGTTGCAAAGCGAGTCTTGAAGAAGTGATCATTCCAGTCTTGAAGTCCTCGGCGGATCTCGCGCCATGTGCATATCATCAACATGATCATCCGACCCGCTGCGTGGAGGTGACGGGCGCGGTAAGGGGCCTTGCCACCGCTTGTCGCCGCACGGTGCTGTTGTCTGTGGCGTGATGGCCCCCGCTGTCCCCAAACGGACCATGCTCTTTGGCCATAGCAAGAACAAGCCGAAGCAACTTCTGAGGACATACGGCTCTTCTTCATCCGCTCCTGGGGGTTGAATGGGAGGTTCAGTCGTCGCAGCCCTTAGCACCGACTAATTTTAACCTGTGCACGCTATCGGCATTGGCTTTGAGTGGGCGATGCGTTGCAAGGGTTGAACGATGGTACCCTTGGCAACATCCCTCAGCTCGTTGTTCACGTAGCATAAGAGAGTGCAAGGAACATCCGTCTGCGGAAAACATGTACGGCATCGTCAAAGCGAGATGCCACAAGAGTAATATATAGATGGCATGAAAGGCGGTAATTAAAGCAATTTGTTTATCGTGATGGCGTCGAGATCGGCTAATGTCGACGCACCGCATACGGCGACGGGCGTTCAAGAGACGGAAGGGCTGCTTGATGGCGCGGTCGGGCCGATGTATTCTCCCTACCGATGGGTGCTTGGAGCTCGGTGCGCCGCCGACGGCGATGGCGAGAGGCACCAACATGTACTCGGCGCCGCGGTTATGGCGAAGTCACCAACACTTGCGGCGCCAGCGGTGCTAGCGGTAGTCACGAACACGTAGTTCGCTGATTCGTCGCCGCGTTGTTCGAGTGGCTTGACCATGCTTGAATCGGCACGGCCCTACTCGACCACTCGCACTCGCTATTGACTCCACCAAGGTAGGCGGGAAATGCGTAAGGGTGATTGCCAGTTGTCTTGGACGATCTGCGGGATCCGCGCCACTTGTGCCTTAAGTTCTTGAACCTCTGCTTTTCCTCCTCGCTCCTTCCCGACGGCGCCACATCGTCCTCGGTGGTGGACCAAAATGATCCACCCAATTCTTACCCCGAGGCGGCCAGACGGCCAGCCGGCAACAACTTCTTCAGAATCGCTCTATTTTCTTGGCAGTTCATCGCCTTACTGTTAAAGGGTTATCCCACCGGTGGCCGCCGTCGACCCACAGGATGAGGAACCACAGGATCCATGACTAGCAACAATTTCCTCCTCCTGCGGAAGAAGTAACGGTGAATCATTTAGATCATCGATTAGATTGCAATCGTGTTGATCCACGGTAATTAGATTATACTTACCACAATTTCCTCGAATTCCTTCACCGCAGATCCGCGGTGAGTTGTTTGGTTTTTGGGTCCACATGGTAACGGGCCTCGATGAAGTTTCAACCTGCGGGTTGAATTTAGCAAAGGGTTTTCTATCCCCTTGATCTATACTCTTCGTCCTCCTTATTCCATTTGGCCTCCATGATTCTCAGATCCACCAGATCCGAGATGGTGATGACCTATATTCATCGCCGCGGCCTTTCCCGATTACTATTGGCGGGCTCTTTCAGATTCACACCTCTCCTTGAACTCCGAACTGATCTTGATGTCTGCGGGTCAATCTTCGGATCTCCTCGAGACTTTTGCCTTCTTTATAGATCTTCTTCTTTATCTGGGTTCTCCACTGGCGGCGGTGCTCATCTTTGTGAAGGCGGATTTGTTTACCGTTCCCATGATAATTTGTGTTACGATACTTAGCGGGAACTTGTATCTTGCGGCGACTTCTCGAAGAGGAGTGTGCAAGTGGCCATTATCTTTATGCCAGGAGATTCTCGGTGTTGATCGAGATGGTTGTCCGGTGATCGCCGCCACTTGCCCACCGCCTTTGACGACAAGGGCGGGCTCCAAAGGAACCCTGATGGGCTCACTGTAATTTCCTCCTGACTGTGCCGACCGTGTTGGGCGCCGGTCCTTCGCTTCTTCTTCTTAGGAGGGTTGCTACCACTCCTGTGCCCTCGCCGCCATCGGTGGTTTCATCGTCCGCCATTCCTTGGATTCTTCCTCCGCGTCTTCCATCTCATCATCCTCGCTCTTGAAGGATGGTATTCTTCATCGTTCTAGGCCTTTGGGCGCCTCGAGAATGTCAATTGTTTATTCGGAGGTCTGAGTTCTTCAGCGATGCGCTTAGAACATCCAGCCTCGTCGTTGTCACACATCTTTGCACTAATAAAAACAAATAATTGGTTAAATGCGGAAAAATCCGGCATGACCTTTGCTAATTTTCTTAAACTAGAGTGCCCGATTTACGCGAAGCGGAAGTTAATCAACATTTCGGCAAAAATCAGGACTCATTTCATACAACCTGAACACGCATACGGGACATAATAAAGTGCTTCATACAAGCACAAGAATAATTTCAAGTGCTACAACAATAACAACAATCCTTGCTGTCATTTGCTTGCAATAAGAAAATGAGAATACACCATACACCATAACAAGCACAAGTTTAGCAAGAAAATGACGGCAAGAAGTTACTGGACTTGATGCATGAGTGATGTTTTATTTCATGCTTGGTTTAAAGAATATATGACCATCTAGTGCTATATTAATCTACTGCACATATCTGTTATCACCATGATAAGGACATCAATGCCATATTAATCTAGTGCTATATTAATCTACTGCACATATCTAGTGCTATATTAATCTAGTGCTTGGGTTAAAAAAATTCATGACTGTTATCACCATGATAAGGACATTGGCCATCTACTGCACATATCTAGTCCTATATTAATCTCTTGCTGCATTGCATGAGAAGAGTGAGAAGTGATGCGTAATGGCGAGGTGAGCAACGGCATAGGTTGCCTTGGCATAGGTTGCCTTGGCATATTAATCTCTGCTTTGCATTGCATAGGTTGTCTTGGTAATAGCGAGGTCACCATCTAGTGACATGATTGGTGATTTATTAACGAACATGGAGAGGTTAGAAAAGTATCCATTTATTGCTTAAAAACTCTGCCTTTGGTTTAACTAGCCCATTTCAAGCCAAAACTGTTTATACTACAAACATTAAAGTCGAATTAGGATCACTATGAGAAAAATATCGAATCGAGATCGAAATGGTAAACCATTTCAGATTAACAGCTTGCATCATTTCAGCACTAAATCTCTTGCTAAATCAACCTAAATCAAGCTACTACCTAAACCTAAACCTAAACCTAAATCTAATCCTAAATCAACCTAAACCTCACTTTGTCAACCTAATCCTAAATCAACCTAAACCTCAGTCAACCTAAACCTAAATCTAATTCTAAATCAATGCCCATGGGTGAGATGGAGAGAGGGGAGAGAGAGAGGGAGAAGACTCACCTCTCGAGGCGAGGACGAGGACGAGCCTGCGGGTGAGGTGGTGGCGGCAGGGCTGTAGGCAGTCGAGTCCTTTGGCGAGGCGAGGCGGCGGGCGACGCCTCCTCCACCTCCTCCTGGCTGGCGCTCCACCTCCACCTCCTCTGGTGCTGTGGCGGCGCTCCTCCTGGCGCGCACGTGGGCGCTCCTCGCCTGCGGTGGTGGCCGCAGGGCGGCGCTCATCCTCCACCTCCTCTGGCGGCAGCGTTGATGCAGAGATGGGATGCGGTGGCGCGTCGATGGGGATGAGAGAGGGGGCTCGGGCTGAGATAGAGCGATGGGGATGAGAGAGGCGGCTCGATCGAGTGGATAAAGCCAGTTAGGCATAGCGCACTTGGGCATAGTGCGCTACGGATTTCTGTAGCGCACTACGGGCTAGGCGCTACGCCTATCGGCATGCGTCCCGGTTGGAGCCACCAACCGGGACTAAAGGTTTGGCCACAACCACGTGGCCTGGCACGCACCTTTAGTCCCGGTTGCTGGCTTCAACCGGGACTAAAGACCCCTTGCCCTCTATAAATGCAACGCCCCAGCCCCCTCTGCCTCCACTATGTTTTTTCGAATGGTGTAAGGTGTGAGGGTGTGTGCTAGTTTTTTTTCATGCATGCATTGAAGGTGTTTGTTGAAATGTTTGAGTGAAAAATCCCGTTGAATTTCTCATAGAACAAAAATATAGAAGGTGTCCGAGACGCACTTGAGCTTTCTCCTCTTTATTTCCCTCGATCGAGGTTAGCAATCTTATCTTTTCTAGGTCATTGATACAATTCATGTCGGTGTGAATTGGTTATTTCACTATTTATGATGTCCTGTTTTTGATAAACTTACTTATATGATGCGGATGAGCGGTCGGGAATGGATGTACGGTGACCGTGGTAGCCGGTATATCAAAGGCGTGGATAAATTTATCGATGTGGCTATGGCAAACAAAGAGAATGGATTTATATGTTGTCCATGTGTTCAATGTCGAACAACAAGGAGTACTCTTCCTCGAAAATCATTCGGCCACCGATTATGAAAGGTTTCATGCCCAACTATAATTCTGGACCAAGCACGGGAAAGAGGGGTTATGATGGAAGATGGTGAAGAAGAAGATGATGATAACAACTATCATCATATGTTTCTGAATCTGATGATGATATTGCAATGGAAGATAATGGAGAGGAAAAGGTGAAGAACGCATCGATGAGCCGTGATGAACTTGTAGGGTCATTTCGATGCAAAGCGACTGAAACAGAAAATGAGAAGTTGAAGTTAGAGGGCATGTTAGAAGATCACAAGAAATTGTTGTACCCAAATTGTGAAGATGGCAGCACAAAGCTCGGTACGACACTGGAATTGTTGCGATGGAAGGCAGAGTGTGGTCTAACTGACTCCTCATTTGAAAAGATACTGAAAATAATGAAGCCGAAGTTTATTTTCGAGCACACTTGTTGCAAACACATCACACTTATTTTGAAGTTTTATTTTGATTTTAAAATACTTTTAAATATTCCAAAAATGCCCAAAAGTAATAATATTCCAAAAATGCCCAAAAATATGATTTAAAGTATAACTAAATTTCATAATACTTTGTTCATGAATATTACAATCTTTTTTCACCACGCGTTTACAATATTTTTTGAGCTAGCGTTTTACAATCTTTTTTCCCTTCTTTGTCGCGGTTGAATAATTTAGCCCCGGCACTTTAATGTTTCTTCTTTCGAACGGGCTACCTTTTTTTGGGTAGGGTTGTCCTTTTTCTTCTTGTGATGTATGTTGCTGCATCGTAGTCGTCGTCATCTTCAATCTTTGGATCACCGTACTGGTCAAAGTCTTTCTCGTTGGCGACTCCATCCATTCCGATGATGTTTCTTTTCCTCCTCACGAAAACACGGCTAGGCTTTGTCGGGTCGGTAATGAAAAACATTGGTCCACTTTGGTAGCCATGACTACGGTTCATTTTTCGCGGCCACGCGTTTGCACCGTGGCCTTGGATTTGGCCGCCGGTATAACCATGGTTGTGAAATACGGTCTTCTCTTCGACGCTCTTTGCCCATCCGACACGGAACATCGGCACCTTTTCTCCACATGAGTCGAGCTCCCGATCTCCTCGATTCTTCCGTAGAATCTTTCCTTCACGTTGTCATCGGTGTAGAATTCGGCGTTACGCTGAGTTCGATAAGCACACTTGTTGTCCTTTTCCTCCGTAGAATGTGTAGCCGTTGATATCATACGCTGATAGGTCACCAGGTTTTGCATCGGTCCCTGCGTCAAGGTGAATATGATCTTTTCCTGTCGAAGAATGCAGCGGGGATTATCAAGGAGCGTCTGCCTAAACCAACGCGTGAAATCTGAGTTGTGCTCTTTGATTATTTCTCCTGCGTCCTCTGTATGCCCGGTCATCGTATTCTTCTCGATTAACCTTTTGCTTGTACCCAAGGATCGACCAGTTCTAAATGTTGTAGCGCGACGAGGTTTGCTCGATCAAAGTCTGCGTCGAAAATCAAGTGCGCATGCGATGTCGACGACCCTCTCGTGACAGATCCGTCGAGCTTGCCAAGGTGTCGTTGATGGGAAGACCGGGGTTCTCGATGTCTAGATAATTCATGCGAAAGAGATGCACTCTTGCCGAAAGCCCTTGGCTATGCTTCCATCTGACGGACCTGCTATGACGTATCCTTTGATGTGTCCGTTCATCCTTTCGAACGCCATCATGCTGCGGAGAAACATCGGCCCGAGTTGTACGATGTCCTCCACGACATGGACCAGCAGATGCACCATAATGTCGAAGAATGCGGGTGGGAAGTAGACCTCAAGCTCACATAGTATCACCACGATCCACTACAAGGAATCTGTCTATATATGACCCTCCATTTTCGTCACAAAATCGTCATAGTAGTCCGTTTATGACGATTCTATGACGATTTTGAGATCGTCGAAAGCTGGGCGTCGCAAATGAACTATAACGACGATTTTTGCGAAATTGTCATAAACGTCTATGATGATATTGGATCGTCATAACGTCTATGACGATCTAATATCGTCATGGGAAAACTGGCATGGCCAGGTCAGATCCCACGTGATCTCGTGGCATAGATCTGACCGGTCCATTTTAATGATCTATATAGGCCAACCGATAATTTCGGCCTTTTTCTTTTTTAGGCTTTGGCCTTTTTATAGTTCAGTTTATTTTGGGCCTTGGGCTTGGCAGTCTGTTTCATTTCTAGGCCAAAGCCATTTTACAATCCATTACCATGTCAGAGATTGGCATTTTAATAGAACATTTCTTTTAAACCTTTTTATTTTGATGGAATACAAAAGTCTGAATCAATTGTTTTGGGGTTGTGGCTATTTAGAGGAGAAACTCGATCCGTTTTTACCAGTACAGCAGGCAAGAAAATCAAATATTCTCATATCAGCACTAATATTTGTACATCAGGCATGAATTTCATTCGATATATATATCATATATTTAAAAAGGTGAAATCAATACGCCAATTCGGACATACATCAAAGAAACTAAAAAACTAAATAAATATTTGATAGGCCACCAATTTCATCTTCCTGTTCCAGCCAAAATAAAGCACCTAGCATTGGAAAAAGCACCTATCGAAGCATATAGCATCAAACAAAATGCATGGCATAGTCGATTTGCACTAGAAGCATATAGCATCAAACAAAATGCATGGCATGGTGCGATTTGCACTAGTTTATTTTAACTTACCGATCTGAACATAAATACATAAGCTGAAGCAAAAGGACTACCATGTCATTTAACACATCACAATTGTGCATTTTAACCTTCTACTTGCATTTTAATCTATTTAATGTTCCAGGACATCCATACATAGATAGAGGTCAATAGAGTATGATCACAGAAGTAAAAAAACTATAGTAATCACCATATAACACACTGTTCTAGTGAAAAATCAAAATAGCATAGCCCATGGTACACTACTAGTGTGAAATACACACTACTACTACACTTAAAACAGTTAACTGCAATCTAGCAAACAAATTTTACATGCTAAGAAGTTATAATCCCAAGAACAAACCTAAGGGCGAACAGCAGCAACAGGTACAAGCCCACGCCTCCTCCCGCATGAGATCGGTGAAGCACTTGATGATGGCGGTCACGAGCAACAACGTTACTCAATTTAGTGTGGTGAGGCCAAACTGAATCGGTGGCATAGCAGGCTGCAAAACAACCAAGAGGTAGGTGTCGAAGCATCAAGGATCTTGCTGGGTCAAACCAACTAAAATAAGGGCCAATTGAATTTTAGCACGAAATAGTTAGATCCTGATGAAGCATATGGATTCACGCAAACTACTGAGTTATATTAGCACACTGCTGTCAATGATCATAACTGGTTCAAATATATTTCAAGCTTTAGAGTAAAACAGAACTAGCCAAATAGGAACAAACTTGGACCAAACCATTCTCGCTGCATTTTCCATACAATGATATAAAGCTACAGATCTCTAAAACTGCAGGAGCAAGTTGCACAAATAAATAACAGACAAGTTGTTTGATGAGTGGGGACTATCAGAGACTTGTAAAAGATATCATCTATGGCTTCCATTCATCAAGAAGGGACCATGAAAAAAAGAGAAAAATGACATAAGAATTCTCAATATAAGATCTAGGAGGCTATTGACTAGCATATATGTGTGCTCACCAAAGAAAAAAACAGGCGGTAGGCGCAATCTTATTACCTCAAGGCACCTCTGCAGGGCATCTTACTACCGGAAAACAAACACACATAGCACAACAATAGCGAGACACCACCACCGGCAAGCGAGACCAGCACCACAATTCTAGGACCATGTCGCTAGCGTGGGAGACATGAAGCATGCTCTAGTGGCGCATCCGATGCAAGGAAGCTGTCCCAACAGTAGGAGCACCACCAGTCTAGAAACCCCAAGTCTCGGTTCGCATGACATGAAGGCACCGAGAAAGCCACGGGCACGGATAGCTGCAATATGTTAGCAAGCAAACCTTAGTGAAAATTGGAACAGAAACTACTAGTAAGTAGTAGTATGAAGAAACAAAAAAAGAAGCTTTGCACTATAACCGTACAAATTGATTGCCTATATGACAATCTATGCATAAGCAGAAAAAATCAAAAAACCCGATAGTGTACAAGACTAAGCATTGCCTATGCATAATAGGTAGCAAACAAATAAATAATACGATTGAGCAGCTCCATTTCGTATACATGTACCACATTATGTGACTGGCTTATTTTGTACTAAAATCAGTAGCTCAATGTCACAGGCTTATTTTGTACTAAAATCAGTAGCTCAATGTCACAAAGTTATCAGACTATCTTACCTGTACTTGTATTTGAACAATCAAACAGTTGAAAATATACTTAAAGTAACTTTCCGGGTATAAACTACAACAGCCAAATGATTGAGCCCATGGATATAAACTACAGGGCACAACACAACATGGATCTACTAAAAGTCTACAACAAAACATGTCTTGTAGCTGAACAATCAAACACTGGAAAAATCACTTACATGAGTAGGTAATACATGTACAGAAATTGTTTCTTTGCATCATTAGAATATGGTCTTTGTTAGTCAAAACACACAACAAAGGGCCACCCAATGATTCAATTTGCGAGAAGAAGGAGGACAGGCGGAGGATATCTTGTACCTTATGCGTGAGGCGGTGGAGACGAGCGGCCCTCGGTGTTGAGGTCGCGAGGTGACGACGCACGGTTGGCGACGCAGAATACACGCCTAGTTGGAGGCGTGCTCGTTGGCGCAGCGAGGACATCATGTGGATCGAGGCGGAGGGCGGCGCATGCCCATGGTGCGAGCCCTACAGCGGAGGCTTGATGACCTCCATGGCGCGAGCCACGCTGAGGCTCGGGGCCGAGATCAGGAACGCAAGGATGGGGATGGCGGATCAGCCGACCTTGGATCCTCTCCTTGCGAGGATCCATCGGCGGGCTTACACGTTCGATGCGGCTCTGGACAATGGAAGAGGAGGAGGCGGTGAGAAGAGGTGAGGAATATGAAACCTTGATGGACGAATAGTGATTGAGGGACGGGCGGTATACCTTGATGTAGACGCTCGCGACCACCTCCCAATCACCGAGCACCTTCTCACGGTGTGTGTGTACATGATCGGATCAACATGAAGCTCGCCGCTGATTGACGGCCAGGTCCTGACGCCACACCTCTCCCTACCCCCATTGTCATGCCGTCTGAAACCCTAGAAGATGGGGTTTCCGTGTTTCTTTGCAATCGATGATGGATCTTGTGCTAGGAGGGTCGAGGGTGGCGCCGGCAGAGGATTCGTTCTATCGGGGGCAGCGATGGGCGAGGAGATCTGAGAGGAAACAGAGGGTGTGGCGATCCGAGGGGAAGCGGAGGGTTGGAGGTGGGGCGAGATCCCGGGTGGAGAGTGCTGGCGTCGACAACGCAGGGAGAGGTGGAGATGGATTTGGGTGCGACACGGTGTCGACAGCGGTGGCGGTAGGGAGGATGAGCACAAGATAGGGGAATCGAGAGGGCACAAGGTAGGGCAAGGAAGGGGGCGGCGGGAGGGCACTCGACGCGATCTAGGTTTTTGTTTGACAGATGGAGTGGTGTGCTTCTTCGGGTGACCTACCAGGCATTGGATCGACGCTGAACGGTCCAGATCAGGCAGATGAGGCTGATCCGTGGGAGACATCTTTCCTCGGTTTTGATTGGTTGGTTCATGATGAGGTGGCAGACAACTCATGTCAATTTATGCTAATTTGGACAATATGATGATTTAAAATCGTCATAGTGAGCTACAAGTAACACCATAGGCTACTTCCATCAAATTATGACGATTTCATCTAAAGTAACTATGACAATTTTTGGCAAAATCGTCGTAATTTTCCAGGGTATAGGCCCTCTTGAACTGCTTACGACCATCTCATGCAAAATCATCATAACTCTATGACGATTTTGTTCACGGTCACTATTAGAAGGTCTTAGAATAACACATTCCTTGTAGTGATCTCCTCCTGTAGCCTTCCGAGCTGATTCAAGCCAATCGACTTCCTAGAGATGACGTCGAAAAACTTGCATAGGCCAAATAACGTTTCACGGACGTGCTCGTCCATTATCCCTCTTAGTGTGATCGGAAGTACCTGCGTCATTAGCACGGCACAGTCGTGAGACTTCATGCCACTGAACCTCTGCTTCGCCTCGTCTAGGTATCTCGCTTATCTTGCCAGCGTAAGGAAATTTGACTCCTAGAAGGCACTTGAAAACTGTTGATCTCATCACGGCTTAGAGTGAAGCAAGAAGGAGGGCATTAATATTCGTTCTTCTTGAACTTTTACCCTTCCGACGACCTTGTGTCGTCTCCGACTCATGATCATCGTCATCTTCACGATCATCGAGTAGTGGCCGTCCGTGAAGCTCCTTCCGATACCCAAGCATATCAGTCGTGCCTTGCTTTGGACCATCTTTTGTCCTATCCGCATGTTGATTATGGTGGCGACGGACTCGCACACGTTTTTCGTGATATGCATGATGTCGAGGCTATGAGGCGCATGGAGAAACTTCCAGATGGCAACTCCCGTAAAAGACCTTGTTTTCCATACCTTCATCGGCTTGTCTTGTTGCTGCCTCTTTCGCTTCTTTCCGTGCTTAGGACAATCTTTCCGCTTTTTCAGCAACTCTTCCACTTCTTCGCTGCACCCTACGCTGGGATTCCTCGGGTCTCGATTTGCCATCGAACAGGTCTCCACGTTTCTCCATGGATCATTCTTGCCGAGCCACCTCGTGCGCCATGAACACGACTTTCGATGACGGATCTTTCTCTAGTTGGAGATAGCTTGTGTTATCCATGCACCTAACGCATCGTAGAATCCTTGGATAACCTGCCCGAGATATACCCGCAACGGGATAGTCTTGCACCGTAGTGACCAACGCGCTCTCATAGTGAAATAATCTTGCGACGGCGTCGTAAGTATTGGCTCGATTCCCATAACGTGGCTAGCTCCTCTTTCAACAGCCCGAGATCTGATTGATGTCGGTACCAGGTTGTTTCGACCCTTGAATTATCATACTCATTTGTATGTACTTCTTCTTCATGCACAACCATGGAGGAGGTTGTACATCCATACAAACACGGCCAAGTCTGTGCGTCTTGCTCACGGCTACCGAACGGATTGAGTCCATCGGTGCTCGCACCAAGCTCGATGTTCCTCGAATCTCCACCGAATCGGGATTCGAGGTCCAATGCTTTCCAGCTAGCATCCGAAGGGTGCGTCGGCAGCTCATCCTTTTCGGGTCATCATCATCTCGGCTTCTTCCTTTCCGCATGCCATCGCATGAGCTTCGCCTTAGGGTCCGCGAAATAGCGCCGCAGACGAGGGGTGATAGGAAAGTACCATACCACTTTTCGAGGTGCTTTCTTCCCTTTCTTGTATCGACTCACGCCGACACCGGACATGTGGTTTTCTCCGCCCCTCGCCCGATAAATGATGCAATCGTTGATGCATACGTGATATCTAACGGCGTAGATCGAGAGGAGATGATTTTCTTGGCATCCTCGATACTAGTTGGACATGTGTTCCCTCCGGAGACGATCGTGCCGTAATGCCATCATATCGTCGAAGCTTCGTCGCTCAATTTGTGCTTTGCCTTCATCTCCATAGCCTTGAGCGTTACATTCAACCGGTATCATCGGACTGCATCCTTCATACAATGGAGTAACCGCGTCTTTCTCAAGTTGCGCAAGCTTGATTTCTCTCTAGCGGAAGCCTGGCGTTACTCGCCCCGCTTGAGAAGCAGCTCTTGCACATAAGGGTCCCGCACCCCTAACGTTGTTCCATCGTCGTACGCTCCTCCGCATCTAGATCATCATCATCGATGCCTTCGCACCTTCACCATCTCCAGAGCCTCTTCATCATCTCGCCTGCTCGCCGTGATGATGATCATCGTCATGTTGGCCACCTTCTTCACCGTCTCCATCATCTACGCCATCGCTTATCCAACGAGTGTATCCATCCATGAAACCATGGCGGAGCGGTCGCTGCAGATTCCGGAATGGGTCGATCACCAGTTGAGTTTGCATCTTACGCACGGACATCTTATATCATCTTGTTATTTCGTATCATGTCGGCCGTCGCACATTTCAAAAATCTAGCCACAATGCCTTCGCTCATTACGGACCATTTTGCCTGCACGATGTACACGGTACAATTTTGAAGTCTATTAGAACCACATAATGAATGCATGCATGCAATGGTCGATAGAAAATTTCGCATGACCTATCCTAAAATTAGGACCTTTGCGAATTCAAAGTCTTGCCAAAATGGAAATGAATCAACATTTTGGCAAAACAAATAACAACTTGTTCACATACAAACACAAGAGAGAGAGAGACTGATCCATACACACATGAACATATCATTATCCTCTCCATACACACATGCATGAGCATCATCGATACTCTCCATATACACACACATATGACCATCGATCCTCGCTCTCCACACACACACATCATGAGCATCGATCATCTACATACATATGAGCACATGCATCATCCATATACACATGAACACATCCTTACATGGACAACTTACCGAGATGAGAGACCGATCGGAAAGATGGAAAGGAGAGGTGCTGTCGACCGGAGACGGATAGATGAGAGACCGAGACCTCCTCTATTACTTATGTAACATCCAAAGCAAGTTTTACATGCTAAAAATGGTGAATGTATGGAGAAATTGAGGTGGGAAGGAGAAGATCCCGACTAGATCTAAGGAGGAAGAAGAAGGAAAGTGAAGTGTGGGTGGTGGATGTGTGGGCACACATGTGCACATAAAGTGCTGTCCTAAAAGAATCGACACATCCGTGGCGCACACGGCCCCGCCACACGAGTACAAACACGTGGCGCACTGGGCGAGTGCGCCAGTTTTGCGGCCGCTTCGAGCAGAGGGGCATGCGCTTAGGCGTAGCGCACCAGGCACACGTGCGCCACAGATGACCCTAACAACCGTGGCGCACATGACTATAGTGCGCTACAGATGTTTGGCGTGTGGCCAACAGGGCCCTGGCCCACACACATCTGTGGCGCACTATAGTCATGTGCGCCACGGTTGTTCTGTGGCGCACTATAGTCATGTGAGCCACGGATGTGCTGATTACCTATAGCCGTTTTCCTAGTAGTGGTGGAGCGCTGGAGTCGACAATGTTGTCGCCTTGGATCTCAAACTCGAAAGTTGCTTCAGCGAGGCTATCTTCTGGCTCTTGAAGCGAGGGAGGCATAGCGACGTATTTGAAGAATGGCGTCGTGTAATTGGTCATCTCCGCCACACGGCAAGCGTAACCTGCACAGGAATCTTGGATAACCTTGATGTTTCGCGGTTACCCTTATCGTCCTCCTCGGCGATACCCTTGGTGACATGCCAGATTTCCATCTCGCTATGGTGGCTCATCACCATGGTAAGAGCAGTCTGTGCAACAGTCCGAGCGTAGGAGATCTTCCAGTCTTCAATAAGCTTCGGAATCTCCTTAGACTTGTCCCTCACCCCTTGCACTAGCATTTTGTGCAAGTCGGAAAGTTTGACCGACTCGCCAGTCTCTTCAAGAGTCTGGCGAAATTCGAACAAAATATCTCCGACGAGCTTTATGCGCTCGAGGCAAGGTTCGGAGGTAGGAGAATTGGAAAGGTTCAGGGGGCTGGGAAAGAACCAAAAAGTCAAAATTTGATTCAATAGAAAGTCGAAAAATCAATCGAAAAAGGAAAGTCGGAAATCTTACCTAGCACAGAATGGTTCCACTGAGCACGCTCCTCGCAGAGGCTATTCAGTTCACTCTATGTGGCCTGGGCTAGATCCCTCTGACTATCGAAGTCCTTCTTGAGATCATCCAATTTTTTATGTCGAAGGGCTACCAGCTTCTCGAGCCTCACGGTCTCATGGTTGAATCTAGGACAGCGGCTATGGATTTCTCTGACTCAATAGTAAGCTTTTCAAGCTTGTCCCGGAGCTCAACATTCTCCATTTCCAAGACCTTGAAGTTCTCGGATTGCTCCACCATCTTGCTGGATTCACACAACAATTCTGCAAAGGGCAAAATATCAGTCGGACAGAACAAGTTTGATTATGACAATAGCTAATTGACAAAGAAGAAGTCGTAAAAGTTTACCTTTTACTTCATATTTTTCAACTTTCAACTTTGAATTCTCAAGGCGCAAGGCTTTGATTTTCTTGCGTTTATTGCATATATTCTTAAGCAATTCCTGGTTGGAAGATGCAATTTTTTGTAAGTTTAGAAGACGGAATAACGTCAGACGGATACTAAGACTCGGGTTGCAAATTAACTAAGTAAAAATACAGCACGAGCCTTGGGGGCTACACTATATTATTCTTTTGCATCCTATAAGCATCAACTCGGATTCAACGATGTTTATCCGACTTTATGCTTGGGGGGCTAGAGGATAAGATAATAAAATAACTACAAATAAGAATCGGAAACTTACAATGTGTTTTAAGTGTAACTTCTCAAATCTGAGTTTAGTGTTGTGAAACACTTTCTCGGCAAGGGAGTGGGAGGGAACGTCCGTCACTGGGAGTTTTCCAGACTCTATCTTCGCATCCCGGACCAAAAAAAATTCCAGGAGGCTAACCAGCTTCCCGTCCTCCATCTCCTCGCTCGCTTCCTCTGGAGTGAGGGTTTGCTTCTCAAGACCGGACTGAGCCAGCTTGAGGATCTCCTCCTTCTTCTTCCGCTTCAGGCCGGAGATAGCAGAGCCGGCCACTTTATCTAACTCTCCTGTAGATATTACCATGGGATCATTAACCTTAACGGGTTCACCCTTGTTAGTTGCTTGTCCACTAACGGTGACCAAGGCTTTCGAGATGTTGCCGGCATCAGGAGAGGTAGAAGCCTCTGGTGCTGATGATGGAGTACTGGTTGGAGTCGGCGGTGGCATCACTGGGGAGATGACAAGCTTATGCTGACGTAGTTTTTTGTCTGGCTTGCTGTCTGGCTTCGCTTTACTCTTCAAAACTGCTTTAGCTCTAAAGCATGCAAATCCAATATCAGGTGTGCTTTGGAAGGAAAGAAATGTACAAAGTACTAAAACAAAGACAGGGTGCTCAATTTTTAACTACTGGCAGCACTTGTCTACCAGCAGTGATAACAACTTCCTTCGCCTTATGCTTCTTGGAAGCGATGGCAGAAATTTCCTGCACCTCATCATCCTCCGTCGCCTCTGGATCATCTGAGAGATAGCCCTGTAGTGGAACTATCTCAGACTCGGAGAGTTTCTCGAGCTGACAAAGCATCGATGAAAATAGAGTCGGAGAAAGAAACAGAAAAGAACGACAAAACGTGAAAGCAGAGTTAAAATATTTACCGTAGTCAGAGGATGGTTGGATGTGAACATCTTCAGGGAGACATCCGGAACTTTTTGTTCCACTTTCTCCTTAATCAAATACTGCATTAGGGTCCTGTAATCCTTCGTCGGAATCCGTTCGGGCTGACCCGCAGGCTGTCCTTCTTGTCGCCGGTGATGGTGTGCATAAGGAAATCTCCATGATGTTGCAGAGGCTGGATCCAGCGTTCCAGCCAGCAATGGATCAAGTCGGATACACAGAGGCCCATATGTTTCATCAGAAACTCAATCTGCCTCTTGGCGAGGATCAAGATATCTGACAGTTCCGGCGCCTCCGCGTCCCACGATTTTTGGTGGGGAGTGGCACCGTCGATGAAGGCCGGAAGACCTTCCGCCTTTTCTGGAGCCAAGAAACCCCTCGCACAAGGCTGCATGAGTACTAAGCTCTAGAAGGGTTTTGGGAGGAAGATTATAGAGCCGCACACCGTAGTAGTTGAGGACCTCGATGAAGAAGTCTGATGGTGGCAGGCTGAGGCCGCGGTCGACGTGCGTGCCGAACAACACCCGCTCGTCGTTGTGCGGAGAAGGAGTGGCGTGTCCAGCGGCGCTCCGCCACACGTCAGCGACGATGTAGCCCTCATCCTCCATGACCTGGAGCTCGGCGTCGTCCATGACGCTTGGGACCCAGAGGCCCTGCAACTTCTTTTTGTCCGCTGCTAATGTACTCGCCACCGCTCCAGAGCTAGATGCAGACGCCATCGCTCTGGGGAAGATGAAGGATTGGTGGGGGAAGGAGAATTTTCTCGCGGCGTGTAGATGAGGAGTGGCTACAAAGGGCTCGAGGAGTATGAGGAGGCAATTAGTAAGAATGGTGGAGAGATGAATCTAGGAGAGAAGGGTTTCTCCTCTTTTTTATTTGCCTCTGCATCAAGATTTGTGCATTGATCGTGCGATTTGCGCCATGCGTAGAGGAGAGAAGGAGGCGGCTTCCTCGCGAATCCTCCGCCCCCTCGATTCTCATGTGAGCATTAAAAACGGTGCTCTATTCCGTAGGGAACGGACCCACCAACGGTCGTGTTTATGGGACTCCTGTCAGTGACAGGACCTAGTCTGAAAAGTTTTCAGCCTGCACGCCGCTGTAAAATCTGTCTCATGTTTCAATCTGAGCAAGGAAAATACTAAGGTCAGAAAAAAACATATCCGACTCAACTGACTCGGAATCCTACACTATTAAATAAAGTTTTCAGGAACCCTTCAAGATTCTGAAGACAAAAAAACCATCAAGCTAGACGATTTATCCGACTTTAGATCTTGGAGACTTCTGGGGGCTACTGTTGGGGATATACTTTCCGGATATACCCACAGGACTCGCTGACCAGGGTGGCCCACCAATGGGTTAGAGCTTTGCTTCACGGGCTACCTAGTCAGAGAAAGAGGAGGAGCCAGTTCCGGCTACGACAAGGACCAGAAGTGTTACCGACTTACGCCTGTAGTATTACTTGTAGTCCAAGCTGTATCTAGTTACCGACTCTGTAATGTAGCCGGATAGGTCTCTCCTGTAACCCTTTGTCCTGGTGACTATATAAACCAGCCCTATGGGAGCCTTTAGGGCACAAACATAGAAATAACCACAACCACAACTCGCACAGGCGAACCTCTCTTGTAATCCGCTGTAACATCCAGCTTATGCCGATATATTACTTGGTTGCTAGAAGGAGTAGGATCCGATCACCGCAGTCGGATCTGAACCTGGGTAAACTTGTGCTCACCGCTCCTGAAACATCCGACGTCTCACACCCCACCTTCTCAACGCCGTTAGGACCCCCCTATGGCGTACTTGTCGACAATCCAACGACATTAACTGAGGCGATTGACTAAGAGTTAGTTGGATGAATCACTTATCTCGGATCGAAAAGAGAGTCGGACTATTTATGGGATGAAAATTATTCACCTATAGTCCGACAAGGTACATCGTGAGGAAAAAGGGACTCGGACGCAAGTCACATTGGAAAGGCATGTCGTCATGAATCTTAGGTAATTGGGAGTCGGCACGTTCTGCTAGGAGCCGCTACCGACTGATCAATTGAGAGTCGGACTCCAATTGTGTCCAAGTTTCCATGAGCATGCGGGGCACACACTTAAGAGCAGGAGCAAGTTCGGATTGGATCTAAACCAGAAATCTGTTTGGATTGGACCTGAGCTGAATTAGGGTTTATATCTCTCAACACCGTACTTAACTTTCTCCTTTAGCCGCTTTGACTTATTCGTTTTTCCACCTATGTAGAAAATATGGACCCACACGTCAGAGAGCGAAAGGAAGAGTTGATCCAAGGTGTGATCGTGGGAAGATAATTTAGGCGTATCAGCGTTTACGAACAACTCGGTGAGGTGATCCTCTTTTACGGAGTAGACAACTTGTTTGAGGTTGAAGGTGTTGCCTTCCGCGAGAGAAGCGATGCCTTGTGTGTCGAAGGCGAGCGCTCCGAGGTGCATGTAACATAAATCAATTCATTAATTAATCATCTTCTATCTATATAGAAATAATGACGATCTTTCTTCTTTTAGCCCTCGGATCGAAGGAATCTACTAAAAAGCGAGCGAGGCCCAACCAAAAGTTGCAAGACCATGAGAGGTTCAGGATCGAAGATGTCGTTGAAGGCAATGACCGATAGCTCGAAGTTGTCGCAACCAAATTTGTGGCACAATGCGGAATGTCGTTAGGGACTTAATCCCGATGACCATTAGAAATTGGAATAGGCCTGCTAATGCGGATGAAGAGGAACATGTTTATTTGTCCCTAACCACGCCAAAGATTTCTTGTGGAAGAGGCTCATGGTTAATTTCAAACTACCAAAGATAGAGCTGGATCCAAATCGGAGGATCGATTGAGGGCATACAACATGGGAGAGCCATGGAGGCTAAGGTCGAGTGGGCTTTGAAGAAGATGGCCCGATGTTTCACCAACTGGAAGAAAAGATTGCACCTTGACTATGTCGTAAAAAGAAGACTCGATTTCAAGAATATTCAGTTTGAGAAGATAAAACCATTACGGGATGAGTTTGTGGAATACAAGAAATCGAAAAAAGCTAAGAAAATGTACGAAGCGAATAAGCTGAATCTGCTAAGAAGAAGTATCACCATACTATGGGGCAAGGTGGCTCTGAGGTTGGCATTCCTAAGTGGGAGAAACTTGGCGAGGCTGCGTGATAAAAATATCACCCAGAGGCAGGCGATTGGGTAGAGCGTGCAAGGAATTGGTTTACGGGCATGGGGCACGTTGGACTCGGAAGGAGGTGTATATATAACATCGACATAAAGAGACCCTTGCCAATCGAGAGGATCAAAAGCGATAAGGCTGTTAAAGATGGGGACTTCATTCCCGATAGAGAATGATGAGCTCACACTCGCCCTTGGAAATAAGGAACATGATGGACGAACACGAGGCACAAGAGGCTCCCAATCATGGAGGACTGGGTTTCGAAGAGGAAGAAATATCGATAGAAGCCGTCAAGGAGAAAGGACAGGCGGCGTTGAAGCGAAAGTCAAAAAAGCGAATCGTTTAATTGAAGAACGATTAAAGCAACAACAAGATGAAATTAACACACTTAAAGAGCAAAGTACTACCGGCGCCCCATCTCGGAAGACTGCGCATTCGATGCTACCGCTATCGAATAATCGAAAAAGCGATGTGGCTTCCACCGAGGTCGGGTGATGACAATGGCGATGCCGATGATGCACCGACGATGGCTCCTGTTGGCTACCGGTGGATGATATCACGAGATGACACTGCTGCGAGCTACATGTCAAAGTTGTGAACATATCAATGAAGGTGGCGGCTATGCCTTACCAAATGGACCCACACCAACTTACCACTGTCGTCCGGTTCGGAGGGCTATCTGTTGTCGGCGTGGATGAAATCATGCCCACCTTTGAGGTTTTGGATCTTCACTACCCTGGTGAAGGGGATGTGTCTTTGTGGCGTAAAAAAACGTCACCATTCTATGGCGAAGGATTGTATCGTGCTTCAAAATCACACGCCAAGGCCATCTTCGCCGCCTCACCCATCTCTTAAATGAGGTCGCCGCCCGGCAGCCGTCTTCGTCGCCTCACCGGCTCGTCGCCTCACCAATCTCCGGTGCAGCCATCGCCCGGGAGCCATCGGCGCCTCGGGATAAAAAGCGTAAGCGTTTCGCTCTTGTCGTCGTGGCGATCACGAAACGTAAACAAGAGCCTCTTCCAAAAGTACCAAAGGTTCCTCCCAAGAGAGCTTATGATCTTGAAGAGGAGGCTGCGGCGATCGTTGATCACGAAGCACGGCGTTTTAAGCCGAGGCGGCGAAGAGCGAGTTCCCAAGACCAAAGAAGGAAAAGCCAAAGTGTTCAAAATGCTAAAGACTCTTCATCAACCAAAGCTGTCATCAGACTATGAGCGTTCTATTCTCAAGTCACATGCGGCACAAAAAGCCTCGAAGAGCAGTACTGATGCAAGCGGGAAATCTGTTGCCCAGCTCGGAGAACAAGCAAAACAGACTTGCGCCCCTCTCAAGGTGATTTCTCAAACCAATGTGGGGTCGAGCAAATATGGGGCCGAAGCGGTATGATCCAGAGGTAGTTACTGTCGGAGAAGCTGCCATTGCTCAAGGTATGTGGCATCATAAAACCACTACTAGAAAATCGCGTTGTTTTGTGCATTGCATCATCATGACCGCATGCTCATGTCATCATGCCACCTTGCATTTGAGCATCGTCATCATCTTGCATCTGATTGTACAAAACTATTTGCGTAAAACCCTATTTTGTTTTCTAAACGCCTCAACCTTATTCAAGCATAAAGCGGGCTTGTCCGGATTATTTATTTTGTCTAGCATCGGGTTGCAAAGCCCGTTTAAAACATTAAAAATATTTAATTTATTTTAGTGGCGTCGAGCGGGCCGAGTAGACCCGACGACCACCCTGTTTTAAAGCGGTCCACCTAACCCATACCTGTAAAATCCTAAACCTACCCCTATCTACCCAACCCAGCCACCTCACTCGCCAATGACCTCGCCACCTCATCTTCCCCCTCTCCCTCACCCAATCACCCTTAGCCACCTCACCCACCCCTCTCTCCACTCCACCAGCCCCCTCACCCCCTCCCCCCCCCCCCAGCAGTCCCCGCACACTCCCGCACACAGCGCGCGCACACCCCCATACACACTCAAGACTTAACCACCCAGGGACCCCACCTGGCCCACCCCGGTCCCACTCCCTCTCTCCTCTCCCCATCGTCTTCCCCAACTGCAGCCTTGGCGCACCACGCTCCCACGGCCTCTCTGCTCCCATCTCCGGCCCGGCCAGCCGCCCTCCTCCCTCACGCGCCCTGCCTTCTCCCTGGTCCTCTCTCCTCGGCTCCCCGCGCCTCCTCTTCTCGCCCGCCCCCGCATGCGTCGCGCCCGCCCGTCCTCCTGCGGCCTCCCGGCGTCGCGCGCCAGCGGCCTTCCTCCGCCCAGCTCCACGAGCCGCGCGCCCGACCCCTTCCGCCCGGCCGCTCCGCCAGCCCCTCCACCATGACCCTGCGGCCCCTCGCCGCCGTTCCCTGCAAGCCCTCGCCCGGCCCTCCTCGTCCTTGCGCCTCCCGTCGCTTCGTGCTGCCCGTCGTCGCCGCCCTCGGCCTCCTCGGCCCGCCTGACCTCCGTCACAGCCGCGCGGTCTCCCTCGCCGCTCCCCGCGCCCAGCCGCCTTGTCGCCCAAACCGCCGCCGCTGGGCCTCCGCCCGACCACGTCCCCTCTCAGGCCACCGCGCGCCCCGTCCTCCGTCGCTCCCGAGCCGCCTCCGCCGGGCCCCCTCACCGACGCCGCCCTGGTCCTCGTCTGCAAGCCCAGCGTGCCCCGCGTCCGGCATGTCCACCGTCGCGAGCCCCTGTTTTGTTGGTGTCATCTGCGTACCTTGGACAAGTCCACCACACGCTAGGATGAGGAGGCGACAAGGTCACCTCGGTGTTCTCGACAAGATCTACTGCGACCACCGCTTGGAACCATCTACACCGGTAATTGAAGCGAACGCCAAGGCCTACATCAGCAGCGGACCATCCGCACAACCTCGACCTGCGCGAAGCGAACCTCAAGACTTCACCTAACCTTCGGTGCCACAAGATCGTCGAGAGAACGGCGGCCCGGTCCCGGACTCGAGTACCGACGCCCGAGACCGAAGGACCCCACGAGACCAGGGCGCGAGCGCCAAGACCATACCAAGCCGAAGGTGTCGAAGAAGCTCCGACAAGAACCCCATCACGGAACATCTAGCACTCGGCAGGGACCACAGACACCGGCGTCGAGCCCAAGTTCGTCCCCGATAATCGGTGGA
This sequence comes from Avena longiglumis, assembly GCA_030063025.1. Lineage (NCBI taxonomy): Eukaryota > Viridiplantae > Streptophyta > Magnoliopsida > Poales > Poaceae > Avena > Avena longiglumis. Next base: position 567,204,357 of record CP125976.1, read on the forward strand.
ACCCCAAGACCCGAAGCCCGATCAAAGGCCGATCCGAGCGCCAAGGCCTCGCCATGGAATCAACAAGATCATCACGAAGCAGAGTACTTCTTCAGAGCGCCATGATCGCCGTCCTCAACCCCGAACGGATCGAACGCCAAGACCGACCCGACACGAGAGCGGCGAGCACGCCGTGGGCGCCAAGTTCTCCCTCCGGGCGCCAAGTTCTACCCCGATATCAGAAACGATCCCGAGACCGATCCGTCGAACCACGGACCGAGACCAACCCGAACCGGGCCCAAGATCATCGAGACCCTAATGTGTGAACCCTTCCCGAAACCTTATTTTATAATATAACAACAACTTGTTGCATATTGAATTGACATCTCGCATGCATCTCATTGGTTTGGGGGCCTTATGCCGATTCACCTAATAACTAATATGGGGCCATATGCGGGCAAATCTAGTCTCATATTGGCCTCATTTAAATTTGTGTAGCGAACCGGGAGCTATTATTGCCATGTTAATACAACCTTTAAATTGCGGGGGGTTCTAAATAACATGAACCATTTAATTAATTGTCGGGACCCCGGTTCCACTTAATATGACCTAATTGCATCGCACCTTTTCCATGGCATTCATCATACATGCATCATGCCGATCTTTCGCCGTAGTATTAAATAGTATATCCGATGTTTCTTCTAGTGATTTGCTTCTTCACGGATAAGGCCGTTGAGTTGATGTGAGCTTCGCCCCGATCTTCGGTGGAACCCTTCGACAATGTTTTCAGGCGAGCATCTCCCTCTTTCTACCTATCTTACTTTTATAGTATTTACTTCCCTCCTGTTGATCTATTGCTATCTGTGTTGCGATGCTTTAGTTTCCGTACCCGTGATCAACCGTGCAGCCCTATATTGCCTTGGACACATCCTATTGCCTGTTGTTTGGTAGATAGTTGGACTTGCGCGTCGTAGTTGCTTGCTCAAGTGCTGATATGTGTCGTCATATGCCACAGTTGCTGATGTATTGCCGCATGTTGATGTTGGAGATGATTCTAGTTTTACTTATCATTCACTTTAATTCCTGTTTAACAACTAAAATTGAAATAAGCAGAGGCATCGGTGGGTGATAGAAAATATTTGGTTTCGAGCGCCCACTTGTGTCCGTAAGACCCAGTACTTGATACATTCCTTGATTTATCGCGGTATCCACATCCGGAGGTATATGGGACCCCCGAGCCAGAGCTTGATTGATCTTATTTCTTGGGGTCACAAACTAGTTTGAGGTTTTATTTACGATCCTGTACTTATGCCATGCTACTTTACGTATTTAAATTGTGCGAGGAGCACCTTTGTCTTATTTAGGATGCGGAGTGATTACGGTATCGACAAGCCCAGCCACACTTCGGGTTCCCGATCGCTTACCATTGGCAAACCTTGAGTCTGTCTCGAGCTTGCTTACTCCGTTGCGGGATCTACTCAATGGGGTGGCCCCAAATATTTCTGAATCTGTGATTGTTGGTCGTGAAATCCTCGTTGGGTTTTGTTTTGGTTTTTCGAGGTTGATCGGCGTGTGTTGCTATTGGTGCACCCGGCGGGTAAAACTTCTGAAAGCCGTGTCATGGATATGGACGACTTGACACGATATCTCGATCATAGACAAGCATAACTAAAGTTCTTGCTATAAATTTGACTTATAATGACTAGTAATCAGCTCCACTATAATGGAATGGCTAATTAATACTGCCCACAATTGCTTGTTTGGTTGTCGCTTTGCGACAATTGTATATCGACTAGTAAGTATTGCAACTTCTAGCGAAATGGCTGAATAAAGTACCAACAAGCTTTGGGTTTTGGGTTTATCTCATCCTATCTGTCGATTAGTAAGTGCTGCCACTATAACGGAATGGTTAGCGAAAAGTGCCCATTGTTTACTTTATCGGGCGATTATCTAAACGACTAGTAAAGTGCCGCCACTATAACTAATTAAATAAAGCGCCAACCGTGTGAGTTCCTCGGTTGACTTCTCGATTGGTCTCGAGAAAGCCAGATGGGTTTGTTTGATGCTAGTATCAGGTTGGATCGAATAGGACTTTCTTACCCTCTCGATTGGCCTTGAATCGAGTCTCTATAGGTTGTTTAGTGCATCTGCTTGCCGCTCGATCCACCATACCTATGTAGGCGAGGACCGAATTCTAGCCTCGCCCAGTGTCTTGGCCTCGATCTTGGCTCCTCTTTTCCTTTGCCCTTTGTCGGCACCCCTTTGTTTAAGCAGGTTTTGAGATCGACGCCGTTAGCAGGGTTACCCTTCCGGCTTGGCCTGGGCAGGGTTATGGACGCCATTGGTTATTCTTCAGGGCTCTTAGCCCCATTTGCATCTTGTCCGTAGTCGGACGCCCCATCGTTTTCAAGGTGATTTGGATCTTTGTATATTATATTTGTATTCTTGACTCATGGAGTCGCTGTATATATATCTGTTCTGTGGGTCCCATCGAGGACTGTTGTGTAATGTTATTACTTCGTTTTCCACCCGCACGAAAGTGCCTGGTGGGCACCTTTGAATCGTTTCTATGCGGGTTTGGCGAATTTTGCTCAAACTTGCATAGGTCCGATCGAGGTGTTCTGATATGAGTATTGCCAGTACTTATCGATTAGAGTTCTTCCCGTGAGTGAAGTAGCATACCAATACCAGTACGGAAAACCTCTCGTCAAACTGAGGAGGTAAACAATCTTCCAACAAAAATGCGAAGATTGCATAAGCTGGTACATGCATGCCACAAGGGCGGGGCTAACTGGATAATCTTGAGGGTTACAAAAAGCATCATGGGAAAGATAAGGATGACATGATATCCATTGAATTTGATGAACTATTTCAATTATTCAATCAAGGCGCCTTGGACAAATCGATCATGAGTGCCTATTATGCGTAAGTACTAATTCTGTAATTAATTTAGTCTCCAGCTATATTATTTTGTTTACTGCATGTATATAATCATCTTGTAATATGCAGAATGAAGATTCTCGAATGCAGCAGAGGACAAATCTATGACATTGCCTTCATTGACCCATATTGGGTTCATGAAGCTAATCTCAAAATAAGCCCCGGGATCTGAGAGGATAATATAGTACACGCGTTAAGGTTTCAAGAAACCAAAGGAAATACTATTTCCTTACAACTTCCGATGAGTGTTATTGTCTTGTATATACTTTCTATTTAAACACTCGATGTTAAGTATATAATTGATTAGTTCTGCATTAGCAGTACCACTATATTCTGTTAATCATTCAACTTGACAAAGGCGTGTACTAGTCATGGACTCGAAACATAAACCCCTTGAGGCGTGGAAGGACATGCAGATACTTCTCCAGCGGTAATTCTAATCATTACGACACTATATATCGTAGCGTTCGTGAATTTTATGATATCAAGTACTTAATAACTTATTTTATTCGTTTTCTCGGGCAGCTTGGAAGCGGTTCACCAAGAAGGCTAGGGGTGTTTGGAAAGAGGAGCTTACATTTCAACCACTAGATGTAAGCACCACTAGCTATATCCGCGCATCTCTTTGATTCTAGTTTTGATACAGTTATTATCATGCTTGATTATTATTTTGATTGAACTCTGTTCTCGTAAAGTGCCTGACACAGGGACCAGGTAACAATCTATGTGGATACTATGTATGCGAGTTCATCCGGCAGACGTGTGATGAGAAGGGCAGAAATTTAGAGCAACTCCACGTACGTAAACAATTTCTATATTTTTTATTACAATCAAATTGTGTTTAGTTTCATATTCATATAGGCTGACTCCTTTTTTAAATCAGATCGAACGTCTACGGGACGGTCTTCTGCCAAAGGATCGCATACGAGAAATTCAGGAGGAATTGGCGGGATTCTATTATGCAGAAGTCATAAACACACAAGGGGAATACTACTCGGCTGTGTATAGACAATAGGAATTGTAAAAATAGCAACTTTCAAGCAATTGGCCGGTAGCATCGAATAGCAACTTTTGTATGTAGTGCATGAACTCGATCCGTGTATTTAATGTAATGTTGTCATGATGATCTTGTGTAATATAAGGTTCCTTCGTTGATAAGTGCAAAACACTAAATAAACAATAAAACAACCTAAATGAATTCTCTGCCGCGGCACAAAAAGTGGCGAAAATGCTGCCGCGGCAACAAAATGTGCCAAAATGAATTCTACGCGGCGGAGAAATGGGCCAAATCTGCCTTGGCAGCAGGTTATTAGTCGGTTAGGTATTACGAACCGGAGTATCTCAACCCCAAGGCCTCGATGCCACGCACGTGCCCCATTTGTCCGGTTGGTGGGGCCGGGACTAATGGTTGAAACTTTAGTCCGATCCGTCGGTTGGGCAACCGACTAATAATTTCTTACCAACCGGGACGCATGGGCCCTTTTCTACCAGTGTAATGAGCTGCTCATGCGCTAGTCGACCTTTGTGGCTTCGAACTGGTCGACGGTCATCGATCTCCTTGCTTGTGGACCTGAAGGGAACAGCTAGTATTCCTCAGTCACATGAGAGAAACTGGGAAAATCACACGTCCGAATCTCATTATTTTTCACATGTGGCCAACTGCTTCGATGTCGATGGTCTCATGGTGAATTGGTGATATCTGCTGGCCCGGGGCGGCGCCATGCCCATCCCATGCAAGAGTTCAGACAAAACCCGAGAAGATGGATGACATCTTGGCTGCATGTGTTCTTGTGTTTGAATTTTCGAAATTTGGACCCTAGACTAGTAGACTAGACGGAGAAATTAGGCGAAGAAGCTTCTCCTGCTAACGGTATAGGCATATAGCGGCTCTGTCCCTTTCTAGCTAGTAGAAAATCTGGGCTAGAATCTTTGGTCCGAAAGAAACTTCTTTTTGGAGCAGACGAGCAGTAGTATGTAGGGTCTACATAAAATCGTTCAGATATATGGTCAAAATTTCCACGTAGAAGGTTCATTGCAATGGGTTCGCGGTGGACTCGTGCGCTAGCTAGTTAATCTACCTAGATAGTTGATCAAGCTAATATCTGAATGAGGGAATCGCACCATTAGTCACTCAACGTACCGAGGATGATCACATTGGTCATTTAAGTCCGTAAAACGAGTGTGCTAGGCATGTAGCTGTTAGAAATAATGGGCTAAATCATTAGATCCATGTGTGATTTTAGATTTTTTCTAAATCTCAAAGCCTATGTATGTGAAAGTCCATATGTGATTTGGTTCAAGTTGGTGGCAGCTCACATGTGCAGTGGCGGATCTAGGATTTTACCGATGGGTATGCCTCCTATAAAATTTTTGTGGGCATTTTCAATAAATAAGTCTACAATTTGGAGTGTAAAATGGTATAGAAGTAATAAATGATATCTAATTAAAAGTTAACTTCAGAAGTTGCAAAAATTACTGAACAAATAGTTCAAACAAAACTAATAGTCTGAAATATGCATAAAAGAAACTTACAAGGCTATTTATTTAACTTGTCTGGCCAAAAAATATGCTCTTTCAATTGTATCTTGATCATTAGCATAATAACTTTGAATGAGCTGCTTTTCACCTGTATCATGTGGAAGGTTGTTGATGTCATAAACCGGTGGTGGCAGTTGTGGTGATGGCGGCTGTAGCGGAGGCTGTGATAGTGGCATATCATTCACAATTTTCTCTTGAGTGTGCCCTGCCATCACAATTGTAACCGGAGAAGGATTTGAAGCAGCGGCAGCTTCTTAGCTGTGTGTTTCTGAAAAAGAGATAAAATGTCTCCACCTCTCTTCTTCATAATTGAATAACTAAAAATAAAATAATACAAACATGGTAATTGTCTATGTACGATGTGCACCGATATTCATGATTTCATGTCTGGTAGAATCATAGTTTATAGTCATAGAATATATAATCCTCTCTAGAAATAGAAAACAGATAATCATGAATATGTGTTGGCAATTTTCTTCTATTTAACTATTTAATCCTAAAATACTATAAATCTACTTCACAAAATCGAGTACTTGGATAATTACCTTACAGGACGATATATAATTGTTTGTGATCGTGGGTTCGCCGTGGCCTGCGACAGACGGACGGGTACAACCTCGCCGTGGCCTTGTCGCAATCATCGGGCTACTGGCGTCGAGGAAACCTGCCGGCGTGCCGGCGTATGGGAGACCTCACGACGTGCTGGCGTCTAGACAGACTGCCGTTCTGATCGGCGATTGGATGCTCGACTGCTCGGAGCTGCTCCGGCGACTTGGCTTGGCGTGGGCGTTAGGTGCGGTGGCGGCGTACACTAGCGTAGATCGCGGGGGCGTTTGGAGATCCGATCCTCATCCAAGCTATTGCCAATCGATCACGGTTTTCCTCTTTTCTGGTACTAGGGAGCACCCACGGACGTATCAAGCTGACCAATTTTGTATATCGATCAGATAATGCCTTTTCCCTACTATACTACGGCACGGTTCGACGGCTGGGCCGCAGGATATGCCGCGGCATACCCGGCATACCCTGTGGGTCCGCCACTGCACATGTGTGTGGCAAGAGTTGTGGGAGCTAAAGTTTAGTCTAACATGGAAAATTGAAGAAGAGTTGCACCAACTTATAAGGTGGAGTGTTGCACCACTTTGTAAGTGAGTGACAATAAAAGAGTTACACGTGTGCTCCCCCTCCGATGACGTCGCTCGCACACTCGTCTCGTCTCGTCCCGACGTGCGCGCCGCAGGTTGCGGGTTGCGAGAATCTCGCCGAGCCGAACTTTATTTTGCTGCTCAGGAAAATGTGTGTGGTTAGACAGATGTGTCAACAGTTAGCGGATTCGGGTCGCTCTCGGATCGTGGGCTATCTGTAATCGACCCGAACGTGCGCGTCCAGAACCACTCGCCTTTGTGATCATGTACGGGAGAGGGCGAATAAGATTTTTGGGAAGCACTCCGCGCGACTGCTCAAATTCGTCATCACGACACGTCTTCCTGATCGTGAAGCCGAACCTCGTACTTGTCGTCTTCAACGCCGACTACTTCGTCAGTCTACTGCACCAACGGCGATTACATCGACAACCGATCAGTACGTACACCGTCATCAGATCTGTTGTTTTACTATGACTGATGGGGATACGCCTACTGGGGTATACTCAGCGGGACGTTTCCGACTGGCCCAAGGGCTGGCGAGTGGGCCTGCAGAACGGCGAGTGGATCAAAAGCCCAGCAAGGTATCGATTGGAAGTTGAAGGCCGGCGAGTAGATAGGCCCGGTCGGTGCAGGTTAAGCGATTACGTAAGCGAATCGGTTGAGATATAAACCCTAGGAGGTGAGCCTATATAAACCTCCCTATAGGGTGAGACACGTTCTCTCATACACCCAAGCAACTCGCCGCCTAGTCGCCGAGTTCGCCTTGTAAACACATCCATAATACAATCTAGCGGGGTAGGTCTTTACCCTCCGAGGGCGAACACAGGTAAAACCACAGTCTGCCCTCATCTCGCGCAGATGGCTGGCCGCCTTGCCCTCGTTCTACTATTCGCTGCCGATTGCAGCATCGCGTGGTCATTCCCGGCGATGGCGCCCACCGTGGGGCTGGCGGTCGGCGGTGTTCGCGGCGAGATCAATCTGCCCATCAGCGAGGCGGTCGCCACCGGCGTGATAGCGATCGGCGAGATGCTCCAGATCTTGCCGAGCAGCTACGTCCGGCAGCGTGACCCGTCACGCCGCGGCGTAATCCTGCCAATCGACGCGATCAGCCTCTTCGTCGGCCTCACCGGCGTCATCACCTCGGAGGACTCGGCTCGCATCCGCGTCGCCACCCGCGATCGGCTCTCACGAGAGCCAGTCGCCGATCCACCGCCTCGCCTCGGTACAACTCGGCTCCGCAACGTGGCGGGGCCGGCGGCCGCAGAAGATGCGGCCCTCACCGGCAGCGCCGACTCGGCGACCGGCATCACTCGCGGATCCATCACCGCTGACCTCATCCGCGGGCTCCATCGCCAGGTCTCCAGCGGGAGATTTGAGGACCCCTCCATCCTCGGGATCTTGAATTCGACTCAGTCGGAAAACTCCGCCGACCTCCACGACAAAACCGATCGCCATGCCGCGACCTACATAGCCACCGGCGCCGATCCCGGAGGATCCTTTCTCCACCCCAATCCCTCCTAACGCCACGGCAGGAGGTCGAAACTCCGCTGAAATTGGCGGAGGCGATGCGTAAGAGCGGCGGCGCGAAAATTTCGCCTCGAGCAAGTGACAGCGAGGCATCACGCTACCACCAGGCGGATCAGGTCACGCTGAACCCCACCGTTCAGGCGCCTGAATTTCGGCGACGACAATGACCCGGCTCGAGATAGCCAGCAGCGCGATCTGCGCCACGGGAGAAGCGCCCGGCCCCGCCCGGGGCGGCGATGGGTGCCCCACCACCACAACCGCACCCACGAGGACCAGCGGATAGTCGTCTCCTCACGGGGCGAGGCGCGAGCGGCCTCCCTTCTCCACCCGATGGACAACCTCGTGGCAGCCGAGCAGCGGCCGATAGCATCACGGCCACGGCGGCGGCGCCTACAAATCCAGATGTCAAGGCCCTGCTCAAAGGCCGTGGAGCAAAAAGCGGCCGACCGCAGGCGAGTATACTCGCGCTCCTCGGGAAGCGGGGCCTCAGCGGCCGCCAGCGGCAAACACCCTCAATTGCCGCCACGAGCCATCGCAGCTCCAACGCCGACCCGTGAGCGGCACTCTCCTGCGATCCAAGGCGGCGACCAACTTTGTCGCCGCTAACGGAGAGAACCCATCGGCGCCCGCACTCACATCATCAACAACCAAAGCTGGCGCGCCGCCGCCCGGCGACTGCGGCACACCTAACTAACCGCGCGATGGCGAGCCTATGGGGTCGCTCGGTCGACTAGGGCCTAAGTGCCCGGACCAATGATCCGAAAAGTACCGCCAAACTTCAAGGCGCCAAAGGAGATAGAAAAATCGACTCCTCGACCCAGCGGTCCGGCTCGACACATACCTCATGGCCTTGGGGATCGCGGGTCACTGACCTACTCGCCGCCGTTACCTCCCGCGATGATGGAGGGGCGTGCGGCGATGGATCAACGCTCCCCGGGACGATGTCGACTCACGGGAGGAAATGCGAGACGCCTTCGTCGGGCACTTGAGTGCTCCTACACCCGCCACCATCGAGGACACGGAGCGATGCGTCCGGGGACCTCGCGGTCGACTATAACTGGGTCCAACGGTGGCAAGAGCTGCGGTACAACGCGGTCGGCATCCACCGGACACGCGATCCATTGCTTTAAGACCTCGTGTCGCTCTGAGCCTCTAGTCGCCAAGCTCAAGCGACACGCCCGCACACTCGACAACATCCCCGACCTCCTCGAGATCGCCAAGCAGTGCGCCGAGGAGGACCCCAACCAAGAAATCGGCGAGTCGGAGGCAACGCGCCGCGGCGGCAGCGACGGCGGACGCCGAACCGACCTACGCTATGGCGGCACCGCCTCACGAGCAGCGCCGCGACGGGCGTCGACTTAATCGCCAGCTGGGCATACAACGCGAGCCCAAGAGCTACCGCCGTGGCGGAGCAACGGCGATGGCGGCAACTACAGAACAAGCCAAGGTTCGACCGCGGCCCTCCTTAACCAACCATGTGCGTTTCACGGCAGGAAGGAAAGCCCGCCCGCACACCACCACCGCGCCACACCCTCGGAAATCGAGAAGGCCGCACGCAGCGAGGACCCGACAACGACCCGCCAAATGGCGGAAAATTCGGCAAAGTAGCTGGCTCGCTCCACACCTTCACAGGCTTCAACACGAAGCGCGAGAAGAAGGTCATCGCCCGCGCCGTCGCCGTCAATGCGGTGGCCCAAACAGGCGTCCCCCAGTTCCTGAACTGGTCGGAACAGCCCATCACATGGAGCCGGCAAGACCACTCGCCACGCCAGTACCGGGGCGAGTCGCCTTGGTGGTCAAGCCCAAGGTTGGCGACTGGCTCCCCAAGACAGCGATGGGCGGCGGCAGCTCCATCAACATCCTCTACCTCGACACCTTGATGATTCGACTCCCGATCGATGATCGAGAACCCACACCACATTCCACGGCATCGTCCCGGTCGGAAGGCGTACCCGATCGGCAAAGTCACTCTACCGTCACCTTGGTACTCCGGCAAACTTCCGCCGGCGGATCGTCTTGACTGGTGCCCTTGACAGCCTTACCACTGCGTCTGGGCGCGCGTTCGCCAAATTCATGGCAGCGCCCCACTACGCGATGCAGCGATGAAGCTCCCGGGCGTGCGGCGTCATCACCATCAGCGGCGACCCGACATGGCGCGAATGCGAGGCCAAAGGCCGAGCTTCGCCGATCGCCATCGCGGCGAAGCTAATCACGCCGAGCTTGCCAAATCTGGCGGGGTCAACAATGACGACCCCACAATACTCAAGAAGCCCAACTCGGAGGCACAAACACCTCAACCTTTGAGGCCACGGCGAACACCCGCACCGTCGAGCTGGTCCCGGCGACCCAGCGGACGGTGACGATCGGGACAGGCATGAGCCCAGCATAGGAAGGCGCGCTCGCCGAGTTCCCGTGAGAATAGGGACATCTTCGCGGAAACCCTCGACATGCACGGTGTCCCTAGGGGCTCGGTGAGCACAAACTAACGCCGACCCCAAAGTGCGACCCGTCAGCGATCGCTCTGACCCTTCAATGAAGAACGCCGTCGAGCAATCGCCGAGAAGTGCGGCCTTTGCTCGCTGCGGCTTCATCCGGCCAATCAAATACTCAAGTGGTGGCAAACCCGGTCTGGTCGAGAAGAAAAGCGGGACACGGAGAATGTGTATCGACTACACAAACACGAGCGCTTTGCCCAAAGGAGATTCGTCCTCCGCGGATCGACCAGATAATCGATTCAACCGCGGGTTCGAGTCGCTATGTTTCCTCGGCGCCTACTCCGGGTACAACGATCAAAATGGCTGTCGAGGATGAGGAAGGCGGCGTTCATCACGCCATTCGAGCCTTACGCTACACCGCCATGACCTTGGCCTCAAACGCCGGGGCAACCTACCAGCGGTGCATGCAAGAATGCCTCGCGAGCCAAATTGGCGCAACATCACGTCTACATCGGCGGCGTGGTCGTTAAATCCGCCGCCAAGGCGACCTACTCGCCGACCTAGCGGAGACCTTCGCCAATCTGCGGAGGTACAAGATAAAGCTCAATCGAGCAAGTGCACCTTGGTGTACCCGCGGGCAACTCTTGAATGCGTCGTTTCCAAGCGAGGATCGAGGCAAACCCAACAAAGATCGACACGATCGCCCGGCTCGGCAAACCGAGTGCTGCGGCGTCGAAGCTGGCGGGCGTAGCGGCTCTCGATCGCTTCATCCCCGCTGGCGAAAAGCGATGCCCTATACCGCTGATGCGAAGAACCCCACCTTCGATTGGGACAAGGAGGCGGACGGCGCTCGCGACCTTAAAAAGTGCTACTACCGCACCACTACTCGCCGCACCGCGACAAAGAGCCTATGCTGGTTTACGCGGCGTCCGTCGCGTCGTCGGCCGTAATGGTTGTCGAACAACGAGAGGAAGGAAAGGAGCCCGGTCCAGCGGCGGTGTACTACATCAGCGAGTTTCTCACCGAGTCGCGCCCGATACCTGATATCAAAAGCTGGTATACGCGGTCTTGAGCTCGGCGGCGCTGCACTACTTCGAGCACCCGATCACGGTCGTCTCCTCGGCACCATTACAATACATCATCCGCAATCGAGGCGGCCGGGCGGGTCGCCAAGTGCCCGTCGAGATCGGCGTCCACAACATTCTGACCACGAAGAGGCGATTAAGTCGCGAACATGGCGGACTTCATCGCCGGCGGGAGGCCCAAAGGCCCGGAAAAAGCTGCCTCCATTCTCGGAACCTGCACTTGACGGGTCCATGAACGCAGACGGCGGGGAGGCGGGGATAGTGTTGACTTCACCAAAGGCGACAAGCCGCTACATCCTCCGCCTCGAATTCACGCCCTGCACCAACAACATGGCTGAATACGAGGCCCTCCTCCACGGCATGCGAGCCGCCAAGGAGATGAACGTCAATCGCCTTCGATGCTACGGAGATTCCGACCTCGTCGCAGGGCAAGTCGCTGGCACCTGCGACGCCGTCTCCCCCACCATGGCGGCGTACCTCCAAGAGGTGGACAAGGTGGGCGGCCACTTCACCGGCTACTCTGTCGAGTGGATCGACAGGAGAAAAAACAAGGAGGCCGACGCCCTCTCTCGCATCGGGTCAGCTCGACTCGCACCACCCGCCGGCGTGTTCCTCGACACAATCTTCAAACCATCAGTCTCTCCCGAGGAGATCGACATCGAGTCCGCTCCAACGAGGCAGCCTTGGTCGCACTCATCACGAGACAGCTGGACCAAGCCCTACATCGCCTACAGAAACCGCACCTGCCGATGAGCGAGACAAGCGCTCGAATGATCGCTCGCCGATGCAAGTCTTACACCATAATCGGCGGCGAGCTACATAAGCGCAGCGTCACGCGTGTTCAACGTTGCGTCCAACCGGTGAAGGACGCAAAATCCTCCACGACATCCACTCGATTGCGGCCACGCCGCCGCTTCCTCGGTCGCCAAGGCTATGCGACACGGCTTCTCTTGGCCACCGCTGCGCCGGCTGTCGACATCGTCCAGCGATGCTGTGGGTGCAGTACGCCAATCGACGCACGTGCGAGCTCGGCGCTCAAAACAATCCCCATCACGGCCATTCGCCGTGTGGGGCATGGACATGGTAGGCCCCTTCAAGAAGGCCCCTCGGCTACACCCACTTGCTGGTCGCGTCGACAAATTCACGAAGTGGGTAGAGGCCAAGCCAGTCCGAAATGCGACGGGAAGACCGCCACTAAGTTCCTCTGAGCTCATATACCGCTACGGGTTCCCCAATAGCATCATCACGGACAACGGCACAAACTTCGCCAAGGGAGCAATGGCCAAATTTTGCGAAGAGCACCACATCCGGCTCGATCTCGCGTCGCCCACCGTAATCCAACAGCCCGGAACGAGCCAACCAAAGCATCCTCCACGGCTGAAGCGCGACTCCAAAGTACCACTCGGCGCACGCTGGATGCTGGGTCGACGAGCTGCCCTCCGTCATCCGGGGAATTCGCACCTCGGTGAGCAGATCGTGGGATTCACTCCCTTCTTCATGGTCTACGGCAAGCGGTCATGCCCACCGACCTCGAACACGACTCGCCCGGGTGCGTCCACTATCTGAGGCATAAGCAGGCTGGCCCGCCAAGATGGGCTCGACCAGCTCGGCAAACCGCGACCTCGCTCGATCGCGCACCGCCATTTACCGGCAGCAAGGACTCGTCGCTACCAGCCCGGACGGTGAAAACCCGCACCTTCCGAAGGCGACTGGTGTTACGCCTCATCCAGGACAAGAAGGGCATGCACAAGCTCTCCCCTCCGTGGGAAGGCCCGTTCGCTATCGGTAGCGTGCTAAAGCAACGGCGCCTACCTCATCGGCGTCAGCGGGGGCGAACTCGGCGTCAGCGATCGTGGAATGTAAATCTCCACGGAAGTTCTACTCCTAGAACCCCACATGTACTCTCCGGTCGCTATGAAATAAAAAGCGATTCTTTGGAAATTGCGTCTACTCTCCATGCCTTGTGCCACTTTTCGTAATAAACAGCGTCATGCTAAAATGCAGTCAACCTTTGGTACAGCGACCGCACGGCTAAGTAGTGCGATGTAAGAGCACTTAGTCATTTCAGGTCTTGCGTCGTCCACGAAAAACGCCAAACCGGAGCCCCATTGGAGTCGCCTAGCTCGACTGGTTTTGCGAACCAAGACAACTGCCCTCGCCTCTCACGGCAACCTCGGTCCTCCGCATCCTCGGCATAGCGACTCGAACGGCTAAGTACCACGCTCGGGGACTGAATACCGATTCGTCGCGATCGGTCGAAACGCCAAGTAAGAGAGCATACCGGGACTCGCCACGCTGACCCTCCGGGCAGGCGGGTGGCGCTCACACCAACGCTAAGTCCTCAACCACCCTCAGTCGCGCCTTGAACTACCAAGTACCACGCTCGGGGACTCGGCCACCCGACCCGTTCGTCTGGAAAGCGGTAAAATCTGAGCACTCAAGGAGTCGCCTTGCGGGCTCTCGAGCTCGGGTCGACTAAACTAACAAAACACATGATAACAAAAAACATCATATACGAGGTGAACCCCACAAAAGGCGGGACGCTCGGGGACTCGTCAAAATCAATCCAAAACACACAAATAAATAGCAAAATGGACTGGCGTCCCATTCAATCGCATATCGCATTGTCTTATGTTACAACTTATGCCCGCTTGGCGAACTGCTGCTAACACATCTAGGCAAACTACACTATTACGCGAGCTTCGACAACGACGCGCCAGAATCCGGCGCCACGGATGAGCGGTGTATGCGGGTTTAGCGGATCGTCGTCGCCGCGCCCGCCATCGCCGGCGGAAAGGTTGCTCAACCTTGAAGTCACGATCACGGCTCGAGTCGTTGGCGCGACGACCGTTCTGGTAGGGAAGGAGCGCCATCGCCATACACGCTCCGAGTGGCGGCGCACGTTCTTGCAACTTGAGAACCTCGGACAGATCCACCGCGCCCGGTCGACGAAGGATACCCACTCGTCACATCGCCGAGGTCGAAGTCCTCGGGAAGTGGAGTCAAGGCTCAGCGCTGTCGGCGCTCACGCCAAACGCCGACGCGTCATGAACTCTGACCGCGGGCTTCTCCAAATACTCCCACACCGTGACAAGGTCGCTGGGAATAACCTCGTGGCGACATTTCTTGAAGATAGGCGCGGATGCGTCGCCCGTGGCGTCGCCGAGTCGACAAGCATGCTTACGCATTCCCTCGCGTCAGCGAGCTCGCTTCTTCTTGGCTACCAATAACACGACCTGCGAGAAGGAGACAATTATGAGTACCATGGAAACCACAAACAATACAAGCGAAAGACAGGGAAGACGCACTCACCAAGCAACCGGCGGCGAGTCCCGTGATGAAGCAAGCGGCGAATAATGTCACGAAGCCCAACAACGAGGGCTTCGACACCTTGCGGTCTTCCTCCGCGGCGCAATGGCGGCCTTAGCTCGCCGTTCGCCGAGCTTGCTTCTTCTTTGCCTCCGATTCGCTTGAGGTCGGCGACCCTACGCTCGGCACTTAACGATCGCACCGCCACCAGTTCACGAAGGACAAGCTCGCGAGCCACCTCCGCGCTGCGACAACGGCTGCAAGCTCCTTGTTTGCTTCGGATAGTGGCCAGCTCATTTTCACCTGTTGTTTACGCAGCCAATCGCTCCCGACTCCATCTGCGGACCACGCACATCATCAAAGTCAGCAAACATGAAAATTACTCGTGCCCACCGCTAAAATTTAGCGAGTGCGCACTCGAGGCGATCACGAAAATTGCTCGGTGCCCACCGCTAAAATTTAGCGGCGTCTCGGGGACTGGATGCGAAAGTACAAAGCGAAAACTAAAAGAATCACGCCGCTGCTAAGCACCGACCTGATCCTCGGGGACTGAGGTACTGGATGGCTGCACCAAGCATGCCATGGGTTGTATTGTCCACAGGCGCGAGCGCTGGCGTGTGCCTGACGTTGGTCGACTTCAACGTCGGTGGTCCCGGAGCGAGGCTCGGCGCAGCCCGCTGCGTGGCCGCCTTGGTTCTGGCGGGAAGGTAGCGATCGAGGCACCGCCCCAAAAGTCGCCTCCGGTCTAGGCAAGGAAACGCCATCCTTTGTAGATGCGGTTGCTTCCACTGTGGGTCCGGCCGGTGCGGCCGCTGCGTCGTCAGAGACAGTAACGATGATGTCGCCCTTGGCCTTCTTGCCGCCTTCTGCTGAGACGGCGACCTCGTCCACTTTCCTCTTGGAAGGATCCTCCTCGCTCATGGCGAGGTACCTTACCGCGATCGGGTGGCCCATCTTTTTCACTCCGGTCTGCATATCGATCAAATCAATAAAAGACAATCAAGTACTTATAGAAAATAGAAGGCGAATGCACTCACTTGGCGACTGGAATGAACGTAGCCCGATGCGAAGGCGGCGGCGGTTTTTCAGCTCGGGGCGGTTTGCGGCTAAGCCCAGTTCGGGGCGTCGTGGGCCCAAGACACGGACGGCTTCTTCGTCGTTGAGGCGGTTGGCGCCTCTGGACACCTTCGAGGGCTTCCTCGCGGTGGAGCCGCTGCGGTCGGAGCCTCCCTTGCGGGGAGACCGCCACGCTCGGGCCTCCTTGCGGCGAAGTCGCCACGGAGCCTTCCCTATCTCGAGAGACCGCGCGAATGGCGGAGGCATCGAGGCCAGCGGCACTTCCACAGATGGCGCATCTAAGCGGTTGCCGCTGGTGGCGCCGTCACCGGCTGTGCCATCAGCTGCTCGTCGAGTGCGGCGAGGCCATCTTTCGCGGCCGTTTTCCTCCTCGGGGCCCTCGCCTCCTTTTCCTTCTTCTTCTTGAAGGAGTGGCTGGCGAGGTGGTCTCTGGGAGCTCGTCGTCATCATCGTGGCCTTTCGAGGCTCCTGCTTCGATTTATGGCGTTGTCCACGGGTCTTCGGACGGTGGGGCAATTTCCTCTTCGGACTCGTCCTCGTCGTCCTCGTTGCCCTTCATGGCGGTGAATCGCTTGTATCCTGGTGGATGGCCCGGGCTCTCGTTATCGGCGGTGGGAGCCACCTTCCACCACTGGAACAGCTGCGATGAATACGAAACAGAGTTAGAATTACATGACGCATCTATGACTGCGAACAAGATAAAGAAATTACCGTCGGGCCGGGACGCAGCGGTGTAGGGACCTGCGCATCCGCATACACACTGGGTGATCTTCTTTAACGCTGGGATATAGTCCTCCGGCTTCCATTCGTCGAGGCAGGCTTCGTCGAGTCTCCTCGACCTGCTTGGTACATGTAATGATCGCGTTAGGCGGCGGAACGAGCCGCGCCCAAGCCAACAATTGTACAAGTTTATCGTCTGAGCCCTTCTTCTTGAGGCCACGGATGGCCTAGAGCATCTCGTCGGCGACCATCCGCTGGTCGTGAAGCTGCCGACACGGAGATGGCGTGGCTCGAACAGTTGGCAGTACCGCGGGATCGCCGCCTCGCCCTCCTGAGTCGCCTCGGTCACGTGAACCATGACTTCTTCGATCGCCGCTACCTTGGCGGCAGCATCGGTCGAAGAAGCTTTGGACTTGAGTTGAACGTCGGGCCGCCCGCGGCTAGCATTGGGCGCCCGCCTCCTGGTGACCCGTCCATGGAACAGATCTTGCCACAAGGGAAAGTAGGGCCGGCAGCCCAAGTAGCACTCGCAGAACGCCACGAAGATGGCGAGCTGCTCGATGCTGTGGGGACCTAGATCTGAGGGCTGGATCCCGTAGTGCATCGAGGGAGATGGGTTGAGACCCATAGATGTCACACCTAGTGGTAACCCAACCTATGTGATCGGAGATCCCGTGAATAAGGACCTGGGAAGAACAAGCTAGTGGGTGGACTGAGGAGAGTATTTTATAACCCTCTCTATGTGAAGATGCATAACTCTCATAATCTGTAAGGCAGGTTGGCAACACGCCTTAATGTGTTTCTATTGGCTTGAACTAGCAAAGATGCTGTCTTACAGGGCATTCTTGAAAGAACACACCTATGTGAGCTCGACTATAAACGTCGCGGTCTATGAGACTTGGGTGATCTCTAGTAAACTCATGAAGAGACGAGGGAGTATGACGCATATGCTCCAACCCGCGGGGTAGGCTATTAGCATCCAGGTACTAGTTATCATTTTGAGTGAAATCTATTGGCACCAAACTTGCAATTTAAGGTTCGTCCATTGTTCAAGTTGTTTATAGACGTAGTTCAAGATTCTAGGAAGAAGTTCAACTTAACAGTCTCTGCTGAAATACTGGTATATAAACAAGTAGTGAGGATTGGAAAATCTTCAAATGGGCATTTGAGATCTGGTGGGGGATTGTTAGAAATAATGGACTAAATCATTAGACCCACGTGTGATTTCATATTTTCCCTAAATCTCAAAGCCCATGTATGTGGAAGCCCATATGTGATTTGGCCCAAGTTGGTGGCATCTCACATGTGTGTGGCAAGAGCTGTGGGAGCTAAAGTTTAGTCCCACATGGAAAGTTGAAGGAGAGTTGCACCACCTTATAAGATGGAGTGTTGCACCACTTTGTAAGTGAGTGACAATAAGAGAGCTACACGTGCGCTCCTCCGACGACGACGTTGAAGGGTTTCGCGGCATAGTAAATCAAAATTTTCTACGGATGCGAACAGAGGGAAAGCCAAGATCTAATCTAGGAGATGCAATCAACGAGAGATATTGGATTAGATCTTCATACCCTTGAAGATTCAAGACAATGAACGTTCTTCGGAACGTGGGTGATGTATTCGTACTCGCTTCTCCTCCTCGCGATCCGATCCGATCTAGCACCACAAGTGGCGGTGCCTCCGTGAGATGCACACGTGCAACACCTCGACGTCTCCTCCTTCCTCGGACCATCAAGTATGGTGGAGAGATAGATTGGATCTACAACACGATGGCGTGGTGTATATGGTGGAGAATTTCTGCTGCAGGGCTTCGCCTACAAACAGTCGGGAGGGAGAGAGGAAGGCAGCAGGGCTACTAGGGTTGGAGGCAAGGTGTAGGGGGGAGGGGGCGCACCAGCCCTCTATTTATAGAGGGGGGGCGGCCAGACCTTGCCCCTCCTCCAAGCCTTGGGCCGGAAGCCAAGGGAGGGAGGAGTGGGGGGCAAGGACTCTCCCTCCTTCTAGAAATTCTATCCCTAGTCACTACAAGAAATGTGTTAACTTGTGACGTTTTGGTAGTGACCATCTACAAAATCGTCTTAGATTTATGAAGATTCCGCACCGGATGGTCTCAAGCTGCTTGGGAGGGTCAAAACCTCAATAAACTATGACGATTTCGCTCAAAAACGTCGTAATTTCTTCTAGTGAAATCGTCATAATAGCTAGAAAGGTCTAAATGCGGAGGATAGCAAGATGGGCCATTGGATGTGAACAGGATGGACGGACAGGATGTTGATCCGTGGGAACTTGACACGGATAGATGACGTGGCAAGGTACCCATCACACGCGCATACACCGAATATTTCACCATCGTGCGCGCGTGCCGGCCAAAATCGCCACGTCCCCCACCCTCCCAGCGAACGCCTCTCCCCTCCCCAACCCTAATCCTACCTCCAGCGAGATTCGCGCACGCCGCCGTCGCCCTCTATTCGGGAGCCTCTTCCCCGCTCGCCCTAGCCGCTTCCCTCATTCTCTAGCGAGATCCACAACCCCTCCAGCGAGATCCACCGACGATGAGTCGAATGATGGACGAGGCGGACGGCGACGGTTTCATCAGCCTCGCCGAGTTCGCAAAGATTTGTCGGCGGCAGCGTCTGCACCGATGGAGCCCTGCAAGGAGAGGATCCAAGGTCGAACGACTATCATTCATTTCGACGGATCTGAGGTCCTCGATTTCGCCCGCGCCACTCGACCCCCGATTCGGCCTCCAAATCCGCATCCTGGTACATTTCTTG
This sequence comes from Avena longiglumis, assembly GCA_030063025.1. NCBI lineage: Eukaryota > Viridiplantae > Streptophyta > Magnoliopsida > Poales > Poaceae > Avena > Avena longiglumis. The sequence continues at coordinate 567,223,883 of CP125976.1, forward strand.
CACCGATTTGCTTCGAATTTGGTTCGATTTTGGGGGGATTCCTGGTGTGATCTGTTCTTTTTTTTGGCTGCTGCCGCAGGGTTCCATGAAGGCCTGAGGTGATTCTTTCTTCTGCGTCCATGTCGCAAATCCAGAGCTTGTCGCGCCAGAGCTGCGTGCTACTCGCGGTGCTCTATGGTAAGCACGTCGACAAGCGTGTGCACTTGGGGGAGGTCGGGGGCAAAAAGGCTACGACTGTCCTATCCGTTTCTGAGCTCAGCTCGTCGGGGAGATTGGAGGTCGGTCGTTGTTCTACTTGCCGCCTTAGGGTGGATTTGCTTGTGAACTCAATCCTTGAGGGGCTTTTCGATGTAGGTGCACACGCTCATCAATCCAACGCCCGAGCAGTTCCTTGAGGCACAGCGGGTGGTGCAACCCAACTTCTTTTACATCCAAGGGCAGCAGCTGGAAGATGAGAAGGAGATTGGTTCCCTCGTCTGGGGGGACGCCGACATGTCTGACCCGCAGTCGTTTTTTTGTCTCATCAGCCCACCATTCCCGACGATAGTAAGCACCTCAAGCATTTGCAATCTTATTATTCCTTAGCTGGGTGTTGTAGACTTGTAGTGATATTAGCTGTTAATGGAGTTGCAAACAATTGGGCCTGATATTTGCATCAGCTCTTAGTTGCACGATGGTCCTTGAGATGTTTAAGTCGACGTTCTAGCGCCATACTTCAATTGTCATTTCTGGAGTTGCAAACAACTGGGCATGTTAATGGAGTTTTAAACAACTGGGCCTGATATTAGACAATTCTTGTGAGTTTGGATCTGGAAGAAACCGTTGTGTCTGGAAATCTATAAAACTAACATGATCTATGTCTGATTGGATCTCCTGTTTTTTTGTACATCCAAGACTTCTACATCAGTTATCATTACTTGGTTGGCTTTGCTGTAGCTAATAATTTGAGTTTAAAGTATGTCACTTTGTTTGCAGTGGTCCATTTAGATTAATCAGTATACTTATATGAGCACTTGAGAAATGATAATAAGAGATTGAATTCCTTCTCAATTCATATGCTAAACATGGACTAATAAAATTCAATTACCAAACAGTACTATCCAGAGCTTGTCGCATCTCTATCAACATGTTCATATTAGTTACTTCTACATGGTCATGTTGTACTATTAGTTACTGGTATGTATGCATCTGTTAAGCCATTTGTGGCAAATACTATAGCCTGATGCATCTATTGTATGCATGTAGTGGTAGCTTGCTTAGCTGAAGCCTGAATCCTGATGGTATCTTTTGGTCACTCTAACATACATCATGAGAACTATAGCATACTTGGATTCTTCATGGTGCTTATATAGTACAGTTTGAGATTGTTTTATCTAGTGATGTAGGTATTTCTCACTATGTTCATAAATTAAAAATGTGATTCGTGTTGTGTAAGCTAGATTTTAAAAGTTCAAAGCATTGTTTATTATGTGGGTACCATGCTATAGAAAATATAGTGCTGCACATGTAAATCTATGGGGAAATTGTTTATGGCTATGCAAGGAAGAGTAGAATGATGTCTCCTAGCAAGGTTACTGGTTTTGGAGCCCGTGTTTGATTTGGTTGCCTGGTTGTTTGGGGAATTGTCACATGATCGAGTCATTCCATACTTGTCTTATAATTGCAGGAGGTAGGGTGTAACCCTGTTCTTGAGATAACTAGATGAAAATAGATGTTCTTAAGTTCTTTGCATGGATATGTCTTGTAGTTGTTTTTAATCTTGGTTGCAACAACTTGCTACTCAGTAGATTTTGCAACAGCTTTATCTGAATATCCATCTCCTGCTGCTCTGTAGCTTGATAAATGTATTCTGCGGCTTAGTTTATATTAACACTAGATGCCTCAATGTATTGTGCATGCCATTGTGTTGCAATATCCTAGTAAACAATGCCATGATCTGATTGTATTAGCACTAGGTCCAGGTGCCTCAATAATTTTTGTGTAGGTTATATTATGTGTGTGGTTTATCTATATGACTCTGTATGCAAAATAGGGTTGTGCCATAGATGAAGCGCACCTGAAAGTCTAGAATTTGGTTCATTTCTGGAATTATGTTGTATATTACATGTGACGAACGTGGAGGACTTCTGCTACATCACCGACAACACATACATGAAGCAGAGGTGCTTGTCATCTTCTTTCCTTATTAGTTCCATCTCTGTCAGATCTTGCAACTCTGTCGAACTGGGATGATGATCTGTCTTCTTCTTGGCTATTATGTGCAGCTTGTTAAGATGGAGAGCGATATACTAAACATTCTCATGTTTGAGATGGGAAATCCCACCGCCAAGACCTTCCTAAGGTGTTCGTCAGATCTGGCCGAGAAGACAAGAAGGTAATAATAATAATCCACAACTCTCGCATGCTAAATTTCAGTTTTGCTGATGCAGAGTTGTCCGATGCTCATGCACATTGTTGTCTCATCTAAAGTATTTTCATGCTTGCTGCAGTATCCTGCACTGTCGTTGGACTTCATGGGGAGCTACCTTGCCGAGCTGAGCCTGTTGGAGTATGGCTGTGTCCGGTTCATACCATCAGTTGTTGGGGCTTTAGCAGTGTTTATTGAACGGCTGACCCTCAATCCTGACTCAAACCCTTGGGTATGCAATAGTTCCATCTCGTTTGGAGTGTTTCTTTGGTACTATCTGCTTTGAAATACTCTCATTTTGTTTTGCGTGGTTGCAGAGCAAGAAATTGCAATCGGTGACCGGGTACAAGGCATCCCTCCACTGAATTTCTCCTCGACGTCACTGATTTCTCGCTCCAGGTCTGCTGCAAACCTTCAGTGTCTATGTACCACTGAATTTTCTGTTTGTGTTTGTTGTGCTGTGGTTCTGAACTTTTTTTGTTGCTGAATGATGCTTGCATATTTAGAGAAAATATGGGAGCTCCAGCAAAGCTTTGGTGAGTTAACACCCCTGTTGCATGCTTTATGTGATTCTTCAGATAGTCTTGTGATTGTAAGAGAGAATCTGGACATGTCAGCCTCTCTGATGTTTTGTTGATTGGGGCATCTCAAGATTTTTTATTTATTTGGGCAACTAGCAAACTAGGTTCCTGATTGGTCTCAGCTGTATCTTGTCCAAAGTGACTGATACTAATAGACTAACAGATCACCATCATTCGGTGAAAGGATAGATCCGTCCAATGTCTTGTTTGTAATTTGCGCTTCTCCTGCCCATCGTGGTATGTGCTAAGTCTGGTGTGAGGTCAAGGATGGGTGTATCGTGGGATGGATTGGTAGTCATAGAGATGACTTGTTGGAAACTACAATTGGTTGATTACTACAATGGGATGGATTGGTAGTTTGTTATCAAAGAACTATTTTCGGAAGAGTCTGATTGTGGTGTACATTCTCTCGAATGACTTGGAAAACTAAACCTATATCTTGCGTCTCTTAAATTTACTGTTGTGCACATTTGCTTACATGGACTGCTTGTTTGTATGCGTGTGTGATTGACCATGTCTTGTTAGAGTAGATTAAGTGAAATGCAAAGTTGCCTGATGTATGTATTATAATGTTTAAAACTACCTTATTGTAGAATTTATCAACAAATCTCATGATGTGTTGTTTCTCAACTATTGTTGCCTATTTTATGATTCTACTGTTTCGTAATAGTAGCCAATTATTTGCTATATCCTGACTCTAGAAACTTGTCTTTCCTCTCTTTTCCAGGAGTTCCAGCCAAAGAAATTCGATAAAATCTTGAAGACCCTATATTTTAGAGCTACCTGTATTCTAATAGTCAAAATATTTGGCTGTTTGGAATGAACCATTTAATGATTGTAATAGACTAATAGACTATTCTTGGATGTTATTCAAAATTTGTAACGATTGTAATATCTGGCTGTTTTTTATGTTTCAGTTACACAAATATTATGTAATGATGAATAGAAATTTAATGAGGGGAATCATCTTATAAAATTATTGACTGTGATTTTTGGGATAGAAGAAATCTGGAAAAAGGGCTGAAAATTGTATTGGACCAAGTATTAATTGTTGGGCTCTAAATAGGTCGTGGCCCAAATAAATACATAAATGTTTCAAAAAAATAGAAAAAGCTAAGAACTAATTGGATAGTGAAAAGGCCAAGGCCCAAAAGTGAAATACGAAACACAATGGCTAAAGCCCATAAGAGTAACGAATTATCGTATTAGGCCAAGTAAAAGGCTAGAATTATTGGGATCAGCCCAAGTAAGCAACCAAAATGGACTGGGCTGATTTTGATTTAAGACGATTTAATTTTGTCACAATTTTGCCACGTAGGATCAGCCACGTAGGTTATGACTTGGCTAGGCTAGATGGCCCATGACGATATTGGATCGTCATAGACGTTATGACGATCCAATATCGTCATAGACGGTTATGACGATTTTACCAAAAACGTCGTTATAGTTCATTTGCGACGCCCAGCTTTTGACGATCTCAAAATCGTCTTAGAATCTTCATAAACGTACTACTATGACGATTTTGTGACGAAAATGGAGGGTCATATATAGTCAGATTCCTTGTAGTGAGTTTAAACGATTTAAACTCTCTAGGATCGGCTGAGCCCTATGGGGCCTTGTGCCCCTGGCACAAAGCGGCCAGGACACTCCCTCATAGGCCCATGCCCCCTCCCGGAAGGTGAGGCCACGTTGGTCCCCTTCCGGAAGGTTCTAGAAGCTTCCGGTACAATACCGATTAACCCGGAACAATTCCGAACTCCAAAAACTGCACTGCCTTATATGAATCTTATTCTCCGGACCACTCCGGAACCTCTCGTGATGTCCTGGATCCCATCCGAGACTCCGAACAAAAATTCATAAACCAATTATCCAATCTATCCTAGCGTCAAGACACGTTAAGTGTGTGACCTGGTTCGAGAATATGCGCACATGATCTTCTATCAATAATCAACAAGTGCAGGCACCCATATTGACTCCACACATTCATCGATGATCATATCGGATGAACCACGATGCCGATTCAATCAATCCCATATATATTCCCTTCGTCTCACGATACTTTACTTGCCGAGATTCGATCGTTGATGCGTCATACCTAGTTCAATCTCGTTCACGACAAGTACTTTACGTTCCATAATCCGATATCACTTTGTGATTAACTCCTTAACCACATGCTTGCAAGCGGTGTTGATATCGATTACCGAGTGGGCCCGAAGTATATCTCTCCGACTTGGGAGGGACAAATTCCATCTCGATACATACAACCCAACAGATACTTTCCGATCACCTGAGAGACACCTTTATGATCACCCTCTCATAGGATGACGTTTTATGACCTCAAAGCTTTCTTCCGATACCAGGGAGTTGTATTATCTCATGGTCTAAGGAATACAATATTTGACATAGGAAAAGCTTCGCAAAGATGAACACGGTGATACGATCTAATTGCTTCGCTTAGTTTGGGTATGTCCACCATATCATTCTCTAATGATATGATCTCATTATCAATTGACAACTCATGTCTATGGTTAGGAAACCTTAACCATCATTGATCAATGAACTAGTCCATAGAGGCGTACTAGGGACACGGTGTTGTTTACAAACCACACAAGTATTAAAGTTTCCGCTTAATACAATTCTAGCATGGAATATAAACTTTATCATGAACAAGAATTATAATAATAACATCTTTATTATTGCCTCTAGGGCATAATTCCAACAGTCTCCCACTTGCACTAGAGTCAATAATCTAGTTTACATTTGGCAACAATCTCACACCCATGGCACTGAGGTGCTGATCATGTTTTGCACGCGGAAGAGGTTTAGTTAACGGATCTGCGACATTCAGATCTGTATGTACTTTGCTAATCTTCAGATCTCCATCTTCTATATAATCTCGGATTATATGAAACTTGCGGTTGATATGCTTGATCTTTGGATGATATCTTGGTTCCTTAGCAAGTGTTATGGCACCAGTGTTGTCACACAATATCTCAAGTGGGTCCAATGCACTTGGAACCACGCCAAGCTCAGTGTTGAAGTTTCGATCCAAACTCCTTCACTTGACGCTGCGGCAGCCATGTATTCCGCTTCCTTTGTAGATCCCGCGATCACGCTTTGCTTGCAGCTTCTCCGACTCACAGCTCCTCCATTCAAAATATACACGTATCCCATGCGAGATTTAGAATCATCCTTGCCTGTCGAAACTAGCATCGACATAACCTTTCGACAAGCTGTTCATCACCCCATAGACTAAGAACATTTCTTTAGTCCTATTTAGGTACTTTAGGATGTTCTTCACGGCTGTCCAGTGTTCCACTCCTGGATCACTTTGATATCTGCTCGTCAAACTAAGAGCATTGGACACATTCGGTCTAGTACACAGCATGGCATACATGATGGAACCTATGGCCGAGGCATAAGGCACTTTGCTCATAGCTTCCCTATCATTTACCGTAGCTGGACACTGAGCCTTGCTCAATATCTTACCTGACAACATAGGCACTGAACCTTTCTTTGCCTTATCCATTCTGAACCTTTTCAGAACCTTGTCTAGGTATGTACTCTGTCTTAAAGCTATCAGGCGTCTTTGTCTATCTCTATAGATTTTGATGACCAATATATAAGCAGCTTCACCTAGGTCTTTCAATGAAAAACATTTGTTCAAATAACTCTTCACATCGTTAAGCATGTTGATGTCATTTCCAATAATCAATATGTCATCCACATATAGTACCAGAAACGTCACCGAGCTCCCACTCACTTTCTTGTAGATGCAAGCTTCGTAGCAATTCGGAACAAATCCAAAGCTCTTGATCACTTGATCAAAACGAAGGTTCCAACTCCGAGATGCTTGCTTCAGTCCATAAATGGAACGCTGAAGTTTGCATACTTTATCAGCATCCTTAGGATCGACAAAACCTTCGGGTTGCATCATATATAACTCTTCATCAATGTTGCCATTGAGGAAAGCGATCTTGACATCCATCGCCATATTTCATAATCATGAAACGCAATTGCTAATAAAATCCGAATGGACTTAAACATCCCTACGGAGAGAAAGTCTCATCGTAGTCAACACCTTGAATTTGTCGAAACCCGTTTGCGACAAGTCGAGCTTTATAGACAGTAACATTACCATTCGCGTCCGTTTTCTTCTTGAAGATCCATTTGCACTCAACGGCCTTTCGGTCGCTAGGGGGTCCACCAAAGTCCATACTTGGTTTTCGCTCATGGATCCCAATTCGGATTTCATGGCTTCTAGCCATTTCTCAGAGTCTGGGCTCATCATCGCTTCCTCATAGTTCGTAGGTTCACTGTCTTCTACTAACAAGACAGTCAAGACGGGTTTGCGGTACCACTCAGGAGGGGCACGCGACCTTGTCGACCTGCAACGTTCAGTAGCAGCATCGTCCGAAGCTTCATGATCCTTGTCATTAGCTTCCTCTATCGTTGGTGCAGTGCCGGAACAATTTCAGTCTTGCGCTACTCTCCAATTCAAGATAAGGTTCAATAACCTCGTCTAGCTCTACTTTCCTCCCACTCACTTCTTTCGAGAGAAACTCCTTCTCAAGAAAGGAACCGTTCTTCGACAAACACTTTGCCTTGATTACGTGATAGAAGGTATACCCAATGGTTTCCTTAGGGTATCCTATGAAGACGCATTTCTCGCGTTGGGTTCGAGATTGTCCGGCATCAACTTCTTGACGTAAGCCGCATCCCCAAACTTTAAGAAACGACAACTTAGGTTTAGCACCAAACCACAGTTCATACGGTGTCGTCTCAATGGATTTAGATGGAGCCCTATTTAAAGTGAATGCGGTTTCTAATGCATAACCCCAAAATGATAACGACAAATCAAGAAGAGACATCATTGATCGGACCATATCTAATAGTGTTCGATTCCGGCTCGCAGACACACCATTGCTCGTGGTGTTCGGGTGGCGTGAGTTGTGAAACGATTCCACTTGCTTTAAGATGCGTGAGAAAATCATAACTCAAATATTCACCTCCACGATCGGATCGTAGAAACTTAATCTTTACATTACGATGGTTCTCCACTTCATTCGAAATTCCTTGAACTTTTCAAATGTTTTGATTTATGTTTCATTAAATAGATATACCCATATCTACTTAAGTCATCGGTAAAAGTGAGGAAATAGCGATATCCACCGCGTCGAAACACTCATCGGTCCGCATACATCGGTATGTATGATTTCCAACAAGTCCGTTGCTCGCTCCATCATACCGGAGAACGGGTTTTGATCATATTGCCCATGAGGCATGGTTCGCATGTGTCAAATGATTCAAAATCAAGAGACTCCAAAGTCCATCGAATGGAGTTTCTTCATGCGCTTTACCAATATGACCTAGACGATTGCCACAAATAAGTAGTATTATCACTATCTACTTTGCATCTCTTAGCCTCAATGTTATGGATGTGTGTTTCATCCTTTCGAGATTTAGAAGAAATAAACCATTCACAAGAGGTGCATGACCATAAAAGATGTTACTCATATAAATAGAACAACCATTATTCTCCGATTTAAATGAATAACCGTCTTGCAATAAACACGATCCGGAAATGATGTTCATGCTCAACGCAGGCACATAATAACATTTATTAAGGTTTAAAACTAATCCCGAAGGTAAAACTAAGGAGAGCGTGCCGACGGCCATCACATCAACTCTTGATCCGTTGCCAACGCGCATCGTCACCTCATCCCTCACAAGCCGCCATCTATTCCGTAGCTCCTATTTCGAGTTACAAATATTAGCAACTGAACCGGTATCAAATACCCAGGTACTACAAGGAGGGCTAGTAAGGAAAGCATCAATAACATGTATATCAAATATACCTTTGATGGTGCCAGCCTTCTTGTCCGCTAAGTACTTAGACGATTCTTCCGATGACCCTTGTCCTTGCAATAGAAGCACGATGTCCGGCTTAGGACGGACTTGAGCTTCTTCTCGGCAAAACATTGCTTTACGCCACCCTTCTTGAAGGGCTTCTTTGCTCCTTAACTTTCTTAAAGGAGGGCTTGTTGACCATCAACACATGATTATCCTTCTTGATGTCCACCTCGCAGACCTTGACTTTGCGAAGATCTCGGTGATCATCGGTGGAACCAATCGATTATGAGTCACTACAAAACTTTTTAGCTGGGAGGAGTGATTGCGAACTCTCACAATCTTGAGCTCCTCTGGAATCGTGCATTCCGGTTGCTCAAGCGTTGAGTGTAGCCCGACATCTTTATGGCATGCTCACTATGGAACTCCTTCCTCCATCTTGCAGTTAAAGAACTTCTCGGAGATCTCATATCTCTCGAGCGGGCTTGAGTCTGAAACATGGTTTTCAGCTCCTCGAGAATCTCAAAGGGCCCGGGATAGGTTTCAAAACGATTTTGAAGTTCCGGTTCCATAGCAAACAACATGGTGCTCTTAATCACACCATAATCATCTTTGCGCGACTGATAGACAGCTTTCTCATCAGCCGACGCAGTTGCAGCAGGGGGGTCACCTAACGCTTTCCCAAGGACATAGTCCTTTTGTCCGCCAGACAGAATGATTCTTAGATTGCGGAACCAATTGGTGAAGTTAGACCCATTGTTTCTAAGCTTTTCCTTCTCAGCAAAAACGTTGAAGTTGAAGTTGGATTTGGCCATGTGATCTACAGTATTTGCAAGTACAATTTAGACTATGTTCATGATAAATAGTTCAACTTAATCAAATTACTAGATGAACTCCCACCAAATTCAACATCCCTCAAGTTGTTTAGTAAACACGATCCAAATTCACCACACCTAATCCGATCATCATGAGAAGAGATGTGGTTTCAATGGTGGACAACAAAGTGTCGATCATATCATTCATATGACTCATGCTTAACCTTTCGGTTCTTGTGTTCTGAGGCCATATGCATACACATGCTAGGCTCAAGCTAGACCAAGTATTTCCGTGTGCAAAACTGGCTTGCACCCGTTGTATGTGAGCGTAGAGTCTATAGCACCCGATCATCACGTGATGCTTGGACACGACGAACTTTCGCAACGGTGCATAATTGGGGAGAACACAGTTTTTATCTTGATCTTTAAGTGAGGAATCATCTTATAATGCTACCGTCGCGATCTAAGCATAATAAGATACATAAAAGGATAAACATCACATGCATATAACTTTATGTGACATGGTATAGCCAATCTTCACGCAATGATAAAGAAGTTGACTCGCAGGTCATACACAATTATAAAGACAACCATATGGCTCCTGCCGGTTGTGTACTCATCGACATGCAAGTCGTGAAACATTACAAAACATGATCATCGCATACAATATACACATCACATCTTGGGCCATACCATATCACAGAAAACACTCCCTGCAAAAACAAGTTAGACGCCTCTACTTTGTTGTTTCATGTTTTACGTGGCTTATGGGAGTAGATGCTAAGAACGATTCTTACCTACGGAAAGCCACAACGGTGATATTATGGTTGCCAAACTCCGGTGTTAATCCCATGACAACTATAGTGAGAAACCGACATCCACCAAATGCATGTGTGGAACAAGCCACACGTCAAGTGCGGAGCGGTCTCATGAAACGGCGTCGCGTAAGGTTGGCTGGGACCGCTTCAATCTCACTATCTGCGTCATAAGAAGAACACAAACAAGAGGCTTGCAGAAAACATCAACGCCGCAACAACCATGTTGCGTTCTACTCGTGAAACACATCTACGCATAGATCTAGCTCGATACCCTTTGAAGGGTTTGGCGGCATAGTAAATCCAAATTTTCTACGGATGCGAACAGAGGAAAGCCAAGATCTAATCTAGGATATGCAATCAACGAGAGATTGGATTAGATCTTTATACCCTTGAAGATTCGCAGTGAGCGTTAAATCGGAACATGGGTGATGTAGTCGTACTCGCTTCTCCTCCTCGCGATCCGATCCGATCTAGCACCACAAGTGGCGGTGCCTCCGTGAGATGCACTGCAGCACCTCGACGTCTCCTCCTTCCTCGGACCAGCAAGTATGGTGGAGAGATAGATTGGATCTACAGCACGACGGCGTGGTGTATATGGTGGAGAATTTCTGCTGCAGGGCTTCGCCTACAAACAGTCGGGAGGGAGAGAGGAAGGCAGCAGGGCTACTAGGGTTGGAGGCAAGGTGTGGGGGGGAGGGGGCGCACCAGCCCTCTATTTATAGAGGGGGGGCGGCCAGCCCTTGCCCCTCCTCCAAGCCTTGGGCCGGCGGCCAAGGGAGGGAGGAGTGGGGGGCAAGGACTCTCCCTCCTTCTAGAAATTCTATCCCTAGTTTAAACGATTTAAACTCTCTAGGATCGGCTAGGCCCTATGGGGCCTTGTGCCCCTGGCCCAAAGTGGCCAGGACACTCCCTCATAAGCCCATGCCCCCTCCCGGAAGGTGGGGCCATGTTGGTCCCCTTCCGGAAGGTTCTAGAAGCTTCCGGTACAATTAACCTGGGAACAATTCGAACTCCAAAAACTGCCGCCTTATATGAATCTTATTCTCCGGACCACTCCGGAACCTCTCGTAATGTCCCGGATCCCATCCGAGACTCCGAACAAAAATTCATAAACCAATTATCCAATCTATCCTAGCGTCAAGACACGTTAAGTGTGTGACCCTGCGGGTTCGAGAATATGCAGACATGATCTTCTATCAATAATCAACGTGAGTGCAGGCACCCATATTGACTCCCGCACATTCATCGATGATCATATCGGATGAACCACGATGCCAGGATTCAATCAATCCCATATATATATTCCCTTCGTCTCACGATACTTTACTTGCCCGAGATTCGATCGTCGGTACCGTCATACCTAGTTCAATCTCGTTCACAGCAAGTACTTTACTCGTTCCATAATCCGATATCACTTTGTGATTAACTCCTTAACCACATGCTTGCAAGCGGTGTTGATATCTATTACCTAGTGAGCCCGAAGTATATCTCTCCGATTTGGGAGGGACAAATTCCATCTCGATACCTACAACCCAACAGATACTTTCCGATCACCTGAGAGACACCTTTATGATCACCCTCTCATAGGATGACGTTTGATGACCTCAAAGCTTTCTTCCGATACCAGGGATTTGTATTATCTCATGGTCTAAGGAATACAATATTTGACATAGGAAAAGCTTCGCAAAGATGAACACGGTGATACGATCTAATTGCTTCGCTTAGTTTGGGTCTGTCCACCATATCATTCTCTAATGATATGATCTCATTATCAATTGACAACTCATGTCTATGGTTAGGAAACCTTAACCATCATTGATCAATGAACTAGTCCATAGAGGCGTACTAGGGACACGGTGTTGTTTACAAACCACACAAGTATTAAAGTTTCCGCTTAATACAATTCTAGCATGGAATATAAACTTTATCATGAACAAGAATTATAATAATAACATCTTTATTATTGCCTCTAGGGCATAATTCCAACAGACGTCGCCGCTCGCACACATGCACGCACGCTCGCCTCGTTACGACGTGCACGCCGCGGGTTGCGGGAATCTCGCCGAGCTTTATTTTGCTGCTCGGAAAAATGTGTGTGGTTAGACAGACGTGTCAACAGTTAGCGGATTCGGGTCGCTCCCGGATCGTGGGCTATCTGTAACCGACCCGAACATGCGCGACGTGGGCTTGGTCCAGTTCGTGTCCTGTACGGGATTTCCGAGTTGCTCTATATAAACGCTTGTGTGGCTTTCACAACGCACGACACCAAACAAATCTAGGGTTTTGCCATCCTCTCTGCTTGCGCCGCCACCATAGTCTACTCCATCCCGCTTGCCGGCGTGCACCGGCGGTCGGGAGAGCAGGTCTTCGGAACCACTCGCATTTGTGATCATGTATGGGAGAGGGCAAATAAGGTTTTTGGGAAGCGCTCCGCGCGACTGCTTAAGTTCGTCATCACGACGCGTCTTCCCAGTCGTCAAGCCGGACCTCGTATGCGTCATCTTCAACGCTGAATACTTCGTCAGTCTACTGCACCAACGGTGATTACATCGACAACCGATCAGTACATACACAGTCATCAGATTTGTTGTTTTACTATGGCTGTTAGTGCGTATAGTCTGCTACTGTTCATGTTGATCAATACATATACTATGTTAGAGGTTCATGTGATTGTAGCTGCTGTTTTTATGATTTATATTATGGAATTAATCGTGAAAATTATGCCTAATAATCCAAGAGCAGCTTCATTTTATAAGAAAATTGGTCACTGCCGTCGCGAGGCTCGTTAGGCCTGCTGACGTGGCAAGATAGTCTGTTAGTGGGCTCGACTGGGTTTTTTTCGCAAAGAGGCCCTCACTATTTTAATGATGGGAACTGACAGTATTGTAGTGTTGGATTTATTTACAGTTTGATTCACAGAATACTGTAAAATATACTGTAGAAATCTCAGATAAATTCACAGAGTTATGAAATGACCACCAAATAAGTCAAGTTTGCATTTCCCAAATGCCATCAAAAGTAGTGTTGCTCGGGTTTGCACACACACATCTATGACAGGTTTGCATGATCTCTTATAAGTTAGTACACAAACAGATCAAAATGTAATGCTCTATCTGTTTAGCCACTAGCTCAACCATGCACAACTTCATCTTCTTATGCTTGAGAGAGGCCAACTGGTGGAGACTGTGTCCTTCCTCTTCCTCTTGCAGGAATGCCAGTGAGTGTTTCTTGTACAATGTTTGTTCTGACATGTTGTTCACTTGCTCTTTTGCCGGTTGTGCCTAATCTAGTACCTCTTGTAGGAGCAATTCTTGATCCAACCCTTCCTCTTCCTCTTCATGTTGTAGTTGCATTGTCAACAAACCCAACCCTTCCTCTTCCTCTTGCTCTACCTCTCCATGCTCTCTGAATTGCCCTGCCATTAGTTGTAGTTGTAGTAACTCTAGCTCTACTGACAGGAATGGCATCTCTGTATGATGCTACAAATGATGACTCCTCGGGAAAAGGTTCATCATCATCAGTAAAAACTATAGTGGGAACCTACAGATGCAACTTATTAGTGAGTGAATCAATTATCTCAATAGTACATCATGTAACTCTAATGGATCATGTTGTGGATCCAGGTGCACATGATCAATATCCTACAAGACAAGAAAGATTGAGTTGGTTAAGGTGAACAATGTAAGTTTTTTACACAAATAGGTATATGTATTAGGATAACTTACTTGCAACATCTCAGGAATATTTGCATTAACAAACTCATCAATATGTGTTGGCCCTCTAGATGTGTTTGGAATTTGTAAATTTCTCATTCAGTGTCCTTCTCCTATTCCTCTTAGGTCTATCTTCCTTCACATGTTCATCAGTAGGAACATTATCATCACCACCATTTTGTTCAGCTTCTACTCTTGCCTGTTCAGTTGCTTCTGCCTCTGCTATTGCCTGCAACCTTGGACAACCAGTCATATTGTGTCTAGGTTCTCTACAATATCCACAATGGATAACAACTCCAACCTTGCTAAATCTTGTGCCTTCTTCCTTCACCTCTGGATTTTTCCTTCTGCTTTTCTTTGGCCTTCTGATGACCCACAAGTATAGGGGGTGTATCGTGGTACTTTTGATAAATAGGAGTGTCAATCCCAATGAGGAGTAGAAGATGTTGAACAGTGGTATGGAGCAGGAAATCCCTGTGAATACTTAGCAAACGGATTTTTAGTGGTTTTCTGACAAGACAACAAATCAAGGAGCCAGTAACAAAGGTAATGAACAAACGGAGCAAGTGGCCCAATCCTTTCTTAGCAAAGGATAAGCCGGTGGAAATACTTATAAGGACCAAACGTTCTCGAGGACACGTGGGAATTCTGTCAAGTGCTTTCACTTCAAATAGCTGAGTACTCTTCTCTGGTGTTTGTAAGTGTTGTGTGGGTGAACCTGTGCTAACATACCGACCTTACTTGGACTAATACATACTTGTGATTAAACCCCCTGCAAACATCCGTAACTACAGGAAAGTAATTAAGATATAAATCTAACCACAGCCTTAAACTCTGAGAACCTACGCTCCCTTGTGCAAAGGTGTCCTAACGGGGGTTCAGGTTTACATCCTCAGCAACCCCACAATTAGTATCCAAATACACAATGCATTCCCCTAGGCCCATAAATGGTGAAGTATCATGTAGTCGACATTCACATGACACCACTAGAAGAATAGCACCACAACTTAAATACTAAACCATTGAATAATAACTCATCACAGATTCACTACTAATAACATGAATTCTCCCATGTCCTCAAGAACTAAACGAACTACTCATGAGACATCATATGGATCAAGATCAAATATGATATGGTAATGGATAACAATATGAACATAAACACTAATCCAATGGTTCCACTTACAAGCATCAACTACAATAGTAATCAGCACCGAGAAAGTTTCCCCTAAGAACTAAAGCAATATCCAACACAATTGTTATGGCGGGATGGAGTGGTGATGATGGTGCTGGTGGATATGATGGTGTGGATGATGATAATGATCCCGATGAAGCCTAGCTTGACGATGGTGTTGATGGCGACGGCCTCCCCTCTCCGGGAAGGAATTCCCTCGGAAGAAATCTGTCTGCCAAAGAGATCTTTCTCTCTCGGTGTTTTCCACCCCCCTAGAGGCGGTGGAAATCTATCTGTGGTCGCTCCCTTAGGCTTAGGGTTCCGTAGGGAAGATATATGCGAAGGGGTGGAGTCGGGAGCCAGGCAGGTGGGCCACACCTGCCCTAGGCGCGGCCTAGGGGGACCCACGCCTAGGGGGTGTGGGCCCCCTGCGGCCCCTCTTCGCTCCTCCTTCTGGCTTCCTTCGTCATCTGGGAAAATAATATGTTTCCATATTTTTCTGGTATTTTTCTAATCTTCGCGAAATTGCACCAAAACACCTTCTTTTTCATCAGAATCCGGACTCCGGCAGTTCATCCTCCAAGAATCATCCAACATTCATAAACAGATGAAAAGCCATAAGTAATACCTCGTATAAGACATATATCAACGAATATAGATAAATTATGGTATAGAAAGGTGATGCAAATTGGGCGTATCAACTCCCCCAAGCTTAGACTTCGCTTGTCCCCAAGCGAAAACTGATCTCAGTAAACATGTCCACAGGTTAATGGAGTGAAGTGTCGATAAAAGAATATGAACAAGAAGCATCACACTTACCATTGTACAACTCACAGAAGAAAGCAACTCACCATTATATAACTTAGCTTGCAACCAAGTACAATAGTCAAAATACATATGCATAAAGATAAATCATAATTGGAATTGGCAAACTTCTTCTTGGTCAGAGAACACCTGGCAAACAGTTTTTACAAAAAGCTTTTTGTAGAAGTTTTATAACAGGAACACTCTTTGCTCAAAAAGGTTTTTCACAAGTGAAGGCTTTCAAAGTAATACTCAATAGATAAGAGTTTTGTGCAAACAAGGAAGATAAAGAACATGATTGAATAAATCACCATATGAATGCTTGAAACACAACAACTCAAATGCTTGCTGGAGATAGAGAGGAAGTAGGTTTACTGACTCAACTTGTAAATAGGAGAAAGGTCCCTTCTTAGAGGGAAGCAGGAATTACAAGTCATAAAGAGCTTCCAAAATATTCTGGTACTTACTAGCTTTGAGCCCTCATTGCCCCTATCATAGGCATCTTGAGATGATTAAGGTTAAAGTGCACAAAGATGGAGTATATGCTTGACGAAATATAAGTTGGCAATCTCATGTCCCTTGAATATGAGGGCCACTCCTCATGCTACTCAACTTTGGTCATAGGTAAGTTCTTGTCATTGTAAGTATTTGCATATCATTTAGAACCGCCAACGGGGTACCCCTTGCACATGGTACAGGAGCTTTCCCATAACCAAAATGACAAGGTGTCACATCCCAAGATTTTCCAAATCTTGTAATGTGAAAATAAATGAATAAAATAAAACTTTGCTTAAATTTCAGAGCCAGAAGAAACTTTTTGAGTTTAAATAGAACCTCAAACCCATTTGAATTAAAATCCTAGAAGAATTTAATGAGCTAAACATTTAATTAATGGAAATTAAAAATGTTTTTGAAGTTACTATTTTGGAATCATTTAATAAAAGGTTTGGTATTCAAAATAAACGATGAGTTTATAAATAAATAATATGTTATAAAGCCAAATTAAAACCTTGGCCAAGCTTTGAGAATTAAAACAATTTATTTAAATAAAAATTGGCAAAGGTTTATTTAAATAAAATAATAAGGAATTTATCTCCAAATTTTACTTAAATAAAAGATTTTACCAATTTAATTGAAACATCAAAACTTATTTAATAATTTAAAATAAGTTTTCCAAATATTTGTTATTCACAAATAAAACCTACTAAAGTGTTTTGGCTTTATCTTTAGATATCAGAATAAATATCTCTACAAAACAAATCCTATTTGATTTAATAATGAAAGTCTACTATAATTAATTAATAATGGAATCTAAAATAAAAGGCTATTTTGTTAAACAAGTTCCCCAATTATTCTTTATTTCCAAATAAAATTTACTGTTTGGTTTTGAAAATATTTGGATTTCAAATGGGGAATTTATTAATTATATCAAACCCTATTTGATTAATAAACCATGATCCATTTATTTAAATTATAAATGGAACCTTTAACAAAATTTTTATTTATTTTAAACAAGCTTTCTAAATATACCTTAATTCAAATACAACCCACTATTTTGGTTTTGGGAAATATATGGATTTAAATTGAGTTTGAAATAAATCAAATCCTAATTTGATAATTAGCAATGGACATTTATTTAATTAATAATGGACTTTATTATTAAAAAATTTTGGATTTTAGATTTAGGTTCAGGCTACTGAACAGAACCAAGTCAAATTTACAAAGTTGGGTGTTGTTTGAATTAATGTGAAAATTTTTTGTTTGTTTGAAATTCAAAACAGAAAAATAGAATTAGAAAAGGAAAAAGGAATCAGACAGAAAATAAAATATGAAAAAGGATAAACCCAGCCCGGGCAGCCCAACAAGCCTGTGAAACTTGATCCAACTTCTTTTCCCGAAAAGCGTCGCACCAATTCCACGACCCAAAGCCACTGACCGGTGGACCTCCCTCATATTTTCTTTCCCACTGACGCAACGACCCCACCTGTCACTGTTCTTCCTCCCCACCCGCAGACCACGCCTTCCCCCTCGCTGCCGTTGCTGCCTTCAATCCGCGGATTCAATACGCCATAATACCGCGCCTTTACCTCGCCCTGATCATGCTCGATAAAACGCCAGAGCATCCTCTCTGTTTCCCCTCTGTCACCCCGCAGTATCACGCCCCCAGGCCGCCCCAATTCCTCCCCGAGCTTCTCTGACTCCGACGAACCTCCCTGTCGATTCCGGCCACACACTGCCTCCCCTTGCTTCATCGACCAAGAACGCACTCTCCCCATCCCCTGGCGCTACTGTTCGTGCCCTCCGTTCATCCGCGGGCGTCCCTGAACGTCGCCTTCGTTTTCGTCTAAGCGCCACCGACGGCTAGGTCAACTCCGACGAGCTCCTCTGGTAATCCCTGACCGCCCCCTCCTCTCTAGTTGACACTACCGTACTCCCCTTCCTCGTACGCGTCTAACGCTCCCTCTGTTATGCACCGGCATGTCTTGTAGCCTCGTTCCCGACCACAACCGAGCGTGCACGGCGGAAGGAACTCCGGCGATTAGTACCGTCAAAGGTCGCCTTGCCACGACGACCACACGAACAACATCGCCTCATCCTCGCGACCTCGGTGAGGTTGCTCCCTTCCTCTTACGCTTCCTGTTTTGCTAGCGCCGCCGCCAACTGGCCGCTCCGCCGCTCGCCGTTGTTATCGCGCCGCCAGTTCGTGACTATTAGATAGGAGCCGTCCGATATCAATCGAGTGGATGAGATATAATGACTTAAACGCGAATGGGTACGTTCTCTGCACCGCTCGATCTAACTAGATCCAACGCCCCACAGCCACGATCCCAGCGAACCGGTACCGACCAATGAAACGGCGACGTGTGTCCAGTGTTTGAGTTAAAACAGATTTTTGAATCAGATTTATTTGCAAACTTCAAACCTTTGTAACTTTCAAACCACACGTCCAAAAATTACAAATTTTATATCAATGGATTCAGGAGAACAAGACCTAGCCAACCATGGCCTTAGTTTCGAAAATAGTATCTATTAGCTTGTTTGAAATTGCAGATCCTTTTGTGAGCTTGTTTAGAGTAGAAAAATTGTTTAAAATTGATTTTAGGATTAAAACCTTTGCAAAATGGATTTATGTGACCTTACTGACCCTAGGAACCAACCCTTGGTGTTAAAATTGATTTTGGTAAAATATAGGTTGAATTATTTAACTTAGCCATTTTCTAGCCAAATTAAAATTTGTTGAGTGTATTATGAAAATGTTTATGGAAAGAAAACTTTGGGAAAATAGTTTGGACAAAACTTACTGACCCAAAAACACCAAGTTTTTGCAATGACAACTCACTTGGTGAAAAACATAAGGTTTGCTTTAAATAAAGAAACTATTTTTCATCACCTAAATAATGAGTGGTTTGGAAATGGTTTAAAGATAAATCACATGTGCAAAATGACTTTGCCATCTTGGTAAAAGACCAATTTGGAACTTACAAAGTTTAGAAACCTAGTAGAGACCAACCTTACCATAGAACCAACCATTGCATACTCATGCATGACTTAGAGTCCATTACTTGTGTGTGTAGAATGTTGTTTGAATATTGGTTTGGAATACTACTTGATACTATGCTTGTTTGATTGTAGTGAAATTAGCAAAGTGTGAGACTAGCAAGATCAAGGAGTAACTCTCATTCCCTAACAAAAAGGCAAGTTAAACTATCATTCAAATGACCTACTATTTTCATTATACTTAGTGGATTTTAAAAACATGCATGAAAATGTTTTATACTTATGCTATGCTAAATCCTAATAGGATTCCCTATACACTCCTTAGTGGAAATATTGAAGTTGTACATGCTTAGCCATGCCTTATTTTGACAAGAGATACATGTT
This sequence comes from Avena longiglumis, assembly GCA_030063025.1. Classification (NCBI taxonomy): domain Eukaryota; kingdom Viridiplantae; phylum Streptophyta; class Magnoliopsida; order Poales; family Poaceae; genus Avena; species Avena longiglumis. The sequence goes on from CP125976.1 coordinate 567,243,927, forward strand.
GAGATTTTACAAAAGATTGAGAAAAGGACTTGTGTTTTACATAATAAAACAAGGACTCAATGAATCACCTAGGTGGTGGAAACTTTAAGTTTTGGAGAGGGTGGCAACAAAAGGAACCATATCTATGGGATTCACTTTGTGTTGTTCTCCAAATGAAAACCACCTAGGAAACTTAGAGATTGAACATGTTTCTCCAATTGTGGCTTTCGTGTACAACCACATGCTATTATGGCTCTGGCTTAGTCAACTACATTAGGAAGACCCATACATTGTCTTTAGTTACCGGACATTGGGATCTGGAATGCTTCATGGGGGCTGAAGGCAAGCTAGCAATGATGTATGGGAGGACCTTTTGGAAAGACTTCGTCACACACTCTCGGTCTGCGGTACTCCATCTTGGTGAGCATTAATCCAGAGGCCTGGTGGCAACAAGATGGGATTGTGTCATGTGGGTAAAGTGTACTCCTTCTGCAGAAGTTAATAAAATCTAAGTACTTAGCCGTGTCCCCGGTTATGGACAATACTGAGCAACTAAAGTTTGAACTATGGGAGATCTCGACATTCCAACTTCTATTATAAAAACTTGATGCACTTGGGGGTACCAAGGAATTCAAAGAAATTTTGTTAAGCTTGTTGCACTTGGGAGTTACCAAGGTGCTCAAGAGCATGATGTACTTGGGGTTACCAAGGAACTCATGAGTTTTGATAAAACTTGTTGCACTTGGGGTTACCAAGTGGCTCAAGAGATTTTGACAAGGACTTGAACACTTGATTTTCTACCAAGGAGTTCAAGGAACTTGGAAAAGAAATTTGACCAAGGACTTAAAAACCCTTTTTGAAAAGATAGGATAAAATATTGCTTTATGCAAATAAGCCTTGAACTCTACTTAGCCAATTATGCATATTATGATAGGATCCACTCTTATTATACATAAATGTGAAGCTTGCCAATACAATTCAAAATGTATTGACCCTTGTGACTGTAACTTGTAATATTGCAGGTTGATTGTTTTAAAATGAAGATTGTTTGATTGACTAGGACTACAAAGTCTACAACCAACATCTGCCTGTGGCACTTTGAAGATGAAGGACCCCATGATTATAATTATTCCGCTGCAATGTAATGTAATAGCCAAATGAGCTATGTATGATGTGATAAAACTATGTTATTCCTGGTTATAACTTTATATTATGACCTTTGTATCTTGATATTACATCTTAAACTTTGGATGCTAGCTATTGATCCAGGGACTAGCATTGTAAAACACAGGAGGACTCTACCTTATCGGGTTGGGACCGCTATACAAGGCAAGCAGACAATGAGCATCTTAGCAATCTTTTTATTTACTATGTGAAAGAACATGTTGGGCCCCCATGTGTGGTTTTGGTAATTAATGACAATCTTTATGGACTAATGTGTGTATTAAGTTGTACTTGTAGGAATTGTCCATTGGCATTGCTTGGAGCATGTGTTGACTTCAAGATAGATGAAATGAGAAGAAGATGTGTTGTGCAAGCTCAAAATGCGCCATCTATAGAAGATCTCATGTTTGATGCTTGCCATCCTCGGTGATCATGGATCGATGATGAGGAATCAAGAAAGGTGTCCATCTTGAGAAGGACAAGATCATCTACATCGATCTCAAGTGGATTGCTCAAGGCAAAGGTATAATATTGATAGGTTTTCCCTTTTGCCGGTCTCATGTTTGTTGGGAGACCGGGTTTAGGATAGATAACCGTACTATCAAGAGGGGCTCTCGAATGAGTAACTCGGTCACATCGTTCTGAGAGAGATCAAACCTTTGCATACTTGCATCATCATATTTGGTTGTTATTTGGTCTGATCCATGTGAGGATATAGAGCTTGTGGTAATCTCCATAACAAGCTCTAGTCCATCAAAAACGGATTTCCCTTTTATATCTTATTGCGTTTTGATCTTGGAGGTTTTACCGGTTTGTATTTTAGAGATAGGTAAAACCTTCCATTATTTGGTTCTTACTCATGTTAGGATTTAGATCTTGTGTTAATCTCCATGACAAGCTCTCGTTCATCGAAAACGGATTTCATATGCATTTTCTATTACGTTTTTTATGTTGGAGGTTTTATCGGTTCATCTTTTTGATAGAGGTTAAACCTTTCATCATTTGGATCTATCCTCCCTTGATAGACTATAATGTTTCTTTGCATTATCTTTTAGAGCTTGTTGTCCTCTTTGAAACGAGCCCAAGATCATCAAAATCGGAGTCCGGATGCAAAAGTTATGGCCGTTTTCGTTCAGGGATGACCGGTAGTACCGGACCAGGGTCCGGTAGTGCCAGAGGTCCGGTAGTACCGCCTCGTAGTACCGTAGGTACTGAAAAATGCGTTTGCCTGGGATCCCGGGATTGTCCGGTAGTCGAGAATGTCCGTAGTACGGATTCCCATTTTTTGGCTTCAACGGTTGGATTTTGGAACCTATTTAAGGGGCCTTCTTCCCCAATGGTTCCCTAACCATTCTTGCAAGTTTTCCCCTCCATTGTTGACCTTCTTGAGCTTGCTTTCTCTCAATCCCTCCAATGATTCTTGCATATTCTTGAGGGATTTGAAAGAGGAGATCTAGATCTACAATCCCACCAATCAATCTCTCCTCTAAGTGAGGGGAACATATTGGGATCTAGATCTTGGAGTCTTTTGTGGATTTCCTCCATTGTTCTTCCTCTCTTATTCCCCCATAAGCTTTTATTGCTTTGGTGGAATTTGGGAGAGAGAGATTTGAGCACCTTTGTGGTGTTCTTGCCATTTGCATTTGGTGCATCGGTTTGAGTTCTCTTTGGAGGATTTGATTTGAGTTACTCATTGGAGCTTGTCCCTCTTGGGTTCTTGGAACCCTAGACGGTTTGTGGCCTTGGTGGCATTGTGGCCTTGGTGGCATTTTTTGGGAGCCTCCAATTAAGTTGTGGAGTTGTGCCCCAACCTTGTGAGAGGTTCCGGTTGCCACCAACAAGTGCACCGATAGTGGAAGCGTGGATCGATCCCATTGGGGTGAGATTCACCAGAGAATAAGGGAGGCCTTTTGTGGCATTGGTGGTTTGATACCACCCCCTCTCCAAACGAGAGGTACTCCATGTTGGGAGGAACTCGGTAAAATATCGGTGTCCCCGCGTGCCTCGGTTATCTCTATACCCGAGATCTTTACTTATGCACTTTACATTGTGATAGCCTTCGTGCTTGAAGTAATATATATCTTTCTATCACTTTGTTGCTTGTATTGCTTAGCATAAGTTGTTGGTGCACATAGGTAAACCTTAGTTGTTTCTAGGTTGTGCTTTACAAAGTAAACACTAGTTTTATTCCGCCTTTGTTGAGCCACTCTAGGAAAAGTTTTAATCGCCTATTCACCCCCCCCCCCTCTAGGCGACATCCGTATCCTTTCAATTGGTATCAGAGCCCGGTCTCTCATTTTAGGCTTCACCGCTTTGAGAGTAAAGATGTCGGCTAGAGGATTAGTGCACAATGACATGCTCACATTCGATGGCACAAATTATGAGATATGGAAAAATCGCATGCTCATTCATTTTAGGGACATGGACCCAAATTTGGAGCGTATTGTAGATATAGGTTTTTTCCTCCTATGGATTTCAAAAATCTATCTTGTGAGGATGAGAAAAACTTATATATCGATGCTCAAGCTTCTAATGTGCTTGTTAATGCTTTGAGCTATGTAGTTACCTCTTCAATCATTCCTTTTTGGAGCGCTCATGAGTTATGGACAAAACTTCAAGATAAATATGTTGTGTCCAACATTATTGAGGATGATTGTGTTGCTTCCACTTCCGGTCGAGATGAGTTCTCATCGTCTACCACTTCACCAACATGTGATTTTTCACAAGGTAATGATATGGTGAGTGGTGATAGAAAATGCAATATGGATAGTGTGTTCACTATTTGTAATCCCACATATCTATCTAGTTGCAATGATCTATCTTTGGACCTTAACAGTTCTAGCACTCAAAATTCCTCACATGCTTGTGTTAATAGTCCCTGCATATCATGTAGAAATGACTTGAACAAATCTCATGATGATATGCTCATGTTGTATTGTTGCTATGATAAAAATGCTTATATTTCCTCTAGTGCTTGTGTTGCTAACCATGTAGAGGAAAATGAAGATTCTATGGGCCAAGACAAGGTCTTGAAGAGAGCTTCAAGTGCAATCTCATTATCTCCTTCCTCCGGTTCTCACATGTGCCTTATGGCTAAGGGAACAAAGGTAACCTCTTTGAATCCCATTGTATCTCATGATGATGATGATGAGGTTGAGAATGATAATGATGATTATACAGGTAAGTATGATATTACCTCTATTAAGAAAATGGGAGAGGTTGTCTATAGTGCTCTCTACAAAAATAAACTTGCTTCCTCCAACCTTCTTGAAATCTTGAATTATGCTATAGAAGGCAATGATCTTATTGAGGAGCAAGAAAACATAATTGATGAAAAGTTTGCACTTGAGCGTGAATATGCTAATGAACTTGCTCAAGTAAAGGACTCCCTTGAAGAAGAACAAACCACCAAAGAATCTCTTGAGGAGACTTTTACTCTAGAATTATCTAGAGTAAAGGAATACCATGATAGAGAACTTGCGGTGGCTAACTCCTTCAAGATTAAAATGATGAACTTGAAGTTGCTTATGCTAAACTTGTTGAGGATTTTGAGCACCTCAAAAATGGCTCTAGGGTCATAAAGGGTGAGCTCATCAAACTCACCGAGTCACATGAGCAACTTAAAGCCTCATATTCAAAAGAGCTTGACAAGTTTCCCTCACCTCTTGCTAATAGTAATGATGCTTGTTCTACTAACTCTATTTCTTGTGAAGCATCTATTTTGAAGGAGAATGTTGAGCTAAAGGCTCAACTTGCTTTGCTAACTAGCAACTATGGGAAATTAGAAGAAAGCCATGTTAAGCTCTCAAGATCGCATGACGATCTCCTAGTCTCCCATGGTAGGCTAAAGTTGGCTCATGAGGCCATCATGTCAAAGGTAACATCTAGTGGGCCTCATGTGGACATTAGCACTATATCTACTCCAAATGTTATATTGCCATGTGCTAGTCCTTTTAATTCATCCTCTCACAACCATGCTATATCTCGTGATGAATTACATTACATGCCTTGTTGCTCTAACAATGTAGCATCTACTTCCTCTAGTACTTGTATTGAAACTAACCATGTAGAGTAAATCAAAGAGATCAAGGCTCAAGTCACTTCTTTGAAGAATGACTTGGAAAAGGGTCAACAAGGGAAGGCCGCACTCAACAAAATCTTGAGTGTGCAAAAATCCCCCAATGACAAGAGTGGGCTTGGATTCAACTCCAATGTCAAGAATAAGTCCACTATCATGTTGAAGCACAAGGACAACAAGAAGAATGGCCAAAATCAAGTCAAGAATCCGGCCAACATTGTTTGCTTCAAGTGCAAGGGAGAAGGGCATCATGTTATATCTTGCCCATTGAAGAAGAAGTCTCCTAGTGTGAAGCAACAAGGGAAGCGGCCTCAAGCTCCACCTCAAGTCATTAATGGGCCTCTTCCTAAGAGGACTACTCGAGCTCTTCCTCGAGTTGTGGCTTCACCTAAGAAGAAAGATGGCAAGAGTAGAACTTGCTACTTATGCCGTGAGAAGGGGCATATTTCTTCCTCATGCACTATTGGTATCTCCTCATCCAAACCTATCATTATTGATGATGTTTATTCTCTTTGTAAGGATGAGGTTGGCAATGTGTTTGCCAAATTTGTTGGTACCCAATGTGGTGTCAAGAAAAGATCCATTTGGGTTGCCAAGCCTATTGTGACTAACCTCTTAGGACCCAGCTTGGTTGGGGACCAACAAGCCAAAACTTGATCAATAGGTGTTTGTTGGAGGGCATTGGAGTCTTGGCTACATCATGAAGAATTAAGGTATCTTCATTATTATTTTTGTCAAGCCAAGTCATGTGGATTATATTGCTCCTATTATATTTCCAATGTTCCTCCTTGCGGTAACATATGCTTAACTCATTTCATTGAAAGTTACCCGCCCCCTTGTGCATGTGTTGGTTTTGTATCTTCCATGCTTTTGTACATGTTGTGTTTTCCACCTAATTATCTTGAGGCATCAAACATATTTGTGTATGATTAGGTGGCACATCATGTATGTGTGTTTCTTGTATTGTAGCCTTACTTGTTTATATTTGGTATCTTTTTGGCTCTTGTGAGAGATTAATGGACTATCCCATTTTGGGGGAGTGTTATGCTTAGGCATTCCACAATCCTAAAAATGTGTGTACATGAGGATTACCACCTAGTATTTATATTGGATTATTGTCTAGTCTCTATGTGGTATAATTCTCATGAGAAATTTAATTTTATAATGTCCACTAATTATCTCTATTTGTATCCTTTTCCCTCATGTTGGTTTTATGGTAGTATCACATTATGGGGGAGTCATATGCTTAGTGCATATTACAATCCTATAAATTGTGAATATTCGAGGTTGTGTCACTTAGAATTGATATTGATAATTATCTAGCACCTATGTGACACATTTGCTCATACAAGTTCCAATTTGATTGAATGGCTTTATTGATCTTATGTTGGATCTTGTATATGAGAATGCTTCTTGGTATGTGTTTCCTCATATTTAGATATTTATATTCGCATGGAAACCATTTGCTTCAAGTTACTCTATTCACTAGTGATTGTGTGACTTGGGGAAGCTACCAAGAATCTTGTTCGAAGTATCATGCTCAATTTCTTATATTTATTTATATGCTTCTTGTTGTGACTATGATCTTGGATATCCATGCAAGCTACCTTGGGAAAATTATTCTATTTCTTGTCCTTGGACAATGAGTACCCAACTTATGGTAGAATTTATTGATCATATTCACTTTGGCCCTTGCTTAATTTTATCCTATATTTGGCCAAGAAAATGTTTTGTTGTGTCTCCCAAGCCTTCCTTGCTTCTTGTGGATCTTCTTATTTTATTGATATCCTCTTGTGTTTTACTTATTATAGGTACTAGTGATGATCCCATTTGTGTGCATTTTGCATTTTAAAGGAAAATCCTACAAAATGCACTATTCATGGGGGGGGGCTATCCTATATTATTTAGAACACTCATATTTATGCTTCTTTGTTTTGATCCATATCGTGTTTTATGTGCTTGGAACCTCAATCTTTTCATTTTGGTACTTGTGCCATCATGTGAAGTTTGGGGAGTTTGGTTTCTTGTTGGAACCTTGCTCTTTTTGGGAGTTGGTTTTGTATCATTCCTTGTTTCTTGATTTGACCATTTTAGAATGAGATAAATCCTTGAGCATTTTTATTTCTATCTATCTTTTGCTCCTTGGATTATGCCTAGTTCATTTGTTGAAATTGTGATCTTTCATGTGTTGAATTGGTTCATTGATACAATTTGGACATCGTTTTTCATGTCACACTCTTGTGTGTGCAATCTCGATTTACTTGGTGTTTTGTTCAAATTGTATATCCTTTTTGGTTCTTGAAAGCTTCATGCATGCATATTTACTATATTATTATATTATGGCATGCTTGCTTTCTTTGATCCAATATATAGGGGAAACTCCACCAATTCCCATCGGCTAAGTTGTGCATGAAATTCAATTTCATATCAATGTGCACATAATTATGTGGAGTCTCTCCTATGTATTGTAGTTTCTCTAACTACTTTGGACCCAATAAGTTTGGAGACCATTTTGTACTTAATTGTGTTTTAGGTACATTGGAGATATATTGGATGCTTGTCTTTCAATTTTGAAGAAGTGGTGCGTACATGAAAAGTTGAGTCAAGCTATAGGATGATCAACGAATTCATATACTCTACATCCTACCAATTATATCTCGGTAACAAGTATCTCTTTCTCATGCTCATATATCTTGATCCAACCATTTGTCGGTTGCCTTCTAGCATGAATTCATGTATTTGTAATTGTTGTAGTTCTAGCCATGGCTTTAAGAGAACTCTCTATTGTAAATGTGTATAAGTTGAGATGAGTACATATAGTTGGGACTATACAAAATCATGCATATGATCCTCCAATCCCAAATATATCAATCTAGAAATTATATTGCCTATCATCTCCTCAACTTCTCTCATATGCAATAGTGAGATTTTGCTAGTCTATTTTCTCTTATGATACTTGTTGCCTTTCTTCATATATTTCAAATTTCAACTTTTCCCTTGGTGATAGTTGTAATATATGTAGTGTTTTTGTGTTTGAAGTCCATTATGTACAATAAGATATATGTGAGCCTTTGGCCATGCTTTGAAGCAAAAAATCTTATTGATATATGTTATGACTTCATTTTTGCCTTTCATGTGCTTTCTTGTATAATCTTCTTGATGTGTGCATTTTTCTTCTTTGGAATATGTCTTTGTGATATTTTCCACTTAGATACATATACACATGTGAGAAGATAATTTTAGTTGATTTTTAATCCTTGGAGACCACCTTTCTATTCCTTTTGATTCTTCGGTGGCTTCCAAATTTATTTTCCTATGAGTGCTTGTTCCTCTTGTTTGCATCTTCGGACAATCATATTCGTTATCTCATGTCTTGTATTTTTAAATGTATTTGGATGAGTGAGGATTCCATGACTATGCACCTCGGTCCCAAATGCAATGATCATAATTGGTTCATTCTCTTTGGGGAGCTCATCTAATTCATTTAATAATACTCATTTGCATTCTTTCACATTTGTTGTGTTTTAAATGCTTATGGGGGAGCAAGGATTCCATATTTGTGCATTATGTATTCCAATACATTTATTTTGAATTGTGCACAAACCTTGGGGAGCTTCTCTATTTGTTATTTAAAACACTCTTTTGCTCATATCATAATATCTTGTTGTTTCCATTTGGACTCATTTGTTGATTTCAAATTGGTTTGTCGGACCTTGTAGTTTCTTGCATCATTTGACTTTATTTTTGCAATCTTCGGGTCCTCGATATAGTTCTACTCCCTCCCAAGTATTCATCATTGGATATGTGCGAAGACACACCTTTGGAGGAATTATTACTATATTTGCCTTCTAGAACTTGTCACCCATTTCGGCAATTGATGCCAATGGGGGAGAAGTTTTAGAGGGTTTAAGAGAAGTTGGTTTATGCATTGAGTTTGTTCTTGTGCATTTGCTTCTCATGCTCTTGCATCTTTGTTGTTGCTTAGAATGTGGTATATATAGAGGAAACTCCACCAATGATAATGATTGGCAATATATGCAATGAAATTCAAGTTCATCACACATGCATAGATTGTGTGGGAGTTTGCTCTATATATGATGGTGGTACCAATATCACATACTTTTGTAGTATTTGATATTGTTATTACCATTTTATTCATTAAAATTCCTTATATAAACCCTCTTAAGGGGATTGTCATCAATTACCAAAATGGGGGAGATTGAAAGAACATGTTGGGCCCCCATGTGTGGTTTTGGTAATTAATGACAATCTTTATGGACTAATGTGTGTATTAAGTTGTACTTGTAGGAATTGTCCATTGGCATTGCTTGGAGCATGTGTTGACTTCAAGATAGATGAAATGAGAAGAAGATGTGTTGTGCAAGCTCAAAATGCGCCATCTATAGAAGATCTCATGTTTGATGCTTGCCATCCTCGGTGATCATGGATTGATGATGAGGAATCAAGAAATGTGTCCATCTTGAGAAGGACAAGATCGTCTACATCGATCTCAAGTGGATTGCTCAAGGCAAAGGTATAATATTGATATGTTTTCCCTTTTGCCGGTCTCATGTTTGTTGGGAGACCGGGTTTAGGATAGATAACCGTACTATCAAGAGGGGCTCTCGAATGAGTAACTCGGTCACATCGTTCGGAGAGATTTCAAACCTTTTCATACTTGCATCATCATATTTGGTTGTTATTTGGTCTTATCCATGTGAGGATATAGAGCTTGTGGTAATCTCCATAACAAGCTCTAGTCCATCAAAAACGGATTTCCCTTTTATATCTTACTGCGTTTTGATCTTGGAGGTTTTACCGGTTTGTATTTTAGAGATAGGTAAAACCTTCCATTATTTGGTTCTTACTCATGTGAGGATTTAGATCTTTTGTTAATCTCCATGACAAGCTCTCGTTCATCAAAAACGGATTTCATATGCATTTTCTATTACGTTTTTGATGTTGGAGGTTTTATCGGTTCATCTTTTTGATAGAGGTTAAACCTTTCATCATTTGGATCTATCTTCCCTTGCTAGACTATAATGTTTCTTTGCATTATCTTTTAGAGCTTGTTGTTCTCTTCGAAACGAGCCCAAGATCATCAAAATCGGAGTCCGGATGCAAAAGTTATGGCCGTTTTTGTTCAGGGATAACCGGTAGTATCGGACCAGGGTCCGATAGTACCGGAGGTCCGGTAGTACCGCCCCGTAGTACCGGTCGGTACTGAAAAAGGTGCGTTTGGCGACCTGGGATCCCCAGGGATTGTCCGGTAGTACCGGGATTGTCCGGTAGTACCGTGAATGTCCGGTAGTACCTGGATTCGCGTTTTTTTGGCTTCAACGGTTGGATTTTCGGGGAACCTATTTAAGGGGCCTTCTTCCCCAATGGTTCCCTAACCATTCTTGCAAGTTTTCCCCTCCATTGTTGACCTTCTTGAGCTTGCTTTCTCTCAATCCCTCCAATGATTCTTGCATATTCTTGAGGATTTGAAGAGGAGATCTAGATCTACAATCCCACCAATCAATCTCTCCTCTAAGTGAGGGGAACATATTGGGATCTAGATCTTGGAGTCTTTTGTGGATTTCCTCCATTGTTCTTCCTCTCTTATTCCCCCATAAGCTTTTATAGCTTTGGTGGAATTTGGGAGAGAGAGATTTGAGCACCTTTGTGGTGTTCTTGCCATTTGCATTTGGTGCATCGGTTTGAGTTCTCTTTGGAGGATTTGATTTGAGTTACTCATTGGAGCTTGTCCCTCTTGGGTTCTTGGAACCCTAGACGGTTTGTGGCCTTGGTGGCATTGTGGCCTTGGTGGCATTTGTTGGGAGACTCCAATTAAGTTGTGGAGTTGTGCCCCAACCTTGTGAGAGTTCGGTTGCCACACCGACAAGTGCACCGATAGTGGAAGCGTGGATCGATCCCATTGGGGTGAGATTCACCGGAGAATAAGGGAGGCCTTTTGTGGCATTGGTGGTTTGATACCACCCCCTCTCCAAACGAGACGTACTCCATGTTGGGATGAACTTGGTAAAATATCGGTGTCCCCGCGTGCCTCGGTTATCTCTATACCCGAGATCTTTACTTATGCACTTTACATTGTGATAGCCTTCGTGCTTGAAGTAATATATATCTTGCTATCACTTTTTTGCTTGTATTGCTTAGCATAAGTTGTTGGTGCACATAGGTAAACCTTAGTTGTTTCTAGGTTGTGCTTACAAAGTAAACACTAGTTTTATTCCGCCTTTGTTGAGCCACTCTAGGAAAAGTTTTAATCGCCTATTCACCCCCCCTCTAGGCGACATCCGTATCCTTTCACTATGTGCATAGCTTTTTATTGAGAATGCTTCATAGATAGCTCACTATGGTGATGCTGCAAGTTTCCACCATGATTAGGCATGGCTTAGGCTAGCGGATCAGGCGTTTCTCTAACACAAAATAGATACTCCATGGACTTACAAGTTCCCTCTTTATTTCACACGTTGACATCCATAGACAAAAGAGCATGATATCAACTGAGTACAAGGTACATGTGCAATGTTGAAAACGTTCCCCGTGACAGCACGGTTCTACTAATTCCAACGTATATATGCAAGCATATACAAGTTCGATGGCACAATGGTTCAAGTCTATTAGGGGCAAAGAAATAAGGTGTGCCATCAAGTTCGTGAGAGCTTTACTAACTAGTTTTCACATAACAAAATACTTTGTAATTCGAAAGGTAGATGAATCTTGAGAATTTGCTTGGAATAGCAAAAGTTACTAGGTAGATATGGTGGACACAAGTGGCAATGTTTTGGTTCAAAGGGATTGTAAACATGAGAAGTATGCCTTCTCAAAATAGGTTTTTGGCTAGCAAGGCTGGGTAGCAAGGAAGAGAGTTGAAAGAAACAAGCAAACATACAAGTAAAAAAGCCAAACATGCAATCTTCCTTGAAGACACAAAAGATCTTAAATATATAATACTAAGCTTATGAGCAAACAAGAAAGAAAACAAATGATACAAAATACCTGTAAGCTTTTTTCTCTTTTTCTTTCAAACTTTAAAAAGTGTTTCTACTGACTAGAACCCAGTTTGCCAAAACCAATTTAGATCCACTTGATGCTCCCAAAGTGATACCAATACTGATCAACAAGATCCATCATATAATAGAGATTGCAAACTAAGATAAGAAGTGCAAAAAGTAAAAGATGAAGCTTCTCATTAATATTCCATAAAGGCACTCACACCAAGGGATACATATATAATCAACTAAAGGAGAGATACTTCCACATGCAAACCAAACTATAAGATAACTTCTCTATCAAAGATATAGATCCACTAAAAGGGTAAAAGATAAAAGATAATGATGGTGATACCACGACACTCCCCCCAACCTTGGAACAAGCCAAGGGATGCCAAACCTGATGATGGATTACTCCTTCGGTGGTGGTGTTCTCTTGTCATCATAAAACTTCCAAGGCAAAGGTTCCCCATCCAAAAAGGATGTCCTTGTCTCCGCAATCCTGAAACTAGCAGCAGAGATTATGCGATCAAATCTAGTTTCATACTCACAGTTTTGATTTTGTATGTCGTAGAGTTGTGCTTGTAATTGGTTGGTGGTCTGACAGAGCGAGATGATTTCTTCTCGGAGATTAGCCACCTTCTCCTCGTGTTTGGCGATGAGTTCTGAACTTATCTTGTGAATAACATCCACTTCGCGTTCCGCCGTCTTCTTGTACCTGAAAACCTCCTGCTCCAATGCTTCCATCCTATCCTCCAGGCTTCCTTCTCCCTTGGGGCCCTGAACTTCTTTCATCCGTACCTTCCCATCTTTGAGAATCAGCTCCTTGGGATGGATCTTCAACTCATACATGTATGGGTTGAGGACATCCGCAGAGGAATACTCCAAGGGTGATCCAGTGGAAGACATTGAGGCTCGAAATATGAGAATTTTCCTGACAGAAACAGATCGAAACGAAAACACGACGAGAACACGATGCAAGAACCTAGGGGAACCCGGGGGGTTATATATTACGAAGTTTCAAGGTATAAGGAATGTACTGGCACAGAAACAAGGTAGAGGTGGAGTTCGGGGGAGTCAAAACCCTTCCAGGCGAGGCTAGGCTAGGCCCGCGCCTGGGGTGGGTTTGTCCACCCCGGACTCCGGTTCCTCCTCTGTTTCATCTTGTAACTTCCCTTATGTATTAAAAACATCAAAAATATAAAAATATTGGGGTTTCACGAACCTTCTGTTTTCACCATTTTTACCTATTCAAAGTCAAACTCTGCAGAATCTGGTGTTTGGCTTCTAATAAATTCTTCCGGAGTCACAAGTTGAATTGTGTCAACGTCTTCATTATATGAATCTCTAGAAATATAATGTTTTAGTCTCTGACCATTCACCACCTGTGTTGTTGTTGGAGATATGCCCTAGAGGCAATAATAAATGTAGTTATTATTATATATTTGTGTTTATGATAAATGTTTACATTCATGCTATAACAGTATTAACCAGAAACATTAATACTTGTTTGATTTGTAAACTAAATTAGAGTCCCTAGTAAAGCCTCTTTATAATACTAGCTTGTTTATTAATAGATGATCATGGTTTCTTGATCATGAACATTTGAGATGTTGTTAATAACAAGATCATATCATTAGGAGAATGATATGATGGACATACTCCTATAAGATAAGAGTAGCATAAAGATCAAGTCATTTTAATAGTTCAATTGCTATAAGCTTTCTGATACATAGTAACCTAATTCCTTCGACCATGAGATCATGCTTCTCACCATCACCGGAAGGATGCTTTGATGACATCAAACACCCCACCGTAACTGGGTGGCTATAAAGGTGGCATTGAGTGTTCAGAAAGTATGGGTTGAGACACATGGATCAAGAGTGGGACTTGTCCATCCATATGACGGATAGATATACTCTGGGCCCTATCGGTGGAATGTCATCCAATTAGCTTGCAAGCATGTGACTGGATCACAAGGGATCACATACCACGGGAACGAGAAAAGAGTACTTATCGGTAACGAGGTTGAACTAGGTATGCAAAGATACCGACGATAAAAACCTCGGATAAGTAAACTATCGTGAGACAAAGGGAAATTGGTATCGTATGTAAGTGGTTCATTCGATTGTAAAGTAATCGTAGAAATATGTGGGAGCCATATGAATTTCCAGATTCCTCTATTGGTTATTGTTCGGAGAAGTGTCTCGATCATGTCCGCATAATTCACGAACCGTATGGAGACACACTTAACGATTCGATGTTGTTGAGTAGTTATGGAATGATGAGTAAGAGACCGAATGTTGTTCGGAGTCTCGGATGGGATCCGGGATATCACGAGGAGATCCGGAATGGTTCGGAGAATAAGATTCATATAAGGAAAGTCCTATTTCGAAGTTGGGGAATGATTCCGGTGTTTTCATCGGGAATGTTCTAGAAGGTTCCGGAAGGTCCGGCACTCCGAGGGCGAAGGGTACATGAATGTGTCATGACAATGTGGAATGGTTGCATCATGTACTAGGTATCATGGCTGGGCAAAATAAAGGGAGAAATCAAATCCTAGTTTGAAAAGTCAAACGCCAATTTGAAAAGTCAAACGGCAAGTTTGCTTGGTGGAGGGAGAGTAGGAAACCTACTTGGGGAGGAAGTCCTCCTCCCTCCACCCGCCGGCCAAGGAGGCCGGGTTGGGGGAGGACTCCCTCCTCCCAACCGGCGCCCTCCCACCTATAAAAGAAGGGGCAGGGGTGCCCCTCTAGCCTACACCCAACACCACCCAAACCCTAACCCCAGCCGCCGGCCTCCTGCAAGTCGCCGCCCCCCCTAGGGTTTCTCCTAGCCGCCGACTTGGGGCTTCCCCAAGCCCTATCCGCCAGCCAAGCTCCGCCCCTTAGTTCCCTATAAACCCTAGATCGCCAAGGCCTCTCTCATAGTCCACCATACTCGCTCCGGCTTAAGGCGAAGCCCTGCGAGATCTCCCCTCTACTTTCGGTACCACGCCGTCGTGATGCCGGAATCGCGAGGAGAGTGCTACAACCTCTGCTCACTGGAACAAGGAGAGGAAGGTCTTCATCGAAATTTAACGCAGTGACCGATCATGAGCCTTGGAACGCAGTACGGAAGGATCGCTTGCGATATTGAGATCGGCAAGAGTACGACTACATCACCCACGAGAATCTGCTCTCGTTAACCGCTTTGTAATCTTTGAGGGTGAGTTCCTCTATTGACTCGTTGCTACAATCTAGTAGATAGATCTTGGCTTGTTTGTTTGCATGCGGTAGAATCTTTTTGTTTTCCATGCTACGAACCCCTACAGTTGTGTCATCTTTCAAAGAAGATATTTTGATGGCACCTGAACGGTATACTTCCTTGATAATAAAAGGTCCTTCCCATTTTGAGAGTAGTTTCCCTGCAAAAAATCTGAGATGGGACCTATACAAAATAACTTTCTCACCAACATGGAACTCCCTTTTGAGAATTCTCCTATCCTGCCATCTTTTTACTTTTTCCTTAAAGAGCCTAGAATTTTCATAAGCTTCACCTCTCCTCTCATCTAGATTACTTAAGTCGAGCAGTCTTTTCTCAACAGCAAGTCTAAAATCTCTATTCAACTATTTCACTGCCCAATAAGCTTTGTGTTCTAATTCTAAAGGCAAGTGACAAGCTTTTCCATAGACCATTTTGTAAGGAGACATCCCCATAGGATTTTTATAAGCAGTTCTATAATCCCACAAAGCGTCATTCAACTTTTTAGCCCAATTTTTTCTAGATCTATTGACTGTCTTCTGCAAGATAGATTTAATTACCCTATTGGAAAGTTCTACTTGCCCACTAGTTTGGGGGTGATAAGCTGAAGCAATTCTGTGGTTTACATCATACTTAGCGAGAGTTTTTCTAAAAACCACATGAATAAAATGAGAGCCTCCATCATTCATGAGATATCTAGGCACACCGAACCAAGGAAAAATGACATATTTAAGCATTTTCAAAGAGGTCTTACCAATCAGCACTGTTTGTAGGTATGGCTTCTACCCACTTTCTAACATAGTCAACTGATACATTGGAAATGTATCTATAATTTTTGATGCTTCTATAAGAGGTGCTTTTTACATGTTCTCTGGTACTAACCTATTAACAAGTTGCAACAGTGCTAGATGCCTATTTTCTGCTGTTTTTGGTTTTAGAAAAGTTAGTAAATAAATATTCTCGGAATTGTACGGGACAAAGGACAAAGTCAATTACTTTCTGTGGGGAACAAGAAGTCCAGAGGAGAGCCGGGGAGGCGAGCCAGAGGGGCCACCCCCCCCCCCCCAGCGCGGCCACAAGTGGGCCTGCGCCTAGCTAGGGTTTGGTGCCCCTGGCCGACCCCTCTGCCTCCCCCTTCGCCTATAAAAAGCCCCCGTTGCAGAAACTCTGAGTACTCGATCAGAAATCCACAAAACCGTCTGTAGCCGCCGCCACCATCGTCCCAAGATTGGGGGGATCTGAAGTTCTTCCCGGCACCCTGCCAGAGGGGAAATCATCCCGGAGGCCTTCTCTCCGGTATGATGCGTAAGTAGTTCCACCTTGGACTATGGGTCCATGTAGTAGCTAGATGGTTGTATCTCCTCCTTTGTGCTTTCATGTATAGATCTTGTGAGCTCCGTTCATGATCAAGATCTAATCTATTTGTAATCATGCATGTTGTGTTTGCGGGGATCCGATGGATATTGAGATTATTATGTTGGTTTGATTAATGGTTTTGTCTTTATGATTCTATCATGTATGTGTTGTTTGTGATCTTGCATGCTCTCCATTTCTAGTGGTTATCTTGCCCAAGTAGTTGCTAGTGACTCCAAGAGGGGGTATTTATGCTCGATAGTGGGTTCATGCCTATAGTTTCCAAGGGAAGTGACAATAATCTCTTCGGTTGTAGATGTGTTGTTGCTACTAGGGATAAAACAACGGTCTCTTGTTCATGGAACATGTGGACTATTTACCTTACACACTTTGCTTAAAGCAGTTGTCTGTTCCTTGCAACTTAATACTGGAGGGGGTTCGGATGATAACCTAAAGGTGGACTTCTAGTCATAGATGCAATTCGATGGCGGTCTATGTATATTGTTGTATTGCCCAATCAACTTCTTAGGATCTTTCTGACTAGTAATTGCATTGTTATGCCTTGCTCAGTTCCTGTCAATTGCCTCGCTGTAATTTGTTTTTATCCTTCATGCCATGTTGTTTATTTAAGGAGAGCACCTCTAGTGAACTATGGACCCCGGTCCAATCTTTACCATTGATACATCTTCCACTATTACTGTTTACTTGCTGCAAACCACCATTACCTTCCACACCATATGTTTAATCCTTTGTTACAGCAAACCGGTGAGCTTGACAACCTCACTGATTCGTTGGGGCAAACTCTTGAGTTTGTGTTGTGCAGGTCTCCACGTTGCTTGCAACACCTGTGTGACGTTTCCTTCCTCCTACTAGTTCGATAACCTTGGTTTATTACTAAGGGAAAACTTGCTGCTGTGCTGCTTCACACCTTGCTCTTGGGGTTCCCAACAAAGCGCTCCTACATCAACTCAGCGCTGCATCATCAACAGCAACAAGAATATGAGTATACCCTTTTGAAGGAGGAAAAGGCCCCATAAAGTCAAATCCCCGATAATCAAAAGGTTCAATAACAAGAGAATAATTCATAAGCATTTCATTGCGTCTAGAGATGTTACCTACTCGTTGGCATTCATCATATGATAAGACAAACTTCCTCGCATCTTTAAAAAGGGTAGGTCAATAAACTCCAGATTGTAAAACCTTTTGTGCAGTCCTATCCCCAGCATGATGTCCTCCATAAGCACTGCCATGACATTTTCTCAATATCTCTTGTTGTTCAAATTCTGGAACACATCTTCACATCATGCCATCTACTCCTTCTTTATATAAGTGTGGGTCATCCCAAAAGTAATGCCTTAGATCATAAAAGAATTTCCTTCTTTGCTGAGTTATAAAGGTTGGAGGCAAATACTTGGAAACAATAAAGTTAGCATAATCAGCATACCAAGGACTCTCATGCGGACTTAGCCTTATTGTAGCTAACTGCTCATTTGGAAAACTATCATTAACAGGCAATGGGTCAAAAGAAATGTTTTCCAAACATGATAAATTATCAGCAACAGGATTATCAGCACCTTTCCTATCCACAATATGCAGATCAAACTCTTGCAAAAGCAACACCCACCTTATAATCCCAGGCTTAGCGTCCTTCTTTGTCATAAGGTACTTAATAGCAGCATGATCAGTATGAATAGTAACTTTAGAATCAACAATATAAGGTCTAAACTTATCACAAGCAAAGATTACAGCTAAGAACTCTTTTTCAATAGTATCATAATTCTTTTGAGCACCATCCAGAGTCTTGCTAGCATTATGAATAACATTCAGCTTCTTTTCAACATGTTGTCTAGGGACAGCACCCATAGCAAAGTCACTAGCATCACACATGATTTCAAAAGGTAAACTCCAATCAGGTGGTTGGACAATAGGAGTAGTTTCCAAAGCTTTCTTCAAAGTTTCAAAAGCTTCCTTATAATCATCATCAAAAACAAAAGGTACATCTTTTTGAAGAAGATTAGTAAGGGGCTTTGAAATTTTGGAGAAATCTTTAATAAACCTCCTATAGAAACCAGCATGACCAAGGATACTACGAATACCTTTGATATCTCTAGGACAAGGCATCTTCTCAATTGCTTAAATTTTGGCTCTGTTAACTTCAATGCCTCTTTCAGAGATCTTGTGTCCAAGAGCAATCCCTTCATTAACCATGAAATGACATTTCTCCCAATTAAGAACAAGGTTGGTTTCTTCACATCTTTGCAAAACTTTATCAAGGTTGTGCAAACAGTTATCAAAAGAAGTTCCATAGACAGAAAAATCGTCCATTGAAACTGAAGGAAATATGCCCTGAGAGGCAATAATAAAGTGTTTATTATGTGTATTCCAAGTATATGATAGATGTTTATTTTGCATGCTATAATTGTATTAATACGGAAACGTTAATACATGTGTGTTTAATAAACAAACAGAAAGTTCCTAGTTATGCCTCTCTCATAAACTAGCTCGTTGATTAACAAGATTATCAAGGTTTCCTGATCATGGACATTGGATGTTGTTAATAACGGGATCACAACATTAGTGTAATGGTGTGATGAACATTCATCCGAAGTATAGCATTACGATCAAAGTCATTGAGTTTATATTGCTATAACAACTTAAGTGATCCTAATCCTTAGACCATGAGATCATGTCAATCACTAACACCTAAGAGTTTCTTGATAACATCAAACGTCACACCGTAATGGGTGATTATAAAGATGGATTTAACTAATAAAGTGTTATGTTTAGGCTCATGGATCGAGAGGAATTTGTTCATCCCGATGACGGATAGATATACTCTGGGCCCTCTCGGTGATATCACATTGATTAGCTTGCAAGCAAGTGATTTGATCACTAGAATGTTATATCACAGGAACGAGAAAAGAGTGCATGTCGGTAGCGAGATCAAACTAGGTATGGAGATACCGATGATCGAATCTTGTACATGTAATATATCGTGAAACAAAGGGATTAAGATACTAGCGTAAAAGGTTCCGACGATCACAAGAAAGTCATCGTTGAATGTGTGGGAGTCAGTATGGGTCTCCAGATCCCACTTCTGATTATTGATCCGAGAGGGGTCTCGATCATGTCCGCATTATTCACGAACCGTAGGGTGACACACTTAAGAGACACCGACATCCAATTGGAGCAAATGTTTCATGCCGAAAGAATGAACAAGCGCAGGAATTTATTTCACTAGATACCGAAACAGGTTTTCGGGTGAAATTGCATAAAGTGGTTATGCATGTGAAATAGAATTCTAGCAAGAGGTTATTTGTGAATGTTTGTCATTAAAGTAACTGAAAAAATTCTGAATAAAATAAAAGAGTTTTATTTAATGAGAGTTTGCATTAAATTTGGTGGAAATTTAATGGGAATTTGAGTGGACTTTTGAGTGGAGGGATTTTAAAGGGCATTTTGTGAGTGGTGTCGGGGGGTTGACCTCGGGTAGTCAGAGACGGGGAAAGACAGAGGTACAATCCTCGTCTAGTTTCTGAGTTACGGTCTAGGTTGGCCGAATCATGAATATGTCGGCCGATGTACGGAGGCGAGAAGCCCGTGTATATGTATCAAGCAGTTACCCGGCCGAGTTACTATGAGGGTCGGCCGGGTTAGCCCAAGTGATCTCGATGCAGGTGAAGGACAAGCCGAGTTACACAAGGTAAGGTAAGGACGAGTGATACGTGAAGGGTTCGCAGCATAGAAAACAAAAATTTTCCTACGATGTGAACTATATACCAAGATCTATTTATACTAGATACAAACAACGGGCGGATGTATATCCGTGGAGAACATACCCTTGAAGACCGACAAAGTTTAACGAGTCCCACTCGTGGTTGATGTAGACGATCTCTTGCCGATCTCAAGATCGAGAGGAAGTCCTAGCGCCGCAAATCAGCAGCGCATCCGTGCTCGCACACACGTTCGAGGCACCGAGCAACCTCCGCCTCGCCTCCAGCGATGCAGCGGAAGCACAACTCTTTCTTGCCGAATAGCCACTGGGAACATGTATCTCGCTAGTCCGAGACCATGGGGATAAATTCTAGAGGGGAGAGATCCTTCACGAGGAGGTGTGAGTGAGAAGTGAGAGGAGGGCCTTTATAGGAGGAGGGGAACCCAAGGGGTGGCCGCGCATGGGGGCTGCCCCTTCCTCCCTCTTCATGTGGGTGGACACTCCACTCACAAAACTCCTCCAAATTCCTCCACTCAAAATCCCACTCAAAGATCCCATTAAATTTCCACCAAATTTAATGCAAACTCTCATTAAATAAAACTCTTTTATTTTATTCAGAATTTTGTCAATTACTTTAATGACAAACATTCACAAATAACCCTTGCTAGAATTCTATTTCACATGCATAACCACTTTACGCAATTTCACCAAAACCTGCTTTGTATCTAGTGAAATAAATTCTGCGCTTGTTTATTCTTTCGCATGAAACTTTTGCTCCAATTGGATGTCGGTGTCTCTTAAGTGTGTCACCCTACGGTTCGTGAATAATGCGGACATGATCGAGACCCTCTCGATCAATAATCGAAGCGGATCCGAGACCCATCACTCCCACACATTCAACGATGACTTTCTTGTGATCGCTTAACCTTTTACCCTAGTATCTTAATCCCTTTGTTTCACGATATATTACATGTCCGAGATTCGATCATCGGTATCTCCATAACTAGTTTGATCTCGCATCGACATGCACTCTTTTCTCGTTCCTGATATAACATTCTAGTGATCAAATCACTTGCTTGCAAGCTAATCAATGTGATATCACCGAGAGGGCCCAGAGTATATCTATCCGTCATCGGGATGAACAAATTCCACTCGATCCATGAGCCTCTACATAACACTTTATTAGTTCGAACCCATCTTTATAATCACCCCGTTACGGTGTGACGCTTGATGTTATCAAGAAACTCTTCCGTGTTAGTGATTGACATGATCTCATGGTCTAAGGATTAGGATCACCGTAAGTTGTTATAGCAATATAAACTCAATGACTTTGATCGTAATGCTATACTTGGATGAATGTTCATCACATCATTACACTAATGGTGTGATCCGTTATTAACAACATCCAATGTCCATGATCGAAACCTTGATAATCTTGTTAATCAACGAGCTAGTTTATGAGAGAGGCTTAACTAGGAATTTTCTGCTTGTTTATTAAACACACATGTATTAACGCTCAGTATTAATACAATTATAGCATGCAAAATAAACATCTATCATATACTTGGAATACACATAATAAACAATTTATTATTGCCTCTCGTGGCATATTCCTTGATCTCCCACTTGCACTAGAGACAATAATCTAGTTACATAGTGATATATCTAACACCCATTGAGTTCTGGTGTTGATCATGTTTTGCTCTAGGGAGAGTTTTAGTCAACGGATCTGCTACATTGAGATCCGTATGTACTTTACAAATCTTTATATCTCCATCCTTGACATGCTCGCAGATGGAGTGAAACCGGCGCTTAATATGCTTGGAATGCTTGTGAGACCTTGGCTCTTTGGCATTGGCAATGGCACCATTGTTGTCACAATAGATCACCATTGGGTCCAACGCGCTTGCCACAACTCCTAGTTCGGATATGAACTCCTTCATCCAAATCGCTTCGAGCCGCTCGGCAGCAAGAACATATTCGCCTCCGTTGTTGATCCCGCTACCACAGGTTGTTTGGAGCTCCTCCAACTAACCGCTCCACCATTCATGAGAAATACGCATCCGGATTGAGACTTAGAGTCATCCGGATCGGTGTCAAAACTAGCGTCGACATAACACTTAGCGACGAGCTCTTCTTCACCTCCGTATACAAGAAACATATCCTTAGTTCTTCGTAAGTACTTAAGGATATTCTTGACCGCTATCCGTGTTAGAACACGGATCCGATTGGTACCTACTAGTCAAACTAATAGCGTGTGCCACATCCGGTCTTGTACATAGCATGGCGTACATAATAGAGCCTATGGTGAAGCATAGGGATTTTGTCCATTATCTCTTTCTTTCTTCCAAGCCGGACTTTGAGTCTTACTCAATGTCTTGCCTTGCAACATAGGTAAGAACCCTTCTTACTTCCGTCCATTTTAAACTTCTTTAAAATCTTATCAAGGTATGTACTTTATGATAGCCCTATTAGGCGCCTAGATCTATCTCTATAGATCTTTATGCCTAATATGTATGACGCTCACCTAGGTCCTTCATTGAAAATTTGCTGTTTAGATAACTTTTAACACTGTTTAAAAGTTCTATATCATTTCCGATCAATAATATGTCATCCACATATAATATCAGAAATGCCACATTGCTCCCACTCACTTTCTTGTAAATACAAGCTTCTCCATAAGTTTGGACAAATCCAAACTCTTTGATCACCTCATCAAAGCGGAGATTCCAACTTCGTGATGCTTGCTTCAATCCATAGATGGATCGTTGAAGCTTTCACACCTTGTTAGCATCCTTAGGATCGACAAAACCCTTTGGTTGTATCATATACAACTCTTCTTCAATATTACCATTGAGAAACGCGGTTTTGACATCCATCTGCCATATTTCATAATCGAAATATGCAGCAATTGCTAACATAATCCTAATCGACTTTAGCATCGCTACGGAGAGAAAGTCTCATCGTAGTCAACTCCTTGAATTTGTCGAAACCCCTTTGCGACAAGTCGAGCTTTATAGATGGTCACATTACCATCAAGATCGCTTTCCTTTTGAAAATCCATTTGTTCTCTACGGCCTTTCGTCGTGAGGTAATTCCACCAAGTTCCAAACTTGATTTTCATACATGGATTCCATCTCGATTTCATGGCTTCTAACCATTTGTTGGAATCGGGCTCATCATCGCTTCTTCATACGCCGCAGGTCATTATATTCATCAACCATGAAATTTATGACAGATTTCCGACAGCTCGGAGCTGCACGTCTGCTTGACTGCGAGGTTCGGTAGTACTCTCTTCGAGTTTCATGATCATTATCATTAGTTCCCTCTTCAATGTGGAGCCAACTCCGAACGACTTCCGGCACAAGGCTACTCGCCATACTTTGAAGAGAAGGTTCCACAACCTCTTCGAGTTCTACCTTCCTACTACTCACACCTTTCGCGAGAAACTCTTTCTCTAGAAAGGATCCATTCTTGGCAACAAAAACCTTGCCCTCGGATGTGTGATAGAAGGAATACCCAATAGTTTCTTTAGGGTATCCTATGAAGACGCATTTTTCCGCTTTGGGTTCGAGTTTATTCGGTTGAAGTTTCTTCACATAAACATCGCAACCCCAAACTTTAAGAAATGACAGCTTAGGTTTGTTTCCAAACCACAATTCATACGGTGTCGTTTCAACGGATTTAGATGGTGCCCGATCTAAAGTGAATGCAGCAGTTTCTAGTGCATAACCCCAAAATGACAACGGCAAGTCCGTCAGAGACATCATAGATCGAACCATATCTAATAAAGTACGATTACGACGTTCCGACACACCATTTCATGTGGTGTTCCGCAGTGTGAGTTGTGAAACAATTCCACACTCTTTCATGTGAGTGCTAAACTCGTAACTTAGATACTCACCTCCACGGTGACCGTAGAAATTTGATCTTTCTATTACGATGATTTTCAACTTCATTCGAAATTCCTTGAACTTTTCAAAGGTTTCAGACTTGTGTTTCATCAAGTAGATATAACCGTATCTACTCTAATCATCCGTGAAAGTAACAAAATAACGATATCCACCTCGGCGACACACTCATTGGACCACATACATCGAATGTATGATTTCCAATAAATGTCGCCTGCTCCATTGAACCGAAAACGGCGTTTAGTCATCTTGCCCATAAGGCATGGCTCACATGTATCAAATGATTCATAATCGGTGATTCCAAAAGTCCATCCGAATGGAGCTTCTTCATGCTTAATGCCAATATGACCTAGACGGCAGTGCCACAAATATGCGGATATATCATCATCAAGTTTAATCCTTTTAGCATCAACATTATGAATATGTGTAACATTATCATCGAGATCCAACAGAAATAAACCATTCAACATTGGTGCATGACCATAAAAGATTTCATTCATATAAATGGAACAACCATTGTTCTCAGATTTGAATGAAAAACCACTTTGCATCAAACATGATCCAGATACAATGTTCATGCTCAGTGCAGGCACCAAATAACAGTTATTTAAGTTTATAACTAATCCCGACGGTAAGTGGAGAGGTAGAGTTCCGACGACGATCACATCAACACTTGATCCATTGCCGACACGCATCTTGACCTCACCCCTTGCTAGCGGTCGCCTGTTCGCAGCCACGATTCGAGTTACAAATATTAGCAACTGAACCGTATCAAATACCTGGTGCTCATGAGCACTAGTCAAGTACACATCAATAACATGTATATCATATATACCTTTGTTTGCCTTGCCGCCTTCTTGTCTCGGATACTTGGGGCGCTTGCCCAAAGGCGATCCCCTTACAATAGTAGCACTGGTATCGACTTAGGTCCAACTCGGGTTTTTTCAGCGCTGCAACGGCTTGCCGCCTTACTTCCTTCCGTTTTCCTTCTTGTCTTTCTTGAAACCAGTGTTCCTATTGATCATCAACACTTGATGTTCCTTTTGATCTCCACTTCGCAGCTTTTAAGCATTGACAAGCTCGGGAGAGACTTCTTCATGCCTTGCATATTATAGTTCATCACGAAGCTCTTATAGCTAGGTGGTAGAGACTGCAGAACACGATGGATGCCTAAGTCAATGGGAATCGTTATTCCCAAGGACACAAGCTTATCACAGAATGGAGCATCTTGAGTACATGCTCACTTACGAGTTCTCTTCCATCATGCAGCTAAAGAACTTTTCTCAAGCATTGTAGCTCTCTCTGCAAAGATGTGTGTAAAAATCATTTTCAACTCACCCATTGTATCAAAAGCATTGCTGCCAAACGCCAAGTTCGGCTCTAGCCCATACAATATGCCGCAATGAACTAAGTTGTGGTCCTCTGACGAGTCGATAGACATTCTTCTCCTCGGGGGCATCACAAAGGTGGGGCCTAACGGCGCTTCTAGCACATATTGCTTTTGTGCAATGAGAGGAGAATCCTCAAATTCATGGCCCATTCAAGAAAGTTGCTACCGTTCGTTGCTAGTTTCTCTTTCTCCATGAACGCATTGAAATTAAAAGGTGTGGTGCCATCTACAACAGAATTTGTAAAGTTTAGACTAAGTGTATGATAGATTGAGTTCAACTAATCTATATTACGAATGAACTCCCACTCAAAAGCGACATCCCTCGTGTCCTTTTGGTGATTACATGAACCAAATCCACTACACCAAGTCCGATCATCACGTGAGTCGGTATAGCTTCAAAGGCGAGCATCAAATGGGCATCATATCAACTATATGACTCATGCTTAACCTTTCGATTACGTGTTCCGAGGCCATGTGCGTACATGCTAGGCTCGCCAAGTTAGAACCTTAGTATTTTGCGTGTGTAACTGTTTTACACCAAGTATGGTCGAGATCCAAGTACACCCGATCATCACGTGATGTCTTGGAGCGAAAAACATAATCGGTGCATACTAAAGGAAGAACACATTCTTATCTTGATATTTAAATGAGGGATCATCTTATTATGCTTAACAAAGTGCTAAACAAGCAATATAAGATGCAATCAAACATCATATGTTTATTAGTGAAATTATATGGTTCCCGCATGATCTCTATCATGTGCATCGTGGTATGATCACTATCATACCTATATGTGTAAATCCACGGTCTATGGATTTTACACGCTATGTGTTGTAAGAGTATCATCTCATACTTCTACTTACAACACTACCATATTATAACACTAGCCCAGAACAATCTAAACTAGGCGCCTCTAATTTATCCATTGCAAGTTTTACGTGGTGAGGGCTTTCGAGATAGAACCGTTCTTACCTACGAACATGAACCACAACGAGGATAATCAAATTGTTGACAACTCGCTTGCAAAATAGATATTGACTATAGTAGGAGAGACAGACCCGCTAGCCACTTATGCAAACTAGTTGCATGTCAAGCGTGGAACAGGTCTCATGTGCGAGGACATGTAAAGTTTGTCCGGCCGCTTCATCCCACTATGCCACCAATATCCAAAATCACAAGAAAGGAGCAACAACATGATCATCATCGCCCACATACTCATATGTGTACTACCCGTGTAAAGTATCTACGCATAGATCCGGCTCTGATACCACTGAAGGGTTCGCAGCATAGAAAACAAAAATTTTCCTACGGTGTGAACTATATACCAAGATCTATTTATACTAGATACAAACAACGGGCGGATGTATATCCGTAGAGAACATACCCTTGAAGACCGACAAAGTTTAACGAGTCCCACTCGTGGTTGATGTAGACGATCTCTTGTCGATCTCAAGATCGAGAGGAAGTCCTAGCGCCGCAAATCAGCAGCGCATCCGTGCTCGCACACACGTTCGAGGCACCGAGCAACCTCCGCCTCCTCCAGCGATGCAGCGGAAGCACAACTCTGTCTTGCCGAATAGACACCGGGAACATGTATCTCGCTAGTCCGAGACCATGGGGATAAATTCTAGAGGAGAGAGATCCTTCACGAGGAGGTGTGAGTGAGAAGTGAGAGGAGGGCTCCTTTTATAGGAGGAGGGGGAACCCAAGGGGTGGCTGCATGGGGCTGCCCCTTGCCTCCCTCTTCATGTGGGTGGACACTCCACTCACAAAACTCCTCCAAATTCCTCCACTCAAAATCCCACTCAAAGATCCCATTAAATTTCCACCAAATTTAATGCAAACTCTCATTAAATAAAACTCTTTTATTTTATTCAGAATTTTGTCAATTACTTTAATGACAAACATTCACAAATAACCCCTTGCTAGAATTCTATTTCACATGCATAACCACTTTCATAATTTCACCAAAACCTGCTTTGGTATCTAGTGAAATAAATTCCTGCGCTTGTTTATTCTTTTCGCATGAAACTTTTGCTCCAATTGGATGTCGGTGTCTCTTAAGTGTGTCACCCTACGGTTCGTGAATAATGCGGACATGATCGAGACCCCTCTCGGATCAATAATCGAAGCGGATCTGAGACCCATCTTGACTCCCACACATTCAACGATGACTTTCTTGTGATCGTCGGAACCTTTACGCTAGTATCTTAATCCCTTTGTTTCACGATATATTACATGTCCGAGATTCGATCATCGGTATCTCCATACCTAGTTTGATCTCGTTCCGACATGCACTCTTTTCTCGTTCCGTGATATAACATTCTAGTGATCAAATCACTTGCTTGCAAGCTAATCAATGTGATATCACCGAGAGGGCCCAGTATATATCTATCCGTCATCGGGATGAACAAATTCCACTCTCTATCCATGAGCCTCTACATAACACTTTATTAGTTCGAACCCATCTTTATAATCACCTTACGGTGTGACGTTTGATGTTATCAAGAAACTCTTCCGGTGTTAGTGATTGACATGATCTCATGGTCTAAGGATTAGGATCACTTAGTTGTTATAGCAATATAAACTCAATGACTTTGATCGTAATGCTATACTTGGATGAATGTTCATCACATCATTACACTAATGTTGTGATCCCGTTATTAACAACATCCAATGTCCATGATCAGGAAACCTTGATCATCTTGTTAATCAACGAGCTAGTTTATGAGAGAGGCTTAACTAGGAACTTTTCTGTTTGTTTATTAAACACACATGTATTAACGTTTCCGTATTAATACAATTATAGCATGCAAAATAAACATCTATCATATACTTGGAATACACATAATAAACAATTTATTATTGCCTCTCAGGGCATATTCCCTTCAATACGAAGCTTGCAGGAGAAGGAGAAACCCAAGGTCAAACTATAGCTGCAGGCTAGAAGGAATCAGAGCGGAGCCAAGCACAAGAGACAAGGATGCAGAGTGTCAGAGGGGCAGAAGGAGGTCACGGAGGTGACAGTCCTGGAGCCCGAGGCATGCAGGAGGGGTCCTCTGGAGCCTTGCCGTCGTTAGAAGGGCGACAGGGAAAGGAGGCCACCGAACTACTATTTTGGGACAAGCATATTCCTTGAATATGCTTGCCTCGTCAGCCCTAAGGGCACCCAAGGCACTCCTTTATAAGGGGAGGCTTGGACCCTGAGGAGGGCATCGACTCTTTCATCACCGTTAGGCTGGTGAGATTCATCTTGTCTCCCTGTATACAGCTCGAGGAGCACTTGTAACCCAACAAGAGAGAAATAAAGATCCTAGCTTTAACCACTTGAGTGTGGAATCAGTTGCATCTTCCCTCCCTAGATCCCACTAGCATCCATTGGCCCCATACTTTAGCCTACCCATGGCATCTGCCGTGCCACCACCACGACAGTTGGCGCCCACCATGGGGCCAGCAGCGGTGCTAGCTGGAGTTGTGATCCGGACGGGAAACTTCATCAACACGGGCGAGCGCATTGTTTCTGGCTTGGTCCAAAGATTTGGTCTCTGCGACTATGTCAGCGATAATGCAGGAAGCTTCAGGGGGAAAACTCCCCCGCGCAATGGGGTCTTCATCAGCCTGGGCGAGCACAAGGTCTACGTCGGCGTCGACATCACCGACATTTATCCTCACCAGGTTGTTGTTGCAGGAGAGCCACCTCGTAGCGCAGCAAGCCGTCCATCAAGAGAACATCCTGCAGGCAGTGTCGAGGTGATGGTCGCCGCAGGATCTCAAGCTGGAGCAGCAGTAGCCGGGTCAAGCAGAGAACCCGCCGCAGGCGCACAAGGCGCACCCAAGCAGACCACGCCGCAACCCACTAAGGTAATTCCGCCAGTGACAAACCCGACCGAGCTACATGACACCACCCCAAAGGCACCACGAGCGAGAGGGCCACCTCTGGAAAGGCCAGAGAATATTCTTCAGGCGACTATAGAAAACTTAACTACACCTGTAGCGCCGATACTTGATCCGGCAAATGCTCAGGCAGAGTTAGAAGAAACCAGGCAAAAGGTGCTGGTAGAGGCCAAAAAAGTATCAGCCCTGCGGGAATCCTTGAACAGGACCCTGAGAGAATATGCAAAAGCTAATAAGCTTGATATCACACCCGAGCGGGTGGACGAATTAAGATTAAGAGGGAAGAACCTCATGGATGACATTAACAAAGAGCATGAAGCTCACAGAGCAGAATCAGGTGATTTGGGTTTGCCGAGGTACAAACCGGCGAAGAACACGAGGCGCAAATGCCGCAACATTGGAGTTAGAGGGTGACCGGGAAGCTCGGCGAAACAACAAGAAAGAGTGAATGAGCTGGTGCTCATCACGAACCAACAAATGAGGAAATACTCAGAACTAATCCGCAAGGCCGGGGCCTCATGGATGGTTCATTCGGCAGGGCAACGCCTTATCCGCGGCAGCAACATCTTCACCCGGAAACAACGCTCGAAGAGACAAAGCAGTAACCTCAGGGAAGAGGAACAAGAAAATTGTTCCATATGACCCGGCAATGGCTGGAAAGGCAAATGAGAACAGAGGCAATGCAAGCCGGGGTAACAGTGGGGAGAGAAACCACGGCCGTATGGAAAAGGACGGCGGGGGCCGAGGCAATGGGGATCTCGGCAAGAGAGAACCCGCGAGAGGTAATCATGAAAACCAGACCCCGGCCGAAGTAAGGAGAGAGATGCCGATCAACCCGCAACCAAGGCATGAGCCTCGGCAGGAAAGAGAAGTGAGGCCAGCTCGCCACAATCAAATGAATGAAAGGTACAATGATGGTTATTCCGAGGTGGAATACGCGATTCAGGGTGGAAACAACCACTATGGGATGCGTGATGTAATCCTGCATGAGATTTGCCACCAGTGATGCAAGAGTAAGCTGGACCGCTATACCGGTCTGAATTGTTGGAAGAACAGGTCCACCAGTGCGACATGTTTTGGACCACGGATCATGGGCGAACCACCGTGCGAATTTTCAGTTAGCAAGAGGCACAAAACATACAATGGAAGTACCAAGCCACAAGATGGTTGATTGATTATGCCACCTTTGTGAAAATAGCGGTGGGAACTTAAGATGGGCGATGCGGTATGTCCCACAAATGTTGGAAGGACCAGCCGTGGTGTGGCTGAATAATCTACCAAGCGGTATCAAGCGTTGGTTAGATTTCAAGAAATGTTAAATCGAACGTTACCGCACATACAAGAGGCCAAACAGGCCACAACAGTTAGCCATGTGCAAGCAGAGGCCGAATGAAACAGATAGAGAGTTTTTAACTCGATGGTGCAACCTGAGAAACTCATGTGAAGGAGTTATCGAATCACAAGCAATCGCTTGGTTCGCGCAAGGCTGCCGTTACGCCAGCGTGTTGTGGCGGCCTTTGCAAAGGGATATGCCAACCACAATCGGCAGAGACTATCAGAATAGCAGACTCCTATGCATTAGGCGACCCAACCCAACCGGAATTAATGTCGGCAGATCATCGTGAGCAACAGGACCATTATGCGAGAGAATTGGCCGGGTCGTCCAGGCGTGATTTCAGAGGAAGAAGAAGAGAGGAGAGGCCGGATTATAGATATAATTCGGCCCAAGTGGCAGCAGTAGCACAAGATCAGCCGAGTCACGGAGCAATTCAACGACAGAAGAATGGACCTCAACAGTGGACATCAAGAAATGAGGGAAAAAGGCAATGGACCCCAGAGCAAAAGAAGCAATGGCAAGAGAGGCCGAAATACACGTTCGAATCCATGTTAGATCAGCCGTGCAAATTTCACACATCAAACCCATCCAGACCAGCCAATCATACGACCCGCCAATGTGCCTGGATGAAAAATGCGATGGGGAACCCAGCAGGAGTTCAGGCGCCCCATCAAGTGCAACAGCAGCATCAGCCGCAATTAACTGGAGCAAATAAGAATCGATACCGCCTCCCCGATGTATGATAACTCGGATCGGAGGGATGCGTGCATCAAGTAATAAACCAGGTCGGGCGGAAGGATGAATCCGCAAATACGGACGTAATGATTACAGGGAACATCACTACCTTTATTGTGTGTTCACAATGGAACAAAGACAAGCAAAGTGTGCGGTAGCCGGCATATGGAAGTGAATGATTATGCCGGCGGTACCAAGATACGTGCCATGGTCTGATCAGGAGGTGACCTGGAGCATGAAGGACCACTCCATAATAATGCCAAGTCCAGGATCATATGCACTTGTGTTGGATCCGACATTTGTTGGACCAAGCATCAACGTGAAATTTTCAAAAGTACTTATTGACAATGGGAGCAGTATCAACATCATGTACAAAGATACCATGCATAAACTCGAATATCGCAGAACATGCCGCAATCCACGAGGACAACTTTCCATGGGATAGTGCGGGGCTTTCATGTGAGCCCATCGGAAAGTCCGAGTGGACGTGTTATTCGCAAGAGATAATCGCAGAGCGTAAAATTTAGAATTTTAAGTGGTGGATCTGGAAAGTTGTTATCATGCTCTACTCGGACGGCCATGACAGCCAAATTCATGAGCAGGTATCATATAAATTATCGAAGATGAAGCTACCCGGACCAGGGGTGATAATGCAGGGATTACAAGAAGTCAATGGAGGTGCTTCACCGGGTCAAATTTGGCCGAGTCATTGGTTATAGCAAGAGAAAAGAGAAGGATTCAAGAGGTAGCAGCCCTCGCTCAGTCGGCACAACTGAACATGCCGGCACTGGCCAACCCTCATGGCAGTGTCTCTTTTCAGCCGACTAAAGAGACGAAGAAGTTTCAGATTGATGAGCAATTCCCAGAGCGTACTGTTACTATTGGTGCAGGCCTCGATGCTAAATAGGAAGGCGAGCTCACGAACTTCCTCCGTGAGAATCGGGACATATTTGCATGGTCAACTCAAGATCTGCAAGGTGTTCCGAGGGAGTTAGCTGAGCACTCTTTAAACGTCAGGCCAGGAGCAAGGCCGGTGAAGCAACCTCTCCGCCGCTTCGCCGAAGACAGGAGAAAAGTAATAAGGGATGAAATAGCTCGGCTCCTCGCAGCCGGGTTCATCATGGAGGTGCTATATCTGGATTGGTTATCAAATCCGGTGCTAGTAGAAAAGAAGAAAGATGACCCCAATGTAACCATTGTATGGCGAATGTGTATCGACTACACCAACCTGAACAAGGCATGTCCGAAAGATCCTTTTCCATTGCCTAGAATAGACCAAGTCATTGACTCGACCGCTGGTTGTGAGCTGTTATCGTTTGTAGACGCGTATTCTGGTTTCCACCAGATACCGTTAAATCCGGCCGATCAAATAAAGACTGCATTTATTACGCCGTACGGGGCTTATTGTTATCGCATAATGCCATTTGGCCTGCGAAATGCAGGAGCAACATATCAAAGATGTATGCAAAAAAATGCCTGCATGATCAGATAGGAAAAAATGTACAAGTGTACGTGGATGACGTGGTCATCAAAACTAAAGAGAGCAAAACTTTACTAGAATATATACGGCATACTTTTGCGAACCTGAGAAGGTTCCGAATGAAGCTTAATCCAGAGAAATGCACATTTGGCGTGCCGGCAGGAAAACTACTCGGTTTCCTTGTGTCCAGCCGAGGTATCGAGGCTAATCCAACGAAGATAAGAGCAGTAGAAAGAATGGAATTGCCAAAATGTTTGAATGATGTACAAAAATTCACGGGCTGCCTGGCCTCGCTTAGTCGATTTGTATGTCGGCTAGGAGAGAAGGCACTGCCGCTCTATCAGCTGATGAGAAAGTCGGACAAAATCAGTTGGACTCCGCAGGCGGCCCTTGCATTTCGTGAGTTGAAAAAGATGTTAGTTACGGCACCCATTTTAGCTTCTCCATTATCAAAAGAGCCTATGCTACTCTATGTAGCGGCTACCAATAGAGTAGTTAGTACTGTAGTCGGCTTATGGAGTATATATGTCGGCAAAAAAGAATTACCCGCATTATCAGAAGATGGCTTATGGAGTATATATGTCGGCAAAAAAGCTTAAACATTACTTCGAAGAGCATCCCATCAAAGTAATCTGTGAGGCACCCATAGCCGACATATTGAGCAACAAAGACGCAAGTGGCCGAATAGCTAAATGGGCGATCGAGTTATCACCATACGCTCCACAGTTTGATAGAAGAGAGGCAATCAAATCTCAGGCTGTTGCCGACTTTCTCGTGGACTGGGCCGAGGTGCAGTATGAGCCACCATTGCCAGATCCAAATTACTGGACAATGCATTTCTGTCACATCCCAAGATTTTCCAAATCTTGTAATGTGAAAATAAATTAATAAAATAAAACTTTGTTTGATTTTCAGAGCCAGAAGAAACTTTTTGAATTCAAATGGAACCTCAAACCAATTTGAATTAAATAAAATCCTAAAGGGATTCATAAAGATAAACATTTAATAAAGGAAATTAAAATGTTTTGGAATTACTATTTTGGATCTTTTAATAAAAGGATTTGATATTCAAAAGAAAAAGATGGATTTACAAATAAGGATTATTTTATAAAACCAAAATAAAACTTGGCCAAGCTTTTGAATTAAAACATTTTATTTTAAATAAAATAGCAAAGGTTTAATTAAAAATAATAAAGGATTTCTTAAATAAAATAATTAATATCCAAACTCTTTTAAAATAAAAGGTCTTACCAATTTAATTGAAACATCAAAACTTATTAAATTATTTAAAATAAGTTTTCTAAGTATTTTATATTCACAAATAAAATCTACTAAAATGTTTGGCTTTATATTGGATTTCAAAATAAATATCTCAATAAAACAAACCCAAGTTGACTTAATAATGAAAGTCTATTTTATTTAATTAATAATAGACTCTAAAATGTTATTTGTTTTAAAACAAATTCCAAATATTATGTACTTCCCAAATTAAACCTACTGATTTGATTTTTAAGATATTTAGGTTTCAAATAAATATTTTAATAATAAAATCAAACTCTAATTGATTTAATAACTAAGGCCCATTTTATAAAATTATTATTGGACCCTAAAGCAAAATAATATTTTCTTTTAAACAAGTATCCAAGTATTATTTACTTCCAAATGATACCTCTTGATTTGATTTTGAAAATATTTGGATTTCATAAAGATTTTATTAATAAACAACAAAACTTTATTTAATTAATAAACCATGGCCTACTTATTTAATTAAGGATGGAACCTAAAAGATTAAAGTGTTATTTATTTTATTTAGGATTTTGGTTGAATACTATGAACCAAATTTGTAGTTACAATGTTTGGTGAAGATTTGAAATGTTTTGAATGGTTGAGAATTGTTTGAAATAACAAATCAGAATTAGAAAGAAAAGAAAAAGAATTAGATAGAAAAAATATGAACAGCCCAACAAATCTGGCCCAACTCCAGCCCAACTAAACCCAACAGCCCACCTCCCCTATCCCCGAACCGTTTTTCCCTCACTGCTGAAACAGCCCGCCAAGTCACTGACATATGGACCCTCCCTCTCCCTCTTTTTCCCACTGACACAACGACCCCACGCCACTGTTCATCCTCTCCACCCCGCTCGACCGTTCCTCCCGTTCCTGGCAGTAATTCGCGTCGTCAATTCGACTTAATGCCCCGATTAAACCTCGCAGTGATCACTTGAGTTAAATCCCCTCTTCCTCCTCTCTCATTTCCCCCAAACCCCATACATCGGGAGCCACCAGGCTGTCGCCAATCTTCACCGCACCGTCGCCGTCTCCGACGAGTTCACGGCCAAATTCCGGCGGCATCTCCTCGCCCTTGCCTTCCCGAGCAAGCAGGTAGATTCGCGAGACCCAGGAGCACCGCTCTGTAACCTCAGCTTCCCCGCGGGCACCTCTGAGCCTCGCCAACGACAACCTCCAGTGCTCCGTCGTCTGCTATTGCTCCGTCGAGCATTTCAGGTGAACTCAGACTACCCCGACCCCTTCCGTTCACGCACTCATCCTTGCCATGATCTTGCGCAGCTAACCCCGTCCTCCGTTTGTCTTCTCGTGGATCACAGCTTCGTCTTCGACTTCGACCAGAGCCGTCCGTCGCCAGTACCAACTCCGGCGAGGAATTCTGCCCGTCCCCGTGCGCCCCTCGACGGACCAGCCCCACGTTGAGCATCAGCGTCGCTCCATGAACCCGGTGAGCTTCCTCCCTCTCTTCCTCGCTTCCTGCCTCGCCAACACCGCCGCCGTCTACCCATCGCCGCCGCGCGCTGCCGCTAAGCGCCGCCAGTCTTAGGTCATTAGATTCGGACCGTTGGATCTTGATCCTGAGGCTTGGATAGAATCACTTATACGCAAAGGGGTATGCAATCTGGCCCGTGCGATGTAACTTAATCCAACGGCTGCCACGGTGATCCGGCGAAGTACCGCGAATTAGAATATGGCCAGCGTGTTTGATTTAAATCAGATATTTGAATCAGATTTAATTGCAAACTTCAAACCTTTGTAACTTTCAAACCACACGTCCAAATTTGGCAAATTTTATATCAATGAATTCAGGAGAACAAGCCCTAGCCAACCATGGCCTTAGTTTGACAAATAGTATCTGTTAGCTTGTTTGAATTTGCAGAAACATTTGTGTACTTGTTTAGAGTATAAAAATTATTTAAAAATGATTTTTGGATTAAAACTTTTGCCAAATGGATTGTTGAGATCTTACTGACCCTAGGAACCAACCCTTGGTGTTAGAAATGATTTTTGTAAGATTTAGGTTGGATTACTTGGCTTAGTCATTTTCTAGCCAAATAAAAAGAATAGTTTTATTATGAAAATGTATATGGAAAGAAAACTTTGAGAAAATAGTTTGGACCAAACTTACTGACCCAAAAACACCAAGTTTTGCAATAGCAACTCATTTGGTGAACCCTATAGACTAATGCCTTAATAAAAATATTTCTACACCACATAAAATAACACTTTGTTTTGAAAATGGTTTTTAAGTGAAACCTTTTGCAAATGACTTAGCCACTTTAGGAAATGACCATTAGATGAACCCAAATGACTATGACCCACTAGGAACCACTTTTTCAAACAAAACAAAGCTTGGCATGCTTGCATGCATTTCTTTGACTTTGTTATTTATGTGTGTTGTTTTGCTTGATTGGTAGATTGAGTTTGTACCTTGCTTGATTAATTTGTAGTGACTTGAAGAGTGTGATTGTTGCAAAGATCAAGAAGTGAACCTATACTCTACCAAAAAAGGCAAGTGATGCTTCATACTTTTTGTCCCATTATTTTTTCTATGCATTAGTGATTTTGCTAAAGTAAACTTGCATGGATTTTGCTAAGTATAGATCTTGCTATAGGAAAACCTAGTAGATGAATCTTTAGTAGGAATTCCTAAGTTAAGTTTCCTAATACTACCAAGCTTAGCCTAGCTAATAGAAAACATGGGTGGAATATATATTCACACTATGGAAAAATATTATAGGTCTGAGGACTTAAGTTTTGTTTAATGAAACAACTAAGTTAATGAATCCCCTGGGTGGAATGGGCTTGCTTGGTGGAGAATGGTTGAGTGGTTCACAATGCCATGGACTTGGATTGTGTATCTCACTTGTGGAATGCCACCCAGGAAACAAAGGGATTTGAGATGTCAAATGTTGAGAAGCTTCAAGTGCAACCACTTGGCAATATGGGCTCTGCCATGATCATATAGGTTGCAAGAACTTAGCCATATGGATAGTGGGTGGTAGTGTTTGATAGGTTGGAGCGCGTCCATTTTGGTCTAAGGGAAGGCTTCTGAAAGATCTTGTCTTGGGAAACCAAGTCTTGTGGGTAAAGTGCACCACCTCTGCAGAGTGTAAAACCTAAGTACTTAGCCATGTCCCTGGTAAAGGACAATTTGAGCATCAAGACATGGAAACAATCAAGAATCTCATCATTCCAATTTCTAAATTAAAATCTTGTGGTTTGAACAAGGGTTGTTTGAATTCTTCAATCATTGATGGAGAGATGGCTTGGTACAAGGATCTTGAAATCTTTGATTGAGGAAATGATTTTGTCAAGCAAAAACTTAGTATTTTCAAAATGATAAGAAAAATCTATTTTGAGCAATGCAAGCCTCAACTCCACTTAACCAAATGCATATAGATGATAGACTCCACTATACTACCATAGTATCACTTGCCAATACAATTCAAATGTATTGACCCTTTGTGGCTGTAACTTGTATGTTGCAGGTTTGATTGATTTTAGTGAAGATTGTTTGATTAGGATTACAAAGTCTACAACCAACATCTGCCTGTGGCACTTTGAAGATGAAGGACCCCATGAATATAATTATTCTGCTGCAATGAAATGTAATAGCCAATGAGCTATGTAAGATGTAATAAAAATTATGTTATTCCTGGTTATAAAGTTATATTATGACCTTTGTTTCTTGATATTACATCTTAACTATGGATGCTAGCTATTGATCCAGGGACTAGCATTGTAAAACACAGGAGGACTCTACCTTATCAGGTTGGGACCCCTACAATTTCGATGGCTCCAAACTAAGGAATGGTTTGGGAGCAGGAATAGTGTTAACCTCACCTAAAAAAGACCAGTTGAAATACGTATTGCAAATACATTTTGCTGCGTCCAACAATGTAGCCGAGTATGAAGCGCTGGTCCATGGATTGAAAGTAGCAAAAGAAATTGGTATACGCCGAATATTAAGCTATGGTGACTCGGATCTAGTAGTACTGCAAGTATCGGGCAGTTGGGACGCATTAGATGCTAATATGGCTTTATACAGATTCCATGTGCAAAAAATCAGTGGATACTTTGAAGGATGTGAATTCCACCACATACCTCGGGCGAAACGATGTCATGACACATTGTCAAAATTAGGATCAACCCAGCAGTCAATTCCTCCAGGTATTGCCCTGGAACATCTCAGGAAACCATCAATAATCCCATCAACAGAATCTGAATCTATCTTTATCCTAGCAAATTCTGCAGAAGATCACACGCCAATGGAGATAGATCCGCAGAATGACTCGGAATCCCTGAAGAAGGAGACAGCCGAGGTAAGCGCAATCGCGGAGAGAGCCGAGATATATATGTCGGCAGAGAACATGGAGATAGATAGTGAGATCACAGCAGAAAAAGTAACACCGTTATGGGCGCAACCCATATTTTCTTACCTAAAAGACGCGATGCTGCCGAGTAATGAGGTATTAGCTAGACAAACCGTAAGAAGAGCAAAAGCTTATACAATCATAAACAATGAGCTATATAAAAGAAGCGTCACAAACGTATTACAGAAGTGCGTAAGTTCGACGGAAGGTCAGGAAATCCTTCTAGACATACACCAAGGAGAATGCGGGCACCATGCCTCGTCTCGCGCCTTAGTAGCCAAGGCATTCAGGCATGGATTTTATTGGCCAACGGCATTAAAAGAAGCAAAAGAATTGGTTAAGAAATGCAACGGATGCCAGAGATACGCAACCAGAATACATATGCCGTCGGCCGAGTTAAAAACAATACCCATCACTTGGCCATTTTCTGTATGGGGTTTAGATATGGTGGGACCATTCAAGCCAGCGCGAGGAGGAATGACTCACATATTGGTTATGGTGGACAAGTTCACAAAATGGATTGAAGTAAAACCAATTAAAAAGTGTGATGGGCACACAGCAGTGAAATTTCTCAAGGATATCATCTTAAGATATGGGTACCCACACAGTATTATTACGGACAATGGCACAAACTTCGCAGAAGGAGCTTTCGCTAGATTTTGCCGAGAGAAGCACATAAGACTAGATATTGCCTCTGTGGCTCACCCAGCATCCAACGGGCAGGTGGAAAGGTCTAATGGACTGGTGCTATCAGGAATAAAACCGCGACTTGTCGAACCATTGCAAAGGTCGGCAGGATGTTGGATCGAAGAAATCCCAGCCGTACTATGGAGCCTCCGGACTACTCCGAATAGATCAACAGGCTATACTCCATTCTTTCTGGTGTACGGAGGCCGTATCGGTACTTCCAGCCGACATAATATATGACTCGCCAAGAGTTGCTCAGTACACAACCTCAGAGACAAATGAGATAGCTCGGCAAGATGCCGTAGACCTGCTGGAAGAAGCCAGAGAGTTGACATCATCACAATCGGCTATTTATCAACAGAATTTGCGACGGTACCACAGCAAGAAAGTGAATCCAATAGTATTCAAAGAAGGAGATTTGGTCCTCCGACTCGTGCAACGCACGGCCGGCATGCACAAGTTATCACCTCCATGGGAAGGACCATTTATTGTGAGCAAAGCGTTGCACAATGATGCCTATTATCTAATCGACGCTCAGTCCCCCGGAGGGAATAAGGCAGACAAAGCTGGCGAAGAAACGAAGCGTCCCTGGAATGTGGCTTTACTTCGGCCATTCTACTCGTAGCATTATATCTCAAAGTCAAGATCCAATGATGTATTTGAACCTCGGCACCCAGAGCAGTGACTCGGGGACTGCCATATGTTATATTTATTTCGTGTTATGTATTTGAACCTCGGCACCCAGAGCAGTGACTCGGGGACTGCCATATGTTATATCTATTTCGCGTTATGTGCTTGAACCTCGGCGCCCAGAGCAGTGACTCGGGGACTGCCATATGTTATATCTATTTCGCGTTATGTACTTGAACCTCGGCGCCCGGAGGAGTAACTCGGGGACTGCCATATGTTATATTTATTTCATGTTACGAATGTGAACCTCGGTGCCCAGAGCAGTGACCCGGGGACTGCCGTATCTTATATCAACTTCATGTTATGTATCTGAACCTCATTGCCCAGAGCAGTAACTCGGGGACTGCCATATGATATATCAATTTCATATTAATATCTAAACCTCGGCATCTAAAGCAGCGACTCGGGGACTACCGTATGCTACCTCAAACTTATGCTGAGCGCACCCATATTAGTCTTATACTACCTCTAAAATTTGACTTACATATAGAAGTTTCGTACAATAAACAATGATCCAACGATTGCTATATATTTTCACAACGAAGTAGTTAACCTATGTTCAGAACAGATCAATCTCATATGATATTCAGAGCTCACGCCTGGATAAAACCAGAAAAAATAGAGGCAAAGATAAGTCCTAAAAGGTCAGGAAATTGAGGGCCAGCAAAGCAAGAATTCGGACGAACACCCACTTAACCAAATGTCACAGCAGTACATGGCAAAAGAAATTCGAATCATACAGAGAGTTGACAAATATTTTGCCTACATCATACGCCCGGCATGCCAGGGATCGGAAATAACTTAGGCGTTGTTCGTTGGGGAGGCAGCAGCTTGCTCAGGTGCGGGGCACTCCGAGGTAGGAGGAACTTCGACTGAGGTTGCCTCGCCCTCCATGACCAGTGCAACTTGGTGAAGTACGAGGTTGCTCAGGAGCATCAGTCCGTGCGGTAGAATTCCCGGTACCATTGGAAGAGGACCGCGCGTCGCCGTTGCTGTCCGAGCTTGAGCTGGAGCTATCAGATGCGGCCGAATCATTTTCACCTTCCCCCTGCTCAGCCGAATTATCATCCGAAGCATCCTCAGCTACAACCTCCTCATCCGGGTCTGGAAGAAAACTCGGCCCTTCATTCCAAGTGTGCACGTCGGCGTACTCGACGAGTTGGAACGCCCGAGCTTGCCGAAGAGCAACAAAAGTGGGATCCTCAACCCAGCGGGAACCAGTGCGCAAATTTCTCAGGATGTCAAGAGAGATGTCTTCATACCATGACATGATAACAGTAATGGCCATGTCGGCACCAAAGACGCCCAAATGATTCCCTCCAAAGACTCAACTGCCTCTCAGATGCCATTAGCCTTTTCACCAATAACTTGACTTCGTTGATATCAGGAGTCCCCGAGGTATTCGGCCAGAGCACATGGTAAGCTCGGATAGCGGCCTGCACCAAGTTCCGGCCCATAATTTTCATCGGACCAACTGCGGCACCAACGGCAACCAAGTAATCCTACATTGAATATTCCGAATCAACGGTAACAGGTTCACCTCGGCGCGCGCGAGCTTCAAGAACCGCTTTAGAACTCACGGGCTTGGCCTCGGGGAAATGATCTGCGCAAATCATGAACGTGTCAGATGGTAGCAGGAACAAAAAAGAAAAATATAATTCGGCCATGCCAAGTAGCTTACGATGAATGTATCTCATCATTATCTGAAGGTCTTTGGCCCAATCAACCTTACTCTTCTCAAAACGAGCAATTTCCTCGCTCAAACCCTGGGTTTTAAGTTCGGCAGCCTCGAGGAGTTCTTTGTTCTTATGCAGATGCAAAGTCAGCCGATTCTTTTCCTCGGAAAATTCTTGGTCGACCTTTTCTAGTTCGGATTTCTGAGAGAGCTTGAGGGTATCCACCTCGGATCGCAGGCGAGCTATCTCATCATCTTTTTCTTGTAGTTGCGCCGAATGAATTGCGTTTTGTTCTAAAAAATGCAGCATCATGTCAGGCATGGGCATGCAATCTTGATGTGACACGGCAAAGTCTTGCAACTCGGCTTTACCACAGCCAAACGCAATAAGGAAACTTAGCATATATATTAAAAGGGAGAAGGCGTAAAATAGAAAGAAAACTAACCTTCCAGGCTCTTGATCTTCTTCTCAAGGCGAATATTGAGGTTATTAATGTTACCTATTCACCAAGAAGTAAGCCGGCATTCCGTGGACAAATACATGAGAACGTTGGGAATAAGGAAAAGGAACTATCGACATACCACCTTCTTCTTCACCACGGAAGAACTTTCTCATACTTTTCTTCCACTATGTGCGAAAAAAGCAACCTCTGGAACTCGGCGGTCCGCCGGTCATGTGCAACCTGAGCAATGAGGCAAAATGATAAATCGACAGTAAAAGCTAAATTAGATCCGAATCAAGCAGAGCTTAATTCGGCTCTAGGTGGCTGGATATTCAAAGCTAAACCAGATCCGAGTCAAGTAGGACTTAACTCAGATCTAGGTGGCTGGATATTCAAAGCTAAATTAGATCCGAATCAAGCAGAGCTTGATTCGGCTCTAGGTGGCTGGATGTTCAAAGCTAAACCAGATCCGAGTCAAGCAGGACTTAACTCAGATCTAGGTGGCTGGATATTCAAAGCTAAATTAGATCCAAATCAAGCAGAGCTTAATTCAGCTCTAGGTGGCTGGATATTCAAAGCTAAACCAGATCCGAGTCAAGCAGGACTTAACTCAGATCTAGGTGGCTGGATGTTCACAGCTAAAGCACGTCCGAATCACGCAGAACTAAACTCGGATCTAGATGGCCGGATTAACGAACCCTAGAAATAAATTTAAGTCAAACTTCCAAGTATATAACAAGTTATTTCCTTGCAAGTTTCGGGGACTAGAGCATATAGTAACATCTGAGGAATAATTTAAAACTCAGAGAAACAGTAATTACCTCATTCATCTTGCTGGTGTCAACGATGAACTTGGCAGCATGGTCAAAACGGCCGCTGATGTCAAAAAGCTGAAAGCGCTGGTTCATAGGATTACCCTCAAACTGATCAGCAGCGTTCCAGTTATTGGCGTACTCCACCAGCGCTCCGAGGTTGTTCCCACTGGCTGTCCGAGTTAAAACTTTACCCCAGACAGGTTGTTCGACCACGGCGGTCGCAGGGCTCTTATGAAGAGCAAGCTGGGTGC
Organism: Avena longiglumis; assembly: GCA_030063025.1. Classification (NCBI taxonomy): domain Eukaryota; kingdom Viridiplantae; phylum Streptophyta; class Magnoliopsida; order Poales; family Poaceae; genus Avena; species Avena longiglumis. The sequence continues at coordinate 567,287,427 of CP125976.1, forward strand.
CGGCGGCCGAGGCAACGGGTACTTTAGTAGGCGCAGCTCCCTTACGCAACACGTCAGCAATACTCGGCTGAGAAGAGCCGGCAAGACCTTTCTGAGAAGAAGAAGTCTTGGCGGCAACAGCTTTTCTCGCCTTAGAGGAGGCATCAGCAGGAAGTGACGCCTCGGAAGTGGGGACAGCGTGCTTAGGAGCAGCGGGGGTTATGGTCGCAGAGGGCGCCGTGATAACGACCTTTTCGGCCGAGGTCGGAATGGCCGTAGAAACTGCCGGAGTAGATAGAGGCTCAGTAGCAGCGCTGGGGTCCATAGAAGGGGCGGCGGGTTCAACGAAAAACGGAGGGCGGTTCAATCCAGTCAATGGAAGGGTCTCGTGGACATCGCGAGCAGCGACGTATTCGGAGCCGGAGGAGAAGGAGGACGAATAGGACTAGGAATCCTGGTATCATCAGCGGGAGGAGGAGATGGCGGCCGAATCGGGCGGCTAGTCATACTAGGACCGCCGGGTTTAACAGAAAGAGGAGCACTGCAAAAATAAGAAAGAAGAATCACAAGATGAAAATGAAAGAGAGAAACAAGAAATATAAGCAAAAGGAACTTACCGTGACCCTGGCATAGTCTTGCGCTGGGAGGGTTCGAGCGGATTTCTTCATTCGCTTGGGAACCGCCTCGAGGCACTAGCAGAGCCTGCTTTCCCGAGGTAACGGGGGTCAGAAGCAATAGGCTCGGCGTCGTGAACCTGACCGGCCGGATTAGCTGGGAAAGTAGAAGCCGGAAATGCATAAGAAATAGGCATGGCGGCAACTACCTCAAGAATTTGGACCTCGTCCGAATCACCTTCCTCCTCGTGCGCTGAAGTCTTGCCACGAGCTCGAGCCGGGGTAGGATCCGACTTAGGGACGAACTCCTCGGAGTCCGGCTCACCAGTATCCGGGGTACTCCTGTCTGCGGGCCAAGGGAGCAGCAGAATTTCGGCGTCCTCATTTTTCTGCTCTGCGAACCTCTGCAAGACGAGGAGAAAGAGAATTAGATAAACCAGTTTCAAAAACAGTGGAATAGCAGAGCGATGTTGATTAAGCTCATCTCGGGAGGCGGATGATCACGGGTGAACGGTTTTAATCCCCAAGCCCAATCCTCGGGCATCTCTGTCTTAAAGATATCTCGGACGCGCTTATAGATAAGGTAGTTATCCAGCTCCACGGTCGAGACTCGATTAGGGTCAAGGGGACCACTCATGTAGCACAGCTTGTGGTCCGCTCGGAAGGCGATCCGCTACTAATGAAAGTTGCCATCGGTCTTCGCCAGATAACCCGCCCGGATCAATTCATTAAGCCGAATCTCGAAGGCCTCGGCCAAGGCATGAGTTTTCCTCGGATTGTAGAGCCAGTTCACTTTAGAAGGTGGGCCAATTGAGAATGCAGGGAGCCGAATCTTGTCCTCCGCCCCTCTGTTCTTGACATAGAAGAATGATTTGTGCCACTTTTTGCACGACTCCAACCCGGTGACACGAGGAAACACGGAGTTCCTCCGAGGTGTGATAGACGCTGCCCCACATTGGGTAAGCAACTTCTCGGAAGGGTGCAGAGATTTGTCAGGGACAACGTTGGAGCGGATCTGGAAGAACTTCGACCAGACATGCACTGACGGCCACAGGCCGAAGTATCCCTCCGAAGCGGAGATGAAAGCAGAAAGAGAAGCGATGGCGTTCGCAGGAAGATGATGCGGCTGAAGGCCGAAGTAGTCGAGGAATTCTCTAGCGAAATCACTAAGAGGGAGACCGGCCAAGTGCGACATAAAACCACATACTCGCCTCTAACATCCGGAGAGGATTCACTGCCGTAAACGAAGAAACCTCGGAATTCTTCGAGTCCGGATGAGCCATTCAATCTCACGGCGTGTGACAGAAGAGCCCTGCCACGAGCCTCGCTCGGGCCCGGAGCCAGCGTCGTCGTCCTCAACCAGAGCGCCGCTAAACGAACTAGACATATGTGCGCCGGAAAGATCGTCGGAGGAAAGACTGGCGGCGGAGGGGAGTTTAGAGCTGCAAGGCCCCGTCGGGACTTTGCACGAGAACAATGGCGCAGAAACAGAGGAACCATCGCACGAGCACGGAATCAGAGAAGATGAATCTAGGCAAAGATCAGGGCAAGGCGACCAGAGAGGACTCACCGGCGACGGAGCCAAAGCCGCAGAGCGGAGGCAAGGCAGGCAGAACGGCGTGGCGGAGTCTTCACCGGCGGAGGCTCTGGCAAGCGAGCGGCAGCGGAGCTGCGAGAGGACGCGCCGGCGGAAGGAAGGAGGAGGACGGAGGCGAGCGATAAGGGGAAAAGTGAATCCCCCAAACGCAGTCCCCCTCTTTATAATCGAGCCATGAACAAGGAAGTGGGATCGTGGGTGTGGCGGTTGTCCGTGTAGATCGTGGGTGCGGCGGTTGTCCGTGTAGATCGTGGGTGCGGCACGAACGCACGACGATGAGCGGAGCCACACCAACGGCCACACACGAAGGAAGAGCGTTACGATCCCCAAGGGGAACGGCACTGACGTCAGCTTGGCGCAGCAGTACAAAGTTAATTGTAGCCTGTCGATGAAATCGAAGAGGGACCTAAAAACTAGAAGAACAATGATGGGGATGACACGAGGGACATGGCGACGAGGGAAGGAACGAGGAAACCTCGGATGAAGATATAACTCTAAACAAAATCAAGAATATAATGAAGCCGATATGACCCGCCAAAGCTATCGACAGGCCACACCACCGGGGACTAATGTCGGGGTTGACCTCGGTAGGTCGAGACGGGAAAGACAGAGGTACAATCCCGTCTAGTTTCCGAAGTTACGGTCTAGGTTGGCGAATCATGAATATGTCGGCCGATGTACGGAGGCAGAAGCCCGTGTATATGTATCAAGCCATTCGCCGAGTTACTATGAGGGTCGGCCGGTTAGGCCAAGTGATCTCGATGCGTGAAGGACAAGCCGAGTTACACAAGGTAAGGTAAGGCCGAGTGATCTGAAGCTTGCGGGAGAAGGAGAAACCCAAGGTCAAACTATAGCTGCAGCTAGAAGGAATCGAGCGGAGCCAAGCACAAGAGACAAGGATGCAGGGCCGAGGGGGCGAAGGAGGTCACGGAGGTGACAGTCCCGGAGCCCGGCACGCAGGAGGTGTCCTCTGGAGCCTTGCCGTCGTTAGAAGGGCGAAAGGGAAAGGAGGCCGCCGAACTACTATTTTGGGACAAGCATATTCCTCGAATATGCTTGCCTCGTCAGCCCTAAGGGCACCCAAGGCACTCCTTTATAAGGGAGGCTTGGACCGAGGAGGGCATCGACTCTTCAAAGACAGTTAGGTGGTGAGATTCATCTTGTCTCCTCAGACAGCTCGAGGAGCACTTGTAACCCAACAAGAGAGAAATAAAGATCCTAGCTTTAACCACTTGAGTGTGGAATCAGTTGCATCTTCCCTCCCCAGATCCCACTAGCATCCATTGGCCCCATACTTTAGCCTACCCATGGCATCTGCCGTGCCACCACCACGACAAGTGGAGTGTCCACCCATATGAATGAAGGAGGGGAGGTGTCACATCCCAAGATTTTCCAAATCTTGTAATGTGAAAATAAAGTAATAAAAACAAAACTTTGTTAATTTTCAGAGCCAGAAGAAATTTTTTGAATACAATTGGAACTTCAAACCCATTTGAATTAAAATAAACCTCAAGAGATTTAAAAAGATAAACATTTAATAAAAGGAAAATAAAAACATTTGGAAATACTATTTTGAAACAATTAAATGAAAAGATTTGTTTTCAAATGAAATAGAAGTTTTATAAATAAAGATTATTAAATAAAGGAAAATTAAACCTTGACCAAACTTTTGGAATTAAAACATTTTATTCTAAATAAATTTAGCAAAGGTTTATTTAAAATAAATTAATAAGGATTTAATATCCAATTTTATTTAAATAAGAAGTTTTACCAATTTAATTTAAACATCAAAGCTTGTTAAATTATTTTAAATAAGTTTTCTAAGTATTTAATTCTCTTAATTAAAACCTACTAAAATGTTTTGGCTTTATTTTAGATTTTAAAATAAATATTCTCAATAGAACAAACCCAAGTTGATTTAACAATGAAAGTCTATGTTATTTAATTAATAAAGGACTCTAAAATAAAAGGTTATTTTGTTTTAAACAAATTTTCCAAATATTCTTTATTTCCAAATAAAACCTACTGATTGGATTTTGAAAGCATTAGGATTTCAAATGAGGATTTTATTAAATGAACCAAACCCTATTTGATTAATAAACCATGGTCCATTTTATTTAAATTATAGATGGAACCATAAACAAAATCTTATGAATATAAAAAGATAAGTGAATTGAATTTCCAAAGCTATTAAAGCCTTACCAAAACCCATACCAAGTGGAGTACAATAGATCCTAAAAGGAATCAAAAGTATAAACAAATAATAAATAAGTTTTCATCAATTGGAATCACCAAGTTTGGATCTCTAAATAAAAAGATATGGATTTCATAAGACAAAGATGAAAATATTAATAAATAATATTTGAGACCAAATCAAATCTTGGCCTAATCCATGAAGTAAATGGAGTGATGATTAATCCCAATTCAAATAAAAATATGAAATAAAGAATATTCCAGATAAAATAAAATGGAAATAACCATTCTATCCCTATTTTAAATAAGGACAAATCTCTAAATAAAAATACATGAGAAAATGATATTTGGAATTAAAACAATTACCCAATCTTATATGATTAATAAATCACTTTGGAATACTTTCCAAATAATTCAATATGAATTATTTGAACCAAATAAACAAATCCTAAATGGATTATTATCTAAGGACCATTTGTTTAATTATAAATGGAACCTAAAATAAAAGGTTATTTTATTTTAAAACAAGATTTCCAAGCATCCTTATTTTCAAATAAAACCTACTGGTTTGATTATGAAAATAATTAGATTTCAAATGGAAATTTTATTAATAAAAATCAAACCCTATTTTATTAAATAACTAGTGATCCATTTTATTTAACTATTAAATGGATCCTAAAATAAATAAGGATATTATTTTATTTTATTTTGAGATTTGGTTTATGTTGATAAACAAAATCAAATTCAAATTTACAAACTGAATGATTGTTTGGATTGATTTGGGTGAGATTTGTTTGATTGGAAATTCAAAATGTAAATTGAAATATAAAAGAAAAGGATACTTGAATAAAAATGAAAGTGGACAGACCCAACAACTCCAGCCCAACAACCCACCTAGCCCATCTAGCCAGCTCCTATTCTTTATCCCGAACCGCTTTCTCACCACTGAAACAACCCACAAGGCAACCGGTGGTGGACCCTCCTCTTCCTCTTTTCCCACGACCGGTGGACCCCACCTCTTACGACATCGTCCCCACCAAGCCGCTTTTCCTCCTCCCTCAACGTCGCTCTGCCGCCATTGATGTCGATTAATCCGCGTGATGACCAGCTTAACTCACCCAGAGACCACGCACCTTAAAACGGCACCCTCTCCTCTCTCGTTCCCCTCAGATTCCTCCCCAGACACGCCACCAGGCTGCTCTAATTTCCTTCTGCACCTCCTCTGTCTCCGACGACTTCTACAACCGATTCCGGCTGCTACACGCCCCCCCTTGCTCTCTGGCACACCCAAACCTTCTCCCCACCTCCAGGCGAACCTCCCCATAGCACCAGCTTGCCCGCGCATGACCTACAACCTCGACTCTGTCCACGTCTGAGCGCCACCGACGATAAGCTCAACTCCGGTGAGCCATAGCCGACGACTTCGTGCGCCCCTTGCTCACTGGTGAGTGTTTTCGCGAACCTTGAACTCATGAGTATCTTCTGATCGTTGTACCTCGCTATGCCCGACACTCAACTCCGGCGACATCTGCTCACGCCGAGGTGAAGCGCAACTCCGCGAGGGATTCCGCCAACCCGGCGCCTTCACCCACCCATACCACGTTGAGCATCAGCGAGCATCGCGAACCGTGAGCTACTCCTTCTTCTCCTCACCCCTGGCGTCGCCTCCGTCGTTGACCGACCGCTCTGGCCGTTAGCCACCGCTAGCCCAGAGGATGGTGCAGTGATTGCAGCCGTTCGATCCAGAGTGAGCGAGCAGGATTAGATGACTTAAGCATGAAGGGTACTCAATCTGAGCCACACGATTTGAGTTAGATCCAACGCACAGGCGTGATCCGCAGAACTGCCGTCGAATGGAAACGTGCCGCGTGTCATCTGTTTGTTAAAAATAGAAATTGAAAATCAGAATTTGATGCCATTTTCAAACACTTGTAACTTTCAAACCACACGTCCAAATTTGACAAATTTTATATCAATGAATTCAGGAGAACAAGCCCTAGCCAACCCTACCCTTAGTTTAGCAAATAGTATTTGATAAATTGTTTGATTTTGCAGATTCTTTTGTGTGCTTGCTAACATTAGAAAAATCATTTAAAAATGAATTTTGAGATCAAACCTTTGCCAATTGGTTTATTGTGACCCTACTGACCCTAGGAACCAACCCATAGTATTAAAAATGATTTTTGTGAAATTTAAGTTGAATTATTTAACTTAGCCATTTTCTAGCCAAATAAAAAGAATAGTTTTATTTATGAAAATGTGTATGGAAAGAAAACTTTGAGATAATAATTTGGACCAAACCTACTGACCCAAAACACCAAGTTTTGCATTAGCAACTCATTTGGTGAACCCTATGGGCTAATGCCTTAGTAAAAATATTTCTACACCACATAAAATAACACTTGGTTTTGGAAATGGTTTTTTGAGTGAAACCTTTTGCAAATGACTTAGCCACTATAGGAAAATGACCATTAGATGTACCCAAATGACTACGACCCACTAGGGACCACCTTTTCAAACAAAACAAAGCTTGGCATGCTTGCATGCATTTCTTTGACTTTGTTATTTATGTGTTTTGTTTTGCTTGATTGGTAGATTGAGTTTGTGCCTTGCTTGATGAATTGTAGTGACTTGAAGAGTGTGATTGTTGCAAAGATCAAGAAGTGAACCTATACTCTACCAAAAAGGCAAGTGATGCTTCATACTTTCTACCCCATTATTTTTTCTATGCATTAGTGATTTTGCTAAATAAACTTGCATGGATTTTGCTAAGTATAGATCTTGCTATAGGAAAACCTAGTAGATGAATCCTTAGTAGGATTTTCCTAAGTTAAGTATCCTATTACTACCAAGCTTAGCCTAGCTAATAGAAAACATGGGTGGAATATATATTCACACTATGGAAAAATATTCTAAGTCTGAGGACTTAAGTTTTGTTTAATAAAACAACTAAATTAATGGATCACCTGGGTGGAATGGGCTTGCTTGGTGGAGAATGGTTGAGTGGTTACACAAGGCCAGGAACCTTGTGTATCTCACTTGTGGAATGCCACCCAGGAAACAAAGAGATTTGAGATGTCAAATGTTGAGAAGCTTCAAGTGCAACCACTTGGCAATATGGGCTCTGCCATGATCATATAGGTTGCAAGAACTTAGCCAAATGGACAGTGGGCGGTAGTGTTTGATAGGTTGGAGCGCGTCCATCTTGGTCTAAGGGAAGGCTTCTGAAAGATTTTGTCTTGGGAAACCAAGTCTTGTGGGTAAAGTGCACCACCTCTGCAGAGTGTAAAATCTAAGTACTTAGCCATGTCCCTGGTAAAGGACAATTTGAGCATCAAGACATGGAAGCAATCAAGAATCTCATCATTCCAATTTCTAAATTAAAAACTTGTGGTTTGAACAAGGGTTGTTTGAATTCTTCAATCATTGATGGAGAGATGGCTTGGTACAAGGATCTTGAAATCTTTGATTGAGGAAATGATTTTGTCAAGCAAAAACTTAGTATTTTCAAAATGATAAGAAAAATCTATTTTGAGCAATGCAAGCCTCAACTCCACTTAGCCAAATGCATATAGATGATAGACTCCACTATACTACCATAGTATCACTTGCCAATACAATTCAAATGTATTGACCCTTTGTGGCTGTAACTTGTATGTTGCAGGTTTGATTGATTTTAGTGAAGATTGTTTGATTAGGATTACAAAGTCTACAACCAACATCTGCCTGTGGCACTTTGAAGATGAAGGACCCATGACTATATTTATTCCGCTGCAATGTAATGTAATAGCCATATGAGCTATGTATGATGTAATAAAATTATGTTTTCCTGGTTATAAAGTTATATTATGACCTTTGTTTCTTGATATTACATCTTAACTGTGGATGCTAGCTATTGATCCAGGGACTAGCATTGTAAAACACAGGAGGACTCTACCTTATTAGGTTGGGACCCCTACAGATGGTATCAGAGCATTGTGTTGCCTGTAGGATTTGTAAACCCTAGGATTGGACAAAACCCTTAAAAAATAGGAGTTATACTTGTTCCAAAAACTTATCTACCAAAAACACTTGTAAACTCTTTCCTCGACCATTTGGTTTCAACTCTACATCTCTTCTATTTTCAACTTGATGGGAAAGCCTACCTCATGACCAAAGAATATACTGTGAGTAAAGGACTTCTTCAACTTCTTCAACTTTAATGACTTCAACATCTTCAGCCTCTTCCCCAAAGGACTTCCAACTTGGATACCACTAAGGATTACAAGTGAAACAGAGAAAGCCTTACTCAAGGTTTAGAGACTGAGGGAATGCAAAATAAGAAAGAGCCATCAACAACTTTGAAGTATTGTGACCCAGAGTTTTTCTCAAAGAAACCAAGATCTCATACAAGAAGAATCAAGAAGGAAGGAAAGATCACAAGTAAACCATATAGATGGACCACCATATTTTAGTTAATTCAAACACACCAACTTATGTGGTGTAACAAAAATATTTTGTTGCCTAAGTATGTGCTTGAACTTGGTTGTTTGGGTGCAAAGTTGTTTGTGAATGTTTGGTTTGTGATTGCATGCACATTGTTTGTGTGAAATTATGATGTGTGTGATTAGAAACAATTCCTTAGAAATATCTTGCCTACTCTAATCTCCTTCAAACCAAAACAGATGACTACTCCAAAGGACTCCAACATCAAGGTTGATGACACCAACACCAACCAAGCTGACAGCATGAGGGAACTCATAGCAACCCAACATCAGCTGAACCAACTGACAGCCTAGTTCCTAGCCAACAATAGTGATAAAGATCCAGCACTACAAAAGTTCTTGGAGGAACAATCCCAATTGATGCTTAAGGTGACTAATCAAATGATTAGCATGGAAGAAAATTTTCCTAGAAAAGAGTATGATAACAAGGATGACAAGAATGTTGTTCTAGATGGAGCCCCAGCTTGCATTATTTGTGGAGACAAGGATCATACTTCCACAGAGCATGAAGGACAATGCCCAAATTGTGATGAAGATCATCCATTGGTGAATGCCCTACCTCCCAAGCTACTTGCTATCTTTGTGAAGGAAGTGATCATACTCCTGGTCTATGTCCTATCTATGCCATGGTAGAACAAAGGAAACAAGAAGGATCCAAGTCTACCAAAGGAAAAGGACCACTACTACCTCCAAGCAAGACAACCCAATTCAAAGGAACAAGGAAAATCAAGAAGCCCAAGCAAGACATGAGCCTTGTACAATGTCGTAAATGTAAGGAAATGGGACACTACTCCAGTGGATGCCCAGGGAACATAAAGAATAAAGGAATTGACCAAGTGTGGTGTAACAACTGTAATGAACCAGGTCACTTTGTAGCAACTTGCCCACAAGAGCAACGTAAAGAACTCAAAGACATTAATTGCTTCAAGAAGAATCCGGACACTATGCAAGCTTGTCCGAGAAGGATGAAGAACAAGTTGAACAAGCCTATGGAGAAGCTCAACCTTGGTCCATGAGTCAAACATAGGAATAAAGCAAAAGTTTAACATAGAGAATTCCAGGACCCAAGAAGGCCAATATGTAATTTTGTTTGACAATATTTTAAGGGTGGTAGTACCCTAGCTGCTTTGAACTTGATTGTAACCCTAGCCTTCCCAAATCTCGGGACGGGATTTATTTTAAGGGTCGTAGCCTGTCACATCCCAAGATTTTCCAAATCTTGTAATGTGAAAATAAAGTAATAAAAACAAAACTTTGTTAATTTTCAGAGCCAGAAGAAACTTTTTGAATACAATTGGAACTTCAAACCCATTTGAATTAAAATAAACCTCAAGAGATTTAAAAAGATAAACATTTAATAAAAGGAAAATAAAAACATTTGGAAATACTATTTTGAAACAATTAAATGAAAAGATTTGTTTTCAAATGAAATAGAAGTTTTATAAATAAAGATTATTAAATAAAGGAAAATTAAACCTTGACCAAACTTTTGGAATTAAAACATTTTATTCTAAATAAATTTAGCAAAGGTTTATTTAAAATAAATTAATAAGGATTTAATATCCAATTTTATTTAAATAAGAAGTTTTACCAATTTAATTTAAACATCAAAGCTTGTTAAATTATTTTAAATAAGTTTTCTAAGTATTTAATTCTCTTAATTAAAACCTACTAAAATGTTTTGGCTTTATTTTAGATTTTAAAATAAATATTCTCAATAGAACAAACCCAAGTTGATTTAACAATGAAAGTCTATGTTATTTAATTAATAAAGGACTCTAAAATAAAAGGTTATTTTGTTTTAAACAAATTTTCCAAATATTCTTTATTTCCAAATAAAACCTACTGATTGGATTTTGAAAGCATTAGGATTTCAAATGAGGATTTTATTAAATGAACCAAACCCTATTTGATTAATAAACCATGGTCCATTTTATTTAAATTATAGATGGAACCATAAACAAAATCTTATGAATATAAAAAAGATAAGTGAATTGAATTTCCAAAGCTATTAAAGCCTTACCAAAAACCCATACCAAGTGGAGTACAATAGATCCTAAAGGAATCAAAAGTATAAACAAATAATAAATAAGTTTTCATAAATTGGAATCACCAAGTTTGGATCTCTAAATAAAAAGATATGGATTTCATAAGACAAAGATGAAAATATTAATAAAGAATATTTACAGACCAAATCAAATCTTGGCCTAATCCATGAAGTAAATGGAGTGATGATTAATCCCAATTCAAATAAAAATATGAAATAAAGAATATTCCAGATAAAATAAAATGGAAATAACCATTTCTATCCCTATTTTAAATAAGGACAAATCTCTAAATAAAAATACATGAGAAAATGATATTTGGAATTAAAACAATTACCCAATCTTATATGATTAATAAATCACTTTGGAATACTTTCCAAATAATTCAATATGAATTATTTGAACCAAATAAACAAATCCTAAATGGATTATTATCTAAGGACCATTTGTTTAATTATAAATGGAACCTAAAATAAAAGGTTATTTTACTTTAAAACAAGATTTCCAAGCATCCTTATTTTCAAATAAAACCTACTGGTTTGATTATGAAAATAATTAGATTTCAAATGGAAATTTTATTAATAAAAATCAAACCCTATTTTATTAAATAACTAGTGATCCATTTTATTTAACTATTAAATGGATCCTAAAATAAATAAGGATATTATTTTATTTTATTTTGAGATTTGGTTTATGTTGATAAACAAAATCAAATTCAAATTACAAACTGAATGATTGTTTGGATTGATTTGGGTGAGATTTGTTTGATTGGAAATTCAAACAGAATTCAGAAATATAAAAGAAAAGGATCTTGAATAAAAAAAATGAAAGTGCGGACCCAACAACTCCAGCCCAACAGCCCACCTAGCCCATCTAGCCCAGCTCCTATTCTTTCTCCCCGAACCGTTTTCCTCACCGCTGAAACAACCCACGAGGCAACTGACTGGTGGACCCTCCCTCTTCCTCTTTTCCCACTGACCAGTGGACCCCACCTCTTCTGTACATCGTCCCCCACCAGCAGACCGTTTCTTCCTCCTCCCTCAGCGCTCGCCGCCATTGATGTCGATTAATCCACGTTGATGACCAGCTTAACTCACCCAGAGACCACGCACCTTAAGCGGCACCCTCCCTCTCGTTCCCCTCGATTCCTCCCAGACACGCCACCGCTGCTCTAATTTCCTTCTGCACCTCCTCTGTCTCCGACTTCTACAACCGATTCCGGCTGCTACACGCCCCTTGCTCTCGCACCCAAACCTTCTCCCCACCTCCAGCGAACCTCCCCATAGCACCCGGCTTGCGCGCATGACCTACAACCTCGACTGTCACGTCGGCGCCACGACGATAAGCTCAACTCCGGTGAGCCATAGCCGACGACCGTGCGCCTTGCTCACTGGTGAGTGTTTTCGAACCTTGAACTCATGAGTATCTTCGTCGTTGTACCTCTCGCTTGCGCCCGGACACTCAACTCGGCGACATACATTTCACGCCGAGGTGAAGCGCAACTCCGGCGAGGATTCGCCCAACCAGTCGCCTTCACCCACCCATACCACGTTGAGCATCAGCGAGCATCAGCGAACCCGGTGAGCTACTCCTTCTTCTCCCTCACCCCCTGTAGCGTCGCCTCCGTCGTTGACCGCTCACTTGTTGGCCACCGCCGCCGCCGGAGGATGGTCTCGAGTGATTGCAGTGATTCGATCCAGAGTGAGCGAGCAGGATTAGATGACTTAAGCCGCGAAGGGGTACTCAATCTGAGCCACACGATTTGAGTTAGATCCAACGCACCAGAGCGTGATCCGCAGCGAACCGGTACCGTCGAATGGAAACGTGCCGCGTGTCATCTGTTTGTTAAAAATAGAAATTGAAAATCAGAATTTGATGCCATTTTCAAACACTTGTAACTTTCAAACCACACGTCCAAATTTGACAAATTTTATATCAATGAATTCAGGAGAACAAGCCCTAGCCAACCCTACCCTTAGTTTAGCAAATAGTATTTGATAAATTGTTTGATTTTGCAGATTCTTTTGTGTGCTTGCTAACATTAGAAAAATCATTTAAAAATGAATTTTGAGATCAAACCTTTGCCAATTGGTTTATTGTGACCCTAATGACCCTAGGAACCAACCCATAGTATTAAAAATGATTTTTGTGAAATTTAAGTTGAATTATTTAACTTAGCCATTTTCTAGCCAAATAAAAAGAATAGTTTTATTTATGAAAATGTGTATGGAAAGAAAACTTTGAGATAATAATTTGGACCAAACCTACTGACCCAAAACACCAAGTTTTGCATTAGCAACTCATTTGGTGAACCCTATGGGCTAATGCCTTAGTAAAAATATTTCTACACCACATAAAATAACACTTGGTTTTGGAAATGTTTTTTTGAGTGAAACCTTTTGCAAATGACTTAGCCACTATAGGAAAATGACCATTAGATGTACCCAAATGACTACGACCCACTAGGGACCACCTTTTCAAACAAAACAAAGCTTGGCATGCTTGCATGCATTTCTTTGACTTTGTTATTTATGTGTTTTGTTTTGCTTGATTGGTAGATTGAGTTTGTGCCTTGCTTGATGAATTGTAGTGACTTGAAGAGTGTGATTGTTGCAAAGATCAAGAAGTGAACCTATACTCTACCAAAAAGGCAAGTGATGCTTCATACTTTCTACCCCATTATTTTTTCTATGCATTAGTGATTTTGCTAAATAAACTTGCATGGATTTTGCTAAGTATAGATCTTGCTATAGGAAAACCTAGTAGATGAATCCTTAGTAGGATTTTCCTAAGTTAAGTATCCTATTACTACCAAGCTTAGCCTAGCTAATAGAAAACATGGGTGGAATATATATTCACACTATGGAAAAATATTCTAAGTCTAAGGACTTGTGATTTTGTCTAATAAAACAACTAAGTTAATGAATCACACAGGTGGAATGGGCTTGCTTGGTGGAGAATGGTTGAGTGGTTACACAAGGCCAGGAACCTTGTGTATCTCACTTGTGGAATGCCACCCAGGAAACAAAGAGATTTGAGATGTCAAATGTTGAGAAGCTTCAAGTGCAACCACTTGGCAATATGGGCTCTGCCATGATCATATAGGTTGCAAGAACTTAGCCAAATGGACGGTGGCGGTAGTGTTTGATAGGTTGGAGCGTCCATCTTGGTCTAAGGAAGGCTTCGAAAGATTTTGTCTTGGGAAACCAAGTCTTGTGGGTAAAGTGCACCACCTCTGCAGTGTAAAATCTAAGTACTTAGCCATGTCCACAGTAAAGGACAATTTGAGCATCAAGACATGGAAGCAATCAAGAATCTCATCATTCCAATTTCTAAATTAAAAACTTGTGGTTTGAACAAGGGTTGTTTGAATTCTTCAATCATTGATGGAGAGATGGCTTGGTACAAGGATCTTGAAATCTTTGATTGAGGAAATGATTTTGTCAAGCAAAAACTTAGTATTTTCAAAATGATAAGAAAAATCTATTTTGAGCAATGCAAGCCTCAACTCCACTTAGCCAAATGCATATAGATGATAGACTCACTATACTACCATAGTATCACTTGCCAATACAATTCAAATGTATTGACCCTTTGTGGTGTAACTTGTATGTTGCAGGTTTGATTGATTTTAGTGAAGATTGTTTGATTAGGATTACAAAGTCTACAACCAACATACACTGTGGCACTTTGAAGATGAAGGACCCATGACTATATTTATTCCGCTGCAATGTAATGTAATAGCCATATGAGCTATGTATGATGTAATAAAATTATGTTTTCCTGGTTATAAAGTTATATTATGACCTTTGTTTCTTGATATTACATCTTAACTGTGGATGCTAGCTATTGATCCAGGGACTAGCATTGTAAAACACAGGAGGACTCTACCTTATTAGGTTGGGACCCCTACAGGAGGGGGCAGCCCCCATGGCCGGCGGCCACCCCCTTGGGTGCCCCCCTCCTCCTATAAAAGGAGCCCCCTCCTCACTTGTCTCACACACACCTCCTCGTGAAGGATCTCTCTCCCCCTCTAGAATTTATCCCCCATGGTCTCGGACCAGCGAGATACATGTTCCCGGTGGCTATTCGGCAAGAAAGAGTTGTGCTTCCTGCATCATTTGGGCGAGGCGGAGGTTGCTCGGTGCCTCGAGCGTGTGCGAGCACGGATCTTGGCTTGATTTGCGCGCTAGAACTCGTTAAGCTTTGTCGGTCTTCAGGGTATGTTCTCTACGGATATACATCCCCGTTGTTTGTATCTAGTAGATAGATCTTGGTATATAGTTCACATCGTAGGAAAATTTTGTTTTCTATCTGCGAACCCTACGATGGTATCGAGCCGGATCTATGCGTAGATACTTTACACGGGTAGTACACATATGAGTATGTGGGCGATGATGATCATGTTGTTGCTCCTTTGTTGTAATTTTGGATATTGGTGGCATAGTGGGATGAAGCGGCCCGGACAAACTTTACATGTCCTCGCACATGAGACCTGCTCCACGCTTGACATGCAACTAGTTTGCATAAGTGGCTAGCGGGTATCTGTCTCTCCTACTATAGTCAATATCTATTTTGCAAGCGAGGTGTCAACAATTTGATTATCCTCGTTGTGGTTCATGTTCGTAGGTAAGAAAGTTTCTATCTCGAAAGCCCTAAGCCACGTAAAACTTGCAATGGATAAATTAGAGGCGTCTAGTTTAGATTGTTGCTGGGCTAGTGTTATGATATGGTAGTGTTGTAAGTAGAAGTATGAGATGATACTCTTACAACACACATAGCCTGTAAAATCCATAGACCTTGGATTTACACATATATGTATGATAGTGATCATACCACGATGCACATGATAGAGATCATCTGCGGGAACCATATAATTTCACTAATAAACATATGATGTTTGATAGCATCTTATATTGCTTGTTTAGCGCTTTGTTAGCATAATAAGATGATCCCTCATTTAAATATCAAGATAAGAATGTGTTCTTCCTTTAGTATGCACCGATTATGTTTTCGCTCCAAGACATCACGTGATGATCGGGTGTTCTTGGATCCACGACCATATTTGGTGTAAAAAGCGATTACACACGCGAATACTAAGGTTCTAACTTGTGAGCCTAGCATGTACAGACATGGCCTCGGAACACGGACCGAAAGGTTAAGCATGAGTCATATAGTTGATATGATGCCCATTTGATGCTCGCCTTTGAAGCTATACCGACTCACATGATGATCAGACTTGGTGTAGTGGATTTGGTTCATGTAGTCACCAAAAAGACACGAGGGATGTCATTTTAGTGGGAGTTCATTCAATTAGTTGAACTCAATCTATCATACACTTAGTCTAAACTTTACAAATTCTGTTGTAGATGGCACCATGCTTTTAATTTCAATGTGTTCATGGAGAAAGAAACTAGCAACAAGCGGTAGCAACTTTACCGAATGGGCCATGAATTTGAGGATTCTCCTCTCTTTGCACAAAGCAATATGTGCTAGAAGCGCCGTTAGGCCCCCACCTTTATATGATGCTGACGAGGAGAAGAATGTCTATCGACTCGTCGGAGGACCACAACTTAGTTCATTGCGGCATATTGTATGGGCTAGAGCGGAACTTGAAACCGTTTAAAACGCAATGCATTTGATACAATGGGTGAGTTGAAAATGATTTTCGACACATCTTGCTATAGAGAGCTACAACGCTTGAGAAAAGTTCTTTAGTGCATGATGGAAGAGCTGACTCCGTTAGTGAGCATGTACTCAAGATGTCGGGTTACGCCGATAAGCTTGTGTCCTTGGGAATATCGATTCCCATTGACTTAGGCATCCATCGTGTTCTGCGGTCTCGCCACCTAGCTATAAGATCTTCGTGATGAACTATAATATGCAAGGCATGAAGAAGTCTCTCCCGAGCTTACATCAATGCTTAAACCGCAGAAGTGGAGATCAAAAGGAACATCAAGTGTTGATGATCAATAGGAACACTGGTTTCAAGAAAGACAAGAAGGAAAGCGGAGAAGTAAGGCGGCAAGCTGTTGCAGCGCTGAAGAAACCACAGTTGGACCTAAGTCGATTCAAGTGCTACTATTGTAAGGGGACTGATGGGCGCAACGCCCCAAGTATCTGGAGACAAGAAGGCGGCAAGGCAAACAAAGGTATATATGATATACATGTTATTGATGTGTACTTGACTAGTGCTCATGATAGCACCTAGGTATTTGATACCGGTTCGGTTGCTAATATTTGTAACTCGAATCGGGGCTGCGGAACAAGCGACCGCTAGCAAGGGTGAGGTCAAGATGCGTGTCGGCAATGGATCAAGCGTTGATGTGATCGCCGTTGAACGCTGCCTCTCCACTTACCGTCGGGATTAGTTATAAACTTGAATAAATGTTATCGGTGCTGCGAGCATGAACATTGTATCCGGATCGTGTTTGATGCGAAGTGGTTATTCATTTAACCGAGAACAATGGTTGTTCCATTTATATGAATGAAATCTTTTATGGTCATGCACCGATGATGAATGGTTTATTTCTATTAGATCTCGATGATAATGTTACACATATTCATAATGTTGATGCTAAAAGGATTAAACTTAATGATGATATATCCGCATATGTGTACTTGCCGTCTAGGTCATATTGGCGTTAACGCATGAAGAAGCTCCATTCGGATGGACTTTTGGAATCACTTGATTATGAATCATTTGATACATGTGAGCCATGCCTTATGGGCAAGATGACTAGAACGCCGTTTTACGGTTTAGTGGAGCAGGCATGATTTATTGGAAATCATACATTCGATGTATGTGGTCAAATGAGTGTGTCGGCCGAGGTGGATATCGTTATTTTGTTACTTTCACGGATGATTTGAGTAGATACGGTTATATCTACTTGATGAAACACAAGTGAAACCTTTGAAAAGTTCAAGGAATTTCGAATGAAGTGGAAAATCATCGTAATAGAAAGTTCAAATTTCTGGTCCGAAATAGTGGAGGTGAGTATCTAAGTTACGATTTTAGCACTCACATGAAAGAGTGTGAAATTGTTTCACAACTCACACTTAGGAACACCACAAAATGGTGTGTCGGAACGTCGTAATCATACTTTATTAGATATGGTTCGATCTATGATGTCTCTGACGGACTTGCCGTTGTCATTTTGGGGTTATGCACTAAACCGCTGCATTCACTTTAAATCGGGCACCATCTAAATCCGTTGAAAAGACACCGTATGAATTGTGGTTTGAAACAAACCTAAGTTGTCATTTCTTAAAGTTTGGGGATGCGATGTTTATGTGAAGAAACTTCAAGGATAAACTCGAACCCAAAGCGGAAAAATGCGTCTTCATAGGATACCCTAAAGAAACTATTGGGTATTCCTTCTATCACAGAATCCGAGGGCAAGGTTTTGTTGCCAAGAATGGATCCTTTCTAGAGAAAGAGTTTTTCACGAAAGGTGTGAGTAGTCGGAAGGTAGAACTTGAAGAGGTTGTGGAACCTTCTCTTCAAAGTATGGCGAGTAAGTAGCACGGAAGTTGTTAGGAGTTGGATCCACATTGAAGAGGAACTAATGATAATTATCATGAAACTCCGAAAGTACTCTTGAACCTCGCAGTCAAACAGACGCGTGGCTCGAGCTGTCACGAAATCTGTCATGAATTTCATGGTTGATGAAAATGATGACCTGCGACGTATGAAGAAGCGATGATGAGCCGGATTCCAACAAATGGTTAGAAGCCATGAAATCCGAGATGGAATCCATGTATGAAAATCAAGTTTGGAACTTGGTGGAATTACCTCACGATAGAAGGCCGTGGAGAACAAATGGATTTTCAAAAGGAAAAGCGATCTTGATGGTAATGTGACCGTCTATAAAGCTCGACTTGTCGCAAAGGGTTTCGACAAATTCAAGGAGTTGACTACGATGAGACTTTCTCTCGTAGCGATGCTAAAGTCAGTTAGGATTATGTTAGCAATTTACGCATATTTCGATTGTGAGATATGGCAGATGGATGTCAAAACCGCATTTCTCAATGGTAATATTGAAGAAGAGTTGTATATGATACAACCAAAGGGTTTTGTCGATCTTAAGGATGATAACAAGGTGTGCAAGCTTCAATGATCCATCTATGGATTGAAGCAAGCATCACGAAGTTGGAATCTCCGCTTTGATGAGGTGATCAAAGAGTTTGGATTTGTCCAAAATTATGGAGAAGCTTGTATTTACAAGAGAGTGAGTGGGAGCAATGTGGCATTTCTGATATTATATGTGGATGACATATTATTGATCGGAAATGATATAGATCTTTTAAACAGTGTTAAAAGTTATCTAAATAGCAAATTTTCAATGAAGGGCCTAGGTGAAGCGTCATACATATTAGGCATAAAGATCTATAGAGATAGATCTAGACGCCTAATAGGGCTATCGCAAAGTACATACCTTGATAAGATTTTAAAGAAGTTTAAAATGGACGGAAGTAAGAAGGAGTTCTTACCTATGTTGCAACGCAAGACATTGAGTAAGACTAAAAGTCCGGCCAAGGAAGAAAGAGAAATAATGGACAAAGTCCCATATGCTTCACCATAGGCTCTATAATGTACGCCATGCTATGTACAAGACGGATGTGGCACATGCTATTAGTTTGACTAGTAGGTACCAATCGGATCGAGTTGAACATGGATAGCGGTCAAGAATATCCTTAAGTACTTACGAAGAACTAAGGATATGTTTCTTGTATCTGGTGAAGAAGAGCTCGTCGCTAAGTGTTATGTCGGCGCTAGCTTTGACACGATCCGGATGACTCTAAGTCTCAATCCGGATCGTATTTCTCATGAATGGCGGAGCGGTTAGTTGGAGGAGCTCCAAACAACCTGTGGTAGCGGGATCAACAACGGAGGCGAATATGTTCGCTTGTAAGTGGCTCGAAGCGGTTTGGATGAAGGAGTTCATATCCGAACTAGGAGTGGTGGCAAGCGTTGGACCCAATGGTGATCTATTGTGACAACAATGGTGCCATTACCAATGCCAAAGAGCCAAGGTCTCACAAGCATTCCAAGCATATTAAGCGCGGTTTCACTCCATCTGAGCATGTCAAGGATGGAGATATAAAGATTTGTAAAGTACATACGGATCTCAATGTAGCAGATCCGTTGACTAAAACTCTCCCTAGAGCAAAACATGGTCAACACCAGAACTCAATGGGTGTTAGATTTATCACTATGTAACTAGATTATTGTCTCTAGTGCAAGTGGGAGACTGAAGGAAATATGCCCTGAGAGGCAATAATAAAGTGTTTATTATGTGTATTCCAAGTATATGATAGATGTTTATTTTGCATGCTATAATTGTATTAATACGGAAACATTAATACATGTGTGTTTAATAAACAAACAGAAAGTTCCTAGTTATGCCTCTCTCATAAACTAGCTCGTTGATTAACAAGATGATCAAGGTTTCCGATCATGGACATTGGATGTTGTTAATAACGGGATCACAACATTAGTGTAATGGTGTGATGAACATTCATCAGTATAGCATTACGATCAAAGTCATTGAGTTTATATTGCTATAACAACTTACGAAGTGATCCTAATCCTTAGACCATGAGATCATGTCAATCACTAACAGGAAGAGTTTCTTGATAACATCAAACGTCACACCGTAAGGTGATTATAAAGATGGATTGAACTAATAAAGTGTTATGTTGAGGCTCATGGATCGAGAGTGGAATTTGTTCATCCCGATGGCGGATAGATATACTCTGGGCCCTCTCGGTGATATCACATTGATTAGCTTGCAAGCAAGTGATTTGATCACTAGAATGTTATATCACGAGGACGAAAAGAGTGCATGTCGATAGAGATCAAACTAGGTATGGAGATACCGATGATCGAATCTCGGACATGTAATATATCGTGAAACAAAGGGATTAAGATACTAGCGTAAAGGTTAGACGATCACAAGAAAGTCATCGTTGAATGTGTGGAGTCGATGGGTCTCGGATCCCGCTTCTGATTATTGATCCGAGAGGGGGTCTCGATCATGTCCACATTATTCACGAACCGTAGGGTGACACACTTAAGAGACACCGACATCCAATTGGAGCAAATGTTTCATGCCGAAAGAATGAACAAGAGTAGGAATTTATTTCACTAGATACCGAAATAGGTTTTCGGGTGAAATTGCATAAAGTGGTTATGCATGTGAAATAGAATTCTAGCAAGGGGTTATTTGTGAATGTTTGTCATTAAAGTAATTAACAAAATTCTGAATAAAATAAAATAAAATAGTTTTACTTAATGAGAGTTTGCATTAAATTTGTTGGAAATTTAATGGGAATTTGAGTGGACTTTTGAGTGGAGGGATTTTAAAGGGCATTTTGTGAGTGGAGTGTCCACCCACATGAATGAAGGAGGGGAGGGGGCAGCCCCCATGTCCGGCGGCCACCCCCTTGGGTGCCCCCCCTCCTCCTATAAAAGGAGCCCCCCTCCTCACTTGTCTCACACACACCTCCTCGTGAAGGATCTCTCTCCCCCTCTAGAATTTATCCCCCATGGTCTCGGACTAGCGAGATACATGTTCCCGGTGGCTATTCGGCAAGAAAGAGTTGTGCTTCCGCTGCATCACTTTGGGCGAGGAGGCGGAGGTTGCTCGGTGCCTCGAGCGTGTGTCGAGCACGGATCTGGCTGATTTCGGCGCTAGGACTTCCTCTCGATCTTGAGATCGGCAAGAGATCGTCTACATCAACCACGACTTGAACTCGTTAAGCTTTGTCGGTCTTCAAGGGTATGTTCTCTACGGATATACATCCGCCCGTTGTTTGTATCTAGTAGATAGATCTTGGTATATAGTTCACATCGTAGGAATTTTTTTGTTTTCTATGCTGCGAACCCTACAGAAACCTCCACAATTTCTTCACAAAAACCATGAAAGATAGCAGAATCTCTGAAAGGTAGCAGGAGGATTACATAAACCAAAAGGCATACACCTATAAGCATAAGTACCATAAGGACAAGTGAAAGTAGTTTTCTCTTGGTCCTGTGCTTTCACAGCAATTTGAGAAAACCCAAAATAACCATCAAGAAAGCAAAAGTGAGTCTTTTTGGACAACCTCTCAAGCATTTGATCAATAAAGGGAAAAGGATAATGATCTTTCTTAGTAATTTTATTAATCTTTCTAAAATCAATGCACATTCTATACCCAACCACTACTCTTTGGGGTATAAGCTCATTATTCTCATTAGGCACAACAGTTATTCCTCCTTTCTTGGGAACACAATGAACAGGGCTAACCCATTTACTATCAGCAATAGGATAAATAATACCAGCATTAAGGAGTTTTAATACCTCATTTCTTACCACAACCTTCATCTTAGGATTTAGACGGTGTTGGTGCTCAACAACTGGTTTTGCATCAGGCTCTATATTAATAGCATGCTGACATATAGTAGGAGAAATCCCCTTTAAATCGTCAAGAGTATAGCCCATAGCTCCTCGGTGTTTCTTCAATATCTCCAATAACCTTTCTTCTTCCTTTCCTGAAAGTTTAGAACTAATAATAACAGTATATACTTTCTTATCATCAAGATAAGCATATTTAAGATCATCAGGTAAAGGTTTTAATTTGAAAACAGGATCCCCTTTAGGTGGTAGTGTGGTACCCAAATCTTCCACATGTAGATTATGCTTAAGTAACTCAGGTTGACGAAGGAAAGCCTCGTCAATCTCATTTCTTTCCTTCATGAAGACATCACTTTCATGATCTTCCATAAACTGTTGCAAGGCATTGTTAGGAGCAAGAGAAATAGCAGAAAGTTGTTCAACCCTGAAATCCTCATCAGGCAGTTCATTTTCATAAGGAGTTTTGGCAAATTTGGAAAAATTTAACTCATAAGATTCTCCAGCAAACTTACTCAAAACTTTTTCCTTCCTACAATCTATTATAGCCCCACAAGTATTAAGGAAGGGTCTACCAAATATAATAGGATATGTTTTACTAGTTTCTTTACCAAGTACTAGAAAATCAGCAGGATATTTAATCTTACCACAAAGGACCTCCACATCTCTTACAATGCCAATGGGGCAAACTTGATCTCTATTAGCAAGGTGAATAACCACATCAA
Source organism: Avena longiglumis (assembly GCA_030063025.1). Classification (NCBI taxonomy): domain Eukaryota; kingdom Viridiplantae; phylum Streptophyta; class Magnoliopsida; order Poales; family Poaceae; genus Avena; species Avena longiglumis. Next base: position 567,310,460 of record CP125976.1, read on the forward strand.
TGTCTTCAATCTCACAAGGACCAATCTCATGCATAATTTCCTTGTAAAGCTCATAAGGAATAGCGCTAGGACTAGCACCAATATCACATAAACCATAATAGCTATGTGACATGGTTATACCCTACGGGTACGTAACTTCAGCATACCTAGTCCAGCCCAAGGAAGGCCCACGGCAGACATATGTTGGCCCATGAAGATTTTCGGGTGGCCAAGGCCCATGACGTCTTCGGATCCTTGGAGAGCAAGACTAGAGGAGATAGGAAATTCGAAGGGGTAAAACCCTAGAACTTCTAACCGACTAGGACTACGCCCGGGACCTGCCTAAGTCTATATAAAGGCCAGGAGGGCATGTCCTAGGGAAACTCGACTCATACTTTCGCACACGCATCTATGCCAGATCGAATTTGCGCACCCTGTAACCTTCGGTTCCGCCGTAATCAAAGAGCAGACAAGCAGGAGTAGGGTTTTCCCTCCGGGGGCCTGAACCTGGGTAAATCTCGTGTCCCCGTTGGTTGTTGCATTACCGTGCCACGATCTCCAGCATCCCCCTCTTCTCCAAAACCCAAGTCCATAACAATGGGCATTGACGAGATTAAACCTCGTCAATTGGCGCCGTCTGTGGAATGGGGCTGCTGATGTGATCGTGGCGGTTCGACCGATCGATCTACAACTCCGCGGCGGAGAATCACCTCCTCTTGGCGCTGACTTCACCGCCCACTCGCGGATACCATGAAGGATTTCGAGCCGTGGCGGCGGACTCGAAATCTTGTTCGGAAGCTTCGCTTCCGGTGGGACAAATGGCACCTCCGTCTCCTGGCGGGTGCCGTGCCATCAATCAGGCCCGCTTCGTGGGCTCCACACCCCATTCTACGCACGTCACCATCAACAAATGAGTTCTACAGCAGCAGCTGCTGCAACTCCGATCTGTGCGATCCACCTTCAGATGAAGGAACCTACGGTTCCGGATCCGAAAGCTGCGGCAGCAGCCGACCAATCTGCAAGCGCTATCTGTGCGCCGCAGTCATCCAAACCGACGAGGAAACGCCTAACCCGCCGCCCACTCGAAACGGCGAAAATAGAAGAAGCCAGTCCTCGGATACCTAGCATAAAGCACATGAACACTAGCTTTTCTAACTTTCTTAGGATGAGAAACACTATTAGTAGCGTCTTCACAGAAGACAATATGCTCATCCTCTATATTTCTAGTGACAAGATCTTTCACAATAGCTACCATAGGCTCAATATCAATAAGCTCATCGGACCCTACAGTTTTCTTTGTGCTTTTGCTAACCACATTAGCCATAATAGAATGCTCCCTTACCTTGGAAGGAAAAGGGATTTTCTCAACATAAGGTTCAGGCAAAATAGGATCAACAATACAAACCTCTACGCTGGCAGGAACATGGGTAACAATGTCTTTATAAGGAGCATGGTACTTGCCCCACTCTTTCTTGGGAATTTCAATATAAGAGGCAAAGGCCTTAAAACATTTTGCAAGAACTTGGGGATCAAGACCAAACTCATTGCTAATATCACGAAAGTCACCAGTTCCCATAAAAGATTTAATGCATTCATAATCATAGTTTATACCTGACTTTCTTCCTTTGTCATTCTTCCAAGCCTCAGTGTTATCTTGAATACGGTCTAGGAGATCCCATTTAGCTTCTTCCTTCATACATGTGAATGATCCAGCACAAGAAGCATCTAGTAAATCTTTATCATGAAGAGAAAGCCTAGCATAAAAGTTATTGAGAATAACATTGTTAGGGAGTTCATGAATATGACATTTAAGCATTAGTAACTTCAATCTCCCCCAAGCTCGAGCTGTACTCTCTCCATCAAGAGGCCAAAAGTTATATATAAGATTTCTATCCATATGAATCTCACTGGGAGGATAAAATTTAGAGTAAAAGATAGATGCCATCTCCTCCCATTCCATGGATTATCCATTCTTCAGTAGCTTATACCATTCTTCAGCTCTCCCTTTCAAGAATATGTAGAGTAACTTCTTCTTCACCTGTTCAGTTGTGATACCTGCACACTTAAACAACTCGCATAATTCATGGATAAAAAGCAAGTGATCACCAGGATGGACAGTTCCATCCCCCAAATAATAATTATCCATAACACGATTAACAATACTTGTAGGTATCTTAAAAGGATCTATCTCAACAGGTGGTGGTTCACCTACTACCCTAGCAGTGGTAGTAGTTTTCTCAAACAGAAAACCAAGTGGGTTATCCATATTGGAAACAAAGTAACAATAAGTAACAAGAGCAATACTCACAGTAAAAGTTTTCCTTACCAGTTCCACTCTTCAATAACGCTTACTCCCGGCAACGGCGCCAGAAAATAGTCTTGTTGACCCATAAGTATAGGGGGTGTATCGTAGTACTTTCGATAAATATGAGTGTCGATCCCAACGAGGAGCAAAAGGTCTTTGAGCAGTGGTATGGGCGAAATCCACAGATACTTAGCAAACGGATTTTTAGTGGTTTTCTGATAAGACAACAAAACAAGGAGCAAGTAACAAAGGTAACGAACAAACGGATCAAGTGTCCCAATCCTTTCTTATCAAAGGACAAGACAGTGGAAATACTTATAAGGACCAAACGTTCTCGAGGACACATGGGAATTCTGTCAAGTGCTTTCACTTCAAATAGCTGAATACTCTTCTCTGGTGTTTGTAAGTGTTGTGTGGGTGAACCTGTGCTAACATACCGACCTTACTTGGACTAATACATACTTGTGATTAACCCCCTGCAAGCATTCGTAACTATAGGAAATTAATTAAGATATAAATCTAACCACAGCCTTAAACTCTGAGATCCTACGCTCCCTTGTGCAAAGGTGTCCTAACGGGGGTTCGGGTTTATGTCACTCCGGCAACCCCACAATTAGTAGCCAAATACACAATGCATACCCATAGGCTCATAAATGGTGAAGTATCATGTATTCGACGTTCACATGACACCACTAGAAGAATAGCACCACAACTTATATACTAAACCATTGAATAATAACTCATCACAGATTCACTACTAACAACATGACTTCTCCCATGTCCTCAAGAACTAAACGAACTACTCATGAGACATCATATGGATCAAGATCAAAGATGATATGGTAATGGATAACAATCTGAACATAAACAATAATCCAATGGTTCCACTCACAAGCATCAACTACAATAGTAATCAACACCGAGAAAGTTTCCCCTAAGAAC